>CAWUFW010011220.1:0-631403 GCA_963921515.1 Calotriton arnoldi | reverse complement strand
GATGGTGTTTCTGGGTTTAGGGCAGTGCAGTAGTGTTCGAGCAGTGTAGGGGTTGTGCAGGGGTGGTGTTTCAGGGTTTAGTGCAGTGGTGTTCGGGCAGTGTAGGGGGTCGCGCTGGGGGTGGTGTTTCAGGGTTTAGGGCAGTGCAGTGGTGTTCGGGCAGTGTAGGGGGTCATGCACGGGGTGGTGTTTCAGGGTTTAGGGCAGTGCAGTGGTGTTCGGGCAGTGTAGGGTGTTGTGCTGGGGCTGGTGTTTCAGGGTTCAGGGCAGTGCAGTGGTGTTCAGGCAGTGTAGGGGGTCGTGCTGAGGCTGGTGTTTCACGGTTTAGGGCAGTGCAGTGGTGTTCGGGCAGTGTAGGGGTCGTGCTGGGGCTGGTGTTTCAGGGTTTAGGGCAGTGCAGTGGTGTTCGGGCAGTGTAGGTGGTCGTGCTGGGGCTGGTGTTTCAGGGTTTAGGGCAGTGCAGTGGTGTTTGGGCAGTGTAGGGGGTCATGCTGGGGCTGGTGTTTCAGGGTTTAGGGCAGTGCAGTGGTGCTCAGGCAGTGTAGGGGTCGTGCTGGGGGTGATGTTTCAGGGTTTAGGGCAGTGCAGTGGTGTTCGGGCAGTGTAGGGGGTCATGCAGGGGCTGGTGTTTCAGGGTTTAGGGCAGTGCAGTGGTGTTCGGGCAGTGTAGGGGTCGTGCTGGGGGTAGTGTTTTAGGGTTTAGGGTAGTGCAGTGGTGCTTGTGTAGTGTAGGGGGTCGTGCTGGGGGTAGTGTTTTAGGGTAGTGCAGTGGTGTTTGTGTAGTGTAGGGGTCATGTTTTAGGGTAGTGCAGTGGTGTTTGGGTAGTGTAGGGGGTCGTGCTGGTGGTAGTGTTTTAGGATTTAGGTTAGTGCAGTGGTGTTTGGGTAGTGTAGGGGGTCGTGCTGGGGGTAGTGTTTTAGGGTTTAGGATAGTGCAGTGGTGCTTGTGTAGTGTAGGGGGTCGTGCTGGGGTAGTGTTTTAGGGTTTAAGGTAGTGCAGTGGTGTTTTTGTAGTGTAGGGAGTCATGTTTTAAGATGCAATGCTCCAATACCTGACCAGTCTGCACTACATAAAACTGCAAAAAAACTAAAAATAAAAAGTGTTTTGCACACTTTTGTCATTGGGCTATATGTGGGCTACATCTGGGTAATATTTGTGCTACATTTGGGCTCTTTTTTCACTGGTGGCCATCTTGGAAGACTTCTTTGTTATGAAGTTTCCTAATTTCTTCATTTACTGCAGTCTCCTCAGTAGGAAATGCTTTCAGTTTTTACTTTGATTCCATCAAGAAGGCATTCAGATGTCACAAATGCCATAAATTCAGAATGTTAGCACTCTAGTTGCTCATTAGATCACTGGAGTAAAGCTACTGCTCACCAGGGAGTTAACTGGTAGTCTGCTGCTGGTATTGAAAGTTATTGTTTCAGTCTGTATGTCAGAATTTTCTAATGAAATAGAAGAGGATTTGAGATCTCACTTAAAACATGCCCTAATTTTTCTTTCTGCAGCACTAACCATAATTTCTATTTCAAAAAGAACCCCTCATTTTGTTCCTTTTTAAATTTAAATGTTTTAAGTGTTACTGGTTTATTCCAATCAAGATGGCTTCAGGTGTGCCATACTTTTGTCATAAGTAAGGCTGTTAGCGCTCTAGTTGTTCTTTAGAACACTCTGGGAAGCTGCAGTAGAACACAAAGGCATCAACTGGCAGGCTGCTCCTGTTGAAATATAACAGGAAGATATTTGAGATCACACTTGAAACATGTCCTAATTTTTCTTTCTACAGCACTAACCATAATTTCTATGACAAAATGAACCCCATCATTTTGTTCCTTTTTAAATTAAATTGTTTAAGTGTTACCAGTTTATTCCAATCAAGATGGCTTCAGGTGTGCCATACTTTTGTCATAAGTAAGGCTGTTAGCACTCTAGTTGTTCTTTAGAACACTCTGGGAAGCTGCAGTAGAACACAAAGGAATCAACTGACAGTCTCTGCCCTTGTTGGATGTACATGTTTTACTGAGAATGTCAGACTTCATTCTCACATGAGTGAGAAAGATAATGTGAATTTACAGAAAATATGCTCTCATTTTAGCTTCTGGAGCACCTTCCAAACCTCCATGGGACAAGCATGAGAAAATAGTGTTCTCTCAAACATGATTCATGATATCCCAGCAGAAGGTTTTTCACATGGTAAAATCACCTTAGAATACACCACAATTCCTAAAATTAGTATGGTACCATCAACAAATAAATTCTAATGTAACTAAAGCCTGTTATCACCCTTTATAGTTCTCCTTTTGGTGACCCTCAAAATCTTCTATTCACTACAATGCATTTCAATGAGGTACTATCATTTATATTGGTCCCAAGATGGCTGCCAGCAATTCCAGGATGAAGTGCTGACAGCCAATCAGATCTCACGATGACATGTGTGGTTAGGCTCCGCCCAGATATATATGTGACTTTACTTTTGATTTTCTCAGGAACTACTGAACGGATTTACACCATTTAAGCAAAAGGCACGACACTGAACCAAGGGCTACCTCTTTGCCAAATTTGGTGTAATTCCGTTCAGCAGTTCGGGCTGTAGCTGCGACTAAAGGTTCCTATGGAAAAATGAATGGGGAAAACGCGTTTTGGGACCCCCTTTTTTCTCGGCCCCCGCTTGACGTATCACCCCGAGACTTTCAGGATAGGAGCGGACCGGAGCGCCCCAACAAGTTGGAAACTTTGCGAAGATTCGTCAACCGGCGCCAACGTTATTTCAAATAGAATGTCGCGGATTTCCTATGGATAATAGGTTTTAACTATAACTATCTACTGGCGACCGCCAGTAGATAATATATATATATATATCACTGCTTTCCGCGTTGAACTGAAAGGTTCTTCCCTGCAACAATGGACACGGACCAAATAGATAAGTGCAATTATATTTATTTAAACCTCAATGTCGCCATGATATATATATATTTGGTGATTTGTAAAAGATGATTTTTTTTTATCTAACAGAGTGGGAGATGTAGTGTCTTCTGACAGGTTAGAGCGGAACCCTTTTGGCTCCTAACGGACTCCGTAGAGCTGTGACATAGGTGTCAGAGCACAATGCCATGAAAGCTTGTTTTAGAATGCTGAGTTCGCAGTTACCTGCAGCAGAATAAATACTTGTAATACTAAGCTCTGTGTGTGGCATGGTTATTGGTGGGTACCCAGTCTGGGAAGACAATACACAATGAGGAGGGCCATTTGTGTCCCTTGCTACCTCTGAGCCACCTGAAGCATGGCTGCCTCCCAGCTGAGCACCTATACCTCCCGCCTGCCTCCCCTGATCCTTGCAACGTTCTTTGCCAGCTCTGCCATGACCCCAGTGCTCAGTATTGCCTGATGCAGGTACAGCCTTGTTCCCCACCCATGGCAGCTGCCACCTGCCAACAGCTCCCAGAGCCTGCGGGAGTAGAGTGGCTGTATGCTGTTTGCCCGGCAGATTCTCCCAAGAGCACCTCATCACACCCTCAGGCACCACCTGCAGGCGCTCAAGTACACATGATGCCTACCACATGGCCTCGTGTTCCTAGGCCTCTTTGCCACCTGCTGGCTACTGATACTCACTACACCTGCCTTTAGAGGGGATAGCTGTCCAGCCAGGCCTCTGCAAAGTATATCCAGCACAATCCTCTGCCATGCAACCCTCCTGAGCAAGGCAGCTGAGCGCATCTGATTCTGGCAGCTTCAGCCACTAAGAACCACGTGAGTGTACCACCAAACTGCACCTGGCATGCACTTCCAAGCCATGGCAGATGGCCATCAAAAAGCAGGAGCAGCTGTGCTTCCAGCACTGCTGCCTGGCCACAGCCGCCACATGTCGCTGTCCACTCTGCAGTCATTCAGCGCCCTGGCAGACCTGGCCACAGCAGCACCCAGATGGCACACATGGGTGGGAAGGCTTAACAACTAATTCTGTGCCATGTGCCAAATGGACAGCATGGTGAAGAGGTCACTCCTCCTGCACTTTGGGGGTCAGGAAATCTATGAACTCTTTGAAACTCTGCCTGCCACGGGGACCGAGAACGACTGCGACACCAGTCTGGCATATCACTGGATGCCATCCTAGTCCTAGCCCTCTCAGACGAGCAGTCCAACAGTCAGGCGGAAGAGATGGAACTGGCACTCAACCAGATGCCCAGTAACCGTGGGCTCATCGGACCTGAAGGTCAAGGCGGTGGGGGTTGATAGTGTATCCTGCTTAACTTGTAGGCCCCCAACATTAGCCACACTGACAGCAACCCCACCTAGATGTGAAACGGTGTTGTGGACCAATGCCAACTTGATATTTGCCCAACTAGAAGCAGGACCTGCTCCAAGTGTGGGAAGACAAATCACTTAGCCTCAATGATAGGAGAGCTGGACAAGGCCAAAGGCCAAAATACCAGTGCAAGGGGCCAGCCACATTGAAACAACTCTCGTTGGGCTACAACACATCCCACGCAAGCAGCAGTGGGCCTCGCTACATCACGGGCGACACCCACAGCGAACACGACAACGTCTTCAACATCTTCATCACCCACCCGGACTATAGGCGCAAAAAGTTGGCCCCCATGTGCACCATCATGGTCAGGGAAGTGGCAGTGCCCACCCTAATCAACACAGGAGCATCTGTAAATATCATGGACTACGAACAGTACTTAAAACTTCAGCTTCCGCCCCAGTTGGGAGACTCCAAAAAGCCAAAATCTTTGCATAGGGAAACAAGCACCTTCTGCGCTTAGCAGGGGCCTTTGAGCTGGTCATCGAGAAAGTTCCACACTCACCAAGCAAGCATAATCATGAAGGAGTTTCCCAGCCTTTTCCAAGGCCTTGGCAACCTACGAATCACCCAAGTGAAGCTCCACATTGACCACATCATCCAGCCTGTGGCTTTGTGCCACCGTCACATCCCCTTCTACTTTCGACCTCAAGTGGAAGCAGAGCTGAGGAAACTGAAGCAGCTGGATGCCATAAAGAAGGCGACACCCTCTGGGTGTCTCCTCTGGTTGTCGCTCCCTAGTCGAGACAACTTAGAGCAGTGCACCTCTACGTTGACACGTGCCTCCCGAGTGAGGCAATATGATGTGAAAGTCATTTAACGACAACGATGGACGACATCATCACTGTTCTCAACAGGGTGCAATGGTTTTCCAAGCTAGACCTCAATACGGCATACCACCATTTGAACCAGACCTCATGTGCTGGTACATCACCACCTTTTCTACCCAACTTGGCCGCATGGGAATATAAACGGCTCAATTTTGGCATCTCGTCTGCCACAGAGATGTTCCAGAATACTATTAGGGAGGTTCTGTCTGGTCCCACGGGTGTGCTGAACTTTAGCGATTACATCGTCATATATCTCAACACAGTTGAGGAGCTTCATAAACACCTCTGAGCCACCCTAGCCCGCCTAGCAGAGCATGGCCTGACTCTACAAAAGGAGAAATGCTCCTTCTTTGAGCAATCAATCGAGTTCATCGTTTATATCTTCTCCAAGGAAGGAATGCGGATCGACCGGAAGAAAGCTGAAGCCATCCGCACCATGCCAAATCCCAGACCTGCAGGAGAATTATGGAGTTTTCTAGGCCTAGCCACATATATCACGGTCGGTTCATCCTGAACAAGGCATGCTTGTCAGAACCCCTAAAGGCCCTAACGAAGGTAGATGCCAAATGGGAACGGACTGACCAGGTAGAGGCTGCCTTCCAAAGCATGAAAGGGGTCCTTATGAGCAATGCTACAATGGCATACTATGATCCTGGACAGAAAACAGAACTGGTTTCTGATGCCAAACCTGTACGGGTGGGGGCAGTTCCAATGCAGGAGTTGGGCCACAAATCATGTGTCCTGATTGCATATGCCAGCAGAGCACTCACAGCTATGGAGTTCAGGTACGCGCAGATTGAGAGGTAGTCGCTGGCCATCTGGTGGGGTTGCCTCCATTTTCATCTTTAACTGTGTGGCCGTCACTTCCAGGTCATCACAGACCACAAACTGCTGGTCCCCCTCTTCGCCAGGACTTCACGCAACCTGCCACCCAGGATTGAGCGGTGGGCTGTCCAGCTGCAGATGTACAACTTTGGGGCTGATTGCGGTCGTAAACCGTACCGACCGACTCGGACCTGGAATGGAGACCGACCGACATGGACCTGCGCCGTACAACCCGCGTAGTACGATGCCTTGTGTGTGAATTACAACCCACCAGCACGGAACACAAGCCGCAAGACCGAACCTTTCGGAAATCATTGATTCGCCCGTAAATTGACCGGGAATCGTACCGACCGACACGCATTAGGAATTAACGTGAGCGAAACGTACCCGCGATGCACGAGCCGCGTAGTACGATGCAATACGTGTGAAACGCGACTCACTCGCACAGAGCACGAGCATGAAAACCGAGACGTACAGCAAATAGTGACTAGCAAACAATAGAGCCCTTTGCGTCCGAGGCGTACAACAACGTCGAAACACAGCAGATTGTCAGTGTGACAGACTCGGATCAACCCGAGCGAGCCACAGGCAGCGTCCGACCCGGTCAAACGAACGTCTCCGTCATGCACAACAAAAGCAAAGGAAATAAGATCAAAAAATAAAAACAAAAGCAATGACACAGCCAATTTATAAATTAAAAAAAAAAAAAAGGAACAAAGACACACCCACAACTCCAACTATATAAAGGCCAGAAATCCCTACCATGATCCTTTGAAAACTACAGGCATAGGACAGCAGACAACCCCACCACACTGCAGAGACACACCACAACTCACACAACACACAACAACTACACCATTTGCACCACTCAAAAACCAAATCACATATTCACTGACAAACTCACACCCACCACACTCACTTACACCCTCATACACACATCAATCACCACAACCACCCAGCACCATGCCCCCCAAGAAGAATCCAAAGTTCACAGATAGTGAGTTGGAAGTCATGATAGACGAAATACTCAGGGTAGAGCCACAGTTGTTTGGCACATTGATCAAACAGACCCCCATGTCACAGAAAACCAAGATGTGTGAGAGTATTGTCGACAAGGTTAACGCACAAGCTCCTTGTCGGCGCACAAAGGATGACATACAGAACAGGTACTATGATGTGCGCAGGAGGGTCAAGAAGCTCATCAACAGGGATCACGCCTTGGGCACAGACACTGGCGGTGGCCCTCCTGCCAGACCAACGCACTTCAGGACCTGGGAGGAGAAGGTGCGGGCCATCCTACCACCGGAGAGCATCCATGGATTAACAGGAATACCAGAGCCTGGTGAGTACACAAACAATATACTCAATTTTGTGCGGCAATACACATATATCACTCTCAAGGGGACTGGTAAACCAATTCCTGCCAGCAAAGCCATAGCAACATAAAGGCAAGTATCCTGTGATGTGTATGCCAGTTACCCAAACACAAATACCTGCCATCCCACAGTAAAATGGAACTACGACATAACATGTACAAACCTAACGACAAATACTGCAAGGCATTAGCATAAATCCACAACAAACACAGTCATCCATTTTGCCTACAACGTCACACCACCTCACAGGAAAGCTGAGTCAAAATGAAGGAAGGTTGGGCTGCTGGGAATGTGCATGTAGCAGAAAGCATGATGGGATTTGCAGTCACAGCCAACAGTCCCCCCCCCCCGTCCCAGCAAGCTCACACTGAACCATGCTCACCTCACAGGGAGTGCAAAAGCACTGCCAAGATGGCTGACACTAGGCCCTGCTGTGGGGAGCACAAGGCCCTGCTGGGACTTGGGCTCAAACAAACAACAGGACACCAATGCCTGACAGCCTGAAAGGTAACTTACACTCCCTGCAATGGAAGCATGCTGCATGGTGGGATAACTGGACTGGGGGAGGAGTACTGCCTGCTCTGACCACATCTACCAGCAGGTACTTGCACACACACCCCCCCCTAACACAAACGCAACACAACCCACCTGGTATAATGCATTCCCTCAGAATCCATTTAAATATCCCACAAAGATTAAACACACTGGGTTCTGCACTGTGAAGCACATGGGCTTGTTGGTACTTTTGTGCAAACAAACACCAGGACAACACTGCCTGCCAACTTGTCAGCACAGGCACACCACCACATAGGGAAAAAGCTTCACAGGAAGTAAGGTCAGGTATTGTGGGAAGGTGGGTGTAGCCAAAAGCATGATGGGAGTTGAAGTCACAGCCAACAGTCCCCACCCACATGTCCCAGCAAGCTCACACTGAACCATGCTCACCTCACAGGGAGTGCAAAAGCACTGCCAAGATGGCTGACACTAGGCCCTGCAGTGGGGAGCACAAGGCTCTGCTGGGACTTGGGCTCAAACAAACAACAGGACACCAATGCCTGACAGCCTGAAAGGTAACTTACACTCCCTGCAATGGAAGCATGCTGCATGGTGGGATAACTGGACTGGGGGACGAGTACTGCCTGCTCTGACCACATCTACCAGCAGGTACTTGCACACCCCCCCCCCCTTAACACAAACGCAATACAACCCACCTGGTACAATGCATTCCCTCAGAATCCATTTAAATATCCCACAAAGATTAAACACACTGGGTTCTGCAGTGTGAAGCACATGGGCTTGTTGTACTTTTGTGCAAACAAACACCAGGACAACACTGCCTGCTAACTTGTCAGCACAGGCACACCACCACATAGGGAAAAAGCTTCACAGGAACTAAGGTCAGGTATTGTGGGAAGGTGGGTGTAGCCAAAAGCATGATGGGAGTTGAAGTCACAGCCAACAGTCCCCACCCACATGTCCCAGCAAGCTCACACTGAACCATGCTCACCTCACAGGGAGTACAAAAGCACTGCCAAGATGGCTGACACTAGGCCCTGCAGTGGGGAGCACAAGGCCCTGCTGGGACTTGGGCTCAAACAAACAACAGGACACCAATGCCAGACAGCCTGAAAGGTAACTTACACTCCCTGCAACGGAAGCATGCTGCATGGTGGGATAACTGGACTGGGGGAGGAGTACTGCCTGCTCTGACCACATCTACCAGCAGGTACTTGCACACACCCCCCCTAACACAAACGCAACACAACCCACCTGGTATAATGCATTCCCTCAGAATCCATTTAAATATCCCACAAAGATTAAACCCACTGCGTTCTGCAGTGTGAAGCACATGGTCTTGTTGGTACTTTAGGGCAAACAAACACCAGGACAACACTGCCTGCCAACTTGTCAGCACAGGCACACCACCACATAGGGAAAAAGCTTCACAGGAAGTAAGGTCAGGTATTTTGGGAAGGTGGGTGTAGCCAAAAGCATGATGGGAGTTGAAGTCACAGCCAACAGTCCCCACACACATGTCCCAGCAAGCTCACACTGAACCATGCTCACCTCACAGGGAGTGCAAAAGCACTGCCAAGATGGCTGACACTAGGCCCTGCAGTGGGGAGCACAAGGCCCTGCTGGGACTTGGGCTCAAACAAACAACAGGACACCAATGCCTGACAGCCTGAAAGGTAACTTACACTCCCTGCAATGGAAGCATGCTGCATGGTGGGATAACTGGACTGGGGGAGGAGTACTGCCTGCTCTGACCACATCTACCAGCAGGTACTTGCACACCCCCCCCTAACACAAACGCAACACAACCCACCTGGTATAATGCATTCCCTCAGAATCCATTTAAATATCCCACAAAGATTAAACACACTGGGTTCTGCAGTGTGAAGCACATGGGCTTGTTGGTACTTTTGTGCAAACAAACACCAGGACAACACTGCCTGCCAACTTGTCAGCACAGGCACACCACCACATAGGGAAAAAGCTTCACAGGAAGTAAGGTCAGGTATTTTGGGAAGGTGGGTGTAGCCAAAAGCATGATGGGAGTTGAAGTCACAGCCAACAGTCCCCACCCACATGTCCCAGCAAGCTCACACTGAACCATGCTCACCTCACAGGGAGTGCAAAGCACTGCCAAGATGGCTGACACTAGGCCCTGCAGTGGGGAGCACAAGGCCCTGTTGGGACTTGCGCTCAAACAAACAACAGGACACCAATGCCTGACAGCCTGAAAGGTAACTCACACTCCCTGCAATGGAAGCATGCCACTTGGGGGATTACCTGGCCACTGTGGGTGAAGGAGGTCCTGCAATGACTCCAAATGCCATCAATGCCGCATCAAAACACACCTTCTCTGCTCAAACAAATTGCACCCTGGGACCAGTCACTCCAAAAGTAAATGCCTTGGCAAGATGTCTGACACATGGTCCTGATGTATGAATTGGCTGCAAGTCACACCTACGCACTTGCCAACTCAAACACAATTACACTCACAGCCATTGGAACTGTAGGTATCCTCCCACTGTCTGGAGATTCAGTGTCCCTGGGGTGCCCCCTGACCTGCCTGTGAAGGTGTGTTTCATAGATGACAATTGTGGAGATGCAGACATAGTACATAGCACCAAGCACACACAATGTCACATATACATCATTGACAGTGGACACCTGACAGTGACTAGAATGGACACACACATATAGCTGACACTGTAGCATGGTGTCATACACAAAATGTGCATTTGTGAGCTGCATGTCAATACCACATCGGTCTGCATTGTACGCATCATTCACACAACACATCACTCACTGTCATGGACAATTCAAACACAATGACTATCCTGGACTGCATCGGATGACACATGCAACTCACAGCAGCAGAACTGTAACACACACACCTCTGCCCATCACTGTCATGAGCATGGAAAAGAAAGAGTGCTGCTGTGCCCAATCCCTCTCACTGTGGAGGAAATAGACAAGATAAAAGACGTTAGCACTGACAAAACTCTGCACCAACATCAGTAGGCACGGTAACACCATGACTTGTTTGTAATGAGATGTGAACTAGGAACACAGATAACCAGAAAGTATCTCACATTGGATCACAGGCATACCGGACTGTGACCATGTTGCACAGACACACCAATGTGACGCACAGAGCAACGCAACAAATTCCACCACACATGCACCAAGCTTGATACATACCCTAAGTGTAATTGTACATATGTCATCGTTATAGCACAAATGTGGACAGGGATGATACAGCTGTGTCAGGCATGTGATGGAATCTGAGTAGCAATGGACATGTACAGACAATTGATCAATAAATGAGCTGGTCATGCACACAGCTTGACGTGCACATCTAAATGCTTCAGGTTGCCATGACAAAGTGCTCCAACAATATCAACCTCAGTCTGTCACAACTTTTGACAATGCAATGTACAGACTCTCATTATGATGTCCAGTGGCAAATGTCATGTGTGTGAAACGTTGATGTTGGTAGAAACATAACATACATTGTGTGTCTCCTCCAAACACAGGGGATGCTGGGGACACAGCACAACCTGAAGAAGAGTCCCAGTCCCAGACTCTGGCGGACCCTGAGCTCACCGGTGTGGATCAGTCCCTGTCCTCTTCGGACGACGACCCTGAACAACCTGGCACCTCCGGTGTGACTCATCGTGCAGCCCCAGCAGCAGTAACATCAGCACCCCCTGCAACCACACCTGCCACATCTGATACCACACCGAGTAGCCCTGCCGACACGGACAGGCTGAGGCCACTGAACAACAACGGAACAGGTACACAGGGCACCCTGGAATCAAGGGAGAACACCACCGTCGCAAACACTCAAGTGGTCCCAGTGTTGCCTGTGCCGGCCACAGCAGGTCCTGCCCATGTGGGTAGGGGTGGTGGGAGGGTGGGCAGGCAGAGCACGGCCTGCAGAGGGGGCTGGACTGCATGATGAGCCACACCTGGGACGCATCATAGATGCGTACCAGGAAAGCACCGGAGGATTTGGACAGGTAGTGGGGATCCTCAAGGACATCAAAGAATAGCATGCTGCACATCATGCCCGCTTGGACTCCCACATGTCCCGGATGGAGTCCAAGTGGGATAAATTGGATGAACTAACAGCGGTGCATACGGACATACTGACATGCCTCCGCCAGATCAGCACCAACATGTCCACACCTCCCTGTGCGCCCACAACATCTGTTGCCACAACATCCGCAACTGCCACAGGGAGGGAGGAGGACTCTGGCGGAGAGTCCTCTGCTCCGCAGCTGCCTGCACATGAGGGTCCCCCGAGAAAGAAGAGTGGTCGTCCAAAGAAGGGGAATTGAGACGCTGATGGCCATGCATTTCCCCCAGGAACTCAACACCTGTTCTGTATGTCGTCCCTTGTGTGCAAACCAATTAACCTTGTCGACTGACACACAAATCTCCCACTTGACATGGAGGGTCAAAGCTGTGAAAATGCAGAAAATGACTGTGGATTCTAATCTGGACATTTCATCTCTTAAGACTACCAACTCACCTGTGAACTTTGGATTACCATCACATTGTACAGCACTTCAAATTCCGTTCACCATCCTTACACATGTCTGTAAATTAAATCACATTCACACAATACTTGCCTCTGTCGTGATTCATACTTTGTCTGTGTCATGGCGATGAGGATCTGATAAGGAACACTGTGCATGCAAACTACCACAGCAATGTGAACACCGTTATGTGAGTCATGGTAATGTGACACATATGAGGGAGACACACCACTAGGGCAACACAAGACATACTCACCATGTCCAGCTAACTCATCCTCATAAGTGATGTCAACAGGAAATACAGTGGAATGCACATACACCACACCCATCCTGGGTCAGTGGCAAGCATTCCACAGGTACAGGATGCTAATGACTGTCTGATGTGTAGATACACACGGAGCACATCCCAAAGTGAAGCACAGGTTTATTGAAGATTCACAACGTGAAAATTCCACAACTGATGCAAGTTAACCTCACGTAACAGTGAGCAAACATTAAACAAGTTGTAAACAATGAAAGTCCAGGGGTGTGTGGCACATCATTGGTTGGGACAACGACTACTTGCACTCTGGAACAAGGATCTGGGTTTTGGGGTTCAGACCTCACCATACAGCAGCCAAAGTACCCTGTGGAAGACAGACAGAAAACACAATCAAAAACCTTGAATTACAGCATACAACAACAATATACATGCCCACAAATGTAACAAAACTACGCACACACAACATATCAATCAGCTAAACACTGTTTGGGAGTACAGACTACCTGAAAGGACACATCACAGCAAGCATCCTGACAAGTAGCACACAGTCACACTCAAGCAGCACAAGTGCACCACCAACAGATATCAGGCAAATACAATACTTTGAAGACACATCAGTGTATACTCACATTCATGTGAAGAAGTTGAGGATCAGCTGGCTACGAACATCATCCTCACCCTCATCATCACTGGCATCATGCCCCAGGGCAGGATCCTCCACGGCTGGCGGAGGTTGGTCATCGTCATCTTGGATGAGAGGCAACTTCTTCATCACTGCCAGGTTGTGTAGCATGCAGCACACTATGATGATTCTGCACACCTTAGCAGGTGCATATGGGAGGGCCCCTCCTGTCTTGTCCAGGCAGCGGAATCTGCTTTTCAGGAGTCCAAATGTCCGCTCGATCACTCTCCTGCTCCGACCATGTGCCTCTTTGTAGCGCATCTCCGCCGATGTCACAGGGTTCCTGAGGGGTGTCAGCAACCACGGCATGTTGGGGTATCCGGAGTCACCTACATAAAGACAATAGCACATTAGATGAGTCTTAAAAGAGGGTGTAAATAAACTTTAGCAAAATCACACAATAGTAAACAGTCAGTACACACCGACAAGCCAGGCACGCTGGTGCTGCATCTGTGACATAATCGTTGGGATGCGACTACTCCGCATGATGTAAGCGTCGTGCGCTGAACCTGGGAAACGTGCACAAACATGTGAAATGGTCATGTCGGCCAGACATACCACCAGAGCATTGATTGAGTGGAAATGTTTCCTATTCCGGTATGTCTGCTCATGTGACTGTGGTGGTACCAAAGCCACATGTGTCCCATCAATGGAGCCAATGACATGTGGCATCCTTCCCAGGGCATAGAAGTCACCCTTGATGTCAGAGAGTCGTTGTGGTGTTGGGAAATGGATGTAGTGGTTGAGGAAATGCAACATCGCCTCCAACACATCTCGTAGCACACGGCTGAACATGGTCTGTGACATCCCACCAGCAGTAGCAACTCTGTGTTTCGGAAGGTACCGGTGGCAAAGAAGTGTAGGGTTGCCATCACCTTCACCTTGGGGGTCAGCGCAGTAGGGTATGTTCGGCCAGGTTGCAAGTGTGGTGCCAACTGCTCCGCTAAATCTTCAATCAGTGGCCTAGTGAAGCGGTACCGTCGCATGCAGTCACGTTCAACCATGGTGGCAAGGTCAGGGAACGGTCTGTGGACAGCTGGTCTCCTGCAGTACATAGATGAGCAAAGATAGTTTGTCAGTTCCCCTATCTAGGTGCCAGTGTACATGCTAAATAGCACATGAAACAACAGGACACAAAGACATGATGTATGTGCTGTAGTGTATGTGCACACATGTCAGATACATGCCCATCATCTGAAATCTCAGCTCTACAGGTCCACACAACAAGGTCCATGTTGTGCTGTGACCAATCTATGGGCTCTGCCACAGTACATCAGTATGAGTGTCACATACCAGACACACACCACAGTCACTAGTGAGGACAGATGTATACCACACATCACAGGTTTTTGACAGACACACACAGGGACCTTGTGTCACCACAAGGACACCATCATGATGTAGCGTCACATATACACACCACAACGCACACATGACACACACATGAAGTGCCACAATGTTTTTTTGCATCTCACACATGGTGTCTGTGACACACAGACGCCACATCAACTCACATTGACAATACACATGGATGTGGTGACCGTTTGACATTGAGCACATGAAATCAGAGTAATCTCCGTAGCTAAATGCACACATACTGTGGATGAACATCACAATTGTGGCACTGGGACACCCTGTGACACACATCCCATTCCACCTAAGAGTCAGGGTGTATGTCACATGTCATACACAATGTACCCCGGGAACTGTGTACATGCCTCAAGCCCTGAACTGTACAGTCGTCAATCACAGTGGTTATGTGTCCAACACACAGAGGTATCTGTCCCCATGACACCTTGCCCTGCCTGGGACTGGGTGCCACTAAGTGACACATACCAAATCACATGTTTACCCACATATGCACACACAGGTAATGCAGCCTGACATGCCCCTTGATATACTGTGTCACAGGCTGTATTGTTGTTGGTGTGCCCATGTGTCCATGGAAAGCTATTGTGAGTGGAATACTTAGCACATTGCCTGCAATGGTGACTGACGCGGGTGACCAATTCAAAAGATGCATCGGACACCTAGGGAACGAGGCGAGCGCAAGCCTTGCACACACGCCTTGCACATTGCCTGCAATGGGGACTGACGCGGGTGACCAATTCAAAAGACGCGTCGGACACCTAGGGAACGAGGGGGGCGCACGCCTTGCACACACGCCTTGCACATTGACTGCAATGGGGACTGACGCGGGTGACCAATTCAAAAGACGCGTCGCACACCTAGGAAACGAGGGGGGCGCACGCCTTGCACACACGCCTTGCACATTGCCTGCAATGGGGACTGACGCGGGTGACCAATTCAAAAGACGCGTCGGACACCAAGGGAACGAGGCGAGCGCACGCCTTGCACACACGCGTTGCACATTGCCTACAATGGGGACTGACGTGGGTGACCAATTCAAAAGACGCGTCGGACACCTAGGGAACGAGGGGGGCGCACGCCTTGCACACACGCCTTGCACATTGCCTGCAATGGGGACTGACGTGGGTGACCAATTCAAAAGACGCGTCGGACACCTAGGGAACGAGGCGAGTGCACACCTTGCACACACGCCTTGCACATTGCCTGCAATGGGGACTGACGCAGGTGACCAATTCAAAAGACGCGTCGGACACCTAGGGAACGAGGCGAGCGCACGCCTTGCACACACGCCTTGCACATTGCCTGCAATGGGGACTGATGCGGGTGACCAATTCAAAAGACGCGTTGGACACCTAGGGAACGAGGGGGGTGCACGCCTTGCACACACGCCTTGCACATTGACTGCAATGGGGACTGACGCGGATTTGGCCCTTGTACGATTCGTGATGCGAAAAATCAGTTGGCTCCCTACAACAATGTATCAGACTCGTTGGTGTAATGAGTTTGAAATATTTGAACGATGCGGAAGGCGTGTACAAGCCGTGCAATGCGATGGATTGGCCAGATTCATAGGATGCAAACGTGTTGGACCTATCGCTTTGGACGCATGGGACAGAATCTGCCTCTGCAGCACAGGATTCCTCAGCTTGTGTGTCTGTTCGTAGAGATATGTGTGTATGCATCATGATGCTCACTTTTCACATAGTCTAATTGGACACTGTGGGCATTGTCAGGGCTCATGGCCAATGTTTGTCTGCACATGGCAGAGGGAGTTCTTGTGATACACAGCAATCTTTGCCTCTAAAATCTATGTTTGTATGTGACACAACCACCACATTACCATTACATTGGTTGTGGATTTGGGACCAGTGAGCACAAATGCTGGTCTGGTGATGCTGCTATTATTTTGTCCACACTCACCTTCTGGTCACTGTAGTGATGTGGGCTTTGGAACCCATTACCACAATGTTCCTGAGATGCTGGAGTTTTGAACCCCACAGTCATCTTTTGGGCACACATGTGATGGGAGTCACATTGTATGTTCACTATCAGAATCAGTGTTGTGGGCATTTGGCACACACATACATAGAATCTTGCAAAGATGGTAGGGGTGGGGGTTTGCTTAGTGACCCTATGCGGGTGAATGCTGGTGGTGCAGGGCATCCAGCCCCCTATGAGTGGGGATGTTAGTGGTGCAGGGCATCCAGCCCCCTATGAGTGGGGATGGTAGTGGTGCAGGGCACCCAGCCCCCTATGAGTGGGGATGGTATTGGTGCAGGGCATCCAGCCCCTATGAGTGGGGGGTACTGGTATTGATGGGCATCCAGCCCCCTATGAGTGGGGGGTACTGGTATTGATGGGCATCCAGCCCCCTATGAGTGGGGGGTACTGGTATTGATGGGCATCCAGTCCCCTATGAGTGGGGATGGTAGTGGTGCAGGGCATCCAGCCCCCTATGATTGGGGGTACTGGTATTGATGGGCATCCAGCCCCCTATGAGTGGGGGGGTACTGGTATTAATGGGCATCCAGCCCCCTATGAGTGGGGGGTACTGGTATTGATGGGCATCCAGCCCCCTATGAGTGGGGGGTACTGGTATTAATGGGCATCCAGCCCCCTATGAGTGGGGGGTACTGGTATTGATGGGCATCCAGCCCCCTATGAGTGGGGATGGTAGTGGTGCAGGGCATCCAGCCCCCTATGAGTGGGGGTACTGGTATTGATGGGCATCCAGCCCCCTATGAGTGGGGGTACTGGTATTGATGGGCATCCAGCCCCTACGAGTGGGGATGGTAGTGGTGCAGGGCATCCAGCCCCCTAAGAGTGGGGGGTACTGGTATTGATGGGCATCCAGCCCCCAATGAGTGGGGGGTACGGGTATTGATGGGCATCCAGCCCCCTATGAGTGGGGGGTACTGGTATTGATGGGCATCCAGCCCCCTATGAGTGGGGATGTTAGTAGTGCAGGGCATCCAGCCCCCTATGAGTGGGGATGGTAGTGGTGCAGGGCATCCAGCCCCCTATGAGTGGGGATGGTAGTGGTGCAGGGCATCCAGCCCCCTATGAGTGGGGGGTACTGGTATTGATGGGAATCCAGCCCCCTATGAGTGGGGGGTACTGGTATTGATGGGCATCCAGCCCCCTATGAGTGGGGATGGTAGTAGTGCTGGGCACCCCCCCTAGGTGTGGGCACTGATGGTGGTGTAGACCATGCTACCCCTGTGGTTTTGCTTTTGCTGGTGGACGGCATGTCCCCCCCCCTATGTGTGTGTAGCATTTCGCGTGTTTGTGACGTTTGTTTGTGTGGGTGTCTGACTTACCGTCTGCGATGTACGCGTCTGTTCATGATCCGGTCATAGATATACAGTACTGGGTTGACCTGCGCGATGGGATTCATCATTGGTTCGTCTCGTACTTGCTGATTGTTGCTCCGTCTCGTACACGTTCTGAGTTGGTCCGTTTCGTAGCAGTGGATCGTGTTGTGGCGCGAATCGGACCTGCTATTCATCTCTCCCGGATTCTGTGATGTGCTGCTAGTGGCGACCCGTTCGGCACGTAGGATTTGCGCATCGTACTTGTCCGGCCGGAAACTAGTGTGGAAACTGCTTCCGGGCGACTCGGATGGGCGTTTGGATAAGCGGCTCGTACGGGAATTGTTGCTGGAATAGAAGCCTACGCGTCGTTCGGAATTGTGGCACTTTTGCGCATCGTACTTCATCGCCCAGACGGACCGGCTCCCAGTACGAGTCGGTCGCAAGGTAAGGCTACGGACAGCTCTCGGAGGGCTGCCCGAGCGAGATCGGAATCGGCCCCTTTATAGAGACATATAGACCCAGACTTCTTCTCAAGGCACCCAGGGTTAGGGGAAAGGGATGACAAGGATGAGGATGAGTGGGTGCAAGACTTCGCCAGTATGGTACTGCAGGGCACTGCATGGGGAATGTCGACAGACAATGGAATAGGAGTTATTTATTTATTTAATTTGCCCTATTCCGTCATCATCGCCCTCGCCCAGCCCCCACCCGCCCTATTGCGCTTACCTGCACCGGCCGCTGCTGCTTGCAAGGCCCCTGCCCTGGGGGAAAGACGTCTGAGGACATCCAGACAGCAGCCAGCCATGACCCCTGCCTCCATAAGGCAGTGGACGCCATTCGTAACTGACAATGGAACCATTTTCTGAATGGGACCAGGGGATCGATGCAGAAGACAAAGCTGTCCTCCCTCATACTATGGCATGTCCGCCACAAACTTAGCTAAACCATTGATTGACTCCTGCTGAGAAGCTCATGCATCGTCGTCCCAAGGACACTATGGGGTCAATTACGATGGCGGAAGGACCGCCACTGCCAGCCATGCGGTGGCGGTCCTTCCGTATGCCGACCGCGAGTTTCCCCCGCCAAATTAGGATGGCGGTGGGAATCTCACCGCGACCGTGGCGGTCGCAAAGACCATCCGACACAGAACCGCCACAGGCAATCCTCCGGATTGCCTGGCGGAGCAGTGTTCACCGGTAAAATGGCGGCTGTGCCTAGCAGGCACTGTCCGCCAGATTACGATGAAGGCTGGAGACAGCCTTTCCATGGCGGTGAAACCGCCATGGAAAGGCTGGCGGGGATTGGGTTTGGGGGCCCGTTGCGGGCCCCCCTTGTGTTGGGGGAGGCCAGGGTGCACTTGGGGGGTACCCATGGTACCCCCCTACATTTCACAGCACCACGTGGCAGGCACCGTGTGGTGCCTGCCACGTAGTGCTGTGAAATGCACAACATGGCATTTTCACATCGCGGCGGGTGCTGCTGTCAGCAGCAACTGCAGCAATGTTAAGATGCAGGATCCGACCGCCACGGTGGCGGTCGCATCCTGATCCGGTGTGCGGGACCGCCGCATGAATGGCGGATGGTCCCGGTTTACACCAGGATGGCGGACGGACTCCAGTCCTTCCGCCATCCTAATGAGCCCCTATGTTCCCGAGTGGTTGATTTGGCACATCAAGGAAACCACAGCAAGGCCAAGACACAAGGCAAGGCTAAGGAGGAAACTTTGGTTCCTGGTGATGGACAAGCTAGTAGACGTGGTAGTCCACAAGAGTGTCCCATACCAAATCACTGCAGGCGGACCAGCACAAGCTCTGGTGGCCAAGGAGGACAGTCCTCAATGCCCGATGATTGTCAAGGCCCTGGATCTCTACATAGGGGAGTGTGTGATCTCTTAATTGTCCCTTATAAACGTCATGAAAGTACACAAAATTATGTTTTTGCAGCAAAATTTGTTTTTTAGTATCTTCCCTCACTGTTTTTTACTTGGGCATGCACCTACTTGTATAAAACAGTGTTGCCAATACTGGCATGAGACTGGTTAAAGTAGGAAGTGTCTTTCAGCAGTATATTTGTTGGGCAAATCACTCTCCTGTTGGTATCTTGCAGGGCTTTTTAATGCAAGAATGAACCTGGTGGTTCCACTTCATGCTATTTGAAAGTTCAAATAAATAAATAATGGATCATAGGATCTAAAGCCAGCAAGAGCAAGTTATAGCAAGCCCCAAAGTGTTTATTGCATCATCTGATTGATTACAAAGACATTGAGCCACTTACAGTAAGCGTTGAGCAAAAGAAGAACCTGCTCTCCTCATAGCTGGCACGTTTCTCAGGTCCATGCGTAGTGTTCTGCTCCAGTCACAGTTATTTATTTATTTTTTAATTCTGGGGCTTGTATTTCTGTTTTATAATTAAATAAACAAGACTAAAAGAACAAAAAAAAACGGACTGGAGCAGCACATCACACATGGACCTTGGAAGCTTGGCAGGGCTGACTGCTTATAGTACAAAAACCAAACTGAAATACATCTTTATTGATGCCCATGTTAAAGGCAGTATAATGCCATGATGCAGGTTGAACGAGATGAGCGGGAATGTGGACATTTATTTTGAAGAGAGCAGAATTATTGCTTTTTGCTTGATATTTGTTGGTTCTTCGCCAGATGCGCACTCGCCTCCCAGCAGAGATCTCATTTCTTGGTTTTCTTCAATTCGGGGAACGTATTAGGCTCATTAAAGGCAGGTCGCATCTCAAACACACGTCTATCACTTAAATTTGTTGTAAATGCATTAAGCGGAGCAGTGATATTTTTCTTGCATCCCGCGCTCCTGGCAGTAAAGGGCGCGCATATTGCTGCTTGCGCGTTTGTAGCTCCCAGGTGAGCCTTGGCTGTCGCCGATGTTTAGCTCAATCAAAATATAACTACACACATGCTGCCTCTTTACTGCACAAGCTGTTTCACTCCATTGATTTGTGCTTGAATGTCCACAATACTGGAGAGCGCATGCAAGCTATCTGTCTTCACAGGCTGCGGGATCGCGTTATTCCACTCGGAGTGCACTCATTAGAGCTTGCAGCCTGCAAGTGGCTCTGTCTAAGAATTCCCAACCAGCTTCAACCCATCGAGCCAACACAGGACCCGGTTTTGAATAGCCATGAACAGTCCTGTCTCCAGTCATGTTCTAATAGCCTTATAGCCAGTGGCAGCTCGCAGAGGGAGTGCTGCGGGCGGTGGGGCGGGGCGGGGGAGGGGCTGGGTGGGGGGGTAGTGGAGTCGAACATACGACGGGCAGGAGTAAGGTAAGTAAATAAATAAAACTATACCTTGCGCTCGCTGCATCGCCAACTCGGCGATGCAGCGAGCGCAAGGTAAATAGTTTTATTTATTTATTTACTGACCTTACTCCTGCCCGCCGTATGTCCGACTCCACTACCCCCCCAGCCAGCCCCTTCCCTGCCCCCCGCAGCACTCCCTCTGCGAGCCGCCACTGCTTATAGCCCTTCTGCCTCCTTGTTAAAGGCCCTCTCTGCCATTATAGACCCTCGCGTGCGGCTTGGTCTTGTAACTCGGGTTCAGGGCCTTTAACAATTAGTATAGCCTCAGCAGTGGGCCAGAAGGCTATATTAGTTCAATGGAAGCACAAGACTACAACACCCAGAAAACATTAGGTTATCACACATTCGGCCAAGTTTTGAAACAATGTGCTTAATGACCTGGACAGGTGCCAGACCCTGATTTTGGAAAATTTCACCAGTTTTTTTCTTCAGAATTGACTGCAACGCCTACGATGTTTAGCCAATATTTTGGGAATATTGTAGGGTAGGTGAAAAGTAGAGCTATTATTTAAAAAATGTTTTTTACCTCTCCACAAGCACTGCCTAAGCTCACACATTAAGGGGCCGATTCCGATTCGGGCCGGAAATCTCTCCGACCGAGCCGGAACCGGAGAGATTTCCGACCGAATCGGACCCGTGCAGCCCGACCGAACGAGTACGATGCGTCCGTATGCTATCGTACTCGAGTCGGTCGGACTCCCATTGAAGTCAATGGGAGCCGGTCGTACAACGCGTACGCGGGCTCCCATTGCCTCCAATGGGTGCGAGGCGAACAAGGGCGCCCCACAGCGTGTACGCGGCGAAGCGACTCGCGCCGTACACGCACAGGTAGGGGGACCCATGGGTCCCCCTGTGTGTGACTCGCGCGGCTACGCGTGACAGGGGGTCCGACACGGACCCCCGAGTACGGCTCCGACTGCTCTTTCGAGCCGGGCGGCGTGTGTCGGTCGGACTGCTCGCGGCGCGCATCGTACTTACCCGGCAGGGGAACGTCTCCATTGCGCGGTGCGAGTCGTGTCCGAGCGAGTCGGTCGGTGCGGTTCGACCCGGGAACGTGTCGGTCGGAGCGGTTGGGACGCCCGAACGAGTCGGTCGGCGATTTCGCATCGTACTCGCTCGTCCGGACGCACGTACGAATCAGTCGGGAAATAGGGCTCCGAATCGGATCCGGTTAAGCCAAATCCGATTCGGAGCCCTACCGGCCGAGATCGGAATTGGCCCCTAAGTGTAATGTGGGGCCGGTATTAAAACATTTTTTCTGGGTAACTTTTAGGTCCCAGTTGAGTCCTTCTCCAACCTGAATTCTTTTTGCATATTTCAGCTATGGAACAACACCGTCACTATAGCTGGATTAATGACAAAGGAGCCACTGTGTTTCACTGTACTTGACAATAATAATAATGATCACAGTTACATTATAGACTTATAGTCAGTACCAAGAGCTGTACTGGTTGTTAATGGCCCTGAATAGAGCCGCAGGCCTATAATGTGGGAAAGTGCCTTTAACAACCAGTAAAGGCATAGGCAGAAGGGCTATACGGCTCTTAGAACATTCAACCCACTGAGGGTAGAATGTTCTAAATTAAAAATGGAGAAACAGAAAGACAAACATTGGCATATTGGAGCAGAAGATTTATATGGCCATTATAAGCCCTGAGCCACTCCATTGTCTTCAACTGAGGTCCCAACATTCCAATAATCTTATACACAGTACACTACTCCATGAGACCGATATTGTCAGCCATAAAGGATGTAATGCTCAGTAACAACATGAGTGACATTTTAAATACAGCAGTGAAGTTTGTGAGATGCCTGGATTACATTTTTGCATTCAAGATTGGCCAGTGTATTTCCGAGCCTGTCGGGTTTCCCAGGTTCCTCACAATCATTAAGCGCTTTTAGCATCTATTTTGAGCCTTTGACTTTCCTAAAATGATCCTAGGGATTCCACCTTTAAATGTCCACTGATTAAAAACATAGGCACATCCTTTGTATCCTGAGGCATTGGCAGTCGCTAGGGTGCTCTTCCATGACGAATGGGCCACCTAGATGTACAAAATAGCCTCATATTAAAAACTGATCTATAGGGTCCAAGCCATATCAGAGATCTTTCTGCACATATGGTCCCCATTCCTTGATATCCCATACCCCACTCAGGAAGCATTATCCCCTGATGTTCTGTACGTCAGGCCTCCCATTGCGCCTTATGCCATTTCAGAAGGAGCGCAATCCCTTGCCTGCCCAATTTCCTTGCTATGTGCCTATTACCAGGTATTGCACCTGCCTATACTTACCTGTCCTTTTATCTAATTTTCTTCATTTTGATTGCTGGGGACCCCCTCCCCTTTCACACCATTGTCACCCTTATCTTATCACCCTCGGAGTATGTATCCGACTGTGCCTTCTATCACCCCTGCCCCTTCTTCCTCCTGTATGGTGAGGGGTAGGTGTTCACAGTCCTATCTCGCTCATCGGAAATGGGCAACCTGCCCCTCCTGCACTACTCCACCCACACGTATAACGCCTTAATGTTAGATGCTTCCGGATGCCCATCTACCTTCCCTTCTTCCTAAGATAGCGCGCTGGGCTTGGGCGGAGAGAACTTTGGTGCACTTGCTGATGGTAGTGAATTAAACGAAGCAGCTGGGGGTCTCTTTTGGGTTCACTGGTCAGTACCTGGACAAGCAGGGACTGGCCCCTGAACACAAACATCCCCAGACCTCCCCCAGCTCACCAAAATAACCCATAGCTGAGCTCCTAAACACAGATGATGGTTTTGTTGATGTGTGTCAGCAGGGGTCCGAAGGTGAAGGGAGGTTAAAGAAGAGTTGATGTGTGTCAGCAGGGGTCAGAGGGTGAAGGGAGAAAAGGGAAGGGGGCGAAAGGGGTGTTAAAAACATCGCCTGCCATATGATAGCGAAGTACTAAAACCACTTTAAACTAGCCAATCACACAGAAACAAACAGGCAGGGACAACGACAAGGCTGGAGCAAGATGAGAAGGTCGCTCCAGTTGGCATAACTTTAATCCGCACAGCTCCACGTGCCCCATAGAAAATTGGCGCCCTGGACCCAGCTCGCCCATGCTAAAGGCAGGCCCTGCTGTTGGGTGTTGGGCATCCGTCCCCAGCTGTTACCCAGATAGGATGTCTGTGAGCCTGGCTTCATTTGGGATGGATTGGACCTACTAGGCCTCTGTTGATTTTTTATTTTTCTTTCTCCCCTGCACATAGCCCACTATATCACCATGTCATTAATGGTTCATCTTTTCTGTTGCGCAGACTGGGGGAGTGTGCTATGCCCAATTGCCTCCTGCCAGGGACTTTGTTACTTTTCTAAGTACCCTCTGGTTGTTTCAGTCCCATGTATTTGCTGCTACTGTGGTTTCACTTAAGCTCGTCCTTACGGCTGTACCGGTACTGATGAATAGTTACCATTGTGCATTTCTGAGGCTTCAACAATGAAATGATGTCTCCTGCTTCTCTGTATCATTCCTTGAACTATAAATAAAGACTACAAAAAAAAGATAGCCACCTCCTTTTGAACTGGTACTTTCTCTTGATTTGGTGCAATTTCTTACTGTGCAAACAGTGCTTGGTGGAGATACAGAGTTAGATTGGCAGCCACAGGATGGAGGTCAACTTCAATAAAATTGGAGGAGATGGTGATCAGTGGTAGCAAATATCTGTGAGGCCTCTGTAGCACCCTGATGTGGCTATTTTCCCTGCCAGAAATATAAAGGTGTTATTTCTTGAGTGAACCAGTTTCTTCTGGTTTGGGGTCATATAGTCAACCTTCATAAGGTCTTTGATGGCATATTCGGTTGTATCAAGGATGCCTTTGAGATGTGCTTGCGTGGTAACTGGGATGCCATGAAGTGTCTCTCTGCTCTGCCCAGCCACCATGAAGCGTCACGTTGCTCCGTCTAGCCACCATGAAGCATCACGCTGCTCCGTCCAGCCACCATGTTGTTCCGTCTAGCCCCCATGAAGCATCACATTGCTCCATCCAACCTCCATGAAGGGTCATGTAGCTCCGCCCAGCCACCATGAAGCGTCATGTTGCTCCGTCCAGCTACCATGAAGTGCCACATCACTCCGTCCAGCCACCATGAAGCGTCATGTAGCAATTGTGCATTTATGGTCAGCTGGGAGGTGAAGCTGTCCAGGTTCATTTTGGTGACTCAGCCATGAAAGGTGGACAATAAGGTGAAAAAAAGAAGCTAGAAGCAAGCGTACAATAATCAAAAAGGTTCCAAATTCCAGGACAACATAACAATGATTATACAACAAACATTGTGCAATATTATAAGTTAATGACCATAACCATATTCAGTTATTTTTTATCAACAAACATTTTTATTTTAGTTTTGTTTATTATATCTGTATATCAAAACATTATTTTCAATTTATGATAAATAGTTAAAATTATCAATGCATAAAGAAGAATACAGCATAGTCATATATTCAAAGGAAAACAATGCAATTAATTTATGCAAATGATTTAACAGTTTGTTTCAATCCATATTTATATATGAAAGAAAGATCCAGATAGTTCATAGACAAAGGGAAGGCTGGCGGTAGATGGAAGCTACGCGTGTTTCGGCTGAGGTGCCTTCGTCAGGGGACCGTCTCAACTTTCTCTGCATTGAATATATAATGGGTATGGTCTTAGATTCAGTATGCACATATGTTAATTAAAGGTCCTGAAATTATATTTATTATTTTTCACGTTTAAAACTAAATCGTTTTGCGTGATGTTATTCAGTAACGTTGGTGGGATTAAACTCAAGTCGAGAAATTTAAAAAATTTGTGAATTTAAAAACATATTCACAAAACATATTCTATATATAGAATATGGAAAGGTGAACAAGACTAAAAGGCCACATGTATGAACCTATTTTGTGTTTGCAAACAGGCCAATTCGCAGACTCTGCCCGTTTGCGAATGCAAAAAAGGCTTTTCCTATGTATCAAACCCTATTTTGCGATTCGGTAACCTATTACCGAATCGCAAAATGGGTTTGTGATTTGGTATATGGAAGGGGCGTGTTTCGGGCATCCCTTCCAAATACCGAATCGCAGCGGTATGTATGAATGTTTTGTGACCATGAATGCGGTTGCATAACATTTGCATTTAATCACCAACTTCAAGTTGATGGTAACCCATTCGCAAATGGGACCCCTTCCCCTTTGAGAATGGTGGTGAAAATGTTTTTTAAGATCAGCAGTGGTCCCACGGACCACTGCCTGCTCTTATAATAATGAAAAGAAAACGTTTCATTTTTTTCTTTTAAACGCATCCCGTTTTCCTTTAAAAGGAAATTACATATTATGTATATCAATAAAGAGCACAATAGATATGGTTGTAACCTCACAGACTCATAGGCCAAGTACACCCCACTCCTGCATTTGTTACGTGTTACTCAGGATTCTCCCCCATTGTAACTATGGTCAGTGGAAATATGGGTAAAAGGACTACCACACTGAACAGCAAGTGAGAATAATTAATGTGACAGTGAAAGCAAAATTCAGTGGCATATTCATGTAGCTATTTTTACATTTAACACACAGTTACTGATAAAAGGGAGCCAAACATTAAAGAAAATACAGTCATTTCTTAAGAAAGAAAATTACTCACATTCAGAGTGTTCTAGTCAATGTGCTGCTTCTCAACAGATAATGATTGAGTCTACATTGAATTATAGGAAATCTTTTAAATTAACAGTGGCCTTTCCACCTCCTAGAGTAAAATAGATTCTGTAAAGTATATCATGTTTCATTTCTCACAAAACCAGCCCAACATATAAACTTACTGTAATTTAAACGTGTACTTTATTTGTTCTGCTTGCCCACGCTATTTATAAAACACAGTCTATGATTTGCCAGAGTCATTCAGGAAGCAAAGATTTCCAACCAGAAAAAAGCCCTCCTGATAATATTATGCATAACACATTTATCATCCTTGTCTCTAATTTAGGGACATCACGCCTTAAATGGAGACAAAAAATGTTTCAGATTACTTTAAATTCTGAGGGCTCTCTTAAAATAACCGTTGATTTGAGAATATTGCCACGTAAATAAGAATTTGCATGAATCAAAAGCCTTCATGGCAAACATTGTATTATTTTTTTCAATCTTGTTTGAATTACATTGAAATATACAGGGCCTTTTTATTTCTGAAAAAAATATGGGTGTGCAAAGGTGTTAAGTTCTTCAACTATAGTTCGCAAAGTTCTCCACATGAGGATTTTCACATGAAATTCACCCCTCACTCCCGATGTAAGTTGGTGCAAAAAAAGCCAGCATTTATTGTCTCTAAATTATCTAGGAAAAAAGGTTTTAAAATAAATTTGGGAAAAAACAGACATCCATCTTCATCAGAAACTAACACTCAAGAGGAAGTGCTGCTATTTTGCGGTGAAAAACTACGCCAGAACCTAAACAGAATAAACTGTAAACTCTGTAAACTCTGTGTAGCCCAACATTCGTCATCTATGCGAGGCTTCACTCACATAATAATAACTTCACAATACCTTAAGAAAAATTCTGTCTCCAGTCCATTATTTGTCAATATTAAAAAAAAATTGCAAACTTTTTACCTATTGCCCAATCAAAGAAACCAACAAGTGAACAGGGCGTGTTAACATTTTTAATAATGGAAAAGCTTCCGATCATTTTTTGGGGAATTTACAGATTATACAGCTGATGGCAGATCATGTCTCAAATGCAGCACTATACATGGTTATGTGTAGAACATCGTAGTACTGGAAATTTGTAAACTTAGGGCCTCATTTATAGCATTTTGGCCAGGGCAGGACTGGGAACCGAAACCGGCCCTGGCAAACAGCTCGGCCGGCCCCTGGGGTTGGGGTTGGGGGGTGCGGTGCCGATTTTGTTACTGGGTTCCGATATTGCAGGCCCCCGGTAACAAAAACGTCCCCAAAAACCGGCCCCCGCCCTGGAGGCCCACCGGGGAAATGCCCGGTGCCCACTACGGCCAGTCCGGCCAAGATTTTGGCGTAGGGCAGGGCAGCAAGACACCTTGCTGCACTACCCTACGCCAAAATGAAAGGGCAGAAATGCACTGTGTTTCAGCAAATACCGTGCATTCCTGTCCTTTCTGCCTGCACTGGTGCCATTTTTCCCGGCTAGCTCCAACACAGGCACCCTTGCACCATGGTGTAAGGGTGCCTCCATTGCAGGCAGGATTCTTTTTGTGCAGTAAGGGGCACCTTCGGCACAAAAACAATCCTATGAGGTGTTTCCTCTGTCTATGTGTGCTGCAGAAAGCCACACTCATGGAAAGTGGAAAAAATGAGGCGAAATTAACATATTTCTCCTCTTTACGCAAATACAGTGGTAGGTGTATGGATTTGATGATTCCTCAGGTTTATATCACTTTATAAATCTGGGGCAGCATCAAATTCCATGGATGTTGCATTTGAAAACCCACCGCAACACCCATGGAACGCCTCCCAGGCGCAGAGTAAGGCGAAGCAGCGATTTGCGCTGTGTCGCCTTACTCATGATTTATGAGGCCACCCAAAGCCACGCAGGGTGGCTTTACGTGGCTTCATACATCTTTGTGAGAGCCCTGCGTCATGCATGTACTGCTTTACAGGGTGTAAAAGTGAACTGGGGCTCTCATAAATAAGCCCCTTAGTTCCCCCGCTGTAAGTTCTGCAGTTTCAGGTTCATTCTACAATCATAGCGAGGCCTTTCTTTCATGTGTGCTTCCTTCATCACAGCCCATCACAGAAATGGCACAAGTGAGCATCATGATGCCGTTAGGAGGCTGCTTGCTCTTTATAAATAAATAAACAAAGAACCAAATAAATGAATAAAATGAGCATGTCTCATCACCAGCGACTCCTCCACTAAGGCGGAGGAGCGTCGACCCACTGCTCTAAGAGCAGTGCAAAGGAAAAATAAAATGATAATAACAGAAGATATTATCATTTTATTTTTAGTATTGAGCTTGCAGCCACGTTAGGGCGGGGCGCAGCTGAGCTCGCATGATGCCAGAGGGAGGAGGAGTGGTTGCTGCACCATAAGTATGCATGACGGTTTGGCCGGCCGTCTTGGGCCGGCAAACAGTCATCTGCACTTAGCATGTTCTCCACCGGCTGTATTGCACAGCCTGGGTGGAGAACATGCACAGACTCCCACTCCCTGTCTGAGCGCTGAACCACGGCACTCAGACCATCTTTACACTGATGTTATGCTGGTTTCAGCAGCGTCGTGATTGGCTAGGGGAGTATGGGAGCCTGGGTGCTTCCTGTTTCCTATGTTGGAGCGGCTGGTGACCCGCGCCCAGCAGGTAAGTTTTCTTTTTTATTATTATTTTTTTTCTTGCCAACAGAAGAAAATCTCATTGACATCGAACTGTTAACTAATGTCAACAGTTTACTTTGTCTAAAGACTATTTCTAATGCATTTTTGACTCCTTTACACATGATTTCAAAATTCATTAACATTTGTTGTGTTAACCTGGTGAAGAAGTGGCATGTTATCTTATGTTATGAACCGAGTTTAAGGAATATATTTTATGTTATGTGCAGAGAGTTTCTTGTGAGTAACAGATAAATTACTGAGATTCAAGATTACTGACTGTATGATATATATACATATCTATTATTGGCCAGGGTGACATCTCTTAATTTTTACCTTTGTTTATCAAGGTTTTGTCGATTCCAGATATTTCTGATGCCATTCCAACTAAATTCCAAACAGTACACTTAATAGGACAACATGTAGTGCAAGTGGAGAAGAAGGGATGCTCAGGTACATCTATCATATCATGGGATAGAAGGGGGGAAGCAAGACAGGGTACACTTGTTTCACATAAATCTAATCAGAGTGTTTCCAATTTACAGGAAGTGGAACCAGAGTAACTATTCATTGATGGGCTGTCAGGAGAGGCCACGAAAATACAAGAAAACCATAGCAGTGTTTTTCCCTCATTCCCTTTTTCCCCATTTGGGCAATAGCACACTCCAGACAACTCCTGTGGGAACCCCAGGTGAGTGCCTAACAGCAAGGGTCCCAGCACGCGTGATATCAAGACACTTCATCTCCCCCTTTGTTAAATAAAAAGTATAGATAGCATTGGAATTATTGTTCCTCAGTGAGTCATCGAGGTGCTCGCACTGGTCTACCAGATCGGGTGGCATGAGGTAGTGGAGGTGCACCTTGATTAGGCTCAGATGAAATAGGCTCAGATGCTTGATCTCGACGTTTAGGTGAGGTCGCCTCACTCGGGATCTCAGGAGCTGACGAACATTGAGGTAATTGTTTAAAGTGTGACGAGTCCCGGGTGATGGACTTTCCGGGCCTGTCATCATGTCACGTGTCTTTTGCATGTTACAGCCCTCAAAGGGGGGACAGAAAACAGAGTGTCTGTTTTCCACTACCATTTCTGTTTAACCAGCACCTAGTCCCCTTTGTCAAAGACTGTTTTTCTGTGCATGTAGGCGCTTATTGGCATATGTTTTGATTTTGCACTTTCCAGAAGTGTCTGTGACACAAACCTTATCAGTAGGTGTGGGCGGTAAGCTCCACTCTGCCGGCAGGGTTCACAGAATTTTGCCACTCTGTGCTCTGCTTGGAGCATGGAGTTAGGCAAAAACTCTGCCAACAATCACATGGTGGAGTTTGCTGGCACTCACCCCTAGTGGAAAGTGAGGTGTTGCCATATTAACCTGTCATCTCATTCTCGAACTTTCCTTTCTAATGTCCAATGCTCTATCACTTGTCACTCTGTCGCTCACCTCCTTGCTGTGCTTCCCTGCATGATTTCTGCCTCTACCCCTCCCCTTGGCTCAATGATCGGAACTGTACTAAAATTGCAGAGTCTTCCCCCAAGCCAGCGGGGACTACTCGGACAGTGTTTATTCACCACAGGAGCATGCACAGAACCAAAGTCAATGGGTACTGCAGAATTGCGTCATGCCTGAATTTTGGCTGAGGTGACACATTTACTCCACTCCTAGATCACCTTACATGTTAGGAGTCCCTCCCACTCAGACAACTATGGAAATATGTTTGGCTATATGACAGTAATAACACTCTACCTTGCTTTAATTGCCTTTGCTAATCCGTTGGCAATAGGTTCTAACTTTATTTAAAATAAAATCAATGCTTTAAGTGAGATGAAAATGGGGTGGGAGTCCTCTAATAGGAGCATGGCCAACGATGCATAACTAGGATGCCTCTCCAAGAGGCATGGGTCAACTCTGTAGCACTGCTTGGTTATGTCGAGTGTGGCCTGGGGTTGTACTGTACAGGAAGCAGACTCGCAGTTTCTCACATGCTGGTAAGCTCCTCAGAGAGCTAAACATTTTTCCTCAGAGCGGTGTCTGTCGCAGAGTGACTGTATGTAGACGTGCCCTTATTTTACAACAAGTTGTTGTTGCACTTTTTCAATAGATGCTTGTGCCTCTCTTTGCCTTACCATACGTGATATGGGGCCGGGGGTCAAAGTGCTGACTGGCACTAGGAATCTGACGGAGACTGCCTGTCTACCAGTGGCGGCTCGCATAGGGTATGCTTCTGGGGGGGTGGGGCGGGGCGGGCAGGGTGGGGGGGGTAGTAAACTCGGACATACGACGGAATGGAGGAAAGTAATTATTACGTTCCTCCGTTCCATCGTATGTCCGAGTTTACTACCCCCCACCATGCCCCTCCCCCGCCCCGCCTCACCGCCCGCAGCACGCCGTATGCGAGCCGCCACTGCTGTCTACCATTGAACGCTGTGCGGCTTTTATCACCTTTTGCACTCTGTGCTAAGCAGGTTGTAGCACTTATATAGTGGTTATTAAGAGATTGTAGGAAAATAAATCACCATTCTCTGAAGTGTGATCTGATCATAAAGGGTGGGGGGAACTCTGCAGAATCTTGTGGAGTTTTTTATGTAACTCCGCAGAATTCCGCAGAGCAAAACTCTGCGAGTTCTGCCCACCCCTACTTAACGACTTCATTGATAGGTCTGATGTCCATTGTGGTAGTTTGGTTCTGATGGCTCTCCCAAATATCAAGATGGCAGGGTTCTCACCTGTTGTGGAGTGCGGAGTTGATCTATAGACACAAAGGGCTTGACACATAGCATGATTTAGATCAATTCCTTCCATCGATGCTTGTTGAATTAACCTTTTGAGTGTTCCCATGCATCGTTCAACAAGGCCATTGGCTTGGGACCAGAGAGGTGTACTCTTTGCTTGACATTGAGTTAAATAAGAAACTCCTTGAATTCTTTGCAATAGAAGGGTGACCCATTATCAGATTTGAGAATAGAAGGGATGTCCCACACTGAAAAGATATTTTCAAGTTGCTCGATGACCTTGTCATTGGTTATTGATGATATGTCCTCCACCAAAGAAAAACACAAGTATTCATCAATGACTACCATGAGATGATGTCCGTTTCCAAGAGGCCCAAAGAAATCAACTGAAACTCTCTTACAGGCATGCACAGCAAGGTCAGACATTATCAGTGGATCCTGCATCACCTTGGGGATAAACAATTACTAAGGTGGCATGCTTTCAGCTCTTTCTCAACTCATTCATCTAGGCGAGGGAACCACACTCGATTTCTCAGGGCTCTTTTGGTGGTACCACAATGTCCTTCATGGGCGAGTTCAATGACTTGCTGTCTTAGATTCACAGGTTTGGCGATTCTCGAGCCTGTCAATATGATACTTTCACTGGTGATGGATAGCTCATCCTGTAAATGTTTTAATTTTTGGAATTCAACATCATCAGCAAAGGTTTGAATATTTTTTTCCAAGATTGCGTTGTAATGAGGTCTTTGAGAGTGAGCATGTCTTTATCTGCATTTGTAGCAGCAATAATCTGTTTAATGGATAAAGATGCTGGTGCACTGGACCTCACAATGACGTTGAAATACTATTCAGATGCTTTGAGCATTCATCTGTGGCAATGTAGCAGCACTTGTGATAGTCTGCAGGGTTTTGATCTTTCCTTGACTTGTGTACAATTGCATAATCACACTCTTGCATTCACAACCTCCCCCTCTTGATGCGAGGAGACATCTTAGCTTTTGAGTTTCCAAAGATAATGAGCAACGCCTAGTGGTCTGTGATGAAAGTGAAACGTTTCTCATATTAAAAACACATGAAAATGTTTGCAGGCCCACACTACAGGCAGACTCTCCTCTGGCTGAGAGTAGGCACATTCTGCTTCAGACAGGCTTCTACTGGAATAGGCTACAATGCAGTCACGGCCGGCATGACTCGCAGGTGGGGGGCGGGGGGCGCGCGGGGAGAGGTCGTGCGGGGGGAGGGTTTTTTTTTTTTTTAAATCTTACCTTCGCCAGCCCGGTCCTGCGTCGTCGGTCCCGCGTCGTCCTCTGCAACAGAAAGCAGGCAGCCTCCCTCCCCTCCCCTAAGCCAATCACAATGCTGCAATGGCAGCATTGTGATTGGTTGGGACGCAGACCGCACAGGCGTTTATGGGGAGGCCATTTTCTCCATGTAGGCTGCATATAGCCTACATGGAGAAAATGGAGAGCGTGCATGACTGGTTTGGTCGGCCCCATAGGGCCGACCAAACAGTCAGCGCCCACAACAGTGGGCAAGCCACTCCTCCCCTGCCATAGACCAGGCCCAACCACTCGCCCACTCCAACCAAACCCTTCTGCTTTCTCGCAGTGCGAGAAGCAGAAACATAAAATGGTATTTTTAATGCCATTTTGTGTTTCTGCTTCGCACTGCTTGAGCAGCAGTGAAACGACAGCTCCTCCGCCCACATGGAGGAGCTGCCCCTGCTACAATGTATCTCTGGGCATTCGGATGACCATTGTGTTCAGCAAGGATTGCCCCAAGCCCCACCAGGCTCACATCTACTGTAATCTCAGTATGTAACTTGGGATCAAAATAGGCCATTTTGGTTGCATTTTCAATTGCATGTTTTATTTCTTTGAAACTTTGGTCGCATTCAGGAGACAGCTGGAATGGGACATTTCACTTTGTTGAGTGTCACAATGGGCCACTCACTGTACCAAAGTCACAAATGTATCATGAGCAATGACTGGCCATGCGTATGAAGGATCACAGCATGGTTACATCTTGTGGGGGCAAGTAGATGACAATGCTTGCACTTTATCCGGGACTGGAATCATTCCACCATCAGAGAATATGTGCACAAAAAATGTAAGTTTGGTCTTGTGAAACTCACTCTTTGCTGCATTCAGAGTGAGACCTGCATCAGCAATTAGTTGCCACATTTGTGTAAGAGCCTTGTCATGCTCCTTTTGTGTTGTCCCATATAGCAGTATGTCATCACTGTAATTGAAAGCATACGTAGCAGGTTGAATTACTCAGCGATTAACGTCCTGAAATATCTCCGCAGCTGCAGATACTCCAAAACTCAGTTTTTGGTATCTGAACAAAACAACATGAGTCGAAAAAGTAGTAATGTACCTATAGTTTTCCTCCAGGTCGACTTGATGGCATCCTTTGTTCAGGTCTTGACGGGAGAAGACTTTGGCACCGTTCAGCTGCATGATCATGTCCACTATGTGGAGACCAGGATATCTTCCTCTCTCGATTGCTTTGTTGGCCTGGTGCTTATCAACACAAATGCGAACTGCACCTCCAATGTCCTTTTTTGGCACCCCAACTATGGGATGCCAAACACGGCATAGGACCAGTGGAGTTTTCAATGATGTCATGTTTCAACAATGTTTCTAGTTCTTTCTCAACGGTTTATTATAAGTTTAAGTTGGCTCTGCAGTGCTGTTGGGCACCAGGGCGAATGACCTCATTAATATAAAGTTGCACTTTAATTTTCTTGAGTCCACAATTTCAGTCAGCACAGATGTTGTAGGTGAGAGGTAGTAGTCCCATGTCAGCAGCTGTGGAAAAGCTAAGTAGGCATGCACTAGATAAAGTTCCCTGAAGAACATGAATTGGTGCTTGTAATGATATTGTTTTATGTTGCATGGTTGCTGTAAATGACCCATGACTCTGTAACGGTTTAGAAGCAGTCCACATGTATACCTTCGTGTTTGACAGAGTACTGCGTGGCACAGGAGATAGGCTGTCGAACTTTTCTACTGGCATGATGTTAATCCATGCACCACTGTCTATAATGAAGGTTATGGGTCAACCGTTCACCTTTAATGACATTTTGGGACAGAGTCCAAATGAATTTTGTTGCTTATTTGGTGACTCTTCTTTTACTTTGGATCTTTCTCGCAAATAGCTAATCCTACATGTGTATGTTGCTCCTTAGTAGATATCATCAACGTGCATCTGTCTTCTTCACTAACGCTAGATAATGATGCTAAAGAGCCTTTATATGATGAACTTGACAACGATCGACTTTGCTTGGTTTCTACTTGTCGTAACTGATGTTACTTTCGGGCCTTGTGGATGTGGAGAAAATGTTTCTGGAACCTTCTGGCGCACATTTTCTCTTCTCGTGGTGACGGATTTGGTTTCTTTTCTGCTTTGCAGACTGTTATGAAATTGTTTCCTTTCCCACAGCCTTTGCATGTCTGTCCTATGGCTGGACATTTACTTTCATGGGGAAATGAAAGCCCACATAGGAAGCATACATTTTTCTTCTCCGAAGATTTTGACTTGTGGGCATCTATTTTGTGCTTCTGCTTAGTTTTAGGTTTAAATCTTTTTATTGATTCAATAGACAAGACAGAACAAAATGCTTTTGGCAAAGAGCCCAACTTGTGGGCCATACTCAATGAAACGCTACATAGTGCATTTGCAACGATATCAACAAGGGGAAAAGAAACAACCCACCACCTCTCTCCCTCTGGACCCTCCCCTCCCTCCCCTCCTCCCCCCCACCCCTGTTATATCCAAGAAAGTGTCTAGAGCCTACAGTGGAGGGATTAGAGGCCCTGCGGCTGGGTGAGGTCGTATGATAGCGAAGAGAGTCTCAAGAGGTGCATGTACCTGGGACAAGGGAGTTTGCGGAATTCGGAGCATAGGAGATGCGATGAAAGGGTACCACAATTCCGAAAAGGAAGCTCCGTCACCTTGGAGGGAAAAGGAAATGCGCTCCATCCCCAGCACATACCACAGCCTATGCAACCATCCCTGTATCGAGGGTGCCCTATCTGAGTCCCATGCTGCCAGGATATTCTGTAGAGCCGCCCCTAAAGCTATACCCATCTGTTTCCCTTTGCGTGATTTGAGGGGGAACGTAACTCTATCTGAGACGCCTAGTATGATATATTCCGGGAATCGTAAGATAGTGGTGTCGAAGTGGTGGTCTATTTTATCTAGGACCTGGGTCCAGTACGATTGAAGCTTGGGACATTCCTACAGAATGTGCAACAAGGTGCCGATCGCTCCACATCCCCTCCAGCATCCCGGCGAACGTTTGGGGTTGCTCCTGTGCAATGTGTACGGAGTTAGATACCAGTATGTCACTATCTTGGTAGCAGACTCTATGCTAGAGATATTGCGTGCTGAGTGCCTAACCCTATAGTGGATATCATCCCATTCTTTCTGGGTCAGTGTGCGCCCCAGCTCTGCCACCCGCCGTTTCTGTCCCACGGACTTACTCTCCTGTTCCGGAGGGCGTAAGATGTGATAGAGCTCTGTGATGAGTCTCTTAGTGGATTGTTCAGATAATAGCCAACTTTCATAGGGGGTAAGCCTTCTCTACGCTCCCTGGCGTACCTGGGGCTTCATCACCCAATGCCGTATTTGCTGGTAATGGTACCGCTCAGTCTCTGGCATGGAAAAATATTCTCTAAAGTCTTCATAGGACAAGGGTCTCTGCTCATTAAAAAAATGTCCTATTGACCTGCGGCCGTGCTGTTCCCATTGGCGAAAAGCCGTCTGATCTAGACCCGGGGTAAAATCAGGGTTGCTAGTGAAAGGAGTGAGAGGCGGAGGGAAGGTGGTGAGGCCGTTACGAGTGGCTGTGGCGTCCCAAGCATTGAGAGTGGCTCGTACTATCAGGGAGCCATAAAGACCCAGAGGCCTGGAAGCCTTACGTAGAAATCCTCCACAGAGGCTGCCCAGCCAACGCTCGCTCCATAAAAAGTCGGTGCTTCTCGGACTCCGGCTGGGCCCACTCCAGCAGGCAGCGAATTTGAGAAGCCTTGTAATAATAATCTAAGTTAGGCATTCCTAGGCCTCCCTCGGCTGGGGATCTAAAACTCATGTCCCTGCTCATCCTCGGCTTCCTATCCGCCCATACAAAAGAGGAGAACTCAGCCTGGAGTTGTTTCCGCATTCCCGGGGGTGGTTCAACAGGCAGTGTCTGGAAGAGGTAAAGGATTTTGGGGAGTGCCTTCATTTTGAGAGCTACCATCCGGCCCAACCACGAGAGGCTGAATGGGCGCCAGCGTTGTAGGTCACGCCGTGTCTGTGCTAGTATGCGCGTGTAGTTTAAGGAGACTGTCTCCGCCGTTGAGACCGCCAGCGTTATTCCTAGGTACGGTATAGTTTTTTGATCCCATCTGATGGGGCATGCCAGGGCTAGAGATTCAATGGTGGATGGCCATAAAGAAGACCCTAGGGCTTGTGATTTGGAGACATTTACACGGACATTGGCCGAGGGGTGGCTATACCCACTGAGCACCCACTTACGGAAACGGCTGCCTTTCCCAAACCGCTCCAGGGTAGTCTCCAGAAAGGGCCAGTGCACCCTGTCGAATGCTTTTTCGGCATCAACAGATAGCACCACACGCTCCACTGGTTGGCGGTGCGCCTTGTCTAGGAGGTGGAGCAGCCTCCTGGTGTTGTCGCTACATTGCCTTGTTGCCACAAATCCGGCCTGGTCGGGTTCAATTAGCCCAGGCATCAGCGGGCCAAGCCTGGTCACCAATATTCCAGTAAAGATTTTAAGGTCGATGTTCAACAGGGAAATAGGCCTGTACGAGGCGCAGAGCTTACCATCCTTCCGGGGCTTGGGCAAAACTACCACTGATGCCATCAGCATCGTAGGGGGCATCTCGGAGGTATCTCCGATCGCGTTGTATAATCGCGTTAGTATTGGAGCCAGGACTGAACAGAAGGTTTTATAAAAGATGGCTGTGAACCCGTCTGGGCCAGGTGATTTGAGGAGTTTGAGCCTTGCAATAGCTGAGATTACCTCCTCAATTCGGATCGGGCTATCTAACAAATCGGACTGAGAAGGTGACAGACGCAAATGTGTTATACCCTGAAAATATGCAGGGGGATTTAGCTCTGGTATCTGCTGTGCTGAGTAAAGACGGGCGTAAAAATCTCTGAAGGCGCGAGAGATGTCCTCCTCCCGGGAAAGTTCAGAGCCCCCCTCATCTATAATCAGTGTGACAGCCGCAGCCTGGCCCTGCACGCGGAGTTTATGCACCAACAAGCGACCGCATTTGTCTCCGCCTGTGTTAAACATGTGTTTAAGCCTGAGGGCCGCGTGCTCAGCACGATCCAAGTCTAAGCTGGCGAGTTGTGATTGTGCATTCTTTAATTGCCTCCATATCCTTGGAGCACCTGTTTTTTTGTGGATCCCCTCTAATTCAGAGACCTGCCGTGAGAGCTCCTCCCGTTTCTCTTTACATATCCTATTGTCCGCGGCGGATGTGGCCATTAGGTCGCCCCTGGCTACCAACTTAAGTGCTTCCCACAAGGACACTATGGATACTTCAAGGGTGTTATTCTCAGCTAAGTAGTCCTGTAACGTCTTGTGGAGATGGGCGATGACTTCAGGGTGGTGAAGGAGCATATCTCTTAGCCTCCAAGAGAAGGGAGGGCGGGTGATAGGGGAAGACAGCAGGGTCATGGTCAGAGCTGCGTGGTCTGAAAGCGCCTGGGGCTCGATAACTGAGTCTAATATAAATGGGAGGAGAGACTGAGACCCCATGAAATAATCCAACCGGGCATAGGTACCTCGAGAGTGAGAGTAGAAGGTGTAGTCCCTTGACTGGGGGTGAAGGTGGCACCACACATCAAACAGCCCCAGGTTGTGTAACCACTGCCGCGTACTGTCAGAGATAGCGCCAGATTGTCCCTGCCTCTGAGCCGAGCGATACCACTGCCCATCGAACACAATATTCAAGTCGCCCCCTATGAGTACTTGCCCATCGGAGTAGGATGTCAGGTCAGCCACCGCCTCCCGCAAAAACGCCTCTTGGCCCTCGTTGGGGGCATAGATGGTAGCCAGCATAAACGCACGCTGCCCCACCGTCAGTGAGAGTGCCAAGAGTCTCCCCTTAATCTCAAGCACCCTTGCCCCCACCACCCCAGGGAAAGAGCGAGAAATGAGCATGGCCACTCCGGCCTTTTTAGTTGGGAGGGAGGAGAAATATTGCTGAGGAAAGGCCTTGGAGTGTAGCCTGTGTGTGTCGCTGCCCAAAAGGTGGGTCTCCTGCAGCAGGCAGATGTGTGCTTTGGAATTCTCCAGATAAGACAGAATGGCTCTGTGTTTAACAGGGTTATTGAGCCCCTTCACGTTAAGGGTCAGGATTTTAATACTCATCTGGGCAGGTGAGGGAGGCGCAGCGTGAGGTGAGTGCTACAGGGCAAAACGTACCCTCCCAGGTCGGGCCCATGGGTGAGAGCCTCCAGGAGATCTCAACTAGACCAGTGTAGCAGGCATGCAGATAGATTATAGGATATGTGTGGGGGAGGGAGGGGAACCCATAACACACAAAAGAAACCCCAAAAAGTAACGTGAACATTGATGATGGTGACTTGCAGTCAGTCAGTGTCCAGAGCGTGCTGCTCCTGAGAAAGTAGTTTAGGGTACCTGTGGCTTGCGGCTCCCCGCTCTCCCCGGGCACGGCCCGCATCAACAGATGGCCACTCACTCCAACGATGCCCCAGCGAGGGTCGCCAGTACTGCCTGCCGCTCTCTGGCCATGGTGTCCGAATCAGGGTGTGTGGACTGGCCGGGAGATTTAATGGTGATCCACCCATGACCTTGCCGGTGCCTGCGTGCAGAGTTGTTCTGAGGCTGTGTGTCTGCTGTAGGGGCCTCGATTCCTAAAAGCTTACACGCTGCGGAGAGGGACCGAATTTGTCTCAGTTCTCCCTTGAAGTGAAAAATCAGTCTGAAGGGATGGCCCCAAGAGTACTTGATGCCGGCATCTCTAAGGTAGGACGTGACCGGGCGGAAAGATTTGCGCTTGAGTAGGGTAGAGGCCGCCAGGTCTTAGTATAATGTGGGCCGCGAGCCTTCGTAGGTGAGATCCGTGTGGAGCCAGGCCTCCCTGAGTATCCGCTCCTTTAGTTGGAAATCGTGGACGCAGGTCAGGATATCCACCGGAGGGGCCGGGGTCGCTCTCCTGGGGCCTACTCTATGTGTGCGGTCCAACTTAATGGGGAACTCGGGGGTCTCCCCTAGGATGAAGCGGAAGAGACCCACCACCAGCGCCTCTATATCGTCTTCTCTCTTGCCCTGAGCCATGCCACGAATACGAATGTTATTTCGGCGCGACCGGTTCTCCAGATCCTCTGTGTGGGCCTGTAGGTCCAAGTTCTGCTCCTGTAGCTTGAGGACTTCTTGCTGGAGGTGTTCAATTTCCTCGTCCCGGCCCGCTTCATGTTCCTCAATCGCGTTGATTCGCTCCCCCAGAGAGTCCACATCCCTTCGGATCTCCCTCATGTCCACTGAGAGCTCACGCTTCATGTTGGATAGATCTTCGTGGAACGAGGAGAACAGCGACTCCATGAAGGATCGGCTGATTGGGCCCTCCGGACCTTCACTGTCCCCGGCCTTGTCCGGGTGCTTCGCCGGAGGCGGTCCCTCCGCTTGTTGAGCCGCTGGTTTAAGGAGCAGATCTTTGACTGACCTGTCTTTTTTGCCCTTGGAGGTCGCCATTTTGAAGGCACTGTAGGGCCTAGTGATGTGGGTGTCCACCCGGGACCGAGAGTTTCAAGGGCCGCTGCACTGATTTCCCTCTGTCGGGGCTCGTGAACCGCCCCTGCATCCCAGGGCCGTCTTAGCTGATGTCCTTTGCCCCCACGGGGACCACCAAGCCCACTCTCCTGAGGTGGATTGTGCTCGGTCCAGGTATTGTGGCCGATCCTTGGCTTATTAGGCGCAGGCAGCCGGTCCCACAGTTGCTGGTTGCTACGGGGGGGAGGGAGGCCACTCCAAGCCAGACAAACCAGGCCCCGCGTAGAGCGGACACCCTTGGTCTGTTCCCTGGGCAGCCGGTGTGGGCCAATGCCAGTATTGCTGAGAGCGTTTTCTAGCGCGGACGTTGAGTGGCGGTAGCGGCCCTCCCCAAGTGGCTTCTGGGGGGCTGCGTGAAGGCCTGCTTTGCGTTGCTAGAGGTATCAGCGCAGGCCCTCTGATGTCGCGGGCCCCTGTCCATTATGCCCTGATATCCTGATGTCCACTCCCCCTGCTGGGCGTTGCGTCCGTGTAGGCCCGACCAGGTCAGCCAGGCCACAGGCTCCCGACCGGTGCGCGTTGTTGGGGCTCACCTGTCCCGGTACCTGTGCAAGTCTGCTCCGGTTCCGCCGAGGTGCAACGGCCGGTGGCAAGCGTGATCGAGTGATGGCGGCCCCCGGTTGCCCCTCCGGTAATCTGCTGGGGGGCCCGCTGCAGCTTTGGTGTGAGGTCTGCACTGTCCAGACGGCTCACTGGGCCCCTTTTCATCAGAGTGCGGGCCACCGTTCCCCCCGCGGTGCTCCTTCGCTGGGGAGGCCCAACCAGGCCTGCCGAGCCGGGGCCTCGAGTGGATCGGGCCTCCCGGGTCCTTCACCTCTGCCCTCTGCGTGTGCCTGCTCTGCCGCCAACAATGCCACCATTCAGCAGCGGATGTTGTGCGGCTGTGACGGCCCCTCTATTACCACTCCGTGGGACCGACGACAGCCTGGGTAGGTGCTCTGAGCCGGGAATTCGCTGTCGTGGCCTTTCTCAGGGTTTGGGCGCAATCCCCGCTGCGCTATCCCCGGCTCGTTCTTGCCTCTCCCAGTGTCACCAGCACACCGCCGCCTCCCAGGACACTCCGCTTCTCTCTCCCAATCTCTTGATTGGGCTCCGGGGCTTCTGCGGTCGCTGGATGTGCTATAAAGGGCCCGGTGGGAGCGGAGAGCGGAACGGCTGCGTCCTATCGAGATGCCATCTTGGCCACGCCCCCTTCTGCTTACTTTTGATGGTCAGCGATGGCGTATTGTGCATTGTTCCTGCTTCCTTATCTACAGCTTGTCGATCTGTTTGTTCTTCTGCTCTTGCAGCTATTAACATCTTCTCTGAACTGAGTGTCTCTCTCAGCATGCGTCTTCTGAAAGAGTTTGAGAGACAACCATCGATGACTCTGAGGTGCATGGCCCCTTTGTCATTGAAGTCACTGAATTTACAGTGTTTCATAAGTGCGTCTAGTCTCAATAAACTCATCCATTGTTTCTACAGCCTGTTGTCTTGCTTGATTGAAAATGTACGTTTCATAATCGACATTTGGCATCGGATTGAACTTGGCTTCCAACCCTTCTTTTATTTTTTCAGTACGACTTCACATCAGTTGGTGAGACTTTATTTAGCACTTCTTTTACTCCATTACCAGCAAGGTTTTTCAAATATCTAATGATTTTCTATCATTTCCCTCTTTCGGGGCATCTTTGAAATCATCAGACGTTTCGATACATGCTGTCCACCTGGCACCAATGTTCTTTCCAGTTCTTCGCTGTGTCGAATGGTGGTGGTGGTTTCAGAAATGCAGCGCATTGTACTTTGCACTCCCTTCTGTCGCCATTGAGAGCACGTGCTATTCAGGCAGCGTTATTCGCACACAGCAGGACCAGCAACCTCTCGAGGCAACACCCCGTTGCTTTATCGTGGTTGTCTCATCCGGTTTTGAGATCGTATAGCACTTCACTCGCTTGTGCCAGTAAATAAGTTTCTGCTTTCATACCTGGTCATCACTGCTTTTAGTGTTTGCTTCATATGGATGATAGCTCTGTGTAATGGCGTCGCGCAGTCTCTCTTCTTTCAGCCTTACCAGCGGGTTCTTGTGGGCTTTTCGAATGAGCTCCTCTGCAGGGCCTTCAGCTTCTCTGATGGCTGTTTATGGGCTGGAGCAGGGCTTTGACTCCACATATGCCACCTGCAGACAGCTTTGCATCGATTCACGGCGCGCGTGGCACCAGTAACAGTTTGCTGTACTGTTGCAAACTCTCAGGGAGAGCAGCCTTGTTTTTTTGCGGCAGATATCCCGTACTCGTCACCAGTAGTAGCATCTTCTCCAGCCCCAGAGGATGAGAATAAAATATGATGCACATGGAGCTCTGTAACAGATGTCTTTATTCCTCAACATACAATCATTCACTGCATGCATTGCGTCATAACTTTTATAACCAAACCTTAACACCTCCCAGCAGATTACATAATTCCTGTTTCACGTCCACCCAGTACCGCAAGGGTCCTAATACTGTAATATCAATAGACTATAAATGTGAAAGGTTTATCACCTAGTCCTGTAAGAATAAGTAAAACATTAAAGAGGAAGCTTATATGAAATACCGGGGTTCACTGCAATCGCTCAATTACCCCTTGTTGCACTAAGTTTCCTGTAACAAATGTTCATCATGAACATTCCCCTCTGTTTATTCTCTGATGGATGCCTGGGTGAATCCCCTGGGTCAGTGCAATCATGTCCAGTTAGAAGCCCAATTCTTATCATGGACTCGCCTTCCACAAAGCTCTGAGAAGTCTTGCAGGTGCTATACACCTCACCCAACAATGGATGGCCAGCGCTGCTAGCAGTGGAAGAAAGGCAAGACTGAAGTTATTCTACTCCGAAAAATGTCAAACATTGAGTCTGTGATTGATCAGATTCCATCAATGATAAAAGTCTTTGGAGTCCAATGCTTAATTTGTAAAAGAAAAAGAGCCAAAGGTTTGCTGGCACTAGTGAAAGTCAGGTATACAAGAGGGATACAAGAATACAAAGGTTTCCTAGTGTTGATTCCTCCTTATGCCTCTTTGTATCACCACCAGACAATCCTTATCTCTTTATTTCACTCTTGCAGTTTTTTCATCCCACTTTCTTCCTTTGACACTTTTTCCCCATCTTTCTTTACATGCTTCTTCTCCTTTTTGTGTTTGGCTATTTTGCTCTGAATCAGAGTTTGTTGAGGAAAAATAAGTGCTGGTTCCCAAAAATGTGTGTTGTGGCCCCCACCAGCAACCAGTGGCTCAAATTAAGCACTGTCAGAGTAACAAAATGTAAGAAATATGGAGGTAGCCCTGAGTAGGGAGAGTCATCTGCCCCCCTCGTTTGACTCCAGTATTCCAAAACACGTCTGCCTAGTTTGAGCAAAAAAAAGTGTCATACAAACTAAAAACATAGCAGCAATTACAAAGCCAAGAATAGCCATCTGTAGAAGTCTGTGCCCAAGCTTCTGTCCAATGCAGAATTCACACAAAATACAGGTGTCAGATCGATTAAAGTTATTGTACTGTAATTCCATTTATTATCTCAAAGGGATAGGATTTCTGCTACAAAGAAACCACTTTCCTGGCATTTTGTCATAGCCATTGATGGAGCAGGATTTCGCTAAAGAAACCTGCTCAATTGAACACCCCTATAACACGTACTAACAGTCAGTAGTGGTAGAATGATTAATGCGCACAAATACACTACACGTGGGAAGCTTGCTTTGCAAAATGCATGAATTAACCAAAGATTAATGCGTAAATAACCGAAAATGTAATAATCTTGTGAATAGAATGAATTTAGAAGGTTTGCATGGCAAGGCCGAACGTGTATGTAGCAAAAAGCATGACCTGTATTGCTTTATCCTAATAAATAGTGCCGCTTTCTTGCTTATGCTATGCTAGAATAACCATTAACATAAAGTGGAGTTAAGATGGGAGGGTAAACAGTGAAAATGCATTATCACATAATTAATAAATGTTTGTTTTCCGTTCTTTTAGTAATGGATGAATCCTCCATGTTTGTTAACTTGGCTTTATTCTTGGGCGGGGGAAATTGTACGCGAGCAGGAATCATGTGACCATGTGACTGAACTGCTGAAAAAGCCTGACCTGGTGAAGGACAGAACATTTGACAAGCGGCCAAGGCCAGTGTCTTCATGGGAACGGAACCCAAAGTTGTTGAATTTATTAAATGTACTACAATTTGTTACACGATGTACCCATGAGAGAGAAGAGGTATTGATGAATGTATAAAAATGTATTTATAACAATGGGGTAGTCAATAGTAAGTGATCTCATGGTGGGATGACAATCCCACCCCCAGACTGCAACCAATCCCTTAGTTAGAAGATGCGAAATTAGCAACTATTGTGGGACGGACCTGTATTTTGGGGTATAAGGATAGGTGCTTTAGGGGTGTGTTTTTTTAGAAGAAGCTGCGGTAGCTGCTGTGGGTCGCTTAGGCTGAAGGTGTCCGAGTGAGGGGTGCGCCGCTGTTTGTCGGGCTGCAGAGAGACCTAGCCGTTCCTGTCCTGTACACTGTCCTGATTCCTGAGTCTTTGATCCCTGACTCTCGGTCCCGGGGGTCCCCCACTACTACCTAGGCCTGGGTGGTAGTTTTCCCTTACATATCCTTTGGGTTTGTATTTAATCTAAAAGCATTTGCAGAATTTGTTTTGCAATTGTATTTCTTGACTCTGTACCTTCTGTCTCTCCATCGATCCCTCCGATTTGATGGTTTGAATTAAATATATTTCATATGCACCTGATGTCTCTTTTCTATCCACTCTTTGCAACGTATATTTGAAATGATAGTGCTGTTGTTGATATGACTAGACTGTTATTCTCTCTCATGAGGTTTCCAGTATTTGAACATATGAAAGTACTGCAGTGAGCATTTAAAATTACTAGATAAATTAAATTATTAAATCTTACCGAGAGTCTGTGGTTATTTTAATTAGTTTATTGATTAAATGTTTCTTTAGAATATCCATTGCCATCAACTCTTCAACTAATTGGTCCATCGACCAAGTAGATGAAAAGTCGATTACTATTTGTTTAGATACGCAAAGAACAAGATAAATTAGAATTTGTACTTGAAGAATCAAGAGTAAAATAGAGTAAAATTTACAAACTTGTCTCCAGCGCATCAGGGATTTGGGTGAATGTTGTATGGGCCATAGTACGTAAATTTCGGATGTTTATTCCCTGATCAATTTATTGGGTTCGCGCTGGATCAGTTTCTTGGCAGCAGAGGACGGTTTAATTATTGATTAGTTTGGTAATGGTTATTGAATATTGATTATTTGTCCTAACATGAAGAGTTAGTGTCCCGTTTTATGTTGTCTAGAAGTTCAGGTACGGAGTTGCCGGAGGAATCCCGGGAAGGAATTAGCCTGAAGTAGGCAGAAGAAGAATGTGGTAAAGAAATCACACTGCAGAAGTACTTTGTCTGTTGGAAATAATACTGAAAAGCTACGTAGGGCTGTCAGTGTTATAATTAGGGAGAATTTCGTATGTGAGGAGAGTGTTTGAAATAGCGAAGGGTCCACTTTTGAAACTCTGGCAGTATCTCTGAGAGGAGTTACAGGACACCTTTTTATGCCAAAAAGTCCTCTTGTGAAACCTCGGTTTTATCCCTAGAGGAGTAATAGGTCTCTCCGGAGCTTGTTAGAGAAGTGAGATAACGCTGGCCGTTATTATTACTTGCAGTGTAAGGATCTCCTGAAAGAGTGTAGACTATCTCTTTATCTAGTGAAGCAGACAAAGTAGCATTTTCTTTTTATGTTGTCAATAACAGATTTTTGAATTAAGAAAAACTCAGAAAAATATTGTCGTAAGATTTTGTGATGGAGGGGTCAGTAGAAGGAGTGATACTGACGTCACAAAGTGCCGCGCTGGTATTGGACAAAGCAGCGGGCGTGTATCGAGAGCAGATTGTAAAGGGAGGGTCAGTAGAAGGAGTAAAAACTGACGTCACAAAAGGCCGCGCTGGCATTGGTCAGACAGTGGGTGTGTACAGAGCTCTAATTGGATAGCTAGTGTGAGTCGCGCTGATATTGGTTAAGACTGTAGTTACGTAGTGAGCTGTGATTGGTCGGTTGGTGTGAGTCGTGCTGGTATAGGACGGAATTTAGCAAATACGGAAAGGATAATTACGGAGAAGTTTTGTTATTCTGTCTGTTGAGAAATACTAATAGAAGAGAGCGAAAATGGGTTTGATAAAGACAATAAAGAATTTCTTTAAGAAAGACAAACCAATTGTGACAAGAGAGGGAATTCCGATTCCACCCCCAAAGATGCCTGCATCTTACATGATGATGGAGCGAGGTTATCATACATGTGTTTGGTTAGAGAACTGGATGAAATATACGAAGGATGATGGGCTGTTAGCTTTCCCTGAGTTTGGTACATTTAATGTAAGGATTTTACAGAATTTGAGAGCCAGGATGAACTCGCTAGAGCCAAATCCGAGACTTACTCAGTATGAAGAGTTGGAAGAATGGGAAGTAGAAGCTTATGAGCGAGAAAAAGATCGAAGTGGTAGAAGATGCAGAGGCTTTATTCCTAGATATCCATTTGAGAGGCGAGAAGATCAAATGAAAAGATGGAGAAGAGCTGTAGTGACCGAGGGTCTATATCCAGTTTTAACAGTAGGGAATCAAATAGGTACCAAGTGTAGGGAGAAAAAGAAAAATATAGAAACGATGGGAGAAGGCTTGGATGAATCTGATGATGAATTGTTGGAAGATATGATGACTAAAAGACCTCCGCCATATGAAGAAAATTCAGGGGAGGTGACTCCAAGTGCCCCACAAATGGTAACTCCATTGACTTCTCAAGTTACCGAAATAGCTAGAATAGTGCGAGAAAATGAAGTGAGTTTGTTAAATAAAGCTAGAATGGAACAGGTGCAGAAAATAAATCAATTAAATCTGAATGCAGAAGCTTTGACGGTGCCAGTAACAATTGGTCCTGTGGTCCCATTATTTGGAGAGAATTCGACTTTGCAAAAAGTGCACACATTGTCAATTCCTAGAAGTAGTATAAGGAGTGAAGTAGTGTCAGTAACAAATGAAAATAAACAAGATGACCAAAATAACACACTGTTAGACCTACCGGTTGGTGACTTATTAACAGAAACCCCGAGAAGAGGCATCTAATTAGACCCAAGAAAAATAGGGCTGAATTCTACTCCAACGGCAGGGAGTTCAGCAGGTCCCTCTCCAGAAGATTTAAGTAATTGGATAAAAGAAATGACCAAGCCAAGAGCTCAATCACAGAGTTTAAATGTGAGCCAATTGAAAGTAGATTTAGAAGAGATGATTATTGGTACGGTAAGCACAGATAGACTAGGGACTTATAGTGATGAAGAGTTATTGTTTTTGTGTAAAGGTATTACTTGGAGAGCAAAGAATTTTCATGAGAAATTATCAGAAGTTGCTAGTGAGTTTGGTGTAGATATAGAAAAGTCGAAAATGTTGCAGAAAACATACAGAATGGCTTTTACTGACAAGGATTTAGAGACTTTGAATACGTATGGGAGAAGATTGCAATTAAAAGAATTAATGAATATTTTGAAGAAATGGGGAACTGTAGAACGATGGAGGAGTAAATGGATGAAAAAGAAAGAAGAGATGAATGGTAAAGGAAATTCCATGTTTCCATTAAAGGAAACCGAGCAAGTTGAAAGGGCATGTCCCATGAGAGAGGTTCCAGGTGGTGGATATGAGCATGAACCCTGGACTAGACAAGATATATTGTCATTCACAAATGATTTTCCCAGATTGCGAGAAAAACCTGTTGAATGGTATAAACAAGTGGACAGATTTGTAAAAGTTTCAAAGGTGTTGTTGAAAGATTTAGATGGTCTTTTTGAAATAGTAGTTCCGGCTGATTTGTGGACAGAATGTAAAATTACTGTTGATTGGCCAAAAGATGAATATCCTAGAGATGAAAAAACAGGTGCACCATCTGAAGAGGTGATGACAAAGTATCATCAGGTCATTACTTTCTTGAAAGGGAAGATTTCCCCTAAAGAAACGGATTGGGTTAAGATTGACAGGACGACCCAAGAGCCTAAAGAGTCAGTACACGCATATTACGAGAGATTGCTACAGGTGTTCAAGCAATACAGTGGGTTTGAGAATATTGGAGATAAAGATATGGGACATTTTGTGTATCGATTTGTATATGGATTGAATCCTGAGATTAGTGCCATGATACAGCAGCATATGCTCTGCTGGCAGAGTAAGTCAATAGACGAAATTCTGAGGTATGCAAAATACTGTAGTGATGACATTGAATCAAGACTTAAAAAGTTAAAAGAGAAAATGATGTGGGCACAAGTGAAAATGGCAGAACAGCAACAGGAAAATAGTAATGTACAACAAAGTCAGAATCAGGCAGGACAGGTAAACAGTGGAAGTAAGGGAAAATTTAGAATGAGTAAGGAAGAAGCTAAAAAGAAATTTCCTTGTCATGCGTGCGGAAAGTTTGGACATTGGAAGAACGAGTGTAGAGCTGGACAAAAGGGTAATGAAACAAATGAAAATTTAAATCCACAGATGCAGAATGAGGTGGTTGGGAACCAACAGCAGCAGCAGGTAGTTACTCCACAGTTACAGGTGCCACAACCTCCTATGCCCTGTGGTGTGAATGCTCATATGCAGATGTACAGTGCAAGTTCTGGATTCCGGGGAGAAGAACAGTTTGGTAAGAATCCACTGGTTTCACAGTATTTTGTGCGTTGCAATGAGAGTGATTCGGATACATCTCAATGACGGTGCCTGAGGGGGGAGGAAGAGTGCGTACTTGGCGCATCTTTAGCGGTAGATAAGTCAGGTCCATTTGATGATGGAAAGGTAGAAGGTAAAGACATCACCTTCTTGTTGGACACTGGTGCTACCCGTTCTACTGTGAGAGCAGCAGAAATTCCAAACCTACCCCTCTCAGGAGAAACTATCCAAGTTGTAGGTGTTGCAAACAAACATATCAGAACTCCTGTCAGAGCCCCGATAGAAGTTCATATTGGAAACTTCAAAGACATGCATAGGTTTGTGGTATGTGATACCAGTCCTGTTAATCTCCTGGGCAGAGATTTGTTGTGCAAAATGAACTGCACTATTTATTGTACACCGGACGGTGTTGCATTTATGACACCTGATGAGGATGTTGAATACAAGGTCATGATGGCTCAGCAAGAGTCAGAAGTGAGTGAGTTGTATTCACTGCTCACTGAAGAAGATTTGCCTGAAGAGTTGAAAGGTACAGTGAGATCAGATGTGTGGGATTTTACAGGAAAAGAGATTGGGTTAATGAAAAATGTAGATCCAATTCAGATTACAGTAAAGGATGGTGCGGTATACCCGAATACCCCACAATACAAGATGAGTCCAGACGTAATTGCTGGAGTCACGCTTGTGATTGACCAAATGATTGAACAGGGAATTTTAAAAGAAATATTGAGTAGTCCCTGTAATTCACCCATTATTGGAATTAAAAAGCCTAATGGAAAATATAGAATAGTTCAAGACCTGAGAAAGGTGAATAAAATTGTAGTGCTGTGTTGTCCAGTAGTGCCAAATCCAGCAGTAATTCTTTATCAAATTCCCTGTGATGCTGAGTGGTACACTGTTATTGATTTATGTCAGGCATTTTTCTCCATTCCTTTGCACCCGGAAAGTCAATATTTATTTGCATTCCGGTTCGGAAACCGTGTCTTGGCATGGTGCCGAGTTCCTCAAGGGTACACTGAGAGTCCCTCAATCTTTAATCAGATCTTAAAAAAATGTTTGGAGACTTTGGTTATGCCTGGAAATTCTGTTTTGGTTCAGTACATTGATGACCTACTGGTGGCATCAAAAACACGAGAAGCATGTGTGTCAGACACAATTGCTTTACTGAATCATTTGGCAGAAGGAGGACATAAAGTGTCACCCTCCAAATTGCAATACTGTAGACGGGAAGTTCAGTATTTAGGTCACAAGATTGAAAAAGGGGTCAGAAAGGTGACGCCAGAGAGAATCAGTGTGATCAAGAAAATGAATCCACCAAGAAATCAAAAGGAAGTGTGAATGTTCTTGGGAATGGTTAGATACTGCAGACAGTGGAGCATTGGTTTCTCATTAATTGCAAAACCTCTACAGAGGTTGACACGAAAGGATGTGAAAGATCCAATTGTGTTGGACGAAGATAGTATGGAATCTTTTTCCAGATTGCGAAACAGTCTTTGTCAAGCGCCTGCTTTGGGAATGCCAGATTATTCTAAAGAATTTGCATTGTACTGTTGTGAGAGAGATGGATGTGTACTTGCAGTTTTAACTCAAAAACATGGAATGGCATGACGTCCAGTGGCATATTTTTCTGCTACCCTGGATTCAGTGGCTGCAGCATTACCAGGCTGTTTAAAAGCAGTAGCCGCCACTTGTGTAAGTCTGGAACAGAGTGAAGCTATTGTGATGGGTTACCCAGTAAAAGTGTTTGTACCCCATTCTGTTGAGATCCTTTTAACCCGCACTCGGACTCAACACATGACCTCTAGTCGACTGACAAAATATGAGAGAGTGATTCTTGGTGCTGAAAATGTGTCCGTGGTGAGGTGCACTACTGTAAATCCTGCTACTTTGTTACCAAATTCAAGATGTGAGGAAGTGAAAGAGGAAGCAGAACATGATTGTCTGGAAGTGACAGAACTCTGTACTAAGCCCCTTCCTGACATAGAAGATGAACCATTGGAAGAACCAGATTGTGAGCTATTTGTGGATGGATCTTGTTTGAGAAATGAAAAAGGTGAATTGTGTGCTGGTTATGCTGTCTGCACTATAGCAGGATCGCTAGAAGCATCTTGTTTGAAAGGGGTCAACTCCGCTCAGGTCGCAGAGTTGATTGCCCTGACCAGAGCACGTAAATTGGCAAAAGGTCTAAAAGTAACAATTTACACCAATAGTCAGTACGGCTTCGGCGTCATACATGACCTCGGTCAGCTATGGATGCAAAGAGGATTTATGACCTCTGCGGGTTCCCCAATTTGGAATGGGAAAACTGTAAAGGAATTACTAGATGCTTTGCAGTTGCCAAAAAGAATTGCAGTTGTAAAATGCACTGCCCATCAATCAGGAGATGACATTGTGACAAAAGGCAACAGATACGCGGATCAATTAGCGAGTTTCTGTACACAGAATACAATGACCATAAACAGATCAATTGAAAGAGGAATTACCGAATGCCACCTTATGCTCACAACCACATTTGAAACTTGGGATGAGGTTAGGCAAATGCAGGATGAGGCCAGTGATAAAGAAAAGGAAGAGTGGAGTAGAACAGGATGTAGGAAAAATGCAGGAGATGAGATATGGGTTTATTACGATGGAAGACCAGTATTGCCAGATTCTTTACTTTCTCACATGGCCAGGATGTACCATGGGCTGACACATGTCGGAAGGGACGCAATGGTAAGATTGTTCAAGCAGACATGGTACAATCCAAAGTTCAGGGTCATCGCAGAAAGTTTATGCCAAAGGTGTGCCATATGCCAAAAACAAAACCCCGGAAGAAAGACAGTTGTAAGTTGGGGTGTAATTGGGAAAGCAGGAGGCCCTTTCACTAGACTTCAGATCGACTTTATAGAGTCGCCACCATGTAACGGGCTGAAGTACGTCCTGGTCATTGTCTGTGTGTTTTCTCGCTGGGTAGAGGCCTATCCGACGAGAAGGAATGACAGTCTCACTGTGGCTAAGTTGTTGTTAAGAGAACTGATCCCAAGATTTGGTTTTCCAGTCACTTTGGAATCAGATAGAGGATTGTATTTTAATAATGAAATAATTCGGATGATTTGTTCAGCATTGCAAATTGAACAGAAGCTGCATTGTGCCTATTGACCAGAAGCATCTGGTATTGTTGAGCAGATAAATGGTACAATAAAATCAAGATTAGGGAAGGTATGTGCATCCACAACACTGAAGTGGCCTGACGCTTTACCCCTTGTACTGTTGAGTCTTAGAAGCATTCCTGACAAAAAGACTGGATTAAGCCCCCATGAAGTGCTAATGGGAAGAGTCATGAGACAAGCATACATACCTGCAAACAAACTGATGAATATGTCTGATGATCGTGTGCTAGATTATTGCAAAGGACTGGCTGACCTGGTGCGTTCTGTGTCTCGCCAGGTTGGAGAAGATGTCACAACGATACAGCGGAACCAAGCACATGATTTGAATCCTGGTGAGTGGGTACTAGTCAAGAAGCACGTAAGGAAAACATGCCTAGAACCCCGTTGGAGCGGCCCTTACCAGATCATATTGGTGACGACAACAGCATTGAAGTGTTTTGGCTTGACAAACTGGATACATGCAAGTCATACCCGCCTAGTCCCAAGTCCAATTGAAAGACCTGAAGAACAGCAACTGGTAAATCAAAATCAAGAACCAGCAGCTGAAGTGTGTGAAGCTGAAGAGTCTGGAGTGGCAGATTCTGATGAATATTTTGACAATGAACAGCCAAGCACCAGTCGAGTAGAATGGACACCAGATACTGGGACAGAAATGTTTGCTGTTGATTCAGAAGAAAGTTAGGTTGCCGTTGAGCCAGAGGAAAGTGAAACAGCTGTCGAGACTGGAGAAAAAGAAACAGCTGATGAAACAGAAGTAGAACCAGAGGAAGGTGAAGCCACAAATGAGCGAGAAGAAGGGGAACTCACTGATGAGTCAGAAAGGAGTGTGGAATCTACAGAAGCAGAAAAACAAGAAAATAAAGGAAAACAGATAGAAAGGAGACTAATTAAAAGAAATGGGGAACAAAACACAGAGGGCGAAAGTGTAGTACAGAAAAAGAGGCCTAGAAAAGGAGACAACTGGCCTAGTGGAGCAAGAAGACTAGAGTATAAAATAGTAAGGAGAAGATTAAGGAAAAGACCAGAACAAAGTAACGAAGTCTCAAGTCAAACAGAACACGAAAACTCAAGAAGAAAAACCCGAAAATCAAAAAGAACAAGAATTCCATGTAGAAAGTACAAAGCTCCAGAATGGACCTACATTATATTAGAAGAATTTGAAAGTTTAGGTTTAAGCGAAGAACACGACAGTAGTGACATTGAAAAAGAAGATGAGAACAAACTGAGACCACCTAAAAAGGAACTGTAAAGAGATTAAGGTGAAAAATTTGTCAGATGAAATTGAATTAAAAAGACTCCAAAAGGACTGAAAATAAAAGAAAGGGGTGAAGTAGAAAGTCATTAAGTGTAAGAATACACAAATTTTATTCTTTTTAGAATTTTTACTTAGAATAGACTTCGTATAGATTTTTTTTAGACTTTAGATCATAGACTAAGAGATTGTTAGATTTTTATATTTTTGGAGAATATCAAAATGGCAGAAATGGAAGTGACTGGACAACCAAAATCTAGTCTAAAACGTAGATGTATTAAAACCTGCTTATGTAGTGTTTTCCTATTAACAATTATATGGATCCTATTAATTGTCGTCATACCCACTTTTAATGTGAATAACTTTGGAAATAACACTAATGATGTTGGAATGAAAGAAATTTCTAAACAAACTGTGGAAACTAACAAAGAACAATTGGATGGAAGTATTTTCCATCATGACAAATCAATTAGTGATTTTTCGTTAAATGTTTTTTCTAAGTTGTTGTATGAATATACTAATACTATGAATGTGAGTGATTATGTCTGCATGAAATTACCTTCATCTGCCTCTGAGGGCATAACCTACCATCACCTTTCACTAACATATGGTGTGTCATGTAGTGTCCTTAGTAGCCTGTTTTACATGACAGGCAAGTTGGAGTATCAATATACTGACATACATATTCTCAGAAGTACCAATTGTAAGGGAATTAAATAAAGTAGTAAGTGGTAAGAATGCACATTATATGGAAGAATTTTTCCATATCTCTAAACCATTAGATGTAGAACATGCCTATAAGAACAATTTAACATGTAGTTTGCATAATGAAGAGAAGCTATTTATGAACATGGTAGAAAATAGAAGGGTAAGTTTCCAAAAGAAAGCTGATGAACAGAAATCGCAGGCACCACCTTGGGCATTCAGAGAAGGAAATTATGAAAAGGGTGAGACATATGATGTGATGTCCCTGGACTGGTCACAGAAAGGGAAACTATGTTTATTTAGATCAAAGACTAACTATAATAACTATTTTATTGGCACTAGTGAATGTGAGCATACTTTACAAATTATGGGAGAATGGGGATTAAAGGGTGGAACGGATCCTGTATTCCCTGGGATATATTATGTGTGTGGCAAGAAAGCCTATTATAGGTTCCCTGCGCACTGGTATGGGAGCTGTTATTTTGGGATTGTTTTTCCAAAAATCTACCTGTAGACCGTGAGGATAATAGTGTCAATGAAATAAAACAAGGACTAATACGTAGTAAGAGAGCAAGTTTTTCAGAAATAGTAGCTGATATATTTGGTGCACTGATACCCTCAGTTGGAGTTGTTTTAAATTCACACAAAATTCGAAAATTGTCCACAGTGGTTGATCGTTTTTCAACAGATACTGCTGGTGGTTTCTTGATGATTGATACCGAAATGGTGGCAATCAGATCAATGGTTTTGCAAAATCGACTTGCCCTTGATATTCTTTTGGCAAAAGAGTGTGGAGTCTGTGGCATGTTGAAAATTTAACACTGCTGTACTTATATACCGGATAAAAGTAAAGGGATAGAAGGATACATTAGAAATATTACACAATTACATAAAGATCTAGCCCAACTGGAGGTTGATAGTGTTTGGGAGACACTTGGTAAGAGTTTCTCTGCAGTAAGTAAGTGGTTTTCAACATTGGGAAGTAGTTTATTAGGACAAATAATAATACCAATAATTTCAATAGTAATAGTAGCTCTAGTGATCTTAACAGCATATAAGTGTTGTAAATGCATAAAAGAAAGAAAAGATGTAACAGACAAAAAGAACAAAAGACAGGGAATAAAAAGAAAGAGAGAAGAGATAGAGTTGGAGGAGATAAATGAAGAATATTATGAGAGAATGAAAAAGCTAGATGAGAGTGCCATCAAGAAAGTAGGATCTAGATAAATTGAAAGGTGGCACTCGGTATGGTGAGTATTTATGATGGCTCCTGAAAGCCATCAGAGGGGGGATTGATGGAGCAGGATTTCGCTAAAGAAACCTGCTCAATTGAACACCCCTATAACACGTACTAACAGTCAGTAGAGGTAGAAGGATTAATGCGCACAAATACACTACACGTGGGAAGCTCGCTTTGCAAAATGCATGAATTAACCAAAGATTAATGCGTAAATAACCGAAAATGTAATAATCTTGTGAAAAGAATGAATTTAGAAGGTTTGCATGGCAAGGCCGAACGTGTATGTAGCAAAAAGCATGACGTGTATTGCTTTATCCTAATAAATAATGCCGCTTTCTTGCTTATGCTACGCTAGGATAACCATTAACATAAAGTAGAGTTAAGATGGGAGGATAAGCAGTGAAAATGCATTATCACATAATTACTAAATGTTTGTTTTCCGTTCTTTTAGTAATGGACGAATCCTCCATTTTTGTTAACTTGGCTTTATTCTTGGGCGGGTGAAATTGTACGCGAGCAGGAATCATGTGACCATGTGACTGAACTGCTGAACAAGCTGAGAAAGCCTGACCTGGTGAAGGACAGAACATTTGACAAGCGGCCAACGCCAGTGTCTTCATGGGAACGGAACCCAAAGTTGTTGAATTTATTAAATGTACTACAATTTGTTACACGATGTACCCATGAGAGAGAAGAGGTATTGATGAATGTATAAAAATTTATTTAGAACAATGAGGTAGTCAAAAGTAAGTGATCTCATGGTGGGATGACAATCCCACCCTCAGACATCAACCAATCCCTTAGTTAGAAGATGCGAAATTAGCAATTATTGTGGGACGGATCTGTATTTTGGGGTATAAGGATAGGTGCTTTAGGGGTGTGTTTTTTTAGAAGAAGCTGCAGTAGCTGCTGTGGGTCGCTTAGGTTGAAGGTGTCCGATTGAGGGGCGCGCCGCTGTTGGTTGGGTTGCAGAGAGGCCTAGCTGTTCCTGTCCTGTCCACTGTCCTGATTCCTGAGTCTTTGATCCCTGACTCTTGGTCCTGGGGGTCCCCCACTACTACCTAGGCCTGGGTGGTAGTTTTCCCTTACATATCCTTTGGGTTTGTATTTAATCTAAAAGCATTTGCAGAGTTTGTTTTGCAATTGTATTTCTTGACTCTGTACCTTCTGTCTCTCCATCGATCCCTCCGATTTGATGGTTTGATTTGAATATATTTCATAGGCACCTGATGTCTCTTCATCTATCCACTCTTTGCAACGTATATTTGAAATGATAGTGCTGTTGTTGATATGAGTAGAAGGTTATTCTCTCTCATGAGGTTTCCAGTATTTGAACAGATGAAAGTACTGCAGTGAGCATTTAAAATTACTGGATAAAATTATTAAATCTTACCGAGAGTCTGTGGTTATTTTAATTAGTTTATTGATTAAATGTTTCTTTAGAATATCCATTGCCATCAACTCTTCAACTAATTGGTCCATCGACCAAGTAGATGAAAAGTCGATTACTATTTGTTTAGATACGCAAAGAACAAGATAAATTAGAATTTGTACTTGAAGAATCAAGAGTAAAATAGGGTAAAATTTACAAACTTGTCCCCAGCGCATCAGGGATTTGGGTGAATGTTGTATAGGCCATAGTACGTAAATTTCGAATGTTTATTCCCTGATCAATTTATTGGGTTCGCGCTGGATCACCAGCATAGAATATAAAATTGCCTGCCTCACATTTAAGGACGTTGACCAACTAGCACCGTATATTTTCAGGAAAAAGTAGGAAGATTTGCTGCTGAGAAGATTTTCCAACCAGGAGAATGTAAAACTTCTATACTCCCAGGAATTCAAACTAGAATCTAAGGGGCATAGTTAACACCGTTTTGTAAGATTTTAGGGTGTAGCAAATAGTAGTGAGTTTTGGATCAGCTTGTGCCATGTAAGTACCCATGCAAAACTTTAGTAAATATACCCTTAATTCCTGAACTACAAGTTGGCCTGAGAGGAATCCCTGTGTAGAAATGAGGATGGGAGAATATATTCAAATGAATTTCTGTCTCACCTCCTGTGTGATGAAGGTGAAGTATAATGTATTACACGGTTCAGATCAAAGGTGGTGAAACAAGGAGGGAGTGGTTAAAGTCACAGGAACAGCTCAGTGAGCATCCTGTTCAGTGCTGGTGAATGCCTGAATGCCGTGATCAGTAGGTCATAAGGATGACAGTACATTATAACCTACAGCACTTGTAATACAGCAAACAGGATATCTGTCACGTTTTTTGATGGAGTATCTCATCCACCAAACTGTAAATCAGGCCCTCAGTCTTCCATCTTTCTAAGATTTGCAAATTGATTCCAAAAAAACTGGGTAAAAATAACTTCTGTTAATTACAGTGCTTTGAAATAGGTGGGTGATAAATTCCGCTCTGCCAGTGCAGTTTGCAGAGTATTGCCCACTCAATGTTATGTTTGTAATGTGGAGTTCTGGCAAAATTCGACCACCAGCCTTTTTCTTGCGTTCGACTTGCGAATGTTATTTTGACAAGTGTGAGCGAAAATTTGAGTCTTCTAGCGAGATTTTCGGGCACTAAAACGGAACCTGGTGAGATTTTCTCAACGTGTGTGGTCGCAGGGTTTTGCAACTATTTGCGTTGAGACAGCTGCCGCTCGAGTAGAAAATGTACTCAAGCAGCAGCAAAGACGCAGCGCCCTCTGGCATGCCGCATGGTGCAGTTTGTGCTGACTTTGCAGTGGGGAACAAGCTCCCGGTGCTAAAAATCAGCATGAGGAGCGAGACGTACTGATTCCGGCCCACTCGTGGAACTCTGAGAAATCTTGAGGAACTTTTATGTAACTCCGTGGAATTCCACGGAGTGAAACTCTGCGAGTTCCGACCACCCCTACTTAGAAACAGCTTCAGTGTGTATACAAAGTGCTATTTTTAAACACATATTTATCATTGTTGTTATTATTTTCAATATTATCATGGGATAACAGGCTGATAGCAAGGGTGTAGAGAATTATAATATCAGTATTGAAAAGTTTGTCTGTTAATCTCTGCTGCTAGTGGAGGAAGACTGAATGCTATTGGGGAACTTGTGCAAGTCAGCATAACTAATGAATCTGGTGTGAGAACTTTCCACATTCTGTTCTTAGAGAAATGCTTCTGTGACCCCAACTGTAAGTTGTGTGGAGCAGATTTCCCTAGTGGAATTCTGCTTTGCACAACTAAAAGGAGTCTTGTCTTCCTACACTGGAATTTCCCAGGTGCAGGAACACCAGCTTCGATTATACTGACTGGAAAATCTGGCTAGTAAAATTACATAGCGCTGAGAACGGCATAAATTTAGCAAGAAGTGCTATATAAAAATAAATAAAAATCTGCATATTTTTACTGTGCTCACAGGAGGAAAATGTGTGGACCAACTTTATCCTGTGATGTTAAGAACACAAAATACACTCAATGGGACAATGAACACTTCCCCCAGCCTCTGGGTAATGTAGCTTGCAAAGTAATCTTGATAAGAAGGAAACGTATCTATCATAAGTATGTAATTGAGCATTTCATTAGTTAGAAATGTGCAACCACCTGCCTGAAATCCACAAAGGATTCCTGGCAGGTGTGCATGCATTCATGAGTGTGAATGAATGCATGGAAATCCGCTCTTGTAAATCCCCCCTCTCCCCCCATGGGCGGTAAATGGGAGTTCCAAGCTATGGTTTGCCTTGGACGTTTGGGGTCGCCTACAAACATACTTAAGATTGAGTGCATTCCCAAACCCCTCTCCATTCCCTTTCCATCCTGAAAATGGTTGGGGAACTACTCCCGCAAAGAACAGGAGTAATTCTCAACAGAGAAGAAAAATGTGGGGCAGATTTACGAGTTCTGGCGCATCTCTGCAAATCAGCAGCGATGCGCCAGAACAGATGCGACACGCAATTCCCTCCCTGAGCCACCACAAATGCGTCACATTCACAATGCGGCACACCGTGGTGCAAGGATAGGGCGATGCGTGTCGCATCCTGTGGCGTAAGGGCGGCGCATTGCTGGAGTCGTGTCGCAAGCGCGACGCGGCTCCAGCAATGCTCAGGGGCGCCCTATGCCTAACATGCAGCGTCACTCCTTACGCCTGCTTCAAGCAGGCGCAGGGTATTGACGCAGCATGGACGTAAAAGTGACTCAGTGAAATCTTATAGATTTCACTGCGTCACTTTTACGAGGCGTTCCTGCGACAGAACGCCCACCCTGCGCCGGAACGCCCACAAGAAACCTAACGCAGGTTTCATGTGGCGCAGGGCTTTACAATGTGACGCATCTCCCTAGATGCGTCACGTTGTAAATAAGGCGCAACGTGGCGCATGGTTTATGCCGCCGCTGCATCACAGAAGTGACGCAACGGCGGCGGAAATGTGGCGCATGGGGCTTGTAAATCTGCCCCCCAGTGTTTACACTGGTGGTTCCAGTTCCCCGGTGCAGATTACTCTCCAATGAAAACTCTTTACAAGAGAATCAGAAGCCATTGGGAATAGAAGCATTACATTCCCAGAAATATGCCTGGAAACTGGCACCTGTTGCTACTTTTTGTTTTAAACTTGAGTAGCAGCATTTGATTATTATACACATATCTCCAGGACACGTGTGAGGAATTTTCTTAAAGTGCCAATCATACACAGACTAACAAAGGAGTTGTGTTGTTATTGGTTGATGACAAATAAATAAGGGGTATCAGTCACACAGACTGGAGAGGTAGGCAAATATTCCACTTTGCGCATGACCGAGGCTACTTCTTGCCTGGAAGTTATGACATGCAGTATTGGAGGTACTATACCTGACACAAAATTGGAAGTCATTTTGTCTCATGTGGAGTCTTGTGTCTCTGGTGGCATTTCGGGCTGCCTACACAAGTTGAGAGGAGAAGATGACCTTCATATTAACCTTGAGTATTGTTATATAAATGTGATGTGCTTCTGGGAATATACTTCGATAACTAGCCACAAAGGCACAGCGCTCGCGGACACTCTCAATGCCAGAATTGTTTTCGTTGAGGTAATCTGATAGATACATGTACACATGAAAAACCCACACAAAATGATATGTACATGTTTTATCAGAATGGCAGGTCCTGGTGTAAGTCTGGAATATTGAGTAGTGAATATTGTGACACCTTTATATCGTAACCAAAATATCGGAGCCAAAAATATCAACACACACCTATAATACTGAATATAAATTGGGAGCATTATTCATAATTTACACAAGGAACATATCATCTTCTATTCACTTACTGTGAAAAAGTGTTATATTTGGCATTAGTGAAACATTTATCTTATGGCCTTGATGAAGTGACATGTTGTCGTGAAAAACGTGTTGGCCTATGAAAAATATCTAGATTTAGGAGCACGATTAATGAAATCAAATTTTGGAGTTATACTTATCAAGTTTCAGACCTCAAAACACAATCAGGGTTTAATAGATTTTCTATAGTTAACTCCATATCTGTCAATGTCAAAGGTCTTTATTACTCTTCTGTGGGGAGGGACACCCATTGTAAATGGTCAGTGTTCCATTTAGCAAAACTATTTTTTTTCCCACCTCATTTAGAGACAGGCAGGCAGTGGGCTTCCAACAGCATAACATCATCTTGTCCCAGTGTCAGCAATCTTGAGCAGCAGCCTACGCCCCATAAGGCTATCGGACTGAGAGTAGTGGAACACCCTATATAAGGTGAACTTTCTGTGCAAATATAGGCTGGCCAGTTTCCCCAAGCAGGGCTCTGTATCCTAGTAAGGAAAAATCTGCAATGGTCCGTACGCTCAGGAAGAAAACTTCTTGAACATCAGGGACATTTCCTTTTTGGATTTCAGAAGAACAACCCCCCCAATTGGGTGCTTGTTTTTTACATAAAAAAATTCCAATTCAGGCTGATATGACTAGGAGTGTGTGAATTTCATGTAATTTGCTTTCGCGTAATTGCTCACAATTTCAGGAAAATTATGCATAGTTATGCAAAATGCAAATCTGTCATTTATCACTATATTTGTGCACAAAATGAATACTTGCATCAATTTTTGATGAAAAGACGTGTTTTGCCCTAAAAAATAGCACGAAAAACACAATCACCGTGAACAGCAGATGCTCGCATTTTGTTTTTGTGTTAGTCCCACGATCCTGCATTATAATTTTGCTGAAAACGGCTGCATGATTACACAATATGGCATAATGGCAGAAATTTCAAGTAAAACAAGTGTAATGCAAAATTCCCAAAAGTACACAAATTATGCTTGAGTAATTTAAAGTTATCTCGGGCCTAGTTATGAAATAATAGCATGCATTTTGTCAAAGGTTCTTCTTCCATGCAGGCTGGAGAACGTTTCCAAAGATTCCCAGGCAATATGGCTGAGAACCTCTAAAATGGTGGGCGGCTCTAAGCTGGGACAGCAGAGGCGGACTTAGGGGTGGGCGGAATTTGCGTAGTCGCGTACGCAAAGCTCCGCAAAACGGTAAAAATCTCTGCGAGCACGCAAAGTTCTGCGAACACGCGGAATTGCTTGTTCCGCCCGTTCGCGATGCTTTTTTCCTGTTCGCGAACGCTGTTTGCATGCTCGGGGAGAAATATCTCACGAACACGCATTTTGAAAGCGCGAACAAGCAAAAAATTCCGCGAAGACGCGGATCGCGGAATTTTTGGCAATTCCGCGTTCTCCGCAGAACGCGAAATTACCCAAATTCTGCAAATTCCGCGAGCGGAACGGAATTTACCGCCCAGGCCTAGTCTTCAGCCACCCAGAGGCTTAGTAGCCTACCCTCTCAAAGCTAACTATGCCCCAATATCTTCCCAGATTATCATTCTTTTAGCAGAAGGTCTGTATGAGCAATCATGTTCAAATGTAAAAAAGGCCCACAGACTTATCAAGGTATGCAGAAAAATACAGAGACAAACAGAAAAAAATGAGTCAGCTCAATCTAGCTCTGTCTTGAAGACAAATACTTTGAAGTGAGACAGATTGCTATATTCAGCACACAGCCACCGGCAGCACATACTGCGTGTGTGGTTTGCTTGATACTGAATGGAATGAGTATGTGTAGTCTCACACCAGACTGCTCATCTGCTCACAGATGAATATATTCCCACTTTGACACAAACACTGCATGATTAAAGTGGATACTCACATCATCAGCAGTTGAGGTTTTCAGTATACCAGCGGCGGCTCCTCTGCCATACCGGAGGAGCCCCCCTCTGCCAGCAGCTTTAACCCCTTCCCTGCGGATGACAGAACCACGCCATCATGAGCCACGGGCGGCGTGTGCTCATGACGGCGTGGTTCGGTCATGCTGTGGCCGCTCCGCCCACGCGGTACTGATTCCCCGCCTGTGCGGGCGAATTAGTGAGTGGGCGGGGTCGTGACGGAACCACGCCGTCATGAGCACAGCTCGCCCGTGACTCATGACGGCGTGGTTCCATCACGAGCATGGCGGCGCCGCGCTCACCCCCCACCCCCCCAGCGCCGCGGCGGAATTACCGCCGCGGCCAAGGGGTTAAAAAAATAAAAATAAAACAATAATAAACCCCGGGTTTATTATTGTTTTATTTTGTTTCCAGGTCGAGTCTTGGGGGTGGGGCTAGGGGGATGATAGGCACTGAAGGGAGTGGTGAGCACTGCTATCAGTGCGCATGGCGGTTTGCCCGGCTGTCTCAGGCCGGCCAAACCCTCATGAGCACTGAAGCTCTCTCCAACCCAGCTGTGTTGCTGGGTGGAGACAGCAAAGCACAGGCTCCCATTCTCCCTGGGAGTGCAAATCATCAGCGCTCAGGCCAATCCTGATGCTGCCCTCATGCATGAGAGCAGCTTCCTCATTGGGCTGCAGGGGAGCCTGGCAGCCTGTGCCTGCAGTGAAGCCACGAAAGGAGCTGAAGACCAGGGATGCAGCAGGCTGCTGGCAGCAGGAAAGTACATTTTTTCCCCTTTCCTGTCCCCCTCACCCCCCGCCCACCCCTCTACTCCGATACCTGCCGCTACTGCAATATACAATACGGTTACCTTGCATTATGGACTTTTAAATTCATGAAGCCATTGTCAAATTTCCAGTTGATCTGACCCAAATCATTTATACTGGTTCTGTTACCTACAATGTCGTGGTTTGAGCATAAAATTAACATCTATAGAGAAAATGCTTTTTGATTCCAATTGCATACAGAAACTAGCTATTGGAGGCTAATAGTGTCTTCATTGCTTAACCTATGGACATGTTTGTTTTTGAAGGGGTCTGAGAGCAAAGCAGTAATCGCAAGAATTTACAACTACTGAACTTCAAGGTCAGGCATAGTTTGAAGGTCTACTGCTGTCAACTAAGGAAACCAACCATGACATAGAGAAAACAGTGCAGACTTTTTTAGTGTACACGGTCTCTGTCAAACCAAACTTTAGGCAAAGATGAGGAAAAACAAACACATTAGTTTGTCCACATCGACCAATGAAAGCAAAGACTGCAGTTAAGTAAACAAACTCAAGAATCTACTTTGAATAGCCACACCTGGATGCTCACTGGCAAAAGTAGAACAGACAAAGAAACATGCGAATTCAAGGCCATAAGAAATACAATAAAATGAAAATTGCAAACATAGGTGCTTTGAAATCAAGGTAGCAGTGCGGTATTGAATGGATGGATTTCCAAATCAAGTTCAGGCTAATGCACGCCTGAACATGCCTGCAGCCCACACAAAGGCACTTCACCAGCATCACCACAGCCACACAACACCTACTTGAAAGGGGAACGCAACGGAGCACACAGAAATATGCATATGTGTATTTACGAATATGGTATTTGTATGGTGCTAACCTAGACAAGGGCAGATGGGAACTTTACAGAGCAGGTGATGAAAAAGTGTGAGCACAAAACTCCAACCTACACAGCATTCATGCAAGACAACAGGATTATATCAAAGCACACAAGACAAGACTGCTCATGCTAAGAAAAACACTCAGCAAATAGATCAACTGGGAGAAACTACTGAATACTCAGTGGCTACGGACATCATCAGCCTCCTAATCATGTCAGCTCAGAAAAGACTCAGGGGCCGATTCCGATCTCGGCCGGTAGGGCTCCGAATCGGATTCGGCTTAACCGGATCCGAATCGGAGCCCTATTTCCCGACCGATTCGTACGCGCGTCCGGACGAGCGAGTACGATGCGAAATCGCCGACCGACTCGTTCGGGCGTCCCAACCGCTCCGACCGACTCGTTCCCGGGTCGAACCGCACCCGACCGACTCTGCTCGGATCACGACTTGCACCGCGCAATGGAGACGTTTCCCGGCCGGGTAAGTGCGATGCGCGCCGCGAGCAGTCCGACCGACACGCGCCCGTCCGGCTCCGAAAGAGCAGTCGGAGCCGTACTTCGGGGTCCGTGTCGGACCCCACTGTACGCGTGAGCCGCGCGAGTCGCACACAGGGGGGACCCATGGGTCCCCGCTACCTGTGCGTGTACGGCGCGAGTCGCTTCGCTGCGTTCCCGCTGTAGGGGGCGCCCTTGTTTGCCTCGCACCCATTGAGGCAATGGGAGTCTGCGTACGCGCTGTACGACCGGCTCCCATTGACTTCAATGGGAGTCCGACCGACTCGTGTACGATAGCATACGGACGCATCGTACTCGTTCGGTCGGGCTGCACGGGTCCGATTCGGTCGGAAATCTCTCTGTGTCCGGGTCGGTCGGAGAGATTTCCGGCCCGAATCGGAATCGGCCCCTCAGTATTTACACTATGATATTATGCCACTAGTTCATTCTAAAGAGTTAAGAGTAGGGGTGGGCGGTATAACTCACAAAATTCAGCGTAGTGTAATCATGCGAAATTACCTGAGATTTCCATCAGATTATACAAAATTAGGCAAGAAGAGTAATTCTGTGTTTAGTACTATTTCTTAGCACAAAAATGCACCCTTGCATCCAAGATGGGCGCAAGAATGCATTTTGCGCTAAGAAATAGCAATAGATGCAACAGAACACAAATAGCGAGTGTGAGCACCCGCTCACTCTCCCTAATTGTGCTCTTGGGGTAGGATTTTACCCAAACGTATTCCTGGCATTTAGCACTATTTTCTGCATCCTCGCATCCAAAATGGGCAAAAAAATGCATATAGCACTAAGAAACAGCATAAACTGCAGCAGAACACGAATAGCGAACATGAGCGGCCGTTCCCGCTTGCTAAACATGCTCTCACAGTAGGATAGTTTTCCCCCAAATTACCCTTAATTACAAGAGCAGGAGTAATCGCGTTACTATTGGTAATTCCGCGTCAAACAGTAATGCAAAATTACCAAAATGACTCTGATTACGCCAGTGTAATTGAAAGTATGCATGGGTCTTGTTAAGAGATTACTAAACTCACAAAAGATATCGGGATGTTATCTATTACTGACTATGGTGTCGGTGCGAGGAAGGGGTAGGGCATTAATCTTTTAAAGACGAGAACCCTCACTCACCCAAGGGTGACATTGTGAGAAGTTGGCCTGGCATATGCTGTCCACTAATTATAGTGGGCACCTTGCACCAGTCCAAACAACCCCTTATTGGAGATAGGTTAAAGACAACCTTATTGAAAGCTATCCTAGTGGTAGCTATGGAGAGCAGCCTTCAGGCTAAGTCTTGAAGGAATGTAAAGCAGCTTGTTTTACCAGTCTATAATCTCTTGAGTGACCAAATGAAAGAGCACCACACCAGGTATATATTCAAAATATATGTATTTATTGCTAAACACACCCCTCTAGTCTCTTTATGAGGCTAGAGTTCAAAGTACATAAGTTAGAAGTTATTTAAACACAGTAATAGCACAAATACACGTTTGGGCCCTAGGGCGTACCAAACCATATACCAATAAAGTGGTATAAGAACCACGACTGAACTAGACACTAGGCCTAGAGCCTCTAGAAGTGCTTGGACCACAAGGAACCACCCAAGGTAGTGACACAGGGGACCCACGGGAGACGCGTGCAGTGTAAATACACAACCGCGATACGCCGTTGACTTCTATGGAGAAAGTCGTGATCGGGAAATTAGAGAAAAGGGACACTTAAAAGAGGACTTGGACCAAACCCTTTGAGATCTAGGACTTTGAAGAGTCTCTACCCACGGGAGCACCGGAGTACTCGTGTTACCTCACCCAGGGAAGCCGGGTGCATAGGTGCCTTTCGGGGTCGGGTTTCGTCGTCGATTTGAATGGCGATCTGCTGCAAAGTGCTGCTGGCGACCAAGTGAAAAGTGTCCGGGTGGATCCAAGAGTGGATCGGAGTTCTGAAGAACCTGAAAGCAGAGGGGACAGAGTCTGGGTCACTAGCCAGTGACCAGGAAGGCGATGGACAGATGCCCACCGATGTTGATGCTTCAGGTGCGTTGACGGTCGTCTTGACTCTTCAGCCACGAGGTCCAGGAGGCGTTGTCGGCAACCAGGAGCAGGATTCGGGCTGGTACACAATGTCTGTCGAGTGCTGAGGTGTCGGCGACCGGATTGGACCCAACAAGCCTTGGCAACGGCAAGTCTCGATGCAGAGGAAGATCGTTGATGGTGCAGACCAGCAAGGTCTGGGGAACTCACCCAGCGAAGGTAAGTGAGGGCAGGCCTGGAGCAACCAGGATGCCAAGTTAAGAAAAGATTGGCCTTCGTTAAGGGCTACTAGCCAACGGGCTAGCGACCGCGAAGGAGCCTCGTGACGGCGCACGTGGATCTGGCTCACAGGACACTCGTGGAGTGGGGGCCAGTGATCTTCGATGCAGTTGGTGCTGGAGGCTAGGGCTACTCGGAGCCCAAAGCACGACTTCTTGGGAGACCCAGAAGAGGATGCACTTGCAAATGTGCTCGGTGTCCAGGGGTCACGGTCTCAAGTCACCCACGATAGCCACGGGCCTCAGCTTTGCTGGGGACTCAGGGTAGCCTCGGGAAGTCTGAGAATCTACCTCTGGTGATGCGATGACTTCGGCGTCCGACAGGAGCTTCAGAAATGCGAACCGGACAGATGCTTCTTTGGTGCCTGCCAAGCAGGAGTCACTCCTTGACCCCAAGGGAGATTCTCCTGTCCTCTAATCGTGAGTAGAGCGTCGAAGGTCCAGGATTCAGTTTCAGAGTTTCGTCCAGGGATAATTTAAAGTCCTAAGGACTGGGTTCCTATACTTATACTAAGGATAGGGGTTGGACTACTCTGTGGCCCCACCTATGGGTGGGTCAGGGCAGAGGGTGGCTACACCCCTTTCCCTTTGTCCAGTTCGCGCCAAAGCAGGGGCTGCAAGCCCTGATCCGGTTTGAACTGGGGTATGCACAGGGACACCAAATGTGCCCCCAGTGCAGGACTTCAAAGCACCCGAAAGTGCTCCCGCCCAGCCCCAATACACATTATCCTGTCTGGGGAGGTGGTCACACCTCCCTGGGACAGGAAACCTATTGTCCAGGCCTCCCCTGCTGGAGTTTCGTCCAGCAGCAGGAGGCCAGACTCGTGTCTGTGGCAGCAGCATCCATTTTGTGATGCCAGGGCTTTTGGAAAGAAGTTACCGGGCTAGTCAGAGTTAACATGTCTTTCCCTCTAGAAGGGTGGAATGCTACCCCCGCCGCCAGAATTGGCGGGGAGGTAGTATTCCAAGATATTTGACACCAAGCACGACATGTTTAGGTGCAGCCATTCCAAAGTTAGCATTTTACCGCGAGGTTATAATGCGCTTAAGAGTATATGGTCAGGCTGCACTACAAACAGCATCAGAGATGGTCTCCGAACGCTGCAGAGGGGCCCTGCTCATGCAGGGGCACCCTCTCACATAGGAACCATGCACTCTGCCTTTAGGATTGATAAGGCCTGCCTTAGGAGTGACTTATAGGTTTATATGTGTGTATGTATTTAGTGATATAGGTAACCTATATCACAGTAAGGAGTGCATGCACCACCTTACCCAGGCTGCAGTAGCAGACCTGTGGTGTCAGTTTGGATGGCCTTCCAGGGTGGCATAATACATGCTGCAGCCCCTGGAAGGCCTCTGAGGTACCTATGCCCTTGGTACATAGTATACCATATACTAGGGACTTATGAGGGCACTCCAGATCCCAATCAGTGATGTGCCTAAGGCACATGGAAACCATTTTAGAGAGGAAGCAGCTAGGCTGGGGTTCTGATTAGCAGGGCCCCAGCCAGACTAATGTCGAAAAACAGTGAAGCATCAGCAAAAAGTGGGGGTACCCATGTGAAGCAGATCCTACTCTCCTACACAACCCCCCAAACGTAGGGACATTAAACTAACCTTGCCCAGTTAAGTCTTCATGTTCTAAGTGGAAGTACCTAGAGAGTCCATCTGCATTGGCATGGTTACTCCCAGGTCTATGTTCCACTGTAAAGTCCATCCCCTGTAGGGAAATGGACCACCTAAGCAGTTTGGGGTTTTCACCCTTCATTTGCTTTAGCCATAAGAGGGGCTTATGGTCTGACTGAACCAGGAAGTGTGTACCAAACAAGTATGGCCTCAACTTCTTCAGAGCCCAGACCACAGCAAAGGCCTCCCTCTCTATGGCTGACCAACGTTTCTCTCTAGGGGGTCAGCCTTCTGCTAATAAAAGCTACTGGCTGATCCTGACCTTCTTCATTCAATTGTGACAGTACAGCCCCTACCCCCAATTCAGATGCATCAGTTTGAACAATGAACTTCTTGGAGTAATCAGGACTCTGTAGAATGGGAGCAGTGCACATGGCCTGCTTCAGGTCATCAAATGCCTTTTGACAGCTGACTGTCCACTGAACCTTTTTGGGCATTTTCTTAGAAGTTAAGTCATTCAGGGGTGTCACTATTGATCCATACCCCTTGACAAATCTCCTATAGTACCCAGTCAGGCCTAAGAAGGCTCTCACCTGAGTCTCGGTAATGGGAGCAGTCCAGTCCATGATAGTCTGGATCTTGCTCTGCAAAGGTTGAACCTGGCCTCCACCCACAAGGTGGCCCAGGTACACAACCTGACTCTGCCCTATCTGGCACTTAGTGGCCTTGATAGTCAGGCCTGCCTTTTGCAGGGCCTGTAAAACATTCCTGAGGTGGACCAGGTGATCCTCCCAGGTGGAGCTAAAGACAGCAATATCATCTAGATATGCTGCACTATAGGCTTCCAGACCTGTGAGAACTGTATTCACCAACCTCTGGAAAGTGGCAGGTGCATTCTTCAGATCAAAGGGCATTTCCACAAATTGATAATGCCCACTAGGGGTTGAGACTGCTGTTTTGGGCTTTGCAGTATCAGCTAGTCTGATCTGCCAGTAGCCAGCTGTTAGGTCAAATGTGCTGAGATATTTGGCAGAGGCCAAAGTATCTATGAGCTCATCTGCCCTGGGTATTGGATGGGCATCAGTCCTAGTGACTGCATTGAGACCCCTGTAGTCCACACAAAACCTCATCTCTCTTTTTCCACCACTGGTGTGAGGTTTTGGTACAAGGACCACTGGACTAGCCCAAGGGCTATCTGAGGGTTCAATAACTCCCAACTCCAACATTTTCTGGACTTCAGTCCTGATACAGTCCCTGACATGGTCAGGTTGCCTATAAATCTTATTTTTAATAGGCAGACTGTCCCCAGTGTCCACTTCATGAGTGCACCAGGTGGTCTGACTGGGTGTCAGTGAAAACATATGTCTAAACTGATTGAGAACTTGCCTGCAATCAGTTTGTTGCTGGGTAGTGAGGCTACCTGCCAAGGCTACACTATCAACTGACCCATCGTCAGGGTTCTGTGAGAGCAGGTCAGGGAGTGGGTCACTCTCTTCTTCCTGCCCTTCATCAGTAGCCATGAGCAAGCCCATGTCTGCCCTGTCCACATATGGTTTTAACCTGTTGACATGGAGAACCCTGTGGGGACTCCTGGGTGTTCCTAGGTCTACTAAGTAGGTAACCTCACCCTTCTGCTCAACAATAGTGTGGGGTCCACTCCATTTGTCTTGGAGAGCTGCTGGGGCCATTGGCTCCAACACCCACACCTTCTGTCCTGGCTGGTAAACAGTCAGAACAGCCTTTTGGTCATGCCAGGTCTTTTGAAGTTCCTGGCTAGCCTCAAGGTTTTTGGTTGCCTTTTTCATGTACTCAACCATCCTGGAGCGGAGACCAAGTACATAGTCCACTATATCTTGCTTTGGGGGCTTGAGAGGTAACTCCCATCCTTCCTTCACCAAGCACAGTGGACCCCTCACAGGGTGGCCAAACAGAAGTTCAAAAGGGCTGTAACCAACCCCTTCTGAGGCACCTCCCTATATGCGAATAAAAGGCAGGGCAAGAGTATGTCCCATCTACGCCTAAGCTTTTCTGGGAGCCCTTTAATCATGCCCTTCAAGGTTTTGTTGAATCTCTCAACTAAACCATTGCATTGTGGGTGATAGGGTGTGGTGAACTTATAAGTCACTCCACACTCCTTCCACATTGCTTTTAAGTACCCAGACATGAAGTTAGCACCCCTGTCTGAGACTACCTCCTTAAGAAAGCCCACTCTTGAGAAGATTCCCAGGAGGGCCCTTGCCACCACAGGTGCTGTAGTGGTCCTGAGGGGAATAGCTTCTGGGTACCTGGTGTCATGATCCACTACCACCAGGATAAACCTGTGCCCAGAGGCTGTTTGGGGATCCATGGGACCAACAATGTCAATCCCTACCCTTTCAAAGGGCACCCCCACCACAGGTAGTGGTATCAGGGGGCCTTTGTAGTGCCACCTGCCTTGCCACTGGCTTGGCAGGTTACACAGGAGCGACAAAACTCCTTGCTGTCTTCAGACATGTGGGGCCAGTGAAAGTGAGGGACAATTCTGTCCCAAGTCTTGTTCTGGCCCAGGTGACCTGCTAAGGGAATATCATGGGCTAGGGTCAATAGGAAGCCCCTGAACGTCAGAGGTATAACCAACCTCCTGGTAGCACCAGGCTTGGGGTCTCTACTCTCTGAGTACAGGAGTCCATCATCCCAATACACTGTATGGGGACCACTAGCTTTCCCAGCAGCCTCAGCAGCAGCTTGCTGTCTGAGGGGTTCAAGGGAGGGGCAGCTCTGCTGCTCCTGGCTCAGATCTGCCCTAGAAGGTCCCCCTGTCCCCAAGAACTCAACCTGGTCAGGTTCCAGTTCCTCTGGGACAGTTCCTTCTTCAGGGCTGAGATCATCCCCCTCAAGGGACTGATCTTCCTCCTGAGCCAAGGGGAAGGCACTGCCTTAACCCTACTACTCCTCCTCTTGGAAGGCACTTGGTCCATTCTTCCAGAATCCAAGGCCTGTTCAGTGCTAGACATTTTGGCTTGTGACCTGGTCACAGCAAACACATCTGCAGGGATCCCCAGCATTTCTGTATGGGTCCTGAGCTCCACTTCTGCCCAAGCAGAAGTCTCTAAGTCATTGCCAAGCAAGCATTCGACTGGTAGGTTTGCACTTACCACAACCTTCTTAAGGCCAGTTACCCCTCCCCAGGAGAAGTTAACAACTGCCAGAGTATGGTCTGTTCTGACATTGCTAGCATTGGTCACTTGGTACATCTCACCAAGTATAACTTGCCCAGGATTCACAAGGTCTTGTGTCACCATTGTGACACTTGCCCCTGTGTCCCTAAATGCCAAAGCCTCACGTCCATTGATTAAAGGCTGTTGTCTGTACTTGCCCAGATTACTGGGACTCACAGTGGAGGTCACATCCATGCCTCCATCACAGACTAACACAGCCTGAGTCAGTTCTCTGACTAGGTCAGAACCCAACTCAGTACCCAGGGTGAACCCTACTAAACCCTTGGCTGGAGCACTCCCACCAACTGTACTAGGGGGAACAGGTGCCTTAGGGGCATTGGTGGGTGCTGGACTGGAGTCTTTGGACTTGGTGCAATCACTGGTCCAGTGGGTCTTTGCTTACAGACCTTGCACCATGGTTTTCTTTGGCCTTTCCCTTTGGTAGACTGTGAATCCCCACCAGAAGAAGATTTTTGGGGGCCTGATGAAGAATTTTGATCTTTACCCTTCTCCCCACCCTTTTCAGAGTTCTTAGCATCTTGCTTCTTGGTTTCCCCACCTTGGTTCTGTACCTTCTGCTTCACCCTGGTTCTGACCCATTTGTCTGCCTTCTTTCCCAGTTCTTGGGGAGAGGTCAGATCAGAGTCTACCAGGTATTGATGCAACAGCTGATTTTGACAGTTATTAAGAATCTGCTCCCTCATTATCAGATTGTACAATCCTGAGAAGTCACACACCTTACTGCCCATCAAGCAACCTTCCAGAGCCTTGGCAGAACAATCCACATAGTCTACCCAGTCTTGAGTCTGTGCTTTTTGGGTATCTCTGAACTTCAACCTGTACTGTTCAGTGGTTAGGCCAAACCCATCAATAAGAGCACTCTTCAAGACCTTGTAATTATCAGCATCCTCCTCTCTAACAGTGAGGAGCTTATCTCTACCTTTGTCAGCAAAGGAGAGCCACAAGATTGCTGCCCACTGCTCCTGAGGGACCTTCTGTACCTTACAGGCCCTCTCTAGAGCAGTTATCCACTTGTGGATGTCATCCCCATTCTGATAGGGAGGGACAATCTTGCTCAGGTTCCTATGGTCATAGGACCTTTCCCTATCTCTAGGGACATGGCTGCCACCATGGGACTCTAGTCCCAACTTTCTTCTCTCTCTAAAGAGATCTAGGGACTCCCTGTCTATGGCTAGTTGCTTCTTTTTGAGTTCAAGCTGAGCTTCCTCATATAGAACCAGCCTCTTTCTTCTCTCATGAGAGGATTCCCTCCTATGAGATGAGACAGAGCTCCCTATTGAGGTGCCAGAGTGGTTAGACTCCTGAGAAGAAGATCTAGACCTTCTGGGCACACTCACAATCCTTCCTGGGGGACAAAGGGGGCATCATTCTGATCCTCCTCTTCATCTTCCTCAGGAGGGATTGGATTATCCAGGTCAGGGCCATTGTCGCCCTCCTGGCCAGTTTCAGAGGGGGCTGGGGGTATTGGTACCCCTGGTCCCATCCTCATCATCTGCCCCACCCTCAGCTCCTGCCCCTTCAGTCCCCAAGGGCCTACTAAGGTCATAAGCCACCAACAACTCCTTGAGGTGTTGGGTGGTGGAGCTTTGGCCTGTCCTTATTTTTCTCAAGTTGCATAAAGCTCTCAATTCCAAGAATGGGAGTGTATCATACTTGGAGGGTGGAAGCTCAGTGGCTTCCTGCAAGGATTCTTTAGATCCTACCCTTAAAGACATTACTAGTGTGGTGTGGTGTATGCACTACCTACTCTAGTGTGGCCTACTAAACTCTCTTGAGTTGTAGAAAGGGTTGTGCTATCCCTTAACACACAACTCTAAGTTCAGTAGAACTTACTGTATTCTAAGCTTAAATTATATGTACCTTAGGTACCTTTAGTGGTTTTCAGTTGATCAATTCAATTGAGATTATCTGGTAAAACAATAGCAAGCTGGAATCCCACACGCTGCACACCAATGTGAGAAGTTGGCCTGGCATATGCTGTCCACTAATTATAGTGGGCACCTTGCACCAGTCCAAACAACCCCTTATTGGAGATAGGTTAAAGACAACCTTATTGAAAGCTATCCTAGTGGTAGCTATGGAGAGCAGCCTTCAGGCTAAGTCTTGAAGGAATGTAAAGCAGCTTGTTTTACCAGTCTATAATCTCTTGAGTGACCAAATGAAAGAGCACCACACCAGGTATATATTCAAAATATATGTATGTATTGCTAAACACACCCCTCTAGTCTCTTTATGAGGCTAGAGTTCAAGTACATAAGTTAGAAGTTATTTAAACACAGTAATAGCACAAATACACGTTTGGGCCCTAGGGGCGTACCAAACCATATACCAATAAAGTGGTATAAGAACCACGACTGAACTAGACACTAGGCCTAGAGCCTCTAGAAGTGCTTGGACCACAAGGAACCACCCAAGGTAGTGACACAGGGGACCCACGGGAGACGCGTGCAGTGTAAATACACAACCGCGATACGCCGTTGACTTCTATGGAGAAAGTCGTGATCGGGAAATTAGAGAAAAGGGACACTTAAAAGAGGACTTGGACCAAACCCTTTGAGATCTAGGACTTTGAAGAGTCTCTACCCACGGGAGCACCGGAGTACTCGTGTTACCTCACCCAGGGAAGCCGGGTGCATAGGTGCCTTTCGGGGTCGGGTTTCGTCGCCGATTTGAATGGCGATCTGCTGCAAAGTGCTGCTGGCGACCAAGTGAAAAGTGTCCGGGTGGATCCAAGAGTGGATCGGAGTTCTGAAGAACCTGAAAGCAGAGGGGACAGAGTCTGGGTCACTAGCCAGTGACCAGGAAGGCGATGGACAGATGCCCACCGATGTCGAGTGCTTCAGGTGCGTTGACGCTCGTCTTGACTCTTCAGCCACGAGGTCCAGGAGGCGTTGTCGGCAACCAGGAGCAGGATTCGGGCTGGTACACGATGTCTGTCGAGTGCTGAGGTGTCGGCGACCGGATTGGACCCAACAAGCCTTGGCAACGGCAAGTCTTGATGCAGAGGAAGATCGTCGATGGTGCAGACTAACAAGGTCTGGGGAACTCACCCAGCAAGGGTAAGTGAGGGTAGGCCTGGAGCAACCAGGATGCCAAGTTAGAAAAATATTTGCCTTCGTTAAGGGCTACTAGCCAACGGGCTAGCTACCGCGAAGGAGTCTCGTGACGCCGCACGTGGATCTGGCTCACAGGACACTCGTGGAGTGGGGGCCAGTGATCTTCGGTGCAGTTGGTGCTGGAGGCTAGGGCTACTCGGAGCCCAAAGACGACTTCTTGGGAGACCCAGAAGAGGATGCACTTGCAAATGTGCTCGGTGTCCAGGGGTCACGGTCTCAAGTCACCCACAATAGCCACGGGCCTCAGCTTTGCTGGGGACTCAGGGTAGCCTCGGGGAAGTCTGAGAATCCACCTCTGGTGATGCGATGACTTCGGCGTCCGACGGGAGCTTCAGAAATGCGAACCGGACAGATGCTTCTTTGGTGCCTGCCAAGCAGGGGAGTCACTCCTTGACCCCAAGGGAGATTCTCCTGTCCTCTAATCATGAGTAGAGCATCGAAGGTCCAGGATTCAGTTTCAGAGTTTCGTCCAGGGATAATCTAAAGTCCTAAGGACTGGGTTCCTATACTTATACTAAGGATAGGGGTTGGACTACTCTGTGGCCCCACCTATGGGTGGGTCAGGGCAGAGGGGTGGCTACACCCTTTCCCTTTGTCCAGTTCGCGCCAAAGCAGGGGCTGCAAGCCCCTGATCCGGTTTGAACTGGGGTATGCACAGGGACACCAAATGTGCCCCCAGTGCAGGACTTCAAAGCACCCGAAAGTGCTCCCGCCCAGCCCCAATACACATTATCCTGTCTGGGGAGGTGGTCACACCTCCCTGGGACAGGAAACCTATTGTCCAGGCCTCCCCTGCTGGAGTTTCGTCCAGCAGCAGGAGGCCAGACTCGTGTCTGTGGCAGCAGCATCCATTTTGTGATGCCAGGGCTTTTGGAAAGAAGTTACCGGGCTAGTCAGAGTTAACATGTCTTTCCCTCTAGAAGGGTGGAATGCTACCCCGCCGCCAGAATTGGCGGGGGGTAGTATTCCAAGATGTTTGACACCAAACACGACATGTTTAGGTGCAGCCATTCCAAAGTTAGCATTTTACCGCGAGGTTATAATGCGCTTAAGAGTATATGGTCAGGCTGCACTACAAACAGCATCAGAGATGGTCTCCGAACGCTGCAGAGGGGCCCTGCTCATGCAGGGGCACCCTCTCACATAGGAACCATGCACTCTGCCTTTAGGATTGATAAGGCCAGCCTTAGGAGTGACTTATAGGTTTATATGTGTGTATGTATTTAGTGATATAGGTAACCTATATCACAGTAAGGGTGCATGCACCACCTTACCCAGGCTGCAGTAGCAGACCTGTGGTGTCAGTTTGGATGGCCTTCCAGGGGTGGCATAATACATGCTGCAGCCCCTGGCAGGCCTCTGAGGTACCTATGCCCTTGGTACATAGTATACCATATACTAGGGACTTATGAGGGCACTCCAGATCCCAATCAGTGATGTGCCTAAGGCCCATGGAAACCATTTTAGAGAGGAAGCAGCTAGGCTGGGGTTCTGATTAGCAGGGCCCCAGCCAGACTAATGTCGAAAAACAGTGAAGCATCAGCAAAAAGTGGGGGTACCCATGTGAAGCAGATCCTACTCTCCTACAGACATGCTTCATCATTGGGTTCCCTCTTGCACACTGTGACCGCAAGGTTCACAGTAAGGGCTACAACTCTCCTGTAAGAAGAGGAGCGTGAGGTGTTTTGTTCGTAAATCATTGAATGGAAGAACGGAGCGAGGGGCAGAGTGCAAATAAAGTGAAAAAAGTGTATTAAAACGAACTCAAAGGAGACGAAATATACTTTAATTAGTGTCCCCAATGGTTAGGACTAAAAAGCTTAGTGAATAGGGGTATGGATGTTCCCTATTAAAGTAAGGTCAACATGTTTCTGCCTTGGGCAACCTGTTGGTTCATGGCATTCATCAGGACCCACTTCTTGTCACTCTGCTATCCAAATGTGAAAATCATATTCAAAAAAGTAAGAAATACCATACTTGATTGTAATGGCATCAATCAAAATGGTACCAGCTGCAGTATGGTCCACAATCGCTAGGGTACTATAAATGTATCACCACCTTCCAGAGGTCCTCTACTGATAGATCTCCAAAGTCTTATTTTCTGGGATCTATCTCTCTCGCAGTGTTAAGAGATGCCAATGGCATGTTACAGCAATCTACTGGGAGTTCACTATGGAAGGTCATGCATGTGGTGAAACCTTTGTGGCATAGCACACCCCCTTCCCATGGACATCACTGCAGGTTTGACAAGCAAAAAAGAACTTCAATTACATCAGTGGCTTTTTCCTAGCATTGTGTACTTCTGCAAAACAAAACTCCTTAGAAACACACCTTTGTCCTCTTCAACTACATAAAATACTACCTCTTCACCACGCCATTGGGAGTTAATGCAAACCTATAGTTCACAATATAATCCAAATGGTGACTTGTGTTACACAGATTTCTGAGTGTCATAAGAGTCACATCGTACATTCAATAACCAAATAAAGTATCTGTGTTTTAATTGGTAAATTATGTAGAAAGTCGCATATGGCATAGGCACAGTAAAGTGCACTCCAGCCACTCATCACACATCATCGCATTTCAGCAACGGTGCAAAAGCAGCCGTGGAAAAAGTATTCAGCCCCATATTGCACCAAATGGGTGTAGCAAGTCAGCCTGGATGTCCCTAGGAGGAATTGGTGAACGTAGATAAATTATGTCTGTTTATAAGAAAATTATGTGTTCCCTCAGGCTGTTTGTCAGGCTGGATAGCTGATGATTCCTCCTTTCATCTACCCATGAAAGCTGACTACTGTGATTCGTCATTTGGTTCATATGGCTTGCCCATTGTTCCATTTCACCCCACAGGTGATGACCCAAGATCCCATCCCAAAGACCAGTGGACATTAGAAGATGTAACAAAGAATTTGTCCCAAATTAATGCCCCATCGAGTGATCCATTGGAATGTCCAAATAGTGTTTTTGTGCGTAGAACAGGGAATATGTTTACCAGTTCCCTCATCAAATGCCATCTTAGTTCCCTCAACTTGACATATATTTGAAAAATGTTTTGTTTGCGTTCAGAGCTATATGGCAAACTGGCAGCCTGCATTTCAATTTCACATGCAAAGAGTAGTCATCCACCCTGCAAAGTTTCAACGTACATTGAAATTTTAGGGAAGAGAATTTTAAATTCATCCTGGACTATAATTTACTGGTAGAGGAAATTTGAAGATCATGGTGCAGGGATGAACACAAACTACCTTTTCTGTATGGAAGCTTGTGCTGCAGCACAAGCTCCCATACAGAAAAGGGAGCTTGCGACTGCACCATGTGCGGTTGCATCATAATTCAGCAGTCCGGACTACCGACCGGAGGTCGGTCGAACCCATATCCGTGATGGTCGTCCGCTCGACATCATAATAAGGCCCTCAATGGTAAGTACAAATATATTAAAAAAATATTATTTTATATTAATATCGAAAAATATATACAAAAATATAGTTTTTTACTATATATGTACTTTAAATAAATAAAACTTTAATATTTTAACATATAACATTAACATAATGTAAATGAAATATGTTTAAATAATATTTAAAAATATATATAAACATTCACTAATTTAAACAAACACACATATATATATCTACGTGTGTATGTTTGTATACACATAATGTAAAAATATATATTTTTAAATAATTGTATCTTATATTATAATTTTATAATTGTTTTTAAATTTACCAATAGAGCAATTATATATATATATATATATATATATATATATATATATATATATATATATATATATATTTGCAAAAAAGAAAGAAGCAGAGAAATCTAGGTAGTTCTCAAGTTTACGTAGAAAGCAGCTCCTGTATAGAGCACCCTCAACACCAGCGACACTTAAATTTGCTCACCTCAAATGTCTGCTTTTCTATCAAAGTCTTTAAGCATAGGATTAGCACAGCGCCATCCACGCTGAAATAGAAAGGGACAATTTCTACAAGTAAGTTTTTAAGCATAGGACTAGCACAGTGCTATCCATGCTGAGCTGTAAAAATGACAAAAGCCTTTTACCACTCCAGGCACAGTATTACAGCTTTGAATTGGTAAAATACCAACCAAGCCAACCTGAAATGAATAAAAGCAACCCCTGACACGTGTTTCGCTCTCATTAGAGCTCTTCAGAGAGGTATAGCTTTGTCCAGACACAAGGGAGCACCCAGTATAAGTCAAAACAATACCTTTTCAGGCTTAGAGCGATGCATAAATTATGCAAAAACGAAGCAGAGAACTCTGGGTAGTTCTCAAGTTTAGGTGGAAAGCAGCTCCTGTATAGAGCACCCTCAACACCAGCGACACTCTAAATTTTCTCACCTCAAGGGGGGCGTGTCAAGGGGGGCGTGGCCAAGCACTTAAGATGGCAGACGCGTTTTGATTGCGCTCCGCGTCTAATCCCCCATTTATCCTGTGCATCCTCGCCCCTCAGTAGCTTTTTCTGACCTTGTGCACACGTAAAGTGTGTGCGAGGGTCAGCTGCACCCAGCGAGGACTTCCTGGACTCTGACTGAGGTCGACAGCGGTCCCGGACAATGCGGCCTAGTCCCTCGCGGGAGCCTGGTCCCGACCCACTATCTGGAGCGGAAACGAAAGAATTGCTGCCTGCGTCGCCCACGGCGGCCCCTGGGGGAGCCCGCAACTGCAGCGCGGGACGTGTCCGGTCCGGAGTGCCCCCCCCGGGAGAACAACACACAGCTGGTGGTGGCCTGCGGAGAGGTGAAGGCGGAGCGCGAAGCACACGAAAATGGCGCCGTGACCACTGACCTGGCCTGCTGCATCGGGAGCCGCAGCCGACTGCTACAACACCTGGCGACTGCTGGCAGGGTGACTGCTGCTGAGGTAGGCCTGCGTGGCGTGTCTGCAACGTCCATTCTGCAAGGGGGGCCACGGAGGTCGGTCGGGCCTAGGGCCACCACACGAGCACAGCGGGGAAGTAGCAGCGAGGCCCAGCTGGAATCGCGCCTGAATCGGGGCGGCACCCGGGGTGAATACTTTGAGTCTGTTGGAGCTCCCACCCTTGGGATTCAGCAGTGGGGCTTTGAGTCCTTAGGCCATTGACCGGGGGATCGCCCGGCAGCTGCGCAGGGACCTGAGGGGGGGTGCCCCGAGAGCTTCCATAATGGTGTCGCCACAAGGGGCCCTCAGCAAAACCCCCCGTGAACCAGAGCCCGACTGAATTTGTCATGCGCCTGCGGGGACTGGGTGCATTCTCCTCCCGCTCCTACTGATGCGACTTTTGTGGTGGTGTGGAGTGCAGCCGGGCCTGCGCTGAGGCCGCCGCATCGCTCGCAGCCAGCCTTAGCCATTGGGAGGTGGGGGCCCGCTGTCCCTGCTCCCTTGCGCAGGAGAAGATGCTGTGAGGCGGCCGAGTTGGGCACCTCGGGGGCGAATTCCTTCCCTTTGGCGCCCTTTCCCCCCCTTCTGGGCCCAGAGGAAATGTGGTGGAGCCTGGAGCCCAGGACAATCACAAAAACACCCAAAGCCAGAGGAAAGTAGACAAGGCCCAATTGCTTGGAGGTGGGAGCCTGTAGGATCTGACCTCCTGCGGGATCATTCTGTAAAGGCTGCAACGGAGGTGTGTCAACGCGTGCTGCGAGTGTGCAGGGTGCTGTGCGCTAGCCCCCGGGGGCAGTGAGTCTGCATCTGGGGGGGCCCCGAGGATGACGGAGAGGGCCCTCGCCCGGGTTGCGAGGGAACATCCTGCGAGGTACGCAGCCACAGACAGCAACACTTCAGGTGAGCTTGCGGTGGCACTGTATAGCTTAGGTGGGCGGTTCGGGGGTCAGTCGGGCCTAGGCCTCCCCACCATCTCCCACGCACTGGGTGAAATAGTGGGAACTGCCTGAGCGCTGTGGAGCGGGGATCGGCGTGGGGGCTGGTTCGGGAATACACTGACCCTGTCTCTATCGTGGAGGCTGCCTTCGGAATCTGGGGAAAACTGGTCAGGGCAGGGGGGTCCCGGGGGCCGTTCGGGCCTAGCTCCTCCCTCCCAAGGCCTTGCTTGCCTCCGTCTGGCAGGGCTGTGGCAGCGCTACCGACTGGCTCGAGCGGTCCCTTCTCCACCAAATCCTCTGCTACAACGAATGCGTGACGGACTCATTTAGGTGCCTTCTGGAGAAGGGCATAGCCCTGAGAAGATTGAAGGAGAAGAAGGGGCGCTGCGCAGTCCACAGGAATTAGACGCTTATAGTTCACTCCCTATGCGGAGCGCCCAGCAGATCGTCATGGGCCGCTTACGTTCCACTACACCCCAGGATGCCCCCTCCAAGGGCCAGATCGAGGGGGCACTCACGGCTTTGGGACCCATAGCAGGGGTGAGCCAATTGGTCATTGCAGCCAAACTGGACTCCGTCCTGGCCGCAGTTCCAAAAATTGGCAACACGCTGGAACTGACATGCACCTCCCTAGAAGGCAGGATGGATACCATCAACTCCGACTTCACACTTCTCCGTGACGACCAACACAAGCTATCGGACAGGGTTCGAGATGCGGAGACCACCTTGGCAGACCTTCAGCCCCGATCTCGAAATTGTGCATCCACACTACCAGATTTGTTGGATTTGTTGGACACTCTAGAGGAGAAGGTGGACGATGCTGAAGGGAGGTCGCGTCGCAATGAATGAATGAATGAATGAATGAGTTTTTTGTATAGCGCAACGTTCACTCCAAGGAGTATCTTGGCGCTGTATGCGGAAAGGGAGGGCACCTACCAGGAGAAAGAGCTGACGTAGATTTAGATAATAGAGATTCAGAGAAAGGACCAGGCAATATTATCTGGAATACCAAAAATCCATGTTTTTAAGGACTTCCTGAAATTGAGTGCAATAATGTGCAGGTGGTTGGACTGCCTGAGGGGGCGGAAGGACGGGATCCAAAAGGCTTCAAAGAAACCTGGATGAGGGATCTGCTCCCCTCGGGGTCTCTCTCCCCGCAGTTTGTAGTGGAACAGGCCCATAGAGTGCCGGCCTGTAAACCCCCTCCGGGGGCTCGACCTCGTCCCTTTTTTTTCTGGGTGATGAACTTCAGAGACAGAGATGTCATACTGCGGGAAGTTGGCAAACACCCTGGCCCTAAAGTGCAAAATGTCACTGTCTCCTTCTTCCTGGACTAGAGTGCTCATGTTCAAAGGAGGCGAGCCACTTTCGGTGCAGTTAAGAAACAACTCAGGGAGTTGGACCTTCGTTACTCCCTACTCTTTCCCGCCCGCCTTCGAGTTATCAGGGACGGCAACACCAGATACTTTGATTCCCCCTCAGAGGCTTGGGACTGGCTTGAAGAGAGTGGACTGGCAATGGCGCCCCAACCAGCAGAAGATTCTCGTGCACACGAGAGGCCCCGTCGTGGCCGGCGTAGGAGGAAAGGCAGTGATGCGCGATCGCTCAAAACGGCCCCGGACCCAGATCAGATCAGGTTGGAACGCCAGGAGGCAGTGCAGACCGTAGCGGCCCTCCACTCTACTAGATCGCCATCACCCACCAGCTCCGTCGGATCCTCGCCAAAGTCCGGAGATGCCGGCTCCACCCCTGAATGGTCGACTGACGCGGGCTCGCCTCCACTACCGGACATTACCCCTCAGACTGCAGACGGCATTATCTGAATACATGTTGCCTATCATCTCCAAGTTTTCTCGCTTTCATATGGGGCAATGTTCATAGGGTTTAGATTGCTCACTAGTCCTTACCGATGCATGATGTACTCCTGGGCTATGTTTTATATAATTTCACACTTGATGCTATATCTCCTACTGTACAGGGTTGAATAAGAGGGATGGAATTTGTGCCTGCTTTCTCTCTCCTCCCCCCCCCCTTTTTTCTGTTGCTTTGGTGCTTCCCCCCGAAGTCGAACAACGACGTTAATCTAGTCACCAGGATAAGGCGTGCTTGTTTGGGTCGATCTCCACGTTGGGGGTCCGCTCTTATGCTGTTTCAAGGTGTTCAGAAAATACATATTATTATTTTTCCCCCCACACGAGTCGCTTCGCTCAGAGACCTGCTGCCCCTGCACATACCCTTCCCGGGGATGTTCCCTACACACGGGGAGGCGCATTCTATGGGCGGGGCCCGCTAGCTTACAGCGTCACAATGACTAATCTCAATATCGTAACTTGGAACGTCAGGGGCATTCACACACCCTCTAGGTGGTATGCCATATACGCTTACCTGCAATGTAGAGCGACGAGTGTTGCGCTATTGCAAGAGACACACCTGACGAGTCTTGAGGCTGACTGGCTGCGCCCTCGCTGGAGAGGTCAAATATATAGCACTAACTTCTCATCCATGGCTAGAGAAGCGGTTATATAGGTAAAAGCGGGGGTTCCCTGGGAAGAAGAGGTAGTGTTGGTAGACCCAATGGGGCGGTATGTGTTGGTGAGGGGCAAGTTGAATGGCCAGCCTGTCTTGTTGGGATCCATCTATGCCCCCAACACTGCACAGGGCGCTTTTCTAAACAATCTCTCGGAGGTGTTGCTCCGGTGGAAAGAGGTCCCATGGCTCCTGGGAGGGGATTTTAACGCTGTGCTGGATGTTTCTCTTGATCGCTCCTCCCCCCCTGAATCGCACTACGGCCTCCTCCAACGCACAACTCTTGCGAACCTGGATGGGCCATTGGGCACTCTCTGACGTCTGGCGAGATCGTCATCCGCATTCCCGAGTTTACTCCTTCTATTCCCCGGTCCACGACCTGCATGTGCGCCTAGATCGCATGTTAACATCCGCTGCTTTACTCCCCCTGATACAATCTACTGATTACCTGGGCCGGACACATTCGGATCATAATCCACAAATAATGCATCTGGCTTGGGAGTTGCGACCACCTCCGACGCCGGCCTGGCGATTGCAGACAGCGGCCCTGGAAGACCCCGTATTTCGAAGCTCGCTGGAGACTGCGGTGGCTAGTTATTTTGAGCTCAACATGGCTTCCACAGACTCAACTCTGACTGAGTGGGAAGCTTTTAAAGTTGTAGTTAGAGGTCATTGTCTGTCAGCTATTGAAAGACCCCTGCTCCAACTTGAAACGCGGACAGTCTCTCGTCCGGACCAACAAGGGCGACTGGACGATGCCCATGCCAAAAGGAGGGCGCTATTGGAGAGACTGCGGTGCCATAATTATTTGGCGCACTCCGCCCGTTCCCACTCCACGGCGGACAAGGCAGGGAAATTGCTGGCCTACTTGATACGGCAAGAACATCCCCAGCACCCAATACAGATGTTAATAGATGACCTGGGACGTGTGCAGGGTACTCAGAGAGACATTCACGCAGTAATGACGGAACACTACACTAGGCTTTATGCGACCCGGCAGGTAGGAAACGGCCAAAGCGTGGAGTCATTCCTTGACACAGTAGAGCTGCCCACTCTCACAGTTGATCAGTTCCTTGAGTTAGACTCCCCATTGACGGAGGATGAAATAAGGGAAGCACTGCGATCTCTGGCCTCCGGCAAGACACCGGGTCCTGACGGACTCCCGACAGAGTTCTTTAAGACCTACACGGAAAGATTAGTACCCCGCCTGCACTCGCTGTACACCGCAGCAATCACCGACGGGAGTCTGCCTCCGACCATGCGCACCGCCAACGTAGTCTCTCTATTGAAGCCCGGCAAAGACCCCACGTCCCCTGGTTCCTACCGACCGATTGCAATACTAAACACGGACTATAAGATTCTGGCAAAAATTTTGGCCAATAGGCTGGCTCCGCTTGTTCCTGACTTGTACATTCCGACCAGAACAGATTCGTTCCCCACCGTAATACCGCTTTGAACATACAACGCTACTTTCGGGTAGCAGAGTACGCCCCTATTAATTGGCCTCGCTCGGGTTGCATGGTGTTGGACCTCGAGAAGGCCTTTGATTCACTGGCTTGGAATTTCCTTTTCGCTGTCGTGGCCCGCTTTGGATTGGGACCATACTTTATTAGTATGGTACGAATGCTATACCACAGCCCGCCGGTCCGAGTTCGAACTGGGCCCTATATCTCAGATCCCATTCAGGTGCAACAGGGGACCTGGCAGGGATGCCCGCTGTCTCCTCTCTTGTTCGCGCTAGCAGTGGAACCACTGGCGGCTCATGTCCGCGCCCATGTTGACATGGGTATTGCTCTAGGGGATGGCACGCACACTATTTCATTATACGCGGATGACCTGTTGTTGTATGTCCGTGATCTCCACAACATCTCGCCCTCTCTGGATCAGGCCCTAAGTCATTTCGCACAAGCTTCGGGACTGCGGGCTAATGCAACAAAATCTATTCTCTCACCGTTCCCACAGGAGACTCCTGATCCGGGATATGTCCTGGGGAGAACCCCAGTAACGTGGTGCATAGATCCTTTCCGATATTTGGGGGTGCATGTATACCGCACCAAGGCAGACCTATTCGAAGGGAACATACTTAGGGCCACCACAGCCATTCAGTCACAAATGAATTTCTGGACAACCCTTCCGCTGGCAATCTCCGGGAGGATTGCTCTCATTAAAATGGTAGCCCTCCTCCACCTCCTCTACTATTTCACCACTCTACCTATTAGTATCTCCCCTCCCTTCCTCAGACAATGGGAGAAGGTGGTGAGGGACTATATATGGGGGACATCAAGGCATAGGGTGTCCATGGGGAAACTATATTTACCTGCTGAGCTGGGAGGACTGGCGGTGCCTAATTTCGAGCATTATTACTTGGCCTCCCAGCTGCAGTGGGTTGCTAGGTGGCTTTCATCTTGATATTTAATGGACACAGCTTCCTTACAACCCCCAATAGCGCACCATGTATTGCTACAGGTCTTCCACCCCTGCACGAAGCCCAGACCCCCAGATACACTCCTACTCACCGTAGCCTATAAATGCTTTTGTAGGAGCCTCTTCCTCACCAGAGCTACCACCCCATATGCACCCGCTATCCCATTGCTAGGAACACCGTGAGGGGTCATCCCACTACAGTGGCCGAGTTATGACACTGGGCCTCGGAGGGCATCCAAGACACGGGAGATCTTTTCCAGGACGGCTCACTCATCCCATACCAGGAACTCATAGCGGAAGGGAACCTACGTCCGGGGCAGTTTTTATTGCATCGTGCGCTTATAGCTTCGTTATCATCTAAGTGGGGTACACTTGCTCAGGAACTGCCTACACACCACACATTGCAATACCTCCACGTGATGGGAACCGGGAGGCACTTGACATGGTGGTTTGCATCCTCCATCCGTCAACACACGGAGGCCGATCTCACCCATCTGAGGCATCACTGGGAGAGGGCCTTGGGAAGGGCATTCACGGATAGAAAGTCGACTACGATCCGGGGCAGCCCGACATACATCCCGCGTAATCAGCGGTTTAAGCAAATCCAATTCTTTGTGTTACACCGGGCTTATCTCACCCCAGCTCACATTAATAAGTACTTCCTCCGCACGGATGCGGCCTGCCCTCGGTGCCGTCAGTTAGACACCGACATTCTTCACATGCTGTGGCATTGCCCGGTCCTAGAAGAATACTGGAGCAATGTGACAACCACACTGGCCGCCTGCACATCTCGCGCTGTTCCACCTAGATGGGAGGTGCACATATTACACCTATTCAGCAGGAATAAAAAACACAGGGCTGCTACCTGTTTTCTGGACCTGGGCCTAATTGCAGCAAAACGCTTGATTACCAAGCGATGGAAATCCCCTCTGTCACCTCACAAATTAGCCTGGCGCCGATCTCTACTTAACTGGGCTAGGGCGGAGGGAGTGGTACTGCGCAGGGAAGACCTGCTGGGTATCCGCAGGTTCCCCCTGTCATCTCAATGGGATACTATGGTGTTGAAGTTACAGGAAATGTTCTCTAACACTGGATAACCCCGGGAGGAAATCCAGGACTGACACCCAATGCTCACCCTCCCCTGGTTATGGGTGTTGAGTAGTACTGACTTCCAAAGCGATAGGGCCCCTTTACACAATCCCGCTGTCACTGGGCCCTGATAGGGCTTGCTCACTCGGTTACACTAGGCACGGCAGCAGGTCTCACGCGACTCTCTTACCCCTCCTTGGATTCAGTTGTCCTCATTTTGTTGTACCCTATGTCCACAGTTTGGTTTACGATGCGCCATGTATGAAACGTTTACAAGATGTCCAGTGGTCAGATTTTTTAAACACCGGTACGCCATCTATACAGGCGCTGTCCTGAGGCTCCTCTTAGTCTCGGTTGAACAACTCATCTGTCTCTTTTCTCTTACGGACTGGTTCTGGATAATGTAAAATTTGCAAGTAACTATCCATGGCATATATGCATTGTTCTGGTTGTATGCTCAAAATATGAAAATTGTTAATAAAAAGATTTAAACAAAAAAAAAATAATACATTTGCTCACCTCAAATGTCTGCTTTTCTATCAAAGTCTTTAAGCGTAGGATTAGCACAGTGCCATCCACGCTGAGATAGAAAGTGACAAAGTCTTTTGCCATTTCTACACAAAGTTTTCAAGCATAAGACTTTGCATAGACATTTAAAAATTAAAAGTACAATAAATAAACTGCAAAAATATAAAATATTTCCAAATTAATTATACATAAAAAGTAAACAATATATAAAAATACTTTGTATTAAAAATATATTGAAAATTGCATACATTTATATAAATAAAAATATAAAATTAAATACAATAAATACACAAACACATCATTATAATATATATTTAAACAATATTAATAGAAAATTAACTATATAAATTATAAATACACTATTCCCTCTCCAATTTATACAAAAGTAGAGAACGCTTTAAACTCAGGAGGGGAAATATTTACTATTCCCACTCCAATCTGTGCAACAGTAGGGAAAGCGCTGGACTCAGGAGGGGTAAAATATACTATTCCCACTCCAGTCTGTGCAACAGTAGGGAAAGCATTGGACTCAGGAGGGGTAACCTATACTATTCCCACTCCAGTCTGTGCAACAGTAGGGAAAGCATTGGACTCAGGAGGGGTAACCTATACTATTCCCACTCCAATTGGTGCAACAGTAAAGAGAGAATAGTTCACTTCAAACCAAAAACATATTTTAACAAATAACAAACAATTGAATTATTTAGATTTAAAAATATGTTTACAATTTAACAAAAATTAAACAAATGACATAACTATTATATTTGTCAATAATTATTATCAATTAAAACAAATAATATTATTTCAACTAAAATACTACACTATATTTTCACAATCACAACAGGTAACAATTAAAATGTAATTGAAATTAAAAAGCAAAACACAATTAACATTTTACTTAATAAATACCACAATTTTCTGATAAATAAATAAATAATTCAAAATGTATTATTACTTAGATAACTTCCCACCCTATACCTCTACAAACTAAACAACACAACCTGAAATATAACTTAACAAATATGATAATTTCACAATTTACATGATTATCATTAAATAATTAATAATAATGAACTAATCATTTTTAATTAACTTCCCACCCTTTACCCCTACAAAGCCAACAACCTGCACCTGAAATATAACTTAAAAACTATATTAATTACACAATTTACATAGTTAATTATCAATTAAATATTTAGAATTAATTAACATTGATCATTACTTAATTATAATTAATTACCTTCCCACCCTTTACCCCGACAAACCCCACAACCTGCACCACAGATATAAATTAAGAATTAAATTAATTATACAATTCACATAATTAATTAGCAATTAAATAATTTAAAGTAATTATTAATTAATTATAATTAATTTACTTCCCACCCTGTACCCTTACAAACCTCACAACCCACACCTAAAATATAACTTAAAAGATAAATGAATTGCACAATTTACATAATTGATTATTAATTATTAATTAATTAATTAATTACTAATAATTTACTTCCCGCTCTGTGCCTCTACAAACCCCACAACCTGCTACGACACTAAAGATTACAATTAACAATAAAATTAAATTTAAAAGCAAATAAAAATTACAAACTATATTAAAAAACATTAACAATACTTATACAAACAATTTATAACAAATACAATTAAAACATATACTAAAATACATAAAGATAATTAAAAAACTATATTCTTTTCAACAATATTTTCGTGAACGATATTACAAACATAGATATCTTTAATATCGATATTACTTACCTTTGAAAATCGATATTCTTGTCAACGATATTCCTGCATCACAATATTAAAAATTCTATACTTGTTTGCCTCGATATTTTTCACTCAATATTTTTGGGGAATACCGTCATCTTGAGAAACCACTGCAGCTCCTTTATAATGTCACAACCAAACTTGGTCTTGTAAATTGCAGAAGAAATATTGTATCTACAAACATCTTTTAACAACACTCATATTCTCATTGCAGATCAATTAACCCCAAATGCAGAGTACGGAGAATAACACATAACACATATAGGAGTATAGCCATATATCTTAATTTAACTATTTTTCAATTTCAATACTGAAAATGCTATGTTAGTGCAAATTGTTGTCAGGTACCACTAGGTTACCTTTCAGAACCTCAGGCATCTTGTTATTTTCACTTTCATGTTTTTCTCTACTTACTACGCCTATCTGGTGGATTTCCTCACCTTTGCTACATTGATGGAGAACTAGGAAGCAGCAGTGGAGCACCAAGTAATGGAGGTGGAATTTTCCATCAACAGCAAAAAACAGAAAATTACATATAGGAACAAAAGGTAGAAAATTCTTGAGCCTTTCTGAGGATCACTACACCTGCTGCTATATTTGTTCAAGAAATCAAAAAAAAAGGCTGAGGAGAAAGGAGAAGGTCCCCAGTTTCTCCCAGGAGAAATTAGTAGTTAGTTATCAGGGAGCGGATCTTCTAAAACTTTCCTTTGCTAAACGGGGGAAGAGGCATTCAGCTTAGCAATTCAGTGTGACTAGTAATTTGGAAAGGTATTACTAAGCTCTGAAGTTCAGTGGGTGCTAACATCCATAGAGCAAGGGAGTGCTGAAATCCCTGTGAGGACCTCCGATGATCAGAACACCTGAAGGCGCAGATGACCTAGGGGTATCCTCTCAACCCCATTTACAGTACCCAATGCTCCTCCCACTGGAAAGGAGTATCCTACATATTGTCTGGTTGATTTTCCAAACCCTTATCATATAGAAAATGTATTCTTTAGTCAATGAATTGAACATTTTGTAGTGTTATATCTCATGTTTAACACATCTCATTATGTTCATGTCAATTTCTTTTCAGATCTCATACAGTGCATACATCCATCCACAATGCATTGACATCTGATCTGTGAGCTACTGCCACCTGGCCACCTTTTCCTTTACACTGAGGGTGTGTGGCAGATCATGTAGTTTTCCATAGTTATCTACAACAAAGTTCTCCTCAGAGAAATTGCTCTTCTTCTTTGGGGTGGTGTGCTCCATTCTGTAGGGTGGAGCTGTCGTCTACCATGTGCAAAGTCATACAGTATATATTAAAAGAGTAAAGGCAAGGATGTGGGCTGAATTTCTGTGCTTGAAGGACTGTTTGTCAGGTGTGTTTTATTTAGCTCAGGTGAATGTTATTTCCCTACTCATTTCCATTTAGAAGTCAACATAGGAGGGATGGAGATCTCCACTTCTGCTTGAAATCTACCGGTAAGGTTACTTGTAGTATGTTTATGCTTCTGATTTCTGCTATAAATGTCTCCACCCCTCATGCAAAGCAATGGAGACACATTATTGTGCTACTAGGTGGATATCTCCATAGGTGCCTATGCAAAAAACAATATGTGCGGAGATCTCCAAGCATAGAGTTTCCTACATGAATTGGGCCAAATCTTTCTTTGCAAAGCACTTGTTCACCCCAAGTGACTTCTAGGTGCTATATCAAAGACGCTGATTGTTGCTCAACTTTGGCCATGGATTCATTGTATATTGAACCATTAGACCCAGCATGATCTGAACACACTCACACAAAACAATTTAAAACAGAAGGCAAGTAGAGTAACCTCCAGCCTGGAATTTATAGGCAGGAGCAAAATAAAAATATCTTGAACTCCTGAGCCGGAGGTAACATTAGTCTACCAGAAGGTGGAAGAAACTTCCACTAGGAAGTGGCATTAACAGGAAAGGTCTGCGTCATTGTTTTCTGGGGAACAAATTTGGGCACGTACATTTTGAGTACAGAGTGATTATGTGAAGTGCCCACCACAACCCACAAGGTCTTGAGCTTGTTAGATGGATATTGTTAATGGTTTGATTAATGGCCTGAAGCAGACCTTTATATGTATAATTGATGTTTCTTGTTGGTATGAATAGAATCAAACAGTTCACTCTTTCTTGGGGCTTTCACTATAGCTTACTTTGGAAATCAAAGAGTTTGGAATGGCACTGTAGCTAAAATCTCATAAGACACTACGCGGCACTACCCAACTCAAAAGGAATTTTGTATTAAAAGTTGACGCAAGCACAGTTTTTGCCTAGTGCCAACACCCCACTCCCGATAATCTGTGCAGTGTAGCTGAAACAGATGGGAACAGCACAACAACCCCTAGGATCCCATGCAAAGTCAGACCGACTCAAGTCAGAAAAAACATTGGGACCTAGCTTTGAGTGGAATCTTACCACCAAAAGAGAATAGGTGCAAACAATGGGAAAATTGTGTGATTTCCCCCATGTAATCTGTGAAATTGGAATTTCTGAAAAATTACACATAGTAGGCAATCAACACTTGAGTGATTGTCTACGCAAAGAGATTTGTATTGGAAGGTTTCCCCTCTAGTACAATTCAAATACAAGACACTATTTTTGCACGTTAGTGTAGTGCTAAATCGTGATTCACCTTGTGCTAAGAAGGATTTTTTTTGCACCATCACAACTGATGACATAATATTGATGTAACAGGTAGTGCATTTGGTGCTGTGTTATGTTATGCCGTTCCCGTAATGCACTGCTGTAGATTTCTGCGCAGCATTGCATTGGGCTAATCTTTATAAATCTTGGCCTCTACATCCAATCGTTGTCAAGTGAGGTGTTCAAGGTAGACCTGGCTTGATCTACTTTCTTCTTCAGCTTGGCTATGTCATTTTAAGAGCCTGCACTCTTTCAAGTTAATATCCTCAGTAGCCAGGCGTAGGTATATGCTGTTTCATATGTGCCACTGAAGCGGAAATACATTCTGCTCTGGACTGTGAGAAATTAACGCACTGAATGGATTTGCAATTCCCATTTGGATTAATGAAGAATGATAATATTTTAGTGCTGCCTTAATGTGATTTGAATCGCCTGGTGTAGTTCTGTATTAATCAGTCCTCTGGGTGCTCTATCCGCCACTTCTAAAAATGTTATTAACAATTTTCTGAGAGCTGCTCCTTCTTTCAAAAACAGTCATCAGGATTCTCCTTTTGTCTCTGCAATATGGCAGATATGAAATACAAATATTAATATCATGTACACTTATTGCATGAGCTCGCCTTTAGTGGTCATTGATCTCTCAGCTGAGCCTTTGTGCTGCAATGCATGGCATGTGTAATCTAGTTCAGTTGAATTGGAAATTCATACAAGCTCATGATTTCTAGCAATTTGTGAACTCAGGTGTCCAAGAAGCCTGGAGAGAAAGTAAGGTTGAATGTGAGTTTGGTAGCAGATAGAAGTCTCAGCCTAGAAAGACAAGTTGAAATTTCAGTGTGGTATATAATATAGTATATTTGCTTAAAAAGAGTTGTAAAAATATTATGCAGTATTTATGCTGTTTCCAGAAGTGAGAGGAATAGTGCAACTATGAACCCTCCTCAACCAAGATTGTGATACTACTAAAGAAGCCTTTTTATTCTTTATTCAATCTTCTCAATCCTTCCCCCTGTCTGACTCATCTACTGTGTTAGTGTATTTCACGTTTTTTGGTATTTTTTGTGTGTTTTTTAATACTTTTTTTATTTTTCCCTTTAATCGTTAGTTCTTTCTTTCTTTCTTCCTTCCTTTTCCTGTTTCTTTTCTTTTGTTACCCTACCCAGCGCCATGGCAGAGCAGGGCGAGCAGTGGAGCGGCGGTGCCAGGCCCCGAGCAATGACCAGCAGCCGTCTACCTTGCGGTTGTTGGTGCTGCGAAGGGGTGCAACCACGCTCAATTTTTTGTGAGGCTGACATGGCAGCACTAGTTCTTTATTTTTGCAGCTCCACTTCCCCTCCATTATGGCAGCAGGCCTGCAAGCTGGTACCCCCTGCGGGAGCATCAGTGGCATTGGGGGAGGGTGCGCCAGTGTGTGTGCCGCAACACCCAAGTCCAGCTCCCCCAACAGCAGCTGATGCACCATTGGGTGCACATCATCAACTGCGAACAGGACCTGTTTGGCCTGCTAGGCATGGGGAGTTCGGGGCTCGTTGAGTAATGATTTGTTGTGTTTGTGTTCTACAGTGCTAAAAAATAAAAAATAATTCAGAATAGCATGCTGCTCACACTCAGGGCCCGATTCTGATGCAGTGTGGAAAGCTTCCCGACCGAATGGGTTTGGGAATGGTTTCCGACCGAATCAGATCGGGAGAGTCCAACCGACCGAGTACGATGCGCCCAGATGCTTCCAGATACGATTTGGTTGGACTCTCACTGACTTCAATGGGAGCCTTTGTTCCGACCAAATGCTTAGGCTCCCATTTAAGAAAGGGGTGGCTGGGAAAAATCGGGCATCCTGTGACGGGCACCCCCTGGTGCCTGCCATACTGAGCATGGCTGGTAAGGGGGGACCCATGGGTACCCCCACGGGCCCGATAGGGAAGGCTCCGGGTGAAGGGGGGCACACTATTGTATTCCGACTGCAGATTCAAGTCAGACGGCACGATTTAGACAGGCTGTCCAAATCCAGCATCGTACTCGGACGTTTGGAAACGCAGCCGATAGAGACGTACGATTCTGCTCCGTACGGCTCGGTCATTCCAAATGCCGTTGGGTTCGGATTGGGATATTCCTAACGCCTATCTCGCATTGTACTCGGTCGGTTGGAAACCTTTCCGAGTCAGTCAGAAAGACACGTTCACGATCCGATTTGCATGAGCAAATGCTGTTAGGAGGCCTTCCTAACCGCATCAGAATAAGGCCCTCAGAGGTAAGCTAAGTTTACATTAAGAATTTTATGTGATCCAGTTTGAGCTAGCCAGGTGCTCGGTACTGCCTAAGCGCACTTACCGGCAAAGCCACTGCAGACTCATCTGTCCTCCTGCCACCATAGTGAATTTGTGATATCAGTGAATTAGCGTTCTCTGTGACTTTCTTTGTATAGCTCTTACAGTCCAAGCAGTCTCACAGTGATGTTTAGTACGCATCTATGCATTGCAAAAAAGGGAGACTGAATAGGTTCATCAAGGGGGTTGAGAAATGAGAATAGAATCAAAGATCATTCACTAATGCATTAGTTCCAAATGTAATTTTTGTTAAGGAAATTTGGAATAAGGATTTTAGGATTAGTATGGCCAACTCGATAGTCGAAAATAGTACTATAGACGATCTGATTTAGAAAAGTATAATGTTACTGCGTTTGCCTGTCATGATATTTTTGGGGAGCTTAACGGTATACCACTAATATATTTTTTTATCCTGTTTATTCCTCACATCAGCACCCAAGGGCAAGAAGAAGAGGGACAGCTTGAAAGCAGGCCCGGGAGTCAGCGAGGAGTCGCCGACCACCACCGCCACTGCCGAGGGCTCTGCTCATCCCAGTAGGTCCAATTATGTATTATTATTTCCCTAACTTTTACCTCTGCCCTCTATTATACTACTTTTAATTTTGCCTTGTTAATTTTTTTTATAATGTCCCCTTTTTTTTTCCTAACTACCCTGTCCAATTATTGTTTAATTTTTGTTATACCTGCATTATCTTTTTTTTCTTCTTGTTTCATGTTTTTTGTAGCTGGCTTGCCCCTGTCTATACAAGTCTATAGTTTTCTTCTGCTTCGTTAGTAAGATTTCCCTCTCTCCTATATATCTTATGGTACTGTAAGACTAAGAACATATTTTATGTACTCTACTGTCTACTGTGAAGATTGCAGGCCCAAGTAAGCTAGTAATAGTCACAACAAATGTTTGATGAGAAGGCTTTCTTTTTTTTGCTCATGCTCTAGCAGTTAACGAGAGAGTGGCCATGGGCATGGACCCCTCTCCCCCAATGCTGTACTGTAATTCATTTATACAGGATACCAACAGTTTCCATGCCAGTGCTGCATGACTGGAAACTATGAGGTCCCATTGCATTTGCCAACCAACACCATATGATATGTCCTTTATTGACCATGATTCCACCCCTTCATTGCGCCTAAATAATTCAGAGTCATCATCATAAGTTATAGCTCTGCCCTCCATTACGAAAAGTTTTGGTTGGCTTGAATACCTGGCTTTTATAACATTTTCAACCAACAAAATGCCCAGAGTGATATTTCTGATAGAAGATACTGCTAACAGAACTGTAGTGATGTACCTCATTTGTAATTTTTTGATTAAAAACAAATAAGGGGTGGCGTATCTGGCCTCTAAAAAATATGAAATGTTTTTTTCTAGCCGATAAGTCCACCAGTGCCGGGCCACTTCTGCTGTAGAGACGGTTGGAGGGGGAGATACAGCGGCGGCAGAGACGGGTGGTGGTAAGTCACATTGCTTGCTTATTGACAATTACTATTATTCTCACTAGCTACAAGGGCGCTGTGATTCTTGAGACTCATGATCGTGAACCCCCCGCTTTAGCAGCTACAGTGGTGGTTGGGTTCTTATGGCCTCTTTAATCTGCAACTCAGCAAAAGCTCACCTAATGAAAGCTAAACATGATGGGTTGATGGGAACAGGAAAGAACAGAAGGTTAAAAGAAAGGATGGATGAAATGGTATATGAGTGAAAGGATGTGTGGGTAGGTGAAAGAATGCGTGGGTGGGTATTGGGAAAATGGATGGATGAAAGGGTGAAAGGATGGATGAAAGGGTGGATACTGAATGGATTAATATATGGATGGATAATATGGATTCAAAATTTTGGTGAAAGACTGGATGAGAGAAAGTAAAGGTTCAATCATGGTGGCTATCAATGCGTGAATATAGAAGAATGAAAAGATGAATGAATGAAGCTTGAATGAAGAAACAAGGGAGCTTTTCAGGAGAGGAGCATGCTCACCTACTTCGCTTACTTGGTTTTATGATTATGAAAGCTATGGTTCAAAGTGGGGGCTATTTTAATTTTTGGTCTACTCTCTTGTCCCACTGTTTGTGTTAAGCGAGTCAGATATATATCCCACCCATCATTATTTATCATCCCTCTCCCTGCCCATGGCATTTCACCACCCATGACCTACGTGCAGTATGGTTCAATTTGTGACTGCAGTGTTGGCTGTGCAATGTGCGTTTGCTTCAGTTAATGCAGCATTTACAAATTTTTCAATGCACTGCATACCGAACGCAATGTGTGTTTCCCTTAGCCCACTCAGTCACATCTTAGTATTTAACTCCTTTATTGTTTCCTAAGTACTTCTGTCCCAGCCTACCAAAAAATTTAAAAAGTCATTCTTGGCATGTGCCACATTTTTATGGCCATGTGAATTGATTTATAAATATATTTCATGGTTTCACATAACAGATTTACTCCTGTTCAAAGTTTTCCCTTTTGACTCTTGTCAATGACAGTGACTGAATAAGCCGAAGCTTAGGCACATAATGATGATCAGTGACACCCGCTATTCTATAGCAAAAGTTCTACCTACTCGACCTAATCACTTTAACTTACCCTGTAGAGTATGTCAAGATACCTTTCCTTACTGCCAAGTGAATGAATTTATTGGAAATGATTTGTGGTGGAAGGCAAGGACAGGGAGTAAAGTGGGACTAAGTGCCTGATTTCAAGCTTGGCGGATGGGATACTCTGTGACGAACATGCCAAATGCAATCTACATATCCCGTTCCTTTCCCTGTAGTGCAGTGCATCGTTTTTTCCACTGTCTACTTACGGCAGACAGGATATCTGCATATTATACATGATGTGTATGATGTAGTATCTTATTTGTTATGCATCTGCCTCTTTGGAGTCAGGGTAGAATTTGTAAGGCATTTGGAGAAGAGCAGGGTCATTGGAATTAAAGTAAGATAACTTTTCATTACAGCTGCCCCAGCTGCAGACTACAGAGAATAGGAAAGTACTCAACGTGCTTCTAGCATGCCTCCATTAATTTAGCACAACCTGTACTCCATAGTGCATAATGCCTTAATCATTAATAAAAGGTATTTTATTTTTATTTTTCCACACAAAGTGTCTGTTTAGTTTTTTAACCATCTGGGCCGAATACCGGTGGCTTGTGGCCCTGGTGGATGAGGACACAGAAGCATCTGCCTCTGCCCCGGGCCCCAGTACATCCCGCCAGCCACCGCCAGCTGTCAGGGCCCTAACCACCACTGCCACCCCCCCTCTCGCTCATGCAGACTAATCCAGCGATGCTGGATCAACTCCGGACCAGCATTGACAACGCCCTCTTCTGAGCCCTTTTTTAAATTTTGGGTTTTGGTGGGAGGGACTTTTGTTTTGGGTGGAGATGGTGGGAAGGGTGTTGGGACCGGGCGTTTGTTGACTTTTCAACAGTTTTCTTCTTTGGACATTGGTTGGGATGGGGCAATTTGTTTGGGGAGAGGGGTGGGCATGTTGTGGGTGGAGAGGGTGGGGGTTTTTTGTTGTTAAATATTAGAGGGAAATTTATTTTATCATACTTTATGCCTTAAGTAGTTTTTTGTGCTTTATTTTTTCTTTGCACTGTTGCCTTTTTGTGCTGCTTGCTTTTTTAATCTGTTCATCAAATTGTATACCAGTTAGTTATAGGTAGTTATATACCCTTGTCTTGTTACCCTCTGTAACTGTCTTGACCATTAGGGGGTATGTTGCTATGACCTATATTGCCTACCACAACCTAAATAAACAATTACTTATCTGCTCTAGAAATTAGTTGTTTACTTACTAACTAAACTGGTTCACTTCACTCCATAGTTGTCTTACCAGAATAGATGAAGCTATGGCTGCGACCTCTTTAAATCTTCCAACCTTAGTTACTGCAGGAGCCGTTCTTATTCTTAATGGTGGTAGTAGTAGAGGCAGGCTAGGGTGCTAAGAGGGAAGGCATCATAAGCGAGGTCCCACTCCAACCTAGGTGAGCTCCAACTGTAGAATTAATTGAAAGGATTATCCATCACAGGCAACTAAAATGAAAGAAAAACACAGAGTTAGTGGGCTATATTTATATCATAGCTTTACAAAGATTGAGACTGTCACCAGACTACTACCACCATTACACAACAAATAATACCTGATAATATCACAAACAAATAGCAATAGTAACTTCTTCTGAGCAATGGGGAACTAGTATTTAATTAAAACTTAAAAAGTTATAAAATCTTTGAGTCAGGAAAATTGGATTCAAAGTCCATGGTGGACAAGGTTAAGCATTTACGCAATACAAGGTCTGAATGATGATGCTGACAAATTATGTTTTTCTATATCTAAAATGTGGATCACTTTTATGTATGGGTGGCTATTTGGGGCCAGGGTGAGCTATTGCTCAGGTAACAGAACATCATGCAGTGAATTGGTATCACTTTCACTACATCCACCCTACCTAGTGTGCGATCCATTTATGGTGTAAATTAAGTCACACCTCAATAAATCACACAGCCCAGGGGTTTGATGAATGGATGGGAATGGGGATTTGGGGAAGGTGTGATGAAGACAAACACTACACAACGACAACATTCATCTGGACGATGAGCAGCACATCATCAAATCTGTTGTGGAAGGAATTGAAGGAATGAGTATGACACAGTTCAGTTAAATGCACTGCAAACAGTCCTTTGGCCAGAGAGACCCAAATTATTGTTATATATCTAAATGTTCTGTCATCTAGGTTTGAAAAATACAGATTATGGAGGAGTGAAGTGCACCCACACAGTTCGAAAAAATTATTCTTAAAAGATAAATGGTAATGTAATTCCAAATGGGGCAGTGCAACTGCATTTTACCTGTATTGTCCGTCAATCTTGAGTGCCTGGCTAAAGTGGTCCGGTAAGGTAAGCAGGAGTGTTATGGAGCTTTCGCCTTCTGTGCAGGAGAAGAGAAGGCCTGCAGGTTATAATACAGAAATGATATTGTAGAGTCAAGGATAAGGACAGAAGGTAAGCTTCATGAGGAGTATACCAAGAAGACTCAGAAGCAGAGCAAGAGCATAGTCTGCTGCAATCATTCATTTTAAGACTCATGTGCGATCGATTAACTGAGCAAATTACAACCAATCACAGACAAGTGGCTGCATGTACCGTGGTCAATCTCCCAATTGTCATCATAATATTTAGCCAAGAGCATGCATAACGTGATGATGTGACATCACATGTCTGTCTCCAGTTACTTAAGTTACAACAGACCCCCCCACCCAACCACATAATAGAGCAGTTTCAAATTTAACCCAGCACACACACTCAGCAAAATTGAATTTCCCAAATCAATGCACCTCTCACCAGCCCACAGAGCTGAGTAGGCCTGTTAGAGTCATCATCTTCATGTTGGTTTCCCTGAAGTTGATAACTTCGTTCTTCTGGCTGTTGTTGAGGTAGCCCCATCTTGAGTCCTTCCATCGCACTTCTCCTGACTCTGAGTAATGAATCTGTACAACTCCATTCCGACCCATCCAAATGAGAGACATCGACCTGTAGTGCAATGCTGTTGATGAACAAGAACAGAAACATTCAGTAGTTTTTTGTGTGTAGATTTGTGTTTGTTAACAACATGGATTGGTCTGGTATTTAAAGAGTGTGAACCAGACAACAAAGGAGTGGACCCGGGAAGCAGATCACGCTAAGTGTCAAAGGGGAAGGGCCAAATCACCTTCAGGAAAAATGATCACCCATCAGGCCACGAACATTGCAAGTCATCACAATTAAGCTTACAAATTATAATAGTTGAACACCCTCCCTCAATGTCTGCCACCACATGAATCATCACTCACAATCACTCATATATCACTCATTGGTGCAATCGTTACCTGTTCCAATCCAAGCACGGTGGTTCACAATAGTCGATCCTCTTTGATGCATGCAACACACATTGGGAAGTCTTGCAAAACAAATGTTCTGGGGCAGTCCTGCTAGGGGATGAAAGAAAATAGGCACAGGACGGAGGCAGGCATTGTCTTTCCAATGTCCTTGAAGGGAATAGGGAGAAGGCTTTTTCACTACACACTGGTCCCACTCCAAACCAGCCATACATGTGCCTAAAACGGTGGGTCTGCATAAGTCAATCAGACACAAACAAACAAAATATATAATTTTCCCCTAGCTATATCCATTTTTTTTCTTTTTTTTGGCAAAGCAGTTCGGCGATAGAAAGTTCTATGGTGGCCCAGGCATACTCAGTCAGGGAAGTAGAGTTTGTACTCAGACTCAGGTGGTTCACCCAGATGTTGGTCAGCTAGCACACTACTATGACCTGAGTCTGACCAATCACCCTCTTCTCCTTCTGTGTTATTTCAGGTATGGTGTAATTTGGTGGTATAAAGTGTTGGTTCACTTTGATCATGGTCAATCTCTTAACGTTTTGAGTCGAGAGACTGGCCCTGCTCACTGTGACCACTGCACCAGCTGTACTAAACACACACTCAGTAGACACAATGGCTATCAGACAAGCCATATACTATATTGCCAGCCTGCTGAGCATTGGCGCCTCTTTCCATACAATACACCAATGGGTTTTGTTCCACTAGACCTCTGTTGGGACATCCAGATAGTCCTGGAACATCTTCTGAATGGTCATTGGTGTTGCAACTTGCTTGACCTCTTTTGCCTTAGCCTTTGCACGAGACTTAAGACCTGCCACTTGAAACCAAGCCATTACAGAGGTTAGGGCTGATGTTCCTTTGGTTGTGGTTGTTGCCAGTGTACTTGTTTCTGGTGTTGGCTGCTGTGAGACAACAGGACTGACTTCTCTGGAAATTGAAGGTGGCATCCCAGAAGTTCTGGCTGGGAGTAGGCCTTTAATTTCCACTCGTTCTTCTTCCAGGTTGCTGGCTAGCTTAGTAATCCACATCTTGTATTGTGAAACATCACCTTCGGAAAAAGAAATGAAAGTGGCCAGTCAATTTTTTGTACCGTGAATCAAGAATAGTGACACAGATGTAATGTTTGGACGACACAGTCTCTTTGCAGCCTTGTATCATCAGCCAAGTGAAGGATTAAGCTCTCCACCAACTCATGTGCATCTTTCTTTTCGTCCACACCTGTGTACATTATAGGCACATTCTTTGGCTGTTCCTGTAGCATATGCAACAATGGGATAGCTTGGCCCATCGTACTGTCCTCCTTGCTGACTGCCAGTGTGAAAACCTCAAAAGGAAGCAGCATCTCTGTAAGGCATTTGACTAGACCCCATTTGTCCATCTCAATAATCATGCCATTCCCAGTTGTATCCCCTCTTTGCATGACATAATCAAACTGCTCAAACAGACATTGCAACATATAATAGGTTGAGTTCCAATGTTTTGGCACCTCCTGTATGAGGGTTTTAAGTGTATTCTATTATCACGCTGAATGATCCTCCACTGCTTCCGAGCTTTAAAAGAATGGTTAAAATGAGTGCAGATTCTTCTGCAGGTAGACTGTAAGTTGCTGACTCTTTTTTGAGAAAGTCCTGTACAACGATGCTGATGCAGTGCGCCGAACACAGGACCCTGAAATAGCAACCATCTGCCATGGCCTTAACTATATTACTATAATATTTCAACCAGACAAGGGAAACTCAAGGATACAGAGAGACCAAGGGTAGTTAAGGCTATAAGCAACAGGGGCCCCTAGGTGTTATGTAGGAGTGAGTGATACTCTGGGCACACAGCAAAAATGCCCAGGAAGTATTCAATCAATTATTTAAACAATAGTTTATTTGTATAAAAATGTAAATTGGTTTGTAGGAGTGTGTACCTCTGCGGGATGCACCAGAATAGGTATTTCATAAACACACAGGCAAAAAATGTTTTGTGACATCAAGAGTTACATAAAATTATAAGTCACACTTGTGTCAAAGACAACACTACTGCACCCAAGAAACAATTGTATATAATCACGTGGTCAGAGAGATTCAGTCGATGACGTTTCGATCTATTAAACATATGGGATCATCATAAGGACAATACAATGTTTGCCTAGATACATAAATCATTATATGAACAAGTAAATCCAAATTATAACCTAAATCATATGGCTAAATCAAGGTCTGTTCCAGCCTAATATCCAACCATTCAGTCAATGGGAATGCCAGTGGCACTAGTGCTAATTGTGCAGATAGCGACAATTGCTCGTTTCCAAGAAACCGGAACAAGGCATGTTGTCCAACCTTCTCAATCAAGGGCTTCTCAAACAAGGGTTCGCTGGCTCTAGTGCTAATTGTGCAGGTAGAGACCAATGCGTGTTTCCAAGATGACGGGACAAGGCCCAGTGTCAAAACTTCTCAACACACATCTTCCAAAGGCATCAAAATATATTACCCCACCTATACACATTTTGCAGAAAAAAAGGTGTATTACCCCAAAAAACAAATGTTTTCATTTAATCTAATGCCATCTCTGGCCTAAATGATGTTTCAATTCAACAGACACCACATAAATTGTTGTTTCATGCACCGATTACTAGTACTGGGCGTACTGGCTGGGTGGCCCATTAGCAGACTAGGCCACATGGTAAAATAAATGAAAGTTGCAAATGTATTAAAAAATGTGGAGAAAATGTACTGAACTGTGCAACATTTTTCCTTTACAAAAGAAGAAAAATTAAATGCAAAAAAAAACTAGGCCCCAACTGAAACTGCAGGCCACCTACCACAATTAATTTTAAACATCAAATAAAAGTACAAATAAATCATGGTGCATGTCCTCTATCAAACAAACAACACCCTTAGACAACAGTCTTTGAACGTACTTGTGATATCAGAAAAATAAAATCCTTAACCGCGGCGCAAATTCTCCTGCGGGAGAATTAAAGAGTGGGCGGGGCTGCATCGGCCAACGGACGTGCGAAGCAACGGCCGACGCAATCACGGAATGGGTTAAACCCAATGGTATATATACAGCAGACAAAGAAAGTGATTCTTCCAGCTCCAAATCCAAATGAAAAGTGACCAGGACATCGACAAAGCACTGGGAGGAGCTTGATGGACAGGAACAGGAAGTTGGAGTCTCTGGGGCACTTCCTCCTTGTCGAAAAAAAAATGTAATAAAAAAGGCTCCTCGAACTATAAAATAACTTGAACGGTCCGTTGGAGATGGATATTAACTCTAAAACGTCATTTCAAGTAGATTTAGCGGCTTCTCCCTGAGGATGCAGCGGCGCCATCAAATTGTGCGAGTGAACGCAGGCGGCTGGCAAGTCTCGCAAGCGCTCGCAAGCACCTGGCAAGAATTGTCAGCCTCGCCAGCATGCGCAAAAACACTACTCGAGTGTGCCAACCAAAATAAGTCAGCCACGAGGCAGAAAGTGGAACTTATCGGGCACTCCGTGTTCTCCACGCAGCGTGGAGTTCCCGAATTCCGCAAACTCCGGGAGCAGAGAGGGATTTTACACACAGTCCTACTTTTGACGGCACTCTCTCTCATTTTTTCAATCTACTAAGAATGAAGCGGTCAGCAAGGTTGTTGCCTTCCTTTAAACCTAGGTCCCTTCTGGATCTTTGTCCAATGGCTCTCCTTAATAAGGTACCCAATATCATTATTTCCTCTTTTGACCTATCTTTTTATCTCTTCCTAAAAACCACTAAAGTGGCCTCTGATTTCCAAAAGGTTATTGTTCCATAGTTGAAGAACACTTGGGAGGTCAGCCCATCTTGGCCAAACTAGGGCCCACCTCCATGCTAAATTATTGAAAAGGAATGTAAATGCCAAGCCATCTTAATTCACAGAGGATAATCCTATTCTTGTTCCAGTGCAGTCCAGTTTCCACTCTATTCATGACACAGAATGATTCTTGGTTGTCTGACTAGATGATATCTGCTGTTGAATTTTTCAGACCTCTCTATCACAATTGACAATTCAGACCTAATTATCTCTTACACAAGGTTCTCTGAATCTGGAATTCGAGAACGAGCTCTATACGTTATCACATCTATTATGTCTGGCAGTTCTCATGGAGTGACGCTTGCCACTATTCTATCCACCTTTCATATTTTGACCATTGAGGTTCCTGAAGATATGTGTTTCAGCCCCACTATGTTCAAACATGCTGGCAACCCTGATCTGCACATTCAGGTTATCTTTCTTTTCTTAAGTGGAAAACAAGGAAATCGTTCTCTTTTGGGGCATCAACATGATGTCTTCCACCACTCATTTAAAGTCCTTCTTATCCTTTGTCGTGATTGCATGAAGAAAAACACATAACCATAGATCTGATGAAACTGAATGATGATCCACAATGTATTTGGATCTCTACAGTCAATGTTACTAATCTTGTTCAGGCTGTACTTTTTTCACACCCTGTCCTGTCTATTCTGAGTATAGCAATAGCATCATGGTAGTGAGCATCCATAGATGGAGGACAAGGAAAGGAGAAGGAGGAACACATTTGGGAAGACACCCTCTTGAGCAGAATGACCAGTCCAGGTTACACCTTTATCCAGTCATGATAGAGGCTAGTGGGTAATGCTGGTTTGGCAGAAGTAATTCAAGGTAAGAAATACATTGGTGATTATGATAGAGACTTGCATAAACCACCAAAAATACTGGTTAAACATGAGTAGATAGCAAACAAAAGTAGATGGAAGTGGGAGAGGCAGGAGAGACCATGTGGGGGCAAGCTGTTGTAAGTTTGGGCTAGAAGGTAGTTCATAAATGTTGATCAATATCAGTAATATTGTGCAATATTTGTGTTAGCATACATTGGAAGATGACAATAATAGGATGCAAGTTGGACCAGGAAGACAGGGTGTGCAGAACCTGGGCAATTGGGTAGGAAAGAAATGAAAAAAAGTATGGCCCACAAATGAGAGGAATAAAGTATTTATTATACCGGCTAATTACATGGCCATACTAAAGTGACCTTTGGCATGAGCATGACATTCATTGTTCTCTTTCAAACCCTTCTTCACATCCTGCCATTTCTTATTAGCCCCCCCCCCGGTGTGTTACCCCAACCTCATGAACTTTACCATATGAGTGACATTTTGCCACATGGTCTGCTCCTCTGCTGCACTGAGGTTGTTTGGAGATATACTAAATAAAAACTAATAAGAATTCAGGGGAGTCAAAGCAGCTCCCATGAGAGCACCGAAATCCTTGCTATCTCTAAGTATGGTAGTCAGTGTTTCACCAGTGAAGCAGAGGGCTTCCCACTGCTGAACAGGTGGGCAAGCAGGTGGCCCCACTAACCTCTAAGTAAGGCCCAAAATCTCTTCTCTCCCCAGCACTGGCCACTGTTCCACACATCAGCATTCCTTCCAGTAAATGCTGACTCAAATATGTCAGAGAAAATCTCATAGACAATCTCATTAAGTTATTCTGATTCTGATGCCAAACAATCACTCTATTGTTTTTCTGCAAGAATCAAAGCCATATATGGCAAACTCTTTCTGGCCTGGAAAATGTCTACCTGATACCACCATTTCACATGCAAAGTTCAGATGATGTAGTACCTGTTGCAGTGTCTTCAAGTTACTCTTCAGCTTGCCAACAACCTAGTGTAATAACCAGTCCTTTGCCCACTGATAGACAAGATACCCTTGCTGAAGACTCAAGCTCTACGCCTAAGAATGTGATAGTGGATAGTCTTTCAGTCTTTTCCAGTGCTATAGGCATCCCAAAGTCTTTTGTCATATCCTCCAAAACTCCCAATAGTCATTGTCATTCTCCCCTATCACCTGCCCTTCCCACCATCAAAGAATTGTAGAATTAATGCAGTGTATACTCTGCCACCACAACATCAAAGGGCCAGGGTTTGTACTGTTTAGTTTTGGTCCCGTCACACCCCATGGGACTAAAGAAAAGGCCCAGACACAGGGCTTATCAAGCTGCTCCAACTAGCAGTGTCAGAATGCTTGACTGACTGAAAGGCCAGTCCATCACTGTTCCTTCATCGCCATCTCTTTCTGTCCTCTCTTTTCCACAAACTTCTCCCACAACTCCACAAGGTCCTCTGAAATTCAACACCAAAACCCTACCTATTTTCCTCAGAATTGCTTGCTGTCCTTCTGTCTCTCTCACACCTTTCAACATCCATACATTCATGACTCCATGCATCTCACCAATCACCCATATACTCTTGATCCATCAAGGTGTTGTCTCTCCTTAGGCTCCTGAAACACCTCAGATTCTTACCACTGCTTCTTTCCTCTCTGTTGCTCTTTTCCAAAGACAGCTTTCCGTGGTGCTCCAGGAAGAGCTCTCCATGATCCTATCATGGTTCCTTCACCATGCAGAGAGAACTTCCTTCAGCGTATGCTTCCTGTGTCATGTGTCAACACTGTGCCTATATAGCCACCACATCTTATGCCACTGTGTTGTCTTTCATGTTCCCCCAACATCCCAGTGCAGAGGAAACAGTTCCTTCTCCTCCACTCGGGCCTGCATTAAGGATAGCTAAAGGTAGAGGCTGTGATCCCTGGCTTGCTTTTCTGTAATACATAACTATAGAGCACTACCTAGGGAGTGCCAGTGAAGCCTGGAATGATGAGTCCCATTTTACATTAGAGAGCCTTGTGGTTAATAGAGATGAGGTGTAACTCTTTCAGAAATGTGTTTAATTCTATATCAATCTGAATCCTTCAAAACTCCTTCATACATATATGCCATTTAGGTGTAATAAATATATAATCATAACCTAAATAATGCATCAAATGTTAACTTGCACAATGCCTCCACTTTGCCTATTGGAACCTATTGTTAAGAATGTATTGTTCATTACATGCAAGGCGAGCAAAGCCATTACAGATGAATCTATGGCTCAGTGCACAGTACAGTCATAAATAAACTAATTGTCCTCACCCACTATTTAGGGTGTCAAACATTGTTATGTTTGTTTAACTTTAACCAGCAATCGCAATATATCGGGCAATGACAGTGCTTGATGCAACTTTATACACAAAACCACCATGCTGCAGCCGCTCACACAAGCACATTCACAGCAGATGCACAGCCGCAAAGGTGTGCAGTGTCAACTGTTATTCCAGTGGGCGCCAACACATGCAGAGTAAACCCTGCGCTTGTTTGACCAGACAAAAAACTTTATACACATCTTTTCTCTCTTATGAACATTTCCACATTTCCAAGTGGGTCGGTTAGTTCTGACCCATGGGCAAATCCCTGTTTACACATGAGTTGGAAATACACGTTTGAAGGTATTTAACGTGTCCGATAATTATATGATGCATTAAATACCTCAAGCTTTGTTCAATTTTGGCAGGTCAAAACTGCTTAAATTTAACTGGGAAAATATGTCCATTACCACTTAGGGCCTGATTATGAGTATAGGGGCTATTTATCACACCTGGTAAATAACGATACCACTGGGTTCGTTATTTATCAGGTGTGATAAATAGCACCTATTAGGAGCTTCTGGAGAATAACATGCAGATTTTAATGTTTAAATCACCAAAATCTACATGATATGATAAATACCATATGCTTTTCCCCCATTACATTTCGGCAGGTTTTACCTCCCGAAATTTAACAAAGGCTGAGGTATTTAACGCATCCGATAATTATCAGATGCGCTAAATACCTTTGAACTCCTAACTTCGGACCCATGTATAAACAGGGGTTTGCGCATGGGTCCAAATTAACCGGCCCACTCATAATCAGGCTCTTAGAATTTTCACCACTAACTTGGGGCATCATTACGATGGCGGGCGGACAAAGTCCGCCCGCCACCGCAGCGGAATGCGGGACCGTCCGCAAGGGGTGCAGCGGTCCCGCACATGCTATTAGGATGCCACCGCCACCGTGGCGGTGGCAAGCCCTATTCACAGCATTGTGGCGGGCGGTGCTCACCGCACCGCCCGTCACAATGCTGTGAATGCACGTCGTGCATGTGCATGCACAACGTGACAGGCACCGTGCGGTGCCTGCCACCTTGTGCATACATATGCAGGGGGGTACCATAGGTACCCCCCATGTGCACCCCCCACCCCCTCAACACCGCAAAGACCGTATGCCTTTCCATGGCGGCAACACCGCCATGGAAAGGCTGCACTCCGCAGTCATCATAATATGGATGGCGGTGTCTTGGAGACACCGCCACCATATTATCCTTGTTTTCCACCGGTCGACGAGTCGAGCGGCGGACGGTCTTTCCGTCCGCCGTGGACCCCCCAGCCATCATAATATGGCGGGGGGTCTTTGCTGTCTGGATGGCGGGCGGATCGCCCCCGCCGGGCCGGCGGTGACTACCGCCGTCCCGGCGGGGGCGATCCGCCCGCCATCATAATGACCCCCATGGTTTCCATTAAGTTTGTAAATACAGTTCATCTTAAAATTAATCTCACACATTTATAGTAAAAACACTATCTAAGGCCTAAGGACTTAATGAATACTTTATACAAATATTTTACAATTCCCTTTTGTAAACAGATATTTTTTAGCAAGCTTTGTCACTTGCCTACCTCCTTTCCACGATTAGAATATACATCGGTTAAGGGTCATTCTGCACTGTCTCCCACACAATACACACATTCTTCACTTTCGGACGGTCCACGGGGCATTACTCAAAACCTTCACCCCTTTTGGGTCAATTCCTGACTCCTAATTCTTCTTCCTCCAGTTTTCATTAGTCCCACACACCTTTATCTCAGCACCAACTCCAGCACTTCCAATGATGGCATCACAGGCACTTCGGCTGTGGCTAGCACTAGAACAAACAGATATATAATTGGAGAAAACCTGAGGAAATGCAGCTTCCTTTTTTTGTGGTTTTTAAAAAAATGTATTGCCATAATTTAAGTACTGAAAAAAAAACAGCAAATACAGTGACATGCAAGTCCAGCATGAACCCATATTGAGATATAAATGTTGCGTGTGATGCATGCACCAATAACAAACAATCATAATATATAAGAAAGGGAGACAAGAAAGAGGGGCAAGAAAATAAGCTACAGAAAGAGGAAAGTAAAGAGAAGAAGGGCAGAAAGGAAAGAAGGGAGAGAAGATGAAACTATAAAGCATGGAAGAGAAGGCCGGTCAGGTGAAGCCCAAGTATGGTAATGCGGGGGAAAAAGGGGGGTGGGGTGCAATAATAGTGATAAGGAAGAATCAAGAATCGATGTGAATTGGGGGCGGGCATCCTGCAGAAAGGGGGAGCATGTGAGAGCAGAAATATCTGCTTTGTCCATTAAATTGTAAATGACCTTTTCATTGGACGTACAGTTTTCAACATCTCCACTGGCACTAGAACACACAGATAAAAAAATGGAGGAAACCTGAGGAAATAGTTACCGATCAGTGAACAAATAACTGCTATGGTTAGTTCTGTCTAGACTAAATAACAATAACCCGCTAAGTAGTCTGTTAGCATTTTCACTGCTGATATATTCGTTTCTCTTCAGCGTTATAAAGCCCGCACTTGCTTTACTACTTTTACTACTTCTGGAGTCAAGGGGTCATTAAGACAGTAGTAGGAGAGGTGCCCTCTGGAGTGCTGGCAATAATTAACCAAGTCAGTATTCAGACCTTTTAGCATAAACTGGTGCCATCTAAAGGTGTGACTTAAGGTACTACAACTTACGTAAGCTTCAGCCCTGGCTTTAATGCCCACATTTAAAGTTGGCAGAGCAGCGCGATCGCCCCCAAGTGGCATAAACGCACTTGTAATATGGCAGACGGGACATCCCTCACTTTTTGGTAATTTTCGGGCATAACTGTAAACAAGGCCTGAGAGGTGTAATTCCACCACCTTGTTGTTCCTTCTAGCTCTTTAGCACAAAGATGAGGCTGCTGAGGGTCTAAATGCAAAACAAGGGGTCTATCAGTGCTTTAAATGGGCCGGTACTCACCGGTACTGAGTACCGGCACTTCTTAGATTTATCACTCTGAGTACCGGCACTTCTCTTCTGCTGAGGAGAGTACCGGTACTCATGAAAAGGTAGGCTTATTGGCTGTGAGTGCTGGTGAGCCCGAGTGGAAGGTGTCTCTGGCAGCCAAGGCACCACTTCTGTATCCCCGATCTGAGCCCCAGCTGAGCTATTCAGCAGGGCTCATTTGAATAATTGCCGGTGCTCACCATCACGCTGTGTTTGACAGAGCAGGGTCCGTTCAGGTCCTGTGCTGTCAATCACAGTCACACTATCCTGTGCATTTGTGCAAACACAGGAATCATGGCAGTCCCCTGGCAGTGGCAATCAGGCTACGGCCAGTCCGGCCCTGGTGGCAATTAAAAAAGCCATGGTAGGTGAAGAGTATAACATGGCTTTCATCATACCCAAGTCTTTTGTGTGCCTGCTTATGTTTGTGTGTTTGCCTGTATTCGTATGCCTGTTTTTTGTAAGAAAAAAGTGAGAGAAAGAGAGAGAGAATCAAAACACTCTCGGGAGGTATTTTAAAGAAAATGGGTGGCACTTTGTGTGTACATGTCTGCTCGGCGACAAAGATTCATAGTAGGGAGGGTTGGTGGGTGGGTGAGTGAGTGGATAGATGAGTGAACAAGGGTGGATGTATAGATGGATGTATGGATGAATAGATGGATGGATGAGTGAAAGCATGGATGGCTGGGTGAAAGGGGGTGGATAATTGGATAAAAGGGAGGATGATGGGTTGATAAGTGAAAGATTGGATGGATGAATGAAAGGGAGGGAGGATGGATGAAAGGGTGGATGATGGATGAGTGAAAGAAGGTATTGAGTGAAAGGGTGGATGGAATAAAGGAGTGAAAGGGTTGATGGATAGATGAGCGAAAGGATTAATGAATGAGCGAAAGGGTGGATAAAGAGATGGATGAGTGAAAGGATGAATGGATAGGTTTGGAGATGGGTGGATGGATAGGTTTGGATATGAAGGGTGGACAGACGGAATGGTAAAAACTGAATGATGGATGAAAGACTGAATAGACGACAGAATGTAAAGGTTAAATGGTGGACATCAACAGGAAAATGGTAGGATGAAAGGATGAATGGATAGATCTGTGGAAGAGACAAGAGATATCTTCTGGGGAGGGTCATGATGATTTGCTTCATTTTCTTTGTGCCATAAGAGCTTTGGTTCGAAGTGGTGGTATTTTCAGTTTCTTCCTACTCTCGTGCTGAAAAATATATAGTATTGTGCCAAACAACAGCAATTAACAGTATGGCATTAAGAAGGTGCAACTATTGCAAAAAAAAGGAAATGTTAACATATTATAGCATTTCTTTCATTTAGTGTAATGAGTTAACTTGCTTAGTTTATATAAACACATTTCTCGTGTTTTGGTATGTGCTGCAACTAAGTATCATCATCAGTGGCGTAGCTAGGCACTCTGCCGCCCGTGGCGGTCCCTGCCTTCCTGCCTTTTGCCGCCGCGCTGAGGGGGGGGGTGCTGGCGATGATTTTTGCGGCCGCCGCCGCCCCCAAAACTCGTGCCGCCCGGGGCGCACCGCCCCCTCCGCTCCTCCCTTGCTACGCCAGTGGTCATCATGTCTTGCCTTTAGTCCCGCCCCTAGCCCCGCCCCCTCACTACACATCTAGCTCATTTTAATGAGTACCTGCACTTATTTTTTTCGATTTAAAGAACTGGGGTCTATCCTATGATGTCATCAAGTGAATTTGATGTCACATCCTCTACCTCTGGCGTTTGGTGAACTGACTTTTAATGGTTGCATTTCTGTCTCTTTGATGGACATCTACTTTAAGTCAAAATCAAACTCTTGAAATTCAAGGGCTTATTTACAAGCCTCCTGCGCCTCCAGTGAGTCACTTCTTCCCATACAAAAAGTGACGCACCGGCGGCGCAAGGGGATTGTAAATAAGCCCGTCAATCTTTAATACGCTCACGTTTGCCGTGTGTGTGTGTGTGTGTGTGTGTGTGCGTGCGCGTGCGTGCGCGCGCGCTAATCCCTCTCGCACAGGTCTTACTTTCGAGTTTAAAATCACCAACTAATGAAGTGCAATTTCTTTCATGAAGTAAATGTTTCCCCTTGGCGTCTTGAAGCATAAAGCTGCGGTTAAATTAAGATAAAACGCCAGGATCTGAGGAAGGTGTTTGTTGTTCATTCCCAAGTGGCAGCAAGCCTCAGCCGCTGCCGAGTACTCATTTATTGCCGGACTTTTTTTTTTTTTTAATATTGAAAGCCCATTTCACAAGCCCGGCGAGCCATTAGCATACAGGATCAATGCTACCAGTAAATCACAGACTGAAAAAAGTGACCTGTGACGGATGGCAATACACAAGGTGCAATGTTCTGGAAAATGCTGTTCACCTCTGTCAAGAAAAGCATTGCCTTACCTCGTGCTTTAGGTGTTGTACTCCTGGAGTTTGCAAAGAAGGGAAAAGGCATTTCTTTGCTCAATAATGTCTAGTTCATCTCCCTTTAACTCACTTACACTTTTAACAAGCAGACATTTACCGACTCTTCATGTTCTGCAAATGAAAACAAGGCACGTGGTCTACTCAAAATTCAGTGGACATGATGAAACTTGATAACAATGTTGTACTCTTATAATATAATCAGCCCTTAATGTTCTCTTTTTGGGAAATTTTATGTATGTAACTACTTAATTGGTGTAATTTAAGTCGGTGGCTACTTGCAGGTCAGAAGAGAAGCTGCACCTGCCAAAAAATCGCTAATTCAATTTATTTTTAAATAGCTTAATAGTTTATTGTAATAGATGAGCTATCACCTTTCTGCAGTATAAGAAATGGGTATTACTGCTTTTATCTGTGTAGTTCAATTAATTAAATCATAAGCTTTCATAATTCTTGTTTTGCATTTTAAAGATTTTGACTTATTTTGTGCACATTGACATTGTTCAGCATTCCGTCCATCAATTGCTCTTTTTGCATTTGTCACCTCGGGTGGGATGGGTATGCCCAGACGTGGATACAGTGCTCATCATGTCACTGGGGTCAAGTTATCCTGTCTGATGAGGTGTGAAACCCGGAAACCAGTCCCAGGATGCTTGTTTCCGGTCCAGGTAAGACCTGGCCTGGCAGCTTGGGCTGGACTGTTTCAAAGGGGAACAGGGTCAAGACTGATTTGCATATGGCTGGGTTTAAACTGGAATGCATGGAAAGCAAAAAAACTGTGGATTTAGGTCCAGATCTCTGTACTGGGAGTGAATGTTTGACATTGTCCAGCAATGCAGCCATCAATTGTTCTTTTTACATAAATAAATGAAGAGCAGCACATTATCGAGACTAAGGGTTAATCAACATAAGACATACCATGGTGATCATTGCTCCCCTTTCTCACATTATCTTCAGTCAGTACATAGAGTGACTACAAGAGCTGGTTGCCTCAGGAGACATCTCTAAACATTAAACTCTGAAGACAAACGATTCCACCTAAAAAGAGCATCACTAGAGGCTATACACCATCTTTAGAGTTGTCTATCTTTGAATCATGGACATCTTTGGTACTTCACTGGGCAATTCAGTCGAAGCCAAGGAAACCTTCACATTATGCATAAAGGCAGTGATGAGATGGCTGTGAGACGATAATGTTCAATGTAATGCAGACAAAAATGTTATTGTTTGGCTCAGACCCACTACCAAGATGGACAGAATGATGGCCAGGAGACTGTTCGCCCCGTACTGAAGTGACCAGGAATATAGGGCTGTTATTTGATGATCATCTTTCCCTGAAAGCCCAAATTGCAACAAAAAAAAATAGGGGTTCAAGTGCTGATTCTCTCCAGGTTAGACTATTTCAATTCTCTTTACTTGGGTCTACTGGAGTATCTTATACATCGGCTCAAAGTGGTACAGAATACCGCAGTCTGCCTCCTGTACAAACGCACGAGGTGGACTTCCGTGTCTTGGTTCCGAAAGCAGCTGCACTGGTCACCAGTGAGCAAAGGAATCCCATTCAAAAGACCTAACAATTGCTTGCCGAGCTCTTCATGGAGCAGGACCTAAATATCTTAATACCAGAATTCGAAAACATTGACCTTCCTGGGTCTTGCGGCGAAGGATGCACAGTTACTAGTGGTTCCGTGCTTCAAGAAAAAGAGACACGACGGCTCCTCCTTTTCGATGCAAGTTGCTTTGATTTGGAATCAGCTCCCTCTCCAACTTAGAAATATGCCGATGAGACTTCCTTTCGGAAATTGTTAAAAACCCAATTATTCAGTTTATAAGATACCACTCTGGACTTGTAGTTGCCTCAGCGCTGACACACTCCTGAGTAGCTGCGCACTTTAAAAATCCAGTCATTATTTCATTTATTCATTCATGTCTAAAAACAGTAACAACATCTGGGGTTGCATGTTGTGCTATGTTAAGGGAACGGGCCCATCAGTTTGAGGTGAGCTAGTTCTTATCGGAGGCAATGCACTCATTTGCATAAGAGTTATCCATCAAGTATGAACACATCAAGGTGTAAAGAAAAGGCAAGAGATGCAGCTAAGAAGATAGTAGTTAGAAAGCAGAGTTACAAAAATGTTGAGTTGGATCTCAAGTGAAGGCCGAGCCAGAATTTTAGGATACAACAAGGTCATCCAATTTAGAGACTGAAGGGCAAGATAGATGTCAAATTTTTAGAATATTCACATAATATATATTTTTATAAAATGAATACAAATGTGTTGGAAATTGGGTTACTGGTTGAGGGGGTTAAACCCTACTCAAGAAGGGAGTCACAATTTGTGCCAGGGTGAAGTCACAAGCAAACCCAAAATTAATCTGAGCTTAACCCTCTGGTAGCTTGGCACAAAAGCAGTCAGGCCTAAGTTAGAGGTAACGTGAGAAGTATTTTTGCAGCACTTCAAACAGTAATAAAGTGAACACACAACACATGAAAAATCCCACAACAATTTTGAAAAATGGAGTGAAATGAAATAAATCAGTTGACATGAGAATGACAAAAATCCAATCTGTACAACCGTAGGTATACAATTGTAAAGATTTCAGGTAAGTAAAGCACCTAAAAGCAGAAGGCACTACTCATGGCTATCTGGTTGTGTGAGACTGGGTGAAAGTCACAAGTTCAGGCCAATTGTGATGGAGCACGTGCTGGACAAAGGGACCAGGTTAGTCCCAATAAAAGATGTAACCTTCAAAGTCCAGCGCAAAGGGTTCCATGCAGGATGGAAGGGGCTGCAAGGGGCAGGGAGAGTGCCACGGATGGTCGTTGATGTAGCGCTAAGATTCGATCAATACACAACCAAACGCTGCGTGCAGACAAACAAATAGTCCCCGTAGTAAGGTGTAATATGATGTGCATCGTGTTGCTTTGTTTTAATGTTACAATTTCGTGCATAGGAGTCAGTGTGTTATTTTATTTGTTATATCAATGTTATGTTGCAAATAACTTTGTCCTGCATTCACTAGGCAAGGGAATCCATCATAAAAGTATTAAGTAAGATTTTTGATGCTTAATTTAGATATGATTCGCTGGAAACCTGACTCAGGCGAAATAATTGAATCAAAATGTAAATGTGATGCAACTGTATTACCTGAGGTGAATTGCAATAATGAAAATCAAAATCAATAAACACATTTAAACAAAAAAAAGAGCAGGCTGGGCATCTTAGATGGTCGTCACTGTAGCGTGAAGATTCTGTTGGCATTGCAGATGATCTTTGCTGGAGCTTTGCGTTGCTGGTGACAGTAAGCAGCATAGGCTGTAGTGCAAAGTGCAGATCTTGAGCAACCAGGAGTCATTGGCGGTCGCTGTTGTGTGAAGAGATGGTTCATCAGAGCTTCGCATTGGCGGGCACAGTGGTTGGCAAGATCTTGGTGGAAACAGGCCCATTCATGAAGAGCTCAAAACTTCAGGTTTTCTCTTTTTTTTAGGAGAGAGCTCAACTGAAGCCACACCAAGGGTCCTGGACCTGAGCGGTACCACTTGGGGGTTAGGAATACACTTCAGCAGAGACTAGCAGGACTCAGGCAGGTCCAGTCACCTATCCAGGAAGCAGGTCAGCTGGACAGTTGCAGGGAGCCACTGGAGCTTGTTATATCCCTGTAGCTCAAAATAAAAGGTCAATGGACTGACCCTTGGAGTCACTTCCACGCCTGGGGTGAAGGTCCAGTCTTCCTTCTCAGGCAGCAGAGCAGCAGGCAGCAGAGTAGCAGAGTAGCAGTGGAGCAGAGTAGCAAACCTTCCAGCAGTAAAGCAGCACAGTAGTCCTTCTTCTATAATAGCCACAGGTCCAGGAGTTGGTTCTGAGGGTCCATTATTTAAACATGGTGCCCATTTTGAATTAAGAGAAGGTTCTGGAGTCCCCCCGAGGTATCAGGTATCCCCTTCCTCCTTGCACTGGGCCCAGCTTGTCTGGGGACACAAAAGACTAGTTACAGCTCCTTTGTGAGTGTGCCCAGGCAGGACCTTTGTGATGTGCAAGTGTGGTAGGTGACAGCTCCTCCCCCTCATTAAGGCAGAGTGGCCCATCCTGCTAACACTGATCTTTCATTTGTCTCACTGTCTGGGAGCGATTCACAAAGACTAATTGCCAACTACACAAAGTCATGTGACTCAGAGACAGGCTGCTGGCACCAAATGGCTAGGGCAAGAAAATGCCAACTTCTAACAGTGCATTTTCAGAATTGTGACGAAAAACTGGGCTTAACCAATAATGAGGGCTTTTACTTACAATTCTTTGGACACCAAACTCGAACTGTCTACCTGCTCCCAATTGAAAGTTATCTCTTATTAAATGTAATAAGGAAACCCAATGTTATCTTACCTTGCAGTAGTGAAAAAATTATTTCAGAGTTTTTCACTACCAGTACATGTCCATCGTTTTAAATACACTGCACCCTTTCCTATGGAATGTTTAGGGTCTTCCCTAGGGGTGGCTAATATGTGTTAAAAAAGAAGGTTTAGGTCTGGCAATAGGTTTATTTTGCCTCGTCGAAATGGCAGTTTAAAACTACACACACAGGCTGCAATGGCAGGCCTGGGACATGTTTAAAGGCTACTAAAGTGGGTAGAACAATCAGTACTGCAGGCCCACTAGTTTCATTTAATTTACAGGCCCTGGGTACATGTAGTACCACTTTAATAGAGACTTACCAGTAAATTAAACGTGCCAATTGGGTGTAAGCCAATTTCTCATTGTTTACAGGAGAGAGCACAAGCACTTTAGCACTGCTTAGCAGTGGGAAAGTGCGCAGAGTCCTAAAAGCCAACAAAAATGGGTTCCGAAAACAGGAGGGTAAAGGAAAAAAAGTCTGGGGGTGACCCTGCATAGAGGGCAAGATCCAGCAAAATGGAACTCATATACACAGTCAGCAGTTATCTGGAAAGCCTATCATGTATCCAGCGCTATTGGAACCAAGTTGGACACTCCTGACATAGGCAGACCAGACCATAACTGCTGACCTTCCCCTCTGAACTCCAAGGCCCTTGCAGTGTGGATGCATGTGCACTGTACTACAGTGTTCTGCACCTGGACTAGGGGCCACGCAAAAACAGGTGGTCACGGCGGCCAACGGTGGCCAACGTATTTGTTTCAAATTTCCCATGGGCACCTGCAACGCCAGCCATTGGCTGACAGGAGGGTGATGGGGTCGCCTGCGGGGATGGCAGTGGCAAGCTTCTGATTGACCACATGAAACATTCTAGGTGCGTGAAATTAATAACCAACACTTCACAACATACGTAAAAAATATAATAGCCACTTTATATTAAACTTATATTTATTTCAGATATTAAAAATACTTTTTTGTTCATTCAATTGATTTGTTTTTTTACATAATAATAAATACATTCACATAGAGTAATAGCAACATCAATATTAAAGTGCACAGAATAGAATGATGAAGTGAAAAAATCTTTGTTTTTAGAGAAAAAAGGGGGAGAGAAAACAATTTTTATCTTATTAAATTTTCCATGATTTTGTTCAAATTCTGAGACAAATTAAGACAATGGATGAAGACTTGATTTTGGCAAGCGGTAGATAAAAAAGGCAGTAGTGCCGAAACGCGCGTAGTTTTTATCTACCGCTTGCCAAAATCAAGTCTTCATCCATTGTCTTAATTTGTCTCAGAATTTGAACAAAATCATGGAAAATTTAATAAGATAAAAATTGTTTTCTCTCCCCTTTTTTTTCTCTAAAAAACAAAGATTTTTTCACTTCATCATTCTATTCTGTGCACTTTAATATTGATGTTGCTATTACTCTATGTGAATGTATTTATTATTATGTAAAAAACAAATCAATTGAATGAACAAAAAAGTATTTTTTAATATCTGAAATAAATATAAGTTTAATATAAAGTGGCTATTATATTTTTACGTATGTTGTGAAGTGTTGGTTATTAATTTCACGCACCTAGAATGTTTCATGTGGTCAATCAGAAGCTTGCTACTGTTCTTTTTCTAAATTAGCTTTCTTCCCTACGATTAGCAAGTATATTGTCTTGGTAGGGGTCCCCTTCTTTCCAATGGGATGGCAGTGGCAGCCAGGTGACTTTAAAAGAGGGGCAGAGTCCCGCTCACCACTACTTGGTTTTCGCCTGGCTACCCCTGATGACAGTCAAAGCGCCTGTACCTGGGATCCTGCATTCTCTTCTGGACCAACAGGAAGTTCGCTGTTTTTTGCTAGTCCATCCGGACGACTACGATTTATTGGGTTCCCAATTCCAGTGGAGGTTCTATTATACTAGACCTGCCTGGGGATACCCCAGCTGATAGGGAGAGGGGAAAAGGTATGGCCTGGTTGCCCAGGCAAATCTCCCATTGGGTGCCAGGAGGGAGCCTTCTTGAGTTGGTTCTGGCATGGGTTTTTTTTGGGGGGGGGGTCCAGATTTCATGCTGGACCATGCTCACTCTATCTTGAAGGAGCAGGTGAGTTCTCCTTGTGAAGTACAACTGGTTGTAGGGGATCACGGCTCCCAAGACAATTGGAACAGTGGATGCCATACTGCAGCTGGGCAGGGGAACAAGAACCCCAGTCGCGCGCCCTGCCCACAGCGAACAGCACCAATCCCACTGGACTTATGCTGCGGCTCTTCAGCTCTCACAGAGAGGAAACGTCTCATCAAAGAGCAGCGGCTCGCGCTGGACGCCACCGCACTCCCTCTAGTATTTAAGACTTTAATATCTAGGAACATTAAACCTGAAATGAAAGGACCCGCTTGAGCGACGCCTGGAATTGCTGCACAGATGCACTTTCAAATCAGAAATAAAGCCTCGTAGTTCATTAATTATACAAGTCCGTTGGAGAAAACGAATTGTTAACTTCTCGGTGCTAATTAATGGATCGTTAGCCTGCAGCACAGGAAAGGGCTAGAAGACTTAATGCCACCCAGAAGAGATCTCCACGGAAGAGGCGTGCGCGCGTTAGAAACGCACGCGCCAGTGGCACGCGCCACATTCATCTGCGTGCGTCCACTGCGCAATCTTGTCAGCGAATTCGTGTGGGGCACTGGCAGGTGGATGCGACAGCTTGCAGCAGGTTAAAAAGTCAAGTGTGAATATGGAAAGGGAGGCAAAGAAAAAGAGAAAGGGGGCGAAAAGTGTACTGGACCAAAGAAAGAACTCGCAGAGAAGGACGTAACGTAACTGGTGCTCACATGTAAAGCGCTCCAATACCTTCGAGTCCATATCCGCAATATAAAATGGCCCAAAAAAAGAAAAATACAATGATTACAGTGGATAGTCAAAAATAGTGGCAAATAGGAACTGATGGTGAGAAAGGTAAACAGAGACCGAACATCTGAATTGGGTTAATGTGCAGTCTGCTTAGTGCCACTGAATGCTGAAAATTAGTTTTAGGCAGAAATATCGACACTTCAGTGTAACATGTCGCAGAACTTCTACCAGGGTTAATTAGCAAGCGTAATTCTGCAAATGGCGGATTTATTGCACAATCGGAGACTGCATTTTAAATTACCACTAACCCTTTGCATTGATCGGACCCTGCAAGGAAAGAGAAAATGAAGCGGCGAAAGAGAGAGAAAATGTGATACAATGGGATCAGAGGGGCATATTAGCAAGACCCACGTTAAAATTATCGCCGTTTTAGCGGCAGGAAACTGCCGCAAAAACGGCGATAATGGGCTTGCTAATATGCGTTATGGAATTCCAATAGAAGCCCAGGTTAGATGTGCAGGACATCTAACCTGGGCTTCTATTGGAATTCTATAACGCATATTAGCAAGCCCATTATCGCCGTTTTAGCGGCAGTTTCCTGCCGCTAAAACGGCGATAATTTTAACGTGGGTCTTGCTAATATGCCCCATAATTGTATGGAAAAGAGAGCTAATTTACAGGGGAGGAATATTTAGGGGCATATTATCAAGAAACGGCGTTAAAATTATCGCCGCTTTAGCGGCAGAAAACTGCAGCTAAAGCGGCGATAATGGGCTTGATAATATGCTCTTGAGAATTCCAATAGAAGGCCATGTTCTGGTGTCAACATGGGCTTCTATTGGAATTCTCAAGGGCATATTATCAAGCCCATTATCGCCGCTTTAGCGGCAGTTTTCTGCCGCTAAAGCGGCGATAATTTTAACGCCGTTCTTGATAATATGCCCCTAAGAATCTTCACTTTATGAAGGTCAGTGTGGGGATTGCAGAAATGGGGTGGTAAGTGGCGAATAGAGGGGCATATTAACAACGGCCAGCAATAATTATCGCTGGCCGTGCTGAGCGACGAATTCCCTAACGCAGGCTATCTCTGGTATTTATCGCCCTGGTAGCGCGTTATTAACAACGCGTTTCCCCAGGGCGATAAAAATTCCAGAGATAGCGAGGTTATCGCCCTTTTGCAGGGAACATCGCTGGTTTTCCATCTCATTAGAGATGCAAGGATGGGCGTTGGGGGAAAGTGCGATAGTGCAAGGATTCACGCGATAGCGTGACCTTGCTGATTAGGCGATAGAATTATCACTGCTTTCCATCCGAAAACGGACACTAAAGCGGCGATAATTGCTTATCGCCTCGTTGTTAATATGCCCCAGAAGGTTTAGCTTGCAGAGAATACTCGTGCCTATGGTCTGAATAGAAGTGTATTTCTGGGAGAATGGCAGAAGTTGGTCAATGGAAGGTTTTCCTGGTGGGCAGTGTTAGCAAACATGAGCAATATTCTTTGAAGGATATGGGTGATAATCTGTCCATAGAAGGTTTACATTGTGCACATTAGTATTAGGAGCTGTGTGAATAAAATTATTAGCGTGCTGGGAATACAGATGGGATTTGGTGAATAGAAGGTTTAATTGTAGGTGCACAGAGGAGGGAAATGTGTGAATAGAAAAGCTCGTTTAAGGTGGATAAGAACAGCTGATGTGCAAATACAAGCAATTGTTTGCGGAGAACAGGAATAGGAGATGTCAAAAAATAATTTTCCGTGCTGCCAGGATACAGCACTCTCCTTGAGAAGAGCACACTTGTGTCCTATGACAACTGCATGCTCACCGGAGAGCATCTTCAGCACAGGGAGCTTCAACTCATCCTGAAACATGTTTGCTGTCTTGCGGTGCACTACACATTGATCTCATCTGTCACCATCTCCTGAGCCCAGTCTCCTATGGCAAAGCTTCCTGAGCAGGAGTATCCCTCCAATAAATCTCAGACCTTCACCTGTGTTTTTTTGCAAGAACTTCGCACAATCTGCTACCTTTTCTCAAATAAGCAAATAGGAACACCATTTTCCTAGTGGAGGAGGTTGGACCTTCTGATGACCGTGGTAGACATTTGAACCTTGGGTAGTTGGAAAACCTGATGTTCTCTCCCATGTATGCACCTTGCTGCACGGGTTGGTAGAAGCAAGTGTCTCCTGCAGTACTTAAATTGTAATTAGAAATATGTGTTGGGCCACAAAGTTGTCCTAGGAGCCTGCCACTGTTGTGGCCGAACATTAGAGTTTCTAAATACCAAAGCTACCTGGTCGTGATTCCACCTCATGCCTGTTTCTTCCAACACGCACACATTATGTCACTTTATCTCACTTTTATAAGTTCTTTTTCATTTGCCACTATTTTTTTATTTTTCTCTTCTTCAGTCTTTCTCCTTTTTCCGGTTTTCTCCCTCTCTTGCTCTGCATCAAAGCTTGATGAAGAATACGTACGTTCTGGTCCCCGAAAATCACTCAATGCATTAACTGAGTACAGATATGTTGTCTAGGGCACCAGTGCCTGGATACCCTAACTGGTGACAAGAAGCGCTCTACAAATTTACTGATTGAATGATTTCACCTAGGAATTATGGAAGCTCTAAGCGGCATATTTACTAGTAAAGAGGCAAGGCGTGTCGTTAAGCCAAAAAGGCTAACAACACGCTCTGTCACTTTAGAAATGCAGGGCTGCACCATATTTACAACAATATGGTACAGCCTTGCGTTTCCCCCTGTGCTGCTGCTAAAGTTAGCTGCCTAGTGCCATTGCATCCTGCATCAGGGTTTCTGCCGATCCCTCCCAGGCACCACTTGATTTTAGTAAATTTACTATAAACACTTTTATGTCCTCCTTCTTACTTCCTTCAGGCACATTTAGAATTCTGATGTTGTTTCGCCTTGCATTGTTTTCTAAGGATTCCAATTTATCTTGACTTTCCTAAAATGTAAACTTTAATCTATTCAACTCTTCCCTATCCTGTGTGCTATTTACTTGCAATTTCGCAACTGAGGATTCTAGTGCCTGAGTCCTTTGACATGGAGACTCGAACTTCACCGCTAGTCCCTCGCAAACACCCTGAATCTCCTTCTGATTTGCTTGGGATGTAGCAAACCCGCTTTTAACCTCCTCTGCAAGAGATTTAATCAGCTGTTCCAATGGGTTTATCTGTGGATTGCACTCTGTGGGGTTATGCAAGTTTGACCCTGGCAGGGTTATTCCCTCCAGTTGGGACTTAGAGCTATGTTCTTGTCTTGCTTCGCCTGGTCCCATCAATGTTTCCCTGGCTTTTTCCATTACCAGACCCACTTCCAAGTCTCTGCCCTCAGTAAGATCATCTTCAGCTAGGCATTGATATCTATTTGGATTCAACGGGATCTGAAGCATCTCTCCTGCTCCCTTGTTTAGATCTAGAACTGTTGAGGCATCTCTGGGCTCTTTATCCACTATCCCATCCACTGTTGAAATCGACATGGCCTTTGAAGAACCTGTAGAAGGAGCTACGGTGGTATCCACTGGTAGGTGGCTCATTTCGGGCTCGGAATATCAACTGGGGGGGTAATTTTTAAGTTCTTGAGTTTTGGGGGCAGGACCATATTAGTCAGTCTTTGAGGACAAGAAGATCTGAGTAGCCCTCGCAGCTCTAAGTTAGGCACTACCCCCGCTACCTCCTGGAATGCGCCAAGATTTTCCTTTTTTTCCTTTAATTCCTTACATTTCGATTTTATTGAGCTCACCTCCACTTTCTTGCCTTGGGGGGTTGCTCTTTCGAGAGATTAAAATCCCCACCCCCAAACCCCCTGCACTCCTTAATGTGTATCTGTTTGACTTCTGAGCCCTCTGTCCCTTCCCCCTCATTAGCCAGACCCCAGTTGTGTCCCTACCTCTCGGAAGTCCATCCTGGGGTGTCTCCCTCTTTCCTCCTCAGACCACCATCTGTGTCATAGGCTCTTCTCTGATTAATCTGTCCCTCGCCACTGCAGACTCCGCCCTCCAGCTGTCCAGATACGCTCCTGGTATGTTTCACAGTGTGCAACCTCACACTAATCGCCGTGCCGCTGCCCCAGCCTCTCCGGACGACCCTGGGAGTGTGCCTATGTGCTCTCCTCACTTCCCGGCCACCCACCTTCAGCGTTCTCCTTCCGCGCTACCCTGCAGCGGCATGGCAGCACGCATCGGCCATGCCCCGGACTTTCTCGTCCGACTACAGCGTATTCTATCGGTCAACCGCCTCGACCCGTTAAAAAGGATTCTCTTATTTCCATCTGTCTTCCAGCTTTCCGAAAGGCTTTCATACAAATTCCCACATTGCTTTCCACATTATTTTCTGGCTTTGCCAGTCCCGTATAGTCCCTTGTTCCTGATGAGCGCGCGGGCAGCCGCTAACTGTCCGCCATGTTCTCCTCCCAAACCAGTGCACCAGTGATGGGTAGCTTGGAACACAGCATCTTGCAATCTGTGCACCCTTAGATTGCTCCCATGAAATGTTTCCCTTACTGAGGAACTATGATATCATCATGGTGAAAACGAGTCAGTACTACTACACTCATAGATTTGCTAAAAACTAAGTATAGTGATCTAGAGAGTAGGGATGGGTGTAACTCGTGTAATTTGCTTTAGAATAATTTTGCAAAATGACACCAAAATTATGCAAGATTTCGCGGAATTATGCAACCCTGCATTTAGCATAATTTTCTTAATGTAAAATGCAACCTCACGTCAAAAAATGGACTTGATTGTGCACTTTCAGCCAAGAAAATAGCTCTAAATGCAACAAGACATGAGCAGCAGTCACCAGCTGCCACTCTTGCTCCGCCCCTGTGCTCTTGCAGTAACCGTTTTTGCCCCAAATTACTCTAAGGTTTGCAAGTGGATGTAATTGCAAAATTGTCTGTAATTTCATATCATAAGAAGAATGCAAAATTACCAAAATTACTTTGTTTACTCTGGCACAACTCAAATTTTGCCCATGCCTACTAGAGAGTTTAAGAACCTCCAGCAAGGTAGAAAAGGTTGTTCCACCTCACTGACATCACACCTACATACTTTAGAGCACAGCAACCACACTTGATTAGGGCAGCAATAAGTTCATAAGAACAAAAATGAGTGCTGTTGCCCACTACCTGCAACCACTGGCATAAATTAAGCACTGGACTATATTTTGTTTACTTTTTGTTACATTTTGGTATATATATTGCACGTTCTTTGTACAGTGCAGAGTTCTCTATGGGGCTCCCACAGTGCCTACATGGGTCACATGCACCCTTTGCATTCTTCTGCTGGGGACACATTCCTCCTCACTCTGCCTGTTCACTGATGTGGATAGAATAATAAAACGGTTCAAAGATTTAATAAGAAACAAACAAAGCATGTCCAGGTCTCTTCCCCAGGTCATCCTTTTGTTCTTGGAAGAGCAGGGTAAGCTCTGTGCTCGGCTCTTGGAGATCACCGCTCACACAAGCTGCAAGGTAAACAGGTCCAGAAGAGCAAGTGCTTATTTCAAAGACAAATTACACGAACTTGTTGGTATCAGCATCACACGATAAAAGCTGCTTTGTTTGTTTTGCTGCAAGGAGAAAGATAGTGCAGAAAATGATACTATCTGAAAAAATCCAGGAAAATACAAAAAATGCGTGTTTGGCCCTCTTCTCAATCTGCTGGGAATAAATAGACGTTGTGAGGCACCTGATCTGAGGCACTTGTGCGCGGATAAAGAGATGAAATACTGATGCAATTCTCTGTTGTGAGGATTTGTTCCTCAGAACGAGGGGCAGAAGGTTAAACAAAAAATGAAATTGAAGGGGCTGAAGGTTTCCAGGGCTGGTAAATACTGCACAGCTCGAGCTGACGTGGCAGTCCAAAGACACTGAGCACTGCAGCCCTTTCAGCTTCTTTATAAACGTGCAAGCACATGACGTCTCTTTGGTGCTAAGTTGCTTTCAAAGTTCTCAAGCATGATTTCCATAAAGGGTCGTGTAGGGGCTTCAGTTCACCGAAATGCCACGGGAAGCGGAAGTGAGGTCACACATCCTTTGACTAGGATGATATTAAAGTACTGACTGTTGTAGTTCCTTTTTTTTTTTAAATAATTTTTATTTTCATCAACAGAAAGGGCACAGTGATATCACAAATATAATCGGAAGATTCGTAAATTGTACATCAGAAAAGAGCACAGAGAAAAAAGAACAATAAAGATTAAAAAAAAAATGTAAAAAAAATTTAAAAGAGAGAGAAGTTAAAGGAGACACAAATTATTTCATAAAAAAAAAGAAAAAAGGAAAAATGAAGAGAAAAAACAATTTTTTTTAGCCTTAAATAAAGCTAAATTATTCCATCCAAAGTCATAGGTCTCCATATCGCTTCTAGCTTGACTAAAGAGCGAGTATCCCTTGCCTTTGCCAAAGCTACTTCTAATCCATAAGTTTCCCTAACGATAGACCACCAATCCGCGAGCGAGGGCGGTATCACAGAGACCCATGCCCTTGCAATAGCCAGTCTGGCAGAGGCCATCAAGATCGAAAAGAGGCGTGCAGCTGCTGAATTTTCCCCATTGTACCCCAACAGAATTTCAAGGTCGGTAAGTGGATGGTCCAGCCCAATTTTAGATTGTAATAGCTGTTCAACATTTAACCAATAACACCTTAATTTTGGGCATTCGATAAACATGTGTATCAGATTAGCAGCATATAATCCGCATTTAGGGCACTTTAGCTTATCCCCAGTTAAATTACCCTGAGCCCATTTGGCTATCCTAGCCGGGGTATAGTACAACATGCATGTGGTCCGTAATTGCTGAAGTTGTAAACTAACAGAATGTACCGACTCCTTAACATAGCTGAGAGCTTGTTTAATTGCTCCAGATGAAACCCCTATGCCCAAGGTTTGAGTCCAGCGCTCTGCTAATTTCTCGCTGCCATCTGGTCTGAAGCTACATAAAGATTCATACATTGACCCTATCAGAGATTTAATTTTTCTTCCATATAAACATTCCCAAATGTTTGAGTGCATTATTGCTTTAGCCTCCACATTGGAAGCCAGATAATCTTTGATCTGAAAATATTTAAAGAAAAAATGAGCTGGAAGTTTGTAAATTAGACATAGATTCTCAAATGATTTGATTCCCCTATCGTTATACATATCCCCTAAACGGGTAATTCCATACTTCGCCCAGGATTTAGCTACTGGGTCCTGAAACACATCAGGTAACAGAGGATTCCCCCATAACGGAAAATTTTCATGGTATATTGGCATTTTACACCTCGCAAACATAGCCTTCCAAATATATACAGTATCTCTGACAGTCTTAAATTTTACTCACTTGAAGTAGTTAGGGTCCCTTATTCCATACAGAAATTTATCCCTCTGGTTGCCTAAGATAAATCCAAATACTGAGTCCGTCTGATCCAGGCCAAGCAGGATACGGAAACTAGTTGCAAATGAAGCCCAAAAATACATTTTAAAATCTGGGAAGCAGAGACCGCCTTGTTCAAATGGGGATTTGAGCAACTCGATTGCTCTCCTAGGTTTTTTAAAACCCCAAATAAAACTACTGAAAATTCCTTCAAGTTTTAAAAAAAATATATTAGGAACTTTCAAAGGAATAGACCTAAACAAATATAAAAACTTAGGGAGTATTTTCATTAGATTGCATCTGCCCAATAATCCTATGGGGAGCCTATGCCAGATTTTAAGCACTTTAATAGTCTCATTTAAGAGTGGTGTATAATTTAGTTCAATGATCTTATTTATTTTAGCAGTGATCTTCACCCTCAGATAATTCACAGTAGTACGAACCCCAATGATAGAATTTTGAATCCCATCCGTGATAAGCACTTGGGTTTTATTAGCGTTCAATTTGTACCCTGAAACATTACCAAACTTTTTAGCTTCTTCCTTAATGCTGGTCACTGCAATGCCTGGATTCATTGCATAAACTGCTATATCATCGGCATATGCCGTGATCTTAAGTTTAGATGTCTCCGATTCTAATGGACTAATAGACGTACAAGATTGTAAAGTACGTAAGAGTGGCTCAATGTATAGAGCAAAAAGTAATGGGGACAAGGGGCAACCCTGTCTAGTACCACACAAAATTCGAAATGGCATAGAGCGGTCACCCATATAAGACAACTTAGCCTGAGGATTATGATATAACGCCTTTACCCAGGACCGAAACTGTAGTCCTAGACCGATCTTACCCAGTATGGCCCATAGGAAATCCCACCTAACCCGGTCAAAGGCCTTCTCCGCGTCTAGGAGAATCATCCCGAAATCAACCTTTTTCTTCTCTGCAAAGTCAAATGCTCCAATAGCCATATTGACATGGGCAGTGGTGTCCCTCCCCATGATGAACCCATGTTGTCTTTCAGAAACTAATCCCGGCATAAGCGGAGCCAGGCGGGTCGCCAAGATTTTCGAAAAAATCTTGGCGTTCACGTTTATGAGAGAAATTGGTCGATATGACCCACACTCTGTTGGTAGTTTGCCCTTCTTTAAAAAAAACACAATCTGTGTGATATTCCACGACTCAGGTATCTGCCCACTTTATTTTATTTTGAAGTTTGTAGAGCGCACAGCTACCTCCAACGGAGGTGTCCCGGCGCTAATTGCGGAGAGCAGAAGACGGAGGTACACTGCCAGGTGTTACAGGTGCTAGGAAAGGCTGAAGAACCAAGTTTTTAGGAGTTTGCGGAAGACCAATTCTGAATTGGCCTTCCTTATGAACTCGGGTAAGGAGTTCCAGAGATGGGCAGTTCTTACCGTAAAAGACCGGCCACCCAATCTGGCTTTTTTGAAACGAGGAGTGGCAAGAAGTACTTGGTGATTAGATCTCAGAATCCTAGTCTGATGATATTTGCGGAGTCTTTTTCTCAGATAGAGGGGGCCCGTTTCTTTAATTACCCTGTAGGCGAGGGTTAACGCCTTGAATTCTATCCTCCTTTTTACTGGCAGCCAGTGTAGGCTCCGTAAATGGGGGGAGATGTGATGTCGTGTTGGGATATTTCTAATGAGCCTAGCGGCCGCATTTTGTATAGTCTGTAGCTTTCTTACCAGGTAGTCAGGCAGACCCAGGTACAGACTGTTGGCATAATCTAACTGAGACGTAATGAGTGCATGAACTACAGTCTTTCTGCAGTCCATGGGAAGTAAATGGAGGAATCTCCGTAGGGATTTCATCTTCCAAAAGCATAGTGAGGATACATGACTAATCTGAGTCTTACAAGAAAGGGCAGAGTCAAACTTGAATCCCAGGTTCCTAGCCGAGTGCACAGGGTGAGGTGGGGGATTGAGCTCAGGTGGCCACCATATGTCCGAATGGGGCGGAGCTGGCTGATTAAAAAATAGAACCTCAGTTTTGTCGGTATTCAATCTCAGATAGTTCTCAGTCATCCAAGCCGATATGTCGACTAAACAATGTCTGAAGTTAGAGAAAGCAGCCTCGGATATATCCCTAAAGGAAAAAACAAGCTGAGTATCGTCAGCATACGAGATGACACTCACCCCATGTTGTTCAATGAGCGGGGCTAACGGGGAGAGGTAGACATTAAAAAGAGTCGGGCTCAGGGCTGAGCCCTGAGGGACTCCGCAAACTGTAGGGCGTGATGATGAGGTGTGAGGATGCAACAGTATTTTCTGGGACCGGTCTACCAGAAAGGAACCAAACCATGATAAAGTGGTCCCCATCACTCCCAGTTGTCTTAGTCTGTCAAGCAGGATCATGTGGGATACCGTATCAAACGCTGCCGACAGATCGAGCAGCACGAGCATAGCGCAATGACCATTGTCCAAGGTCTCCCGGACATTCTCAGTTATTTCCAGCAGCGCTGTCTCTGTGCTGTGTCCTGACCTGAAGCCAGACTGGGAGTCATGGAGAAGTTTGTTGGATTCTAAGTATTTGGAAAGCTGTTTTTGTAACTTTCAGCAACAAATTGTATTACCCTGCTAAGGGGAAGGGTCTTTTTAAAAGATCTATAAAATTCTAACGGCAGCGAGTCATCTCCTGCGGCCTTCCCCATTGGCAATGCCATTAGAGCTGTCTCCACTTCTTCTACCAAAACAATCTCATCTAGTGTAGCAGCTTTTTCCGCTTCTACCAGTGGGAGGCAGCTATCATCAATATAGCATTGTATCTCATCTGGGTTTGATGCCCACGTAAGTGAATAAAGTTGTTTATAAAACAGCAAGAACTGATCTAGGATGGCTGACGATTTAGTATGTAGAGTCCCATCTGCGCCCTTTATGGCCTTTATCCTAGTTTTGGCCTTTGCCTCTGCCGACTGATAAGCCAATACCTGTCCTATATGCTCCCCATATTCATACTTTTCCATACGATGTTTACTGTAACTAGCTGCTATTTTTTCCCTTATAAACTTCTTAACTAATATTCTTGCATCTATTAATGACAAAAGCAAAGTATCTTGGGTCTGCTGATCTTTTTTTTTTTTTTACTGCTTCCCCATGCTGTTTCTCAATGTTACGTAGAGTACTAAGCATTGCCTCGGTTTCATTTTTACGCTTTTTGTTCTGCTAAAAGATACATTTTTGTGTAATACCATGGACATATGCTTTCATTGCATCCCAAACGACTAGTGGAGATGCAGTCCCTGTATTTATTCTAAAAAATTCTTCCAGGTGCTGAACCATATTACCCAAGTATTCACTATCCGTCAGCAAATACTTAGAAAAAGAAAACAGCCGAAGTTCCTTCTTCTCAGTTTCGACCCGAAAGGATAAAATAATGGGGTTATGATCTGAAGTGACCCGGGGACAAATTTCCATGTCTAGCGTTGGAATTAGACCATCTGAGACCCAGGCCATATCTATCCTGGAATAGGATTTATGAGGGGCAGAGTAGAATGTATAACCCGGAATTTTTGGATATATGTATCTCCATGCATCCTTGACCAACTGGAGTCGTGCCAATTCCAATATTGCAGCGCGAGTCTTGCGCATTCTAAGGTTGAGGCATTTTCCAGTGGAGTCTATAGCATAATCTATAACACAATTGAAATCCCCCATAATCAATCTTTCACCTTCCCAATTTAGCAATTCTATATTAAGATATTCAAATATAGGAGGGTCGTCCACATTAGGACCATATACAGCACAAGCCACAAATCTTTTACCCTCCAGCTCGAACTGAGCTAGTGCCCAGCGTCCCCATTGATCAGATTGGCTTTTTATCACTCTACAATTGAATCTCTTATCTTTTAATATGGCCACTCCTTTTATAGATACTGATTGAGTAGTGCACGTAATAATATCATACCCTAAATGTTTTAACATGTTTCGGTCCTTAAAAGCAAGGTGTGTTTCTGTTAAAAAGACTAATTGAGGCTGATACATCCGAAGCTCTTCTCGGACTAGCTGTCGCTTAGTTACACTGTTAAGACCTGCCACGTTCCATGCCATACATTTAAGCCACTTCATAATATGATTTTTTGTTTTCCAATAAGTCCCCCTTACTCCCTCCAATCTCCCTTACAGTATATTGATCATTAATAGATCGCCTTCTGATCCAAACAGAAAAAAAGACTAAGAACCTTCCCTTTACCCTAGATGAACAGTGCCCTAGTGATGATTTTTTTGCCCCATTTCCCCCTCCTTACCCTTACCCACCCACCCAAGACTCCAAAACCCCCCCTCCACCCTGTCCCAACAAGAAGGGCTCCCCCCTTCTACCAGCTGCCGCTGAATTGGCAACCCTAAAGAGTCACAGCCGAGGTGATCATCCCCACACCCGTTTATGTTGCAACATATATTTCTTAGAATAGCGCTTGTCTTAACACTTGTCTTAACCTTATGCAGAAAAAAAAAATATCAGAAGAGAGGGAAGAGCCTCAATAAACATGGCTCACCGATATCACAAATAAAGAGAAGAAAGCAAGGAAAAGGCGATAGTCACAGAACAAACCAAGCACATCGCCCCAGTCTAGGCAAAGCCCCCATTCTACATCTTCTCTGCAGCTTCTGCTTGCCACTTAACCAGCGCCTGTCGAACTTCCTTCTCTTCAACAAAAAAATATATATGACCACTTTTAAGAACTTTTAAGCGTGCGGGTTCCTGCAGGAAGGCCTGAGCGCCAAGGGCTTTTATCGGATCTATGAATTGGCAGAGCTGCCAACGCCTATCCATTGTGGCCCTACATAGATCTGACCGTACAACAAAAGTAACTGATTCAATCGTTACTGGAGAGTTAGGTCGAGCTTTCAATGCTACTGCCTGTCTCAGCAAAAAGTTACCCAGGTAGATCAAAAATGGGCGAGGATACTGGCTCCCCTTATTCCTCTGGACTAATGGCAGTCTATGCACCCTTTGCAGCTGAGAATCCCAGTCCCAGTCAGAGAGATCAGGGAAGGCTTTCTGAAGAAGTTGAACCATATAGGCCCTTGGGTCCGCCCCTTCCGCGCCCTCTGGTATACCAAACAGCTGGAGATTTTGTCGTCGCTGGCAGTTCTCCATATCCTCCAACTTAGCCTGCATATCTGAGATCTGAACCTCATGCTTCTTGGCAAGAACATCAGTGAGTACCGACAATTCTTCAGTGTCCGCAACTCTCTGCTGCAGCTCTGAGATATCCTTAGTTAGTCCTCCAAATTTGTCCGCCATCTCCTGTAGTGCCTGTTGTGTTCTGTTGTTGTCTTCCCGGAGCTGCATATAATGCTGTTGGGCTTCCTGTCTTTGCTCATTTAAGGACTGCAATATTAAGCAAAGAGATGGTGTAGCAGCTTCTTGGTTGCCTGTATCTCTGTCCCTTAACAGAGCCGCCCCCTGGGTAGCATAGATACCTTCTTCACTATGACCAGCATTAGAGACAGAAGATGTAGGTGTAGGTTGTCTCCCATCCATAAGGCCCGATTTTGAACCATCTACTACTATAGATGCCGGCTGGGCTGGCTGAGCCTTCGCTGGATTACTCTCGGTAGGGCTACTGCCCGAGATCCGTAGTGCCATTGTTTTAACGCCCCCCTTTGCTTGCACCCATTTCCGAAGAGGGCTGTTGTCTAAGCTGACTTTTCCGTGTGGTGGTGTTGCGCTCTGCCCAGTAAATAATTTTTTTGCTTTGCTTTTGTACTTCCCTTTCCCTTTTTTGCCCGAAGCTGATTTAGCGGTAGTGACAGTGTCAGTAGAGATATCAATGGGAATCTGTACAGGGAGCTCCGTTGATTCTTCAATTTCATCAAATAAGCCTGACTGATCTCCTCCATCCTCTTCCTCTATCATGTCATCGATAGCCGCACAGACTTTAGCCCCTAATTCCGCAACCTCTTCAGCTCTTAAAATAGTCGCAGAGTAATCTTTCAGATTAGGCTGACTAATGTAGGTGGTTGGGTTAGACATGTTATCAGCTCTAAGTTGATTCGGTGAGCTCCTGCTAGGTACCTGAGGCATGCATGCTTGGTAAGCCGGAAGATGAACAGAAGCCGCCATCGCTCCGCTCCCTGTAACTATATTGCCATTGTTTGCATTATCAACCACCAAGGGAGCTGCCGCTGGGATCGTGTCAGTACCAACAGCAACAGTATCGGTATCAGTATCAAGAGCATTAGCAACATTAGCAATAGTATCATGACCTGAGGTCGCTGCAAGGAATATCTCAGCTATTTTAGTTCCTGATAAGTCCTGTCCAGTTAAGTCCTCTTTTCGCAAATTACCCAAATTACCCACGAGGAGCTCAACCGCCTTCCCTGTTTGTAGTAGACGTGATACCGGTTTACCAATAACCGAACTGGGTTTCTCAACTGCACTCCCACTGTCAGATGTACCCGCGTCCCCCGCAGCAACATTCTTACCGGCGCGGGTGCTCCTCGGAGCAGTTTTAGAAGGCGCCATCACTTGCTCGCTCTGAGGTGCTGGGAGCCCTGCTGGGAGCACTGCAGGAGTAATCACCGGAGTCACAGTATAGAGCAGACCCGACCAGTCGAACGCTGACCGGCCGTTCGATCCCCAGGAGATCAGCCAGGAAGCCCAAGGGTATCGCTCACACCTAATCCAACAAAGCCGCCACATATGCATTCCTTCTTTTTCCTTCAGCCAAATGTCCTTAAAGCCTTCGAAGTTATCCGCAAGTTATCCGCAAGTTATCCGCAAGTTTCCGCAGTTTCTCCGGCACTTAATCAGCTGATATTCATAGCTCCATCCCTTCCATTGATGTCATTACTTCGCTCGTGAGTGCGGGGAAGACCCGGCTGTGTACTCCGTGGCGTCTTCAATCTGCCATCTTGCCCCACCTCCTATATCGACTCTGTTGTATTTCCATGATTACATTGCAGTGGAATCTATGATGTAATGAGGGAACGTGAAGGAATGTGGAATGTGGTGTGGGGAGGTTCGTAAGAAGGCAGTTGGAGGTAGGCGTGCCCGGTTGGCTGTACATTGGATCTTGGAAAAAACCTCATGTAAATCTTCATGTGTTCATGTGCATTTACTTCATATCATTACAGTGACGACGAGTGGAAAGAAGGACTGACTAGCCCGGATGCCGCTGTAAAAGCAGCGGCCCCACTGACAGTTGTGCCAGCAGTATCACTGCAACAGAAACTGCTTCCCCACAAGAAGCGGGGAGAGGTGGGATTTGGCGGTTGTGGTGATCATTGAGCTGGCTCCTGGGGTGATCAGAGTGCCGCAGAAGATTGGACCAGCCTTATTTTGAAAAATAATACGGTGCTTCTGGCTACTTAGTGGCGGTGAGAAATGGTTAGGCCGTTGGGGCAAGCGCTTGTGCTGGGCAAATGTACATCATGCCACGGTAGTTGTGTTCGCGCTTCCTCGCACTTCCCTGCTTGCACACGAGGCATAGTGCCATTATAGGCAACACTCCCCACCCACTGCCAAAGCATGCATGACGAATAAATAAATACACAACACAACTTTTGTTTGGGAAAATATTGCTGCAGGTTTATTCCATACAAAAATATGCAATATGGTGGGTTATCTTACGGGCGATCCAAGGGCAGGCAGCAGTAACTAACCTGCCCGCCTGATGAGCCAACTTGCACTGTGGCGAACCCAATCAGTGCTACGCATTAGACAGCGTGTCCTGCGCAAAGAGGGTGCCAGAAAGGCAGGGGGAGGTATAAGTACCCTCCCCCGACCCTCTAAGCGCCGGAAGTGACGCGTCTAGCGCGCCGTGCAGAGGGACTCCTCCCCGAGTCCCACAACTAGAGGGGTGATGGTTGTGCCTAATTGGCACTAAGGGGACCGCCCTTTTAGGGTGGCCCACGCAGTGGGCCGCGGGCAGCCGCATTGTACAGCTCTGGTTAGGACCAGCAAGAGTGACTGGCAAATGCGCTGAATCTAGGTGGCGTACTATCATTACGTTTCGGGGGCAATTGAATAAAAGAAAAGAAAGTTTTGCTTACCATTGTTGCCTCAATCTCTTCAAAGCTAGCAGCATCCAGTGTTGTAAGAAGTGCCCTAATTGGTTGTTCCATGAATACCAGTGTTTAGCTGATCTAAATCAACCCTTGATTGACCAACCTAAGAACTCTTCAAGGAAACCTACACCCACATGTTATAGATCATTGGTGAATACTTTTTTTATGTTAAATTATTTTTTTCTATCTAGCAAATGATGGTGACTATTTTTTATGTAAGTTTGTTTTGTTGGAAAATTTAGTCTTAACTTAGACTGTGTTATATATTTATTGGCATGCAATCAGTTGCCCCTCCACCCACATTTTTGTCTGTGCCAGGAGAGCCCATTATGCCATGGGAGGACTGGAAAGAGGCATTTGAAACTTTGGAGGCCACTGGGAGGGGGGATGCTTGTTGCAAAAAGGAAATTATACTTATCAAAGCACAACTTGGGGGTGAAGGGCAGGAAGGTATTGAAGACTCTGCCAATGTGTGTTCATGGCGAGAGAGAGGACAATGGATCCCACATGGATCAGGAAGTGGACGACAAATTCATATCCGCCTTGAAAGTCCTAGAAGAGAACTATGTCAAAAAGATAAGTGCTGTTGTGGAGAGGCACAAGTTTTTCTCTCATGCACAGTTGCCTGTGAATCTATTGACCAATATGTAGCTCTGTTATGAACCCTGGCTGCAGCATGCAAGTTTAAATTGCAGTGGAATCCATGATGTAATGAAGGAAAATGAGAAAATATGGAATGTGGTGTGGGGAGGTTCGGAAGTAGGCAGTTACAGGTTGGCGTGCCGGGCTGGTCGTACATTGGAACTTGTAATAAGTCTACATGTGTTTGTGAGCATTTACTTCACATCCTTTCAGGCCCCTTATCTCATCCTTAGTCTCCTAAACATATTTGCTAATGATTAGGAGTGCACAACATACTTATTTCATCATATATTACCCATAACACCTTTCATGGAGGTCTCTGCTGTCGAGTGAGTTGTGCAAAAATAGTGCATAAGGCTTGTGGTTGCATAAAAAACTCAAAGCTCACAAGTTAGTTTTATAGGATTGCAGCAAGAGAAAAAGATGGGAATATATTCAGTCTCAGAGTTCACGCAAGACATTTCTGCAAAAAAAATGACATGACCAGCATGGTCTTAAGAAAAACCGGAAACTACTCAATTTACAAGTAGGCAAACAATTGGGACCTGTATGAGATTATAGTGTTATAGATTTGTAAAGCTTTCTTTCTTTTCATGTTGTTGCCTTCATGAGCCATGAGGCCAGGCGGTAACAAGGAGGAGTCAGGAGCAGCCGCGGTCTGTGCAGGTAACAGCGGTGGGGCCGGGTTGGGGCGGAATCGAGGGACGACATCGTCCCTCGAAATCCACCCCAACCCGGCCCCACCGCTGTTACCTGCATGGCCCGCGGCTGGTCAGGAGTAGCATCGGCTAGCCCAGGCTAGCCTCGCTACCCTAACTGATTTCCAGGAGATCAGCCACAAAGCAGTACATCAGTCAGGAGTCACAAATCACCTGTCAGTCACCTCCAAACAGAGTTCCATTGATTCCTGTGAAGTCCTGGATCTCTGTCAAGTTTCAGTGCTTTCCCAACAAATGCATACAAAGAAAATGTTTAACTTACTAGCTGTGACTAAGTAAAGTCCTAGTGGTCTCCAGCACTAGTAACAGGATCATCGGAGGCAGACAGTTCTCTGCTTCCAACCTCTTTGGACGAAAGTCTATAAAAGTGGTGTAAACAGATGACACTGCTATTCTACCCATGCTGTTTGTGTCCATTAAGTTGCCCCAGTGTTTTTATGGTAAGAGTGTGAGGAGCCACAAAACCTGCATATTGGTTCCCTCCGGGTCTTCCTGAGAGAGGAGCTACTCATTTGGGGGCATATCTACAAGGGCTTTATCTCCGCTTTTTTGGCTTTTAAAGCCGAAAAGCGGAGATAAAACTCTCGCCCAATTAACAAGAGGGTGCAAACATGCATAATCGCATGTTAGCACCCTTTTTCCCAACGCCTCCCTTTGCATCTCTAATGAGATGCAAAGTGGGCGTCACTGGGCGTACCCCGGATGGTCTACCTTGCAAATATCGCTGATGTTCACATCGTGATATTTACAAGGCAGCCCACAAGATTTTAGCATACGTTAGATTTTGGCGAAAACGGCCGTTTTCGCCAAAATTTAACGTCTGCTAAAATCCTGACTTACCTATGTTTGACATAGGGGTGGATTATGCTGATACGACCACAGGGTCGTATCAGCAAGGTAGTCGCCGCTTTGCAGGGAACATCGCTGGAAAACCAGCGATGTTCCCTGCAAAACGGCGATTACCCCCGCTATCGCTGGATTTCTTATCGCCGTTGTGAAAAGCGTTGTTAATACAGCGCTATCACGGCGATGAAATCCAGCGATTGGATATACATCGCTAAACGCGCTTAGCGATGTTTATCTATAATCGTTGTTGATATGCCCCCTAGGTCTCCTGGCCCCATATCATCAAGGGGTAGCCTCCTTGGCCCTCTCGCTTGAGCCGTGATTGATGACATCAGGCTATAGATTTATGGGTGGCAAGCTGCACTTAGTAAAGTTGTATAACGAAGCCTATGCAAATTTAAATCTAAACACTAAGGGCAGATTGGGGCCCCCTTGCTTGTTTTTTTTATTTTTTATAAATCAAATGTTCGCAATGATTATAGACAGTCACCACTCGTGAATATTACCAAGAGCAAGTGACAGCAACAAGCTTCGCAAATATTACCACTGTACCTATTGTTAGGGATACCTGTAACTTCTTAAATTTAATTCCATGTGAGAATCGAGTTTGCATGTTGGAGTGTTGGCCACAGAGGACAATCACACCCCCACCCATGCTTCTCCTCATCTGCTTTAAGGATTCTGGGAAAGTGCTACTCCAGAAGCATCAATGAGGAGAGAATACTGTCTCAGCATCATGATTGGCTGACCATTAGAAAATGTGACTTAAACTGGACACTGATTGGCATCTACCCAACTGCTTGACTTTACTGGAACTGCCCTGAAGGTCACATAACATTCTTTTGACCAGGAGCGGCATGTGAAAGTAAGAGCAGTGGGGCGGGGGGAGTCGGCAGACAACGATGAGGTAAAATAAAATTTAAAAAAAGAAAACTACTTACCTTGCGTTTGCCGCATCGACGAGTCGGCGATGTGGCGATCGCAAGGTAAGTGGTTTTCTTTTTATTTTAAATTTTACTTTACCTCGTCGTCGTCTGTCGACTTTACCCCCCCATCTCCTGCCCCGCCGCTCGTACCAACACGGGCCGCTCCTGCTTTTGACTTGCTTTTTTTTAGGGGTAACCAAATTGTCAACATCAAAAACCCAGACGTTCCACAAGCATAGAATAAGGACTAAGGTTTTGCATTGGCAGTGGGGCACACAGTGACTTAATTGGTAATGCTAACTAACACAGAAATCACAGACAGTGGAGAACTAAGGGAAACTAAATGCAACCTTTGCACAGAGCATCCTCTAATGACGCCTGCTAACTAATCCTGCTTTGGAAAAAATTAAACCTTGCCTTCCTATCTGTTCATTCCACTCTTACTCAAAGCTGTGGCGTGCTAAATAGGATGACATTTGCTAGGACAGATGATGAAAAACTGGCTATGTCCTTGCAAATCGAGGATGCATGGGCACCCTAGTCTGTGTGGACATAGGGACATATTCTCAAGGACTCATCGACGATTTATCGGCACTTTAGCGCCGCAAAAGTGGCGATAGATTCATCGCCCTATTCACAAGCTGGTGCAAACTGCTGACATCGCCAGTTGTCCTGCGATACCTACCGCAAAAAACATCGCCACGGATGAGAGCGACAACTAACGCTAATGACATGCAGAATAGGCGTTTCCGTGCAAAAATACTCGAAAACACCACTTCGTGAGATTCACAACGACCAGTCAGATCTGCGATGCGACCCAAAAACAGGCGATGAGGCGCGTTAGCAGCAGGGATTTAACACCTGCCTTCTGCTGGTGTTAAGCAGGATGACAACCTGCAGTATGAAAGGGAGCCCAGCCCAGAGCCCCATCTGAAGACCAAAAGATGCCATGGAGCCACTGATCATGCAGCTTGGAGACCCCAGAGGCCCACAACACCCACCACCACCACCCCCAGGACCCCCCCCCGGACCACCCTCCACGGACCACTCCCCCCAGACAACCACAGAGGCAGCGCAGAACAAGACAGCGGACCTACAGAAAACGCACCAGCCTCACAGACTTAAAGCCAGAGGAAGTCATTGCCCACTACAGGCTCAAAAGGACAACCATCCTCCGCATCCTGACCCACATTGCCCACAGGCTGACGGTACCAACACAGCGGACAACCAACATCCCTCCGCAGACAAAGCTGCTGGCTGTGCTGCACCTGTTGGCCTCTGGTACATTCCAACCAACAACTGCCAGAGTCGGAGGAGTCTCACAGCCAGCCCTATCAAAGTTCATCACACCTGTCCTGGATGCCATCATCAGTTTCATACCCCAGTACCTTCACTTCCCCCACTCTGCGCAGGAACAGCTGGAGACCAAGCAAGGCTTCTACGCCATAGCTGGATTCCCACACATGTTGGGGGCAATTGACTGCACACATGTCCAACTTGTGCCACCTGCCGACATTGCACACAATTACCGCAACAGAAATCACACGCATTCCATCAATGTGCAGGCAATAGTGGACCACCGGGGACTCTTCACCAACGTCGTCGCCAACTACCCAGGCAGTGTGCATGATTCCTACATCTTCCGACAGTCCATCATCAACCAGTGCTTTCAGGATGGCACCTATGGAAATGCACTGCTCGTTGGTAAGTACCACATGAACACTCCACACACCTCGACTCCACAATCATGCAACTCACAACTGTGGTAATGCACACGTTACTTAATCACAGACAACATGCCAAACCACATGCCCACCTACCAGACACGACATCACAAGGAACTGTGGTTACAGGGGCCAGCCATGTAGACAAACCATCCACGTCATGGCACCTCTGCCACACAATTGCATAATGTGTGGAGTGGTGGGAACCAAGTCTGTGCGAAGGAGGCAGGAGACCCATGAATTTGAATGTACACAATGCCAAGTGTGGCAGTGATGCGCTGGACAGACATCAGTATGCAGGGCACAGACATGTCCATGTGGACATATACTGCTGTTGTTTGTAGTGTTGTGGAGAGTGGATGCAACCATGTCACCTCAGGCAGTGGGGAAGACCTCGGACATGTAGCTATGTCGTCCCCCCTGTAAGCGTAAGCAGAGTGGGCTGGGCCAGCGTAGGGGTGGGAATACATAGCCCGGGGCTCTGGGCGTGGTTCAGTTCCGGGATGTCCGCCAATACCTGGCCATGGCCCTACACACACGAGGCAGACCAGCTTCAACGGCCATATTCACAGTGTCGTAGTCAGGCTTGTGGACATGCGCAGACAGCCATGACAATGGTATGTCGTAGGAGTGCAAGTGATGCAACCGTGCAGCGCACACAAGTAAATAGGCTTGGGGGTAGTGAGGGGCAGCTGTGAGGCAACGTAATACACATGGATGCCGACCATCTGCCACATGCAAGACATGTCATACATGAATCCCAAAGTCGCACACATCACACACCACTGAAGTAATCAGCCTGCCAACACAGACTGCAGAACCACCGATTGACACATGTCTCTCCCCCCTGTTACAGGTGATAAAGGATATGCACTCTGCCCGTGGATGATGACACCCCTACGAGCCCCGAACACCCTGGCCCAGAGGCAGTACAATGCGGCCCACAAACACACCAGGGGCATTGTGGAGCGCTCATTTGGCGTGTTGAAGTCACGTTTCAGGTGCCTGGACATCACAGGTGGAAGACTCCTGTACAGCCCGGTCATAGTGTGCAAGATGATCACTGCATGTTGTGTATTGCACAACATATGTGTACGCACCAATGCCCCATGGATCCAAGTGCCAGATGCACTGGACGATGATGAGGAAGATGATGCAGGTGGACCACACCCCACTGCAGCTGCGGCAGGAATAGCCAGAAGGAACACAATCATTGACAATTTCTTCACATGAGCATGTCACATTGGGACTGTCCTTGTCAATCATGGGACTGGATAAAATGACCACAGGCACGGCATGTGCAAATGAATTCATTACAACACACATTCCCTGTGTGCATGTCACTCCTCTGCATTAGCACATCACTCTGACAAGTGTAAGTGCAACATTTGATGCTGTCATTCTCACAAATGGCAATTAGATGGTGGGTGTGTCACCTCCGTTCTCGGGATCCTGTTTTCCTGCGGACTGAACCACGGTATCCTCTTCTTCTTCTCCTTGCCCTTCCCTGACCCTGGGGTCCCAGGCTGGTCCTCTGTGGGGCTTGTGGGGTTCTGGTTGTCCTCCGTACTTGCTCCGGCTACCTCCATGGTGCTTCGCAGTTGTCTTGTTTTTGTTTGTGTTTTTGTTTCCTGCTCTTGTGTTGATTTTTCCCGCCTGACGTGTGTGAATTGCAGGCCTGGCGCTGCTTTTCGCTGGTCTTTTTTTATCGCGGTTGGGCCCATCGCAACTTTTTTCGCGTTCGGGTTTGGATTTTTATCGCAGTCCCGGTACTGTTATCGCGGACATTTGTCGCGTTATCGGGAAACTATCGCATGTTACCGCCGTGTTGAGAATGGGACGTTAACACAGAGTTATTTTCCCGTGATAGACGGCGATATGTGAAATTGTGTTAGCCTATTTTGGCGATGTTTATCGCACGTTCTTGTGAATATCCCCCCAAGTGTTTTCAGTGTATCTGAGTGTGGAGCTACAAGCTAACCCCTTCCTTTTGGCTAGGGCCAAGCATAAAGGCCACGCTGACACTCTTCTGGCTTGTGCTACTGTTGCATTGCCTGAGTGGAAGTCTCCCAATGAGCCCAAAGGAGATCAGAGAAGAGAGCTACCACCTTGAAGCCCTCTACCTCTCACCACAAGAACTGAGGTGACTGCTGAAGAATTGACATCAACAACAATTAATGTTTACGAAGCTAGCCCTCCAAATGCCTCACTGAAGATGAAAGTGGCAGGAGGCGAGCACACCCCTCCCAGAACCAGCTTTTGCTGTTTTATCATTTGCATAGTTCTGGTGCCCTTGGCGACTACAGTGGTCCAGTATCAGGTGGGTTAGCCAGCTAGCCGGAATCAAAAACCTCTTGTGGTCTCTTCTGAGCCTCATATGCGCTTGGACCGTGAGTTCTGGCTCTATCTTTACACTGAGTCTGCGTATCTCCCTGGTGTATACAGGCTGCACATGAACTTCAAGGCACTGTTTCCTTTCTTTACTTGTAATGTGGATGCTGTAGTTGAAATGGCTTGGAGTTTGCTTTGGTCTGTATTGATTTACATGTTTAAGAATCTTTAAGGTCATACTGAGTGATCCAATTTAAACCAAGTTAGGAAGTTTGTGATGATCTACTTTGCTTCTGTAGCCATATGAAGCTTTACAAGCAATGGCTGCTTGCACACTCCCTAGGTATATGTACTATTTCCTTACTTTATTGCATTAGTTCTATCTTTCCTTTTGTTTCCCAGCAGCCTGTACATGACAGCTTGTGCAAACAATGGCTTTGAGAAAATTATGAGAGTATTTAGCCAGGGGACCTGGATAGCATGTACCAACTGCTTTATTTAGTTGCCAGTTTCCACCTGAGATTATCATTGTTATTGTGAGACTAATGTGTTATTGTTTTATTACTGTACACAATTAGGGGCATATTATCAAGGGCAGTATCGACACTTTAGCGGCACTTTTTGCCGATAAAGCGGCAATATTTTTATTGCCCTATTAGCAAGCTGTCGCTAACAGCTGTTAGCGACAGCTTAATGGCGATAGCGGCCGTTTTGTTGCCGCTTTGCATGTCAGCGATAATTATCGCTAATGACATGCAAAGTAGGCGTTCCCAACTAAAAGAAACTGCAAACAGTCGCAAACACAACTTCCCCCTATTAACAATGCCCGCGAAGCGATAAAAAAAGTCGTGCTAACCGCGATTATCGCTGGAATTTAACACCTGCTAAAAACTTGACTTACCTATTTTCTCAATGGGAGGTGGATTGTAAGGTTAAGTCCTCACCTGCCTATTAGCAAGATTTTCATTAGCGCAGTGAATTTATCGCTGGATTTCTCGCGCTATTGCTGGGTTTCGCCGCTATCGCTGGATTTTTTATCGCCTTGGAGATAAGCAGTGATAATAACGCGTTATCTCCGCGATGAAATCCAGCGATAGCCGGCGATAAAAAAACAGCGCTAAGCACGCTTTGCGATAATTATCGCAAATCCTTGGTAATATGCCCCTTTGTTTTCTGTGCTTTCTGGTTCTGGTCAGCATTTATACCGTAAATATATGTCACTTAGATATGATACTGATAGCACAGTATTGACCAGATGTCCTTACTTTAGTGCTGCTGTGACAATAGTGCAGCTGTGATAAATGCTATGTGAACCACATCTAATACATCCTCCCCAGGAGTCAGTGTTTCACATTTTTTTGTTGTTGCTAAAAAATTTTTATAAAGCACAAACTCGACCCTAAGGTACTGGAGCACTTTACATGAGCACCAGTTGCATTACACAAGGGCACATTCATATTTTTGGAGGCACAGGAAGATTGAGTGATTTGCTCAGAATCACAGGATGTTGAGCCAACGCCCCGACTCAAACCTGGTTCCCCAGTTCCAAAGTTGGCAGCTCTGGTGAGTCCACTAGACATTTCCTCCTTCTGAGGTCGATAAAATGAGTACCATATATAGGGTAAAATAAACATCTGTTATCCAGTGCTAATATGACTGACGGGATAAATGTGCACTTTACAAATGCTCATTACTTTATGTCATTTTATGGAATAGAGCTTTGCCTCACTCACCTCTTTTTCCTTGGCTGCTCAACTACATCTTTCCAGAGAGTCAAGGAGGCTGAGGTGAGTGTCACTTTCGGTTGCAATATTGGTATCCTGCTTGTTGGATGATATTTTGGAATCAATATTATTGTCATTCTAAGTATGGGGTTCAAAATATGTTGGTAGGTTTTATTGTTAGTACTATTATTATATTCAATATTTACAAAAATGCCGTAGCTATTTTCCAATTTGTTGAATTTTCTGCAGGTTTGTTGCAATAGTGTATTTAATTGTTTTAATGAATTCAGTGGGAACGCAGTTGGGCACATCTCATTTCGTTTCAGATGGTGTTGAGGACGCCTTGTCTTTTTTGAGTGAACTGATGAGATATGGATTTTAAAGTAGTTGGCAAGCATTTTGATGGCCCTGTAAGAGTCATTGTGTTTGTTTTTTGTTAAGTGCTTATGTGATTGTAGTAACCATACTTTTGTCATAAGTGTGCGTGTTGACAATTAAGTGCCGGTGCTGAGCACCATGAAGCCACTGGTTCAAATTAAGCACTAGTCTACTACAATGCATAATCTTTCTGTATTTCAATTTTTCTAGGACTTGTTTATATTTATCCGTTTCCAGTTTTGCTTTCCCCATCTTTCTCTTCATAACAGATATGATTGAGTATTGATATTCTGAGCCCATCTCATTGATTTCTCTGCTGTTTCTTTCTTTATTTCATTTTAAAATAGTTTATACCCTATTTATATTGTTATATTGGACCACAAATCCCACCCATTCAGAGAAACAGATATGTGGATATGTGTATAAGAAGGTGGTTAGATATTTAAATAGGAAGTGTTAGAAATGGGGGTCTCTAGTTGGCAGAGGTAGGTACCTTTGTCCAAATAAGGACCCTTGCTTCTAGTCAGGGTAAGGGGGATACACTTCTAAAATAACCCCTGCTCACCCCCTTGGTAGCTTGGCACAAGCAGACAGGCTTATCTCAGAGGCAGTCTGTAAAGCATTTGTGAACACATACAGTAATACAGGGAAAGCACTACAAATGGACACCACACCAGTTTAGAAAAATAAGTAATCTTTATCTAAACCAAAACAAGAACAAACAACAAAATTCCACAATACAGTAATAAAAATATGACTTTCAGATGGTAGAAATAGTTCAGTTCAAAGCAAATTGCAGATGCAACACTTTTTTCACCAAGTACCTTGGATGCGTCACGCAAACAAACAAAAAGGGCCGCAGGGAAGGTGATGCGTCGCTTCCTTACACTCAGGGAAGGTGATGCGTCGGTTCCTTGCTCTGGGGGAGGTGATGCGTTGATTTCTTACTGCGTGGGGAGGTGATGCGTCGGTTTCTTAGTGCATCCCCCAACGATGCAACAAACTTGGCGCCTCGATGCGATGAGACGATCCAGAACGATGCGTGAATTCTTGCAGCCGCACAGCAGGCCTTGCGTCGGAATCGGTGCGGTGATCTCGGACTTCGGAGATGTGGCGTGCAGTGATTTCTCGAGCCACGGGCAGGCGCTGCGACGATTTCTTCGGCGATGCGTCGGAAACAGGTGCAGATGCGTCTCGTTTCTCAAAGTTGCATTACTTTTTCCAGCTCCCAGCGGCAAACAGCCTCCAGAGGTCCAAAACAAGAGCAGGCACCCCCTAGCCGGTCAGAACTCCCAGCAAGGAAGTTCAGGGGAGCTGGTGGTGAAGTCTTTGTGTCCCTGAGACTTCAGAACAGGAGGCAAGCTCAGTTTCAAGCCCTTGGAGATCTTCTTCAAGCAGGGGACACAGCAAACAGCAAAGTCCTTTTCTCCTTTTCTTGGCAGCAAGTAGCCACTGCAGGACAACCCCAGACAGCAAACAGCACAGGGGCAGTATTCCTCCTCAGCTTCTCCGGCTCATCTCCTTGGCAACGGTTCCTCTTGATTCCCAGAAATGATCTAAAGTTCTGGGGTCTGGGTCCCAATATTTATACTACAAAATCCTTTGTTCTCCGGTGGCAGAGAAGCCCTTTGCTTGGTCAAAACCGGTTCTGTCCTCTCTGGTGCAGCTTCCTGGCAGGAGGTGGAGACAGCATTGTGGAAGGCAGACCAGGCCCATCCAGGTGAAAGAAAATCTCCTCCCCCTATTCTAAATGCAGCCCAGGTCTATTCAGCCCAGCCCTGACTAATCAGGCTCTCTTGAGCCACTGCTCCTACCCAGACCCTGACACTCCAAACCCAGATAGTCAATCTACATCCTAGCAGAGGCACACTGGATGGCTAAGCAAGAAAATACCTACTTTCTAAAAGTGGTATTTTCAAACACAGAATGTAAAAATCATCTTTACTAAAAAGATGCAACTTTAGATTCCGAGTTCAGGCATACTAAACTTTATTTTCCTACCTTGTTCCCAGGGGTAGTCATGTTTATAAGATGTTATAAACAAACTCCCCATCCTATCCTATGGGAACAGGTAGCCTTGCAATAGTGAAAAACCAAATTGGCAGTAATTCACTTTCAGGACATGCCACACACACCAGGGCATGTCCTAACTTTCACATACACTGCACCCTGCCCACGGGGTACCTTGGGCCCACCTTAGGGGTGACTAACATGTAAGAAAAGTTAAGGTTAGGGCCTGGCAAGTGGGTACACTTGCCTAGTCGACATGTCAGTACTAGACTGTACACAGGCTCAGCAATGGCAGGCCAGAGTTACATTTACAGGCTGCTTATATGGGTGGCACAATCAGTGCTGTAGCCCACTAGCAGCATTTGATTTACGGGCCCTGGGCACACACAGTGCACAGTACTAGGGACTGACTAGTAAATCAAATCAGCCAATCATATAAACACCAATCCATAACAATAATTTACAAAGGGAGCACTTGCACTTTGGCACTGAACAGCAGTGGCAAAGTGCCAAAAACGTCTAGACCAGCAAAATGGGAGTCCAACACACAGCAAAAACACATGTGGGAAAGGCAAAAAAATGCAGGGGAGACCCACACCAATGGTGCCAGGTCTAACAGGAAGGATTTCCTGTGATATGGCTGAAGAGAAAGTACAATATTGAGTTTCAAAACGTAACCATTCATAGAATAAACAGGCATAGAAGAATATGTATTTCCTCTCTGATGAGTAGGAGAGTCTCAATAGGTTTACTTGTCTGCTGACTGGGTTGAGATTCAAAAGGCAGCATTGGGATTTGTATACACTAAAATACGCTCTTTAATTTGAAATTGAAATCACACCCCATTATCAGATGGATGGAAGCTAATGAGATACTTCTTAAGCATTATTATTCTCCTTGGAAAGTATTTACAGTTGTTAATTGCCTCCATCAAATTATATATTGATAGTGTAATTAGATAAAGGATAGTATTTGCAATGCGCAAACTTGGCACAAACTCAGAACTCCACAATGCCTACAAGGACAGAGCTTTTTCTCGAACTGAGGCTGAAATTACAAATTCATTTACATTGGATTGACAGTGAAGAACATTCTGCTTCACAGTAACAAGCAAATCAAATACGTTTGCCACCCATAAAGTTTTATTACCAAATTAGTAAAGTTACAATCCGCAATCAAATCAATTAGACTTAACCCAAAATTCACTTGAGTACAGCGGACATAAACATAATCCAAGTGATTCAATTAGCAATGCAAATATTTTGTTATTGAAGTAAAAATGTGCAAATCAAAGCCAAGTCTCTTTTTCATGAAGGAAACTCCCTAATTCTAAGCTAAGGTTGTGGGCAGGTTGGGGAAATTCAGATGCAGCAGGTGTCAGCAAATATAGCATTAAGAAAAGAACCAAATAAAGGTTATGATTAGAATGAGAAAGAATATTCTTGCTCTCGAGAGTAACTCTAAGAGCAGGAAAAAAGGGAGCATTTGGTCTCAAGTAGGCCTGGGCGGTGAACTCCGCTCCGCTCACGGAGTTTGCTGAGTTTTCTGCACTCCGCATTACGCGGAGAACGCGGAGTTCCGAAAAACTCCGCTTCGCGGTGCGGAGCGGAGTTTTTTTCCTCGCTCGCGTTTGTCAACGTCAAGTTGGCGACCGCGAGCGAGGAAAATCAACCTCCCGGTGAGATTTTTCCTCGTTCGCGATCATCAACATCAAGTTGGCGAGCGTCAGCGTGGAAAATCAACATCCCGGCGAGATTTCTCAACGCGGGGGTCAGGTTTCTCATTGCAAGTGGTCACGTATGTGTTAAAACGAAGAATGATGCGCAGGCTAGTCTTGTAGGAAAGGTAGTAGATTTATTCTTAAGATCACTTCTTGGTTACAGGTTACAGGATGTTAGTCTGATCCATTAAAGTGCCCCACCAGGAGCAGCCTCCTCACTGCTCAGCCCTTCCACACCAACTGATTCTCCCTTCAATACAAACACACTCAACATTCTATATTACCTCATCATAGGCTGAGCAGCCAGGCAGAGAACCACTGTAGGGAGAGTGCATTGGGTAATTAGTACATTACAACAGTATGCTCGCGACCGCTCGCATTGAGAAACTGCCGGTTCGTGTTGAGAAAGCTGCCGCTCGAGTAAAAATCTACTCGAGCGGCAGAAAAGGAAAGCTTGCTCTGTGCATGGTGCCGTTCGCAATGATTGCACAGTGCGGACAAGCATCCGGCACTGTGCAATCACCGCGAACAGCATTTTTCTATCATACTCCGCCGCTCGCGGAGCTCTGCGTAGTGCGACGGAGTTTTTTATGCACTTCGCGGTGTTCCGCGTAGTGCAACTCCGCGAACTCTGCCCAGGGTTAGTCTCAAGTCTGCACCGGTGGAAAGGGGCAAGTGATATAACTAACTAACAAGCTTCACACAGTTAAAACATTAATTCCATCCAAGTGATACATTCTTCAGGTTCTCACCGGTCAAGAACCAATAAAATTCAAGTGTTCTCTCCATACTTGGTTTCGGCCTCTTTCTCACAGATAATACAATGGAAACTTCCTCTTTTATTGTAACCTTCATGATATCTCACAAAGAAGTATTCACCTCCTCAGTTTCTCATCCTATAAAGGTGCACAAATCACTTTTCAAACTTATTGATTGCTACTTTGCAACCTTCAAAATATAAGCTAACAATGAATAATATTTCCAAATGAGCACATGGTGACTCTGGTGCCTGAAACAAACATTATTATGCACAGCAAATGGAAATACAGCGTTCATTTTAAAAGGGAGTGGGGCACCTAGGCTTACTCATATCAATGTTAAGATGCACATATGCTAACTACAGTTAATCAAATATATGATTCAGGTACTTTCCTAAATATAAAACATACAAAATGTGTGAAATAATGCATTACTATGTAAATCGTAAGCTATGGTTACGCAGGTTACAGGTTAACATTTAATTAAGAGCAAATAAATGATGGGGACACTGCGTCATCAACATCCTAGACAAAGGTGCATAATGAGGGATTAAGGGCAGTTTACAGCTGATAACAACGGCCACAATGTGGAAAATAAAGCTTTTAAGACCTGTGCCCAAATCTACCTTCTATAAGCACATACCTGCTGTCTCCTTATGCTTTTTGTCAATTCTCAAAGCAAAAAGGCTAATATACAGCAGTAGTTAATGAGACATAGACATTTTTGTGGAATGTTGACAATGTCAAATGATGGTAAAGTAGAAATTAGTAACAGTGAGATCCATTTACTAGGCCCAAGTAGAAAGGCTAATGTTTACTCCTACAGACAAGGAATTTACTCCCATGCAGAAACTTCTAAATTTAGAGTCGTTTCTAACTTTAGAAGCATATATAAAGTCTTTCAGGGGTACTCCTGTACATCTTCAACAATCGTAGATTTTCTAGGATTGATTACATATTACATTAAAAAAAAAACATACGCTTGTGGATACATACCTGACAGAAAATGCAGCATGAATAAAAATCACGCGAAAAAGTTGTTTTTGCCATTTTGTTCTTCTTTTCGTTTTTTAAAGTGAAACATTTTTTCCAACTTCCAAAGTAAATATGTGGATATTAACTCCACTTTGACACTATATACTTCTCCCTTTGACAGGAAATTCAAAGGTGAGCAACTACTTTCAATGGGTATATGAACACCTACAAACGTTCGCTTTTTTGTGTTTCACCTACTTCTGCACAGTGGCCCTTACAAACACAAGCATGTTCATGTCATTCCTCTTGCATGTAATAGCATAGAAAATCCACCATACTGACTTATTTTTGTATTTTTAAATGTACTTAGCAATGGCAAAATTCCACCTATCCTCAGTCTGTGAATTGGAGTGCGGCGTTTGTTCTTTCAAATTGATGTTTTATTCACCTATAGCACTTAGGTGTGAAGAAAAACTTTATAAATTGAGCAGAAATATAACCATACGTTTTGAAAATCATAAGATGTGGTGCCATCACTAGTGTATTCATTATCAAAAAACTTTATTCGATCTATCATCATAGACCATAAAAGTACAAGAAAGATAAGAAGATTACAGTACAATACAAAAGGATGAGGTGATTTCCGATACAATATAAAAATGAATAAAATGTATACATTAACAATTAGAATCCAGGAAGATGGGAGGAAAGCAAAAACCTTGGTTAGCAGTCAGCTAAACATTTCGGTCTACCCAAGTTTCTCTTAAAATCACCAATCATCGTTTAAAACCAATATGTACAGCATTAAAAAGACAAAAGTATAATAGTATAATTGATTGAAAACCACATGATGTACCTATGACGCTACAGTTCCTAGACACCGGCCCACTGGGTTACAAAAAGGAAGAACAGGCCTTGTCTTTGACCGGGGCAAACATGTAAGGACAGTCACAAGTTAACTTTAAGGACGCTGGCAAATAGGCTAATCGCAGCTGGATCTGAGCCTGACTGCGCACCTCAAGAAGCTAAGGACGTGTAATACAGAGTTGCTAGTAAACATTTGCAGAAAAATAAACGCTGGTCTGACCTGTCTAAAATTGCACTTCTTCAAAATGGGGATAAGATAAGATTTTCTGGGAAGCTCGTAAAAACTACAGAACATTAAAAAGTGAATCATGTCCTGTGGAGACTTCCCGTCGCAGGCACAGGGAGGGATAATCTGGCCCCTATGTGCCCCACCCAGATGGGCCAGGAGATAATGAAAGAGGTCCAAATGGACCCTAGTCAGTAAAAATCGGTCGTGGGAACTTTTAAACCATAGGAGGTAAGGCTCGGTTAATAGCACGGTTTTTGTTAGAAATGGGATTTTTAGCAGGCTAGGGCATGTGCCAAAGCCAGGCAAAAACCACCACCCTAGTCATGATAAGGGAGTTACACTCCTAAAATAACCCCTGCTCACCCCCTTGGTAGCTTGGCACGAGCAGTCAGGCTTATCTTAGAGGCAGTGTGTAAAGCATTTGCATATAACCAAGAGTAATACAGCGTAAGCACTACAAAAGGACACCACACCAGTTTAGAAAAATATCCAATATTTTTATATACTTGAGACAAGACCAAAAACGATAAAAATCCACCATACAGTACTTAAAAATCTTCAGTTATCAAAATATGCTTTAAAAACAGTTCCTTGATGTCGATAGCTCCGTCCGGGGCTATCACGGCGTCGTGAGCAAACAAATCCAAACAGTTCTGGCTGACTGCGGCGTCGCGGGCCAGCTACGGTGTCGGGAAGACCCGCAAACAGTACCTTTTTGAAATGCAGGGCGTCGGCGACCTCTCGTTGGGCTTCCGAAAGCACAGCGTCCGCAGGCGTCGGTTCCGGAGGTCGGTGCAGGAGTCGTCAGGGCCCTCGAAGTCACACGCGTTGCAGATCGATCTCCTCTCTGTTGAAGTCAAGAGCGCTGGCGTCGGCAGGCGCCGGGTGTTGCGGTGCGAAGTGCAGCGGTGCGGCATGCGGTACCCTCAGGTCGCGGTGCGAGCAGCGGCTCGGTGGCGGTGTCGGATGGCGTCGTCGGTGAGACCAGGGTCGCGGGGCGAGATGAAGGCAGTGCTCGTCACGGTGCTGGCAGGTGCAAGCAGCGGCGTCGTCGTTGCTGAAGCGCTGTCGTCGGTTGACGGACTGGAGTCGATGGCGCCGGCGTCGGTAGGCCAAGGCTGCGGTGCGCTTCTTCTTGGCAGTCTTCTTGATCCAAAAGAGATCTACAGTTCAGGGGTCTGGGCCCCAGTATTGGTATCCAAAAATCCTTTGATCCTCTAGGCAGAGGGTGTCTGTGCCCAGCCAGAACCAGTTCTGCCATCTCTGGTGTGATTTCCTGGCAGGAGGTGGAGACGGCATTGTCAGAGGCAGACCAGGCCCTTTGAGGTGCAAGGAAATCTCCTCCCCCTTCCCCCATTGTAGCCCAGGTCTATTCAGCCCTTTCCTGACCCACCTTGTCTATCTGGAGTCCTCCTGCTCCCCAGCCTTCTGTCATCCAAAACCCAGACAGGCAATCCACATTCCAGCAGAGGCACACAGGATGGCTGAGCAAGAAAATACCTACTTTCTAAAAGTGGTATTTTCAAACACAGAATGTAAAAATCACCTTCACTAAAAGATGCATCTTTAGATTCTGAGTTCAGGCATACTAAATTCTATTTTCTTACCGAATTCCCTGGGCCAGTTATGTTTATAAAATGTTATAAACAAACCTCCCATTCTATCCTATGGGGAACTGGTAGCCTTACAATAGTGAAAAACGAAATAGGCTGTAATTCACTATCAGGTCATGCCACACACACCAGGGCATGACCTACCTTTCACAGACAACGCACCCTGCCCACAGGGGTACCTTGGGCCTACCTTAGGGGTGACTAACATGTAGAAACGGGAAGGTTTAGGGACTGGCAAGTGGGCGCACTTGCCAAGTCGACATGGCAGTTCCAGACTGCACACAGGCTCTGCAATGGCAGGCCCGACACACATTTTACAGGCTGCGTCTGTGGGTGGCACAACCAGTGCTGCAAGCCCACCAGCAGCATTTGATTTACAGGCCCTGGCACACTCAGTGCACTTTACTAGGGACTAACAAGTAAATCAAATATCCAATCATGGAAACACCAATCCATAACACAATTTATACAGAGAGCATATGCACTTTAGCACTGATTAGCAGTGGTAAAGTGCCCAGAGTCCTAAAACCACCAAAAACAGGGTCAAAAACAGGAGGCCAAAAAGCAAAAAGGCTGGGGGTAAACCCGCTGAAAAGCCAAGTCTAACAGTTTTCAATGGGAAATACCCACGCACACTAGACTTCTTCAGCTCCTCTTCTTCCTTGTCCATCTGCTGGTTTTTAAAGAAGTTCTCCTTCACCCAACACTGGTCTCTTTTACACATGTTCTTTGGGTTAGTGAATAAGTCAGCCCTTCCCAGTTCCGTAAGACAGTCCCTTACGAAATTGAGCCAGGGAATACGATGGTGGTAATCCAGGGAAAGGCAATCAGTTAAAATATCCTTACTTAGGACAATACCCTCCCTGAGCCACAAATTCATCCACAATGCTAAGGGAGGGTAAGACAACAAGTCAGAAAGAAAAGCCATCTCCGATTCTTCGTGGACTATGATAGAGGGGATACACTGCGGTAGGCATAGAAGACGTTTTACAAAAGTGTTTTCAACAACTTGGAGTTCCTCATGCTCCTTGTATCCCCAGATCTCACTACTGTAGGTCACCCACTGGGCCGTATAGATCTTCAAAAGAGCCCCGATCGGTCTGTTGCCCAGCCTGGATGCAAAGTTAAAGATGGCAGAATTTGCCCTGACAAAGTCCCCTTTTTTCCTACTAATAAGGGGATGCCAAGTCATGGCAGTATCGAAGACTACTCCCAAATATGAGAAGACATCAGTCTTGGGGACCGTCGATGATCTCACTACAAAATTGTAAGGTTTATTGCGGCGTGAGCCTACTTGCATTACAAAGGATTTGTTGTTGTTCACTCGCAGGTCCAGGTCCTCCATAAAGTGGACAAATGAGTTCAGTAAGATTTGCAAACTCCTGGCTGTCCTAGCCATAAGGACGGCGTCGTCAGCATGCAGTAATACTGGAAGGCTCTGCCGGCCCACTTGTGGACAGTCAGTTATCATCTTCACTAGGTTTTGCTCCAAGTTGTTGATATACAAATTAAAATGGAAAGGGGCCAAGATACACCCCTGTCGGACCCCTCTCTCTATTGTGAACTGGCGGATGACTCTCTGATCCTTCGTATATCGGACCACCGCCTTGGTGTCTCTGTGTAAATCCCTCAGAAATCGTACGATGTCTGGGCTGACTCCTAGGGACAACATGATCTGCCAAAGCCTCGATCTATTAACAAGATCGAACACTGAGGACAGATCCATGAAGGCTAAATAAACAGTGCTGGGGCGTGCGACAGTGTACTTGTTGAGTACCAAGTACACATTTAAGCATTGGTCCACTGTGGATCGACCCAAGCGAAAACCATATTGGGCGTCAGAAAGGATGTTATTGTCCTCTGCCAAAGTGGAGAGCCTATTGAGAACAATGCGGCTTACCACCTTTACCACTGAATCGAGTAGAGAGATAGGCCTATAACAATGGGTACCGTCCCGATCTCCCTTTTTGAAGACCGGTACAATTGTAGATAGAGCCCAAGAGACCGGACAGCCGGACACAGCTGCAGCTTTAATGACCGCAGTGATCGTTGGTACCCAGGTATCTGTATTTGAGATATAAAGGTCCGGTGGTATCCCATCAGTGCCCGGGGCCTTCTTCTTTGTCAACCCTGCTATACATTCTCTAACTTCCTCTGATGTAAAAACCACATGGGGAGTCCCCTTGCGTAGGCACAGGTCTACCTTCATGGCAGAGGAAGACGGAAACATGTCCTCAAAATGCCTTACCCATTCGTCTTCAGTGATATGCGAGTCCAAGAGATTAGAGTCGTCTCCTGCCAGGAATGGGTTGTTAACTATACTCCAACACTTAGAGCTGTTAGTCAGAGTGCAGGCTTCTATAAGGTTTGCCCAGGCTTCGTCCTTCAATGCAGATTTGCGGCTGGCTAGGGCAGCTTTATAGAGTTTACGACAGGCCTTAACGGTAAAGGGGTCTCTTGGTTTTGTGCCATGGGCTACTCTCAGATTCCCGGAGGCTCCGGAGCATTCGGAGTCAAACCATCTCGAGACAGCAGAAGGTTGCCGCACCACCGGGGCCTTTAATAAGCTAGTAATTGCGCCTGAAATGGCGCTAAAGGCCCCTAAAGTATCTGATGGTTCAGCCTATCTAAACAAGTTGCAAACTCTTTATGACACTGGGAGAGCAGAGACTCGTAAAACTTATCAGGAGAAATCTTGACCAACTTCAATCTCCTCCCACTGTCCGTAGTTGACAGCGACCCCCTGGGTTACCCCCCATTGGATTGAGCAGCCCGAGGCCAACGAATAGACATACACACATGGTTATGATCACTGTGCTCACTCTCCTGGATAGAAAAGTCCAAAATTTATCCAAAAAAGGGGGTGGAGACAAAAATAAAATCAATAAATGATTCACACCCTCTCCCAGTGAAAGTGGGGTTGATATCGTTAATCAATGGGGACAACTTATTCATGGATAACGTTAGATTGTACTCATTTACAAGAGCATTAAGTAAGTCGCCCTGTGACGTGTGCTCCATATGCAAACCGGACAGCCGTGCACAGCCCATGTGTTCAATCCCTCCTCGCCTCAAGTCCCCACACAAGTGAGTGTTAAAATCTCCTGCGATCACAAGGTTAAAGTGGCTCTGATTTTTTAGGGCAGGTTTCTCAAGAATGAGCCCAACCAGGAGATGTTACAGCCTTCAGCAGGAGAGGATACAGCATTGTAAATGTTCAAAACCAGCAACTTGTTGGACCCCCTAGGAAACATTAAGGCCTGCAAGGTAAAACAGTCCGTGGGCACTGCTACAAGACTACTACAAACAGCCAAGGAGATGAAACTGACCAGACCCCCTTGGCTCTGCCCACGCTTGAGGGAGCAGCTGGTACAAAGAGCTTTTTGAAGACGTCCAAGAAAAAGTTGTTGGCAGTAGCCCACGTTTCCTGCAGGCATATATATTCATGCCATTTTATAGAGTATCCAGCTTAGAGCGTGAAACTTGCTCGCCAACCCTGCAATGTTCCAGGAGATAAATTTGCATTCAGAAGAGACCAGAATGGCCTTCCCCAAGGGCCCAGTTGTCGGCTGGATCGAAAGGGTCTTAGGATCAGGTGCTGCTCTAGAGGGCAGTCAGTCGCAACACTCAAGTGATCCCAATGGCGCAAACCTGTGAATGTGTGAATGCCAGGGGCAACCACCTGCCGTGTCCCCCAATACAAAGTGTTGGGTCCACACAGGATCCTATCTTCGGGAAAGGGTGGGTAGGTTAAGGACCTATAAAAGTAACCCAAGGGTAGGGCCATAATGGTCGAAGTAGATATGGTACTGGTGGGCTGCAAGGTTGAGGCGAATATTCTGTCCACAACGTGGCAGTTGTTAAAGTTAATGACGGTACAGTCACCATTCCACACCCTCCTGGTCCTTCCACCCAGCTTATTCTCCTCAGCATAATGATTTGACTTTCCACCCTAGATCCAGGGGCAATGTTGGCGTTCAGCTAATGCACCACCTTGTTCTTGAGTTGGCCAAATTCTTCTTTAGCTCCCACTGGGATTGCTGGGACATTTGCGAGGACTACTACAAAGGGGGTAGATTCTGGTGGAAAATGGAGGGTACTCAGGCAGCGAGTGGGGTATTTGGATGCCTCGTGACCAAAGTTGTCTACCTCTCCGCCAGGCATCGCGACTGAGACACCCACTGCTTCTCCAGAAATACGCTTGGAATAAGAAGGGACCATATCTTTCGATGTTATGGACAGTGGAGGAGGGTAAGTTGAGGGTAAGGATAAACGTGGGCAATTGGAGGTGCCGAATGGTGCTAACTCCAGAGGGGGTTGAAGCTGTGCTGGTTGACTTCTAGTGTCGTGCTCCTGCACACTGCAACTCACTTGGATTGGTGGAGCAGTTGGAGCCAGAGGCCTTGCACCTACTGCCCCGGGGTCTACTTGAAGCGACAAATTCATGGTGGAAAGGCACCTTTCTAAAGCTGATATGCGTTTAATAATGGGATCTAATGTATGGTTCAGAACAGCTTTTATAGAATCCACAAAGGGCTCCAACCTAGCGATCAGGTCCGATTTGCATATAACCTGGGTGTCAGGAGGACAGGGATTCACCCCATTGCTCTTATGTCACTTGGGATTACTTCCAATGGGGACCCTTCCTTTTGGATCTCACTCCCTTCCCTGTCTCTGGGTCCTGTGCGGGTAATGTGGATAATGCGGTAATGCTGCGGGTAATGCTGCGGGTAATGCTGCGGCTGCTCCCCGGTCCGATGACTCCGAGGTGCCTTGATTCAAATATAGGCTAGTTCCACTGCCCTCAGCCAAGTGAATATGTGGTGGTTCGTAAACTATGGGGGGATCCAATTAACAATTTCTGAAGCACCCGCATCTCATAACAAAGTCAATACAGTAGTGAAAAAGAACAAGAAAGTAGTAGATTGGGCTTTTGTTTCTTCTTTAATCTAACAGGGTCTTCCACTCCCTTAAGCCAACGCGTTTCGTTGTTAATGGGTATGACCCTATGACTTCCTCAGGGCTTATAAATTATTACCTGTAAATGTAGCAGCCGCACTGGGATACAGGCATTCGCCTGTATCCAGGTGCGTCTGCTACGTTTACAGGTTGCCCCGCACTTCAGGGATCTGCTATATTCATCAGAGTTATTGTCTCTGTTGCCTCAATCCAGGATATTGATATTGAAATAGAGATTTTCAATTTAAAGACAACGACACTTCATTATTGTTGCGGGTCGGTTGTTGGCATTAATTATAAACTTTGAATATTTGACGTTACGTATTGGAATTGGGATATAATAATTGGAGAATACCTTATTTAGAGACACAGATCTGGAATAATTTATAAGCCCTGAGGAAGTCGTAGGGTCATACCCATTAACGACGAAACACGTTGGCTTAAGGGAGTGGAAGACCCTGTTACATTAAAGAAGAAACAAAAGCCCAATCTACTACTTTCTTGTTCTTTTTCACTACTGTATTGACTTTGTTATGAGATGCGTGTGCTTCAGAAATTGTTAATTGTTTGCTCAATCTTTGATTGAATCTTGGGGAATTAGGGTGGATTTTCCCCTTTTTGGATGCACCGCAGGATATCTGTAATTGCTATTTCTATCTAAGTTGTTGTGAATACTATATGAGCGCCTGATCACCCTCTACACCCAACTGAGTTAATTATGGTGGGATCCAGATGGAAGAGGGTTGCAAAAGAAGAGGCAGTCAAGGGGCCTTTGAGGGTCTGGTTTACTGGGGAGCGGGAGAGAAGTCGGGCTACAAGCTCAATCTCCTTGTCCAAGACGCCAACAGCTCTTTGTAAAAAGGCGTCCATGCTTGATACGGTCTGACTGTGTACTATATTCTATGTAACGCTACTTCTTGTGATCCCAATAGAGCTAGTTAAGCTGATTGTGGCTTGGGTTTAGAAGGGTCGCAATAAATAAATAAATAGGACGTCGGGTACCTACCTGCCTACACTTGGGATCCCGGAAGCCTAGATTACCTCTTCACAGTCCTGTAACAGCTCCTGAGGCCGGTGAGATGTCACCAAGACCAAAGACCAAAGGGGGTGGGCCAGCCCAGCCTCCTCCGGGCTCTGACAGGCGCGGATGGGCACGCCCTCGGCCCGGGCTTTGCCCGGGCACGGCCTGCATGCATCCCGCACCGCGGTATTGAATATATTTGCCTCCGGGCGCAAAGCTGACATCACAGGGGGACAAGGGGTCTGGGAGACAGAATACACTCCTGGCCCGGTGCGTGGGTTGCAGTGAATTTTCCTGATTTTGCCTTTGCTGTAGCTTTCCCCCACTAGTGAGTTTATGCGACAGAATGTGAGCCATACTGCACTACCAGCTTCAGTTGACTTCTACGAGAATGTAAATATTATTTTAGCCTGGAAGTGACTGTATATGAATGAGGCATACTTTTGAGATGTATTGATGAGCTCATTATACAGATCTGTAGCACTATGATTGACAGTAGTTACATTTACTTGCATGAATAGTAGTCAGTTTATGAGGGAGTGGATATGTCGTGCCCCAGCAGGGACTCAATATCGTGTAATTTTGGGGCAAATCACTTTATGCGCCGGCTCCTAAAAAATTTTAATCTGAGCTTTTATAATGTAAACGTGTGGTCATGTAAAGCACTCTAATGTCCTCGGGGCAAGTTCGTGCACTATAAAATTTCAAAAATAAATCAAACTTGGAGTGATGAGAAATTGAATGGCCTGTGGGATGCCACCTTTCTATCTTCAGTTTCCACATCTCTGCAGAGGGCATCTCTCCCCTTCAGCTGTCTTTCCTTGCCACAATGTGCCAAAATCTAGGGGTTAGTAATTTACATCCAAATATCAGAGACATAGCAAGACTTTCCCAAGACCCTGCCGCATGTCAAGTAACTAGGCCGACAGTGAACGTAGGGTTGTGTAAAGTTGTGATGAAGTGTTTCTTTCCAAACTACCTGTTATCTTCATTATCACGACCTTTACTACATGTAGTCTGTGCAGTTTTTTTGCATCTGGGTTTCACATTTTGTGTAGTTTCGAGAAATAATGTCACCAATATCTATCCAGATGCAAGGGTTCAAAGTTATCTTGCAAAGCAATGGCACCCCCTTCTCAACGCCATCTACAGCTCATGAGGAAATATTGTCAGTTTTCCAAAAACATCTATCAGAAGACACAAATGTAAGACAAGCTGAAAACTCCGCGAGCTATACACAGACCTGTAATTGGAATCTACTCGAGACTTTGTTCACATAATATAAATACTGCATGCCCGACTTATGATGATTACTAAAATCATAATTCTCCAATCACTAACTGCACATCTGTTCCGTATAGACAGACGATTGTTTAGCAACACACTAAATAGTCAATTATGTGCAAGTGGTTGCAAAATTGCATATATTTGTATGTGAAAGTTTGCAAGAACCTCACAAAACAATGCAAAATTACGCGAATGGCACAAACATTTGGATAGCTCATCATATTTTGTGTGACATTTTCTTGAAAGGGCAGACCTTCCATAAATAAGGCACATGAGACTCTGACAAGAGACTGGTTTGAGCAGAGTGCATCTTGCAGAGACAGTTTCTGCATGTAGAAAATTGCCTTATGCAAATCTTTATGATTTTTTAAAATTTGAAGCAAAGCAAATTTGAGAAAGTTCACAAGATAATTAAAATTGCACCTATGCCTAGTAATACTTATACACTGCATTTGTCTTTATATAACTGCCACATGCATAGGGAGATTTACTAACTCCTCCTGTACTACTGCTACTTTGCATGAGCGGGAGAGAATAGGACGGCACCATATCAACTCAGATATTGGGCGCACTTTTGACTGCTCTGCGTCAAGCACACACTTTTGCACTTTAGTGCAAAGGTATCTGTGTGCGTCTAGCATAGGTTTTGTTCTGGAAGGATACCCTTTCAATACAACATTTTATTTTGTGACTTACTTTCAAACGTTTCCCGCTATGCTTGTGTGCTGTACAGTGCAACACTCATGTAAACTTAGAAAAGTTTGGAGAAAAGGAAAATGTTCTCCTTCTTTGCGCCTATCTCAAGGAGAGTCTTATATATTTTTGGCACAAAGCACTGCGTATGTCTGTAAAAAGGCATGTCTTTGCATCAAAAACCAAGAGTGGTAGCATGGGAACACCCATGCCTAGCCATGGAACACCCCCTGACACAAAGTAGTGCATAGCGTTTTTTTGCATTTTTTTAGACAACTTTCTGGTGCAAAACAAGGTTTGCAGTGGAAAGTAAATAACAAATCAACACTTTACACCAATTTCCATCACTTTTGTGACTTTGCATCTTTACAAAGACTTAATCAATCTGGTCTACACTTTCTTAGGCTGGCATAAAAAGAAATGCAACTTCTGTAATGTTCATTTCACTCAATACGAATAATCCTTTTCTTGGAAAGACAGTCTTTATTAATATCTGAATTTCTCTTTTCATCTTCTAATAAGAAACATCCCTCAATTTTGTTTTGCTTCATTTCTATTTTACTGATCAATTTTCTAGTGCATTAGATAAATTAATGGTACTTCTTCCTTTGTGGAATGACGAAATATCTAATCTAGTGTTCCAGGGAGGAAGAACATTCTCTCACATCCAAATTCTAATCAGAAATAGTGTTTGTTCCTTACAAAACAAATATCCTATTTGTCTTTGTCTGAGACATAAAACCCTAATTTGGGGTAATTTTTCTCCTGATGAGAGTACAAATCAACAATTTTTGTGTACCAGAGCACTTCATCAAACGACCCTAGAACACTCCTTGCTCATAAGGCTGGGACAAGAGAAAGAAAAAAGTGTGCTTTACAATATCTACTTATGCTATGTTCATACAGACATGTTGATACTTCAAGCTTCCATCCTCCAGCACAATAAATAAATCTCTGTTTTATTTAAACATGTTATAAATCTGCTACTAGTGTGCAAAACTGTAAAATTTTGTTTGGAATCATTTCTTGAAGTTACAGAAAATGATGCAAAATTTTGTGAAATTCATTTTGCGGTATCTTGCACAGAACTTGTACGAAAGCTCAAACCTCATAGTCAGACATCATGCAAGATACTGGCAAGGTCAGTGGTTGGATGAGAAAATGTCTCTTGACGGTCATTTTCTGTTTGAGCAAGTCCTCTATATAATAATTGTGCAGAATTGCGAGAGCAGGAAATGTGCTATTTCTTTTTAATTTCATGGAAGTATAAAAAGTGTTGCACTGGACTATAGTCTTCTAAGAAAGGTACACACATGCAGTAACCAATTACCCCAAGTTGACATTAGACCTAGGTCAGATATGTTGCAAGAATGCTCCTAACAGCAATAAGCCATCCCTGATGGTCAATCCACACATTTACAAAGACACCTGTAGCTCCATCTTCTTTAGATGAACATTGAATGGCGCACTGTCGCTGATGTCTCAGAGAGGTCTTTTGATGGTTCGCCATTAGGCCTCAGCAGTGTTAAAAGACAGATTGCCTACAAGGTCAAACCTCAGATGAAGGTGATGCTTTCCTGCAACCCATTAAGTGTCTGTCATTATCGGTGGAATTGGGTAAAAGAACCACGCTCTTCTGGTGACACAGAGGAGAAACTAATGAGCCCTGTGCTGAGCCCAACAGCAATTAGGTCAAACGTGCATTCCCATAAAAATAAAATAGACTGCAAGCAGCTTGTTGAGGAGGGTGAACATGGAGAGAAATGGAGCACTGGGGACTGATGCAAGAGACCAATTCCAAGAGGAAGGGTTATTTTTGCTCATCATTTGATATGTCCTTCAAACTGCCAAAGGTGAGGCGAAAACTTCAAGGAATTACAACAAAGTTTAGAAGAAGATTGCACACGTTCCATAGATGGATCTGAGAGGATAAATATGCAGAGACGGCCTTGGTGCAACAGCCCCAGAATGCCACGGATTCTGCCTCTGTTCTAACACACAGAATAATACTAAGTCCAGGTGACATTTTTAATATGCTGATGAAGTCAACAAAGTTTGCATATTTCACATTATGGGACCATTGCTCACTTTTCCCCTATTCTGTGGCTGTGCTATGTTGAAAAATGTTTATGTGAGAGACCACCAAGTACATTTAATGTATTATGCAGTTTCCCTTTTTTTTACTTTAAGCATTTCCCACGTCTAAAAAATACAAAGATCAGTTTCTATTAGTATCTCTGCTTGATATGGGGCTAAATTATTGTAAACTACGTGATTTACTTATAAATGTAGCAAACACAAGGAGATGATGGACGGAGCGCTGAAACTTTTCAGACACTCACCCCCAGTCACAGATCTGGGTTGAATCCATCATCGTTCTTTAGCTCACTTCGCCACCCCAGTTCAGACACAGCTATATGCAAATCAGGCTTGACCCTGTGCCTCATGGGAATAGTCCAGCCCGAACTGCCAAGCCATGTCTTCCCTGGACCGTCCATCATCTCCTTGTGTTTGCTTTGTTTGCCCTAAGTTGGCAGGGTATGCCCAGACGTGGGTCCCTTGCTCACTTTGCCACTGGATTCAAGCTAGCCTGGCTGATGAGGGCTGTTAGCCCGAAACCGGTCCCAGGATGCTTGATTCCGGTCCAGGGAAGACATGGCTTGGCAGTTCGGTCTGGACTGTTCCCATGAGGCACAGGGTCAAGAGTGATTTGCATTTAGCTGTGTCTGAACTGGGTTGGCAAAGTGGGCTAAAGAATGATGATGGATTCAACCCAGATCTGTGACTGGGGGTGAGTGTTTGAAAAGTTTCAGCACTCCATCCATCATCTCCTTGTGTTTGCTTTGTTCGCCCTAAGTTGGAAGGGTATGCCCAGACGTGGGTCCCTTGCTCACTTTGCCACTGGATTCAAGCTAGCCTGGCTGATGAGGGCTGTTAGCCCGAAACCGGTCCCAGGATGCTTGATTCCAGTCCAGGGAAGACATGGCTTGGCAGTTCGGTCTGGACTGTTCCCATGAGGCACAGGGTCAAGACTGATTTGCATATAGCTGTGTCTGAACTGGGGTGGCAAAGTGAGCTAAAGAATGATGATGGATTCAACCCAGATCTGTGACTGGGGGTGAGTGTTTGAAAAGTTTCAGCACTCTGTCCATCATCTCCTTGTGTTTGCTTTGTTCGCCCTAAGTTGGAAGGGTATGCCCAGACGTGGGTCCCTTGCTCACTTTGCCACTGGATTCAAGCTAGCCTGGCTGATGAGGGCTGTTAGCCCGAAACCGGTCCCAGGATGCTTGATTCCAGTCCAGGGAAGACATGGCTTGGCAGTTCGGTCTGGACTGTTCCCATGAGGCACAGGGTCAAGACTGATTTGCATATAGCTGTGTCTGAACTGGGGTGGCAAAGTGAGCTAAAGAATGATGATGGATTCAACCCAGATCTGTGACTGGGGGTGAGTGTTTGAAAAGTTTCAGCACTCCGTCCATCATCTCCTTGTGTTTGCTTTGTTCACCCTAGGTTGGCAGGGTATGCCCAGACGTGGGTCCCTTGCTCACTTTGCCACTGGATTCAAGCTAGCCTGGCTGCTGAGGGCTGTTAGCCCGAAACCGGTCCCAGGATGCTTGATTCCGGTCCAGGGAAGTTATGGCTTGGCAGTTCGGTCTGGACTGTTCCCATGAGGCACAGGGTCAAGACTTATTTGCATATAGCTGTGTCTGAACTGGGGTGGCAAAGTGAGATAAAGAATGATGATGGATTCAACCCAGATCTGTGACTGGGGGTGAGTGTTTGAAAAGTTTCAGCACTCCGTCCATCATTTCCTTGTGTTTGCTTTACTTATAAATGTAACACAGAAATCAAACCAAAAGTCCAGTGCAGCTTTGCTTGGAGAGCACATCCTAATGCTAGCCAGGGAAATTACTCCCTATGCTCCCCAAAAGACTGTTAGCCACTGTGCAGTAGGCAAATAATCCATGCTGCTACCACTGGCCTCTTTATCACTCTCACAACCTGAACACTGTCTCCTTTTCCCATGTTGCAAAAAAAGGGCTATGTTGATTTTTGTGGAAAAAGGTATAACCACACCTCCCAGCCTCTATCATGCTGCTTCTTCAGCAACTAACTTACATGCTGTACTTCTCTTCCTTATCCCCTGTTGACAATGTTTGTGTTGCAGTGCAAGCAAGCAACTTCCTACCTATTGAAGATCTCAGCTGCTGTGTATTTCTAGTTCTGTCTGGATGCATTAACTTGATGATTAATCTTTCCACCTCTGTATGCTCTGGTACTCTTTTTGCACTGCACCACCGTATTTCTTCATTGTCTCTTTTCCTTCTTTCTCCTCCTGTGTTGGCCCACTGCCTCTTTTACATTTTACACTCACCTGTGTCTTCCAACTCTCTTTTCTTTCTCATGCCACCAGTAGTAAAGTCCTCCACACGGATGTGGAAAGCTTTGCCACAATTGCCTTGTACATTCTAGGACAGTCCTGTGGATGTTTTCCCTCAGTGGATCAGCAATCGTACATGCCCGCTAAGAAGACTTCTGTTTTGCTGTTGAGTGGCATGAAATCTGAGTGTTAGTGCCAAGGGGTATCCAAAGTGTACCCCTCCAGTTGAAGGTTACTACCATTCCCTTTAACGGGCAGGGGCGGACTGAAATTGATAGCAGCATAAAATGTATTTGAGGGACTAAGGCTTGTGTGCACGTACCCCTCTGGAGAGACGGGCTACTGACTCCCTCAATGTAAAGTCCATGCAGCCTCCCTTAACTGGGCTCCCTTGCCTCCATCATGTCTGGAACATGCTTGGCACCAGTGTGTTTTGGATGCACGTTTGTGTTCACTTGTACCTTGCTTAGTGAATGGTGGAGTCCATTAGACTACATGTGTGTGCACCTCGAGTTTGTGGTCTGCTTGGTGCAATTGCCTCCTTGCACATACACATTCGCCTGTCTTCCTCTTTGTAAGCACTTGTCTCTGTCAAATCAGGGGAGGTAGTCGACCAGTCCTTTGAAGCTAGCTGCATTTCCAATGTCAGAGCGAGCCATACCATATCTCCAGTGCCTAACTGATCTGCATTCCTTTAGCATATGGGCTCCCTTTTAGAGCCTGTAGCCATTTGTCAGTAGGCAGTTCCAACCAGCATTAGGCAAGCCTGCAGTAATGGATGCTGTTCTCCTAAACTAATCATGCTAAGGCCATGCTCCTCCAATAATGGAGTACCCCAAGATGTGAACATTCCAGATCTCTTGATTGGCAGGACCTGGCTATAAGTTCTGACCTCTGAGACCAGTAAGTTGTTCAATGGTTTCTCATCCACCAATGAGGTTCTGCATTTCAAAGCATATAAGAAGAATGGATGAGCCAGGAGGAAGCACTTGCTAGTTGCCATTCTCCCTACTCCAGCCTGGAACAAAGTTCAGAAAAGACTCTGGCAGTGATGCTATTGCGGATGTGCATAAGGAAGAAGACCTGTCCCCCTGTGTTGGCAGGTGCGCGATGACTGCAAGAAGGAGCTGTTGCAGGGATTCTGCACATACACAGAACTATGCGCAGGAAAATGGGACCTCGGTGTATAGGGCTAACCCTTCCCACCACCTTAGTGCCCACGAACCCAGGACCGACTGGCTATAGTGTCTCACTCGCTCTCCCACTTACAAACGGAGAAACCAATGATTAGACACCCCAGAACACAACACTCCCAGATCTCTCAGGAATCGCGGTAACAAGACACACCTTTTCGCTCACACTCTCGTACTTGTCCACAATAAGATCTCACAGAGACACGAAGATGGTTTAAAATATTTATTTTAACTAACGTGCTCTAAAATGCAGTATACGTGCCACCACCAGCAGCAAAAAGCATATTATCAATACAGTTAGCATTGCAGTAAGGCCATATATCATAAAAGGAGATGTCATTTTATAAAGACAGTGGATAAAGGACTATAAGGCCTAACCACCCCCCCCCCCCCTTGGTAAGCAGAAGTATTATTATATAATAGAAGATCTCCGGGCTTTGTCAGCAGACCCCATACCTCAAGCCATAGATCGTATTTCTACATCACAGGTGCGGGTTGCTCTTCTCCCTGGAAAGGCCCCTCTCCAAGTGTGCGTTACCTAATCATGCATCCCCATAATATCAAAGTACGATTCTCCAGCAAGAACAGCTGTGTTGGTTTGTTTTGTCTAAGTGCTAGGGCCTGACCAGAACAGAATAACAAGAGGCAATGTTTATCGACCTTGCTCACAATGTTCAGACTAATCTCCAGGAACAGGCAGAGAACAAGCACAGCAAAGAGTTCTCATGTAAAAGGCATAAACAGAGTCTCGCAAAAATAAAGACATGTAGTGTCGTGCGCAAAAACAGCATCATGGCTACCGGACTCCTGCTAACTTAAAGATGCCGACAATGTCCCTAGCGACCATGTGACAGAGCAACTATCCCACAGTGAGCAACAGAGTGCATCTTTCGTGAAGGACGTATACTGGAGAGCCTGGCAGACTATATCTGCCGAGAGACATGAGACTGCTCCAGCCCCCTCTCAAGAAAGCAAAATCTCCACACATAGTCATATGGGCACATGGAAAGGTTTTCACCTTCAAGACAACTCCAAGGGAGATCGGGCTTTGTCCTGGACCATCCCTATGCGTAGGGATCCTGTATTCTTCCCTCTATTTGTATCCAAGGTCTTGAAGGGTCATTGACTTCAGTCCTTTGACTCTGGATCCATAGGGTTGCCAGTAAAGGTCCCCTTGGTTGTAGAATCAATGTTTTTTTTATTCTAAATCAAATGTTTCCAGAGATGTGAGCAGTTGAAACCAGAAGTCAGGACACCTGTGCCAGCTTACAAGCTAGCTTTGTGTTAATGCCATCAGTGGCTGTAGTTGAGATGCCACCGGATCTGTGGGTGCCCAGCTACTGGAAAAACAATCTTGACAGCGATTAGTGTTTTTTGAGGCAATGGACCTTGAACTGACAGTCATCAAAAGTAGACTTTCAGAGTAAACAGCCACCATTCATGGCCAGTAGTCCAATGGGTACTGGACCCTGATGAAAGGTAAAGTCTTAGACAGAGTCAGCTGAGATTTTTTCCAGTGATTAGAAACCTGAGCCTCTGAACCACCTGCTGCACATCACTGAAAACCTTTGAAAAATATAAATCTATAATTGAAAAAACATTAATACCCATAGAATGCAAAATACCCGCAGGAGGAGCAAGAATGTTTGTGAATACACTGGGAGCTGAATGAAGGCTGAATGGTAACTCTTGAAACTGATAGTGGTGGTTTGGATACAAAAAATGGAGAATCTTTGGGATTCTGGGTACATTGATATGTGACAATATGCATTTTAAGTCCAAAGATGTGAGGAAATTGCTTGAGGCCACCATAGGAAGATTTTGCTAAAAAGTCTCCAGTTTGAAAGTAGTATAAGGAATTAAGGTATTGACATTTTTGAGACCCAGAACAGAACAGAAATCCCTGGTTTGTTTTTGTCCTAGGAAAAGTATTGAATAACATCCTTGAAAAAACTCTTCTTCTGGGAGTAGAATGATGACTCATTTAGGAAGAAAATCTTGAATTCCCCGAAGCAGGATTTCGCTGTGAAGGGGACAACAAAAAGTAGGAGCGACACAAAACCACTGATAGGGAGGTTCTAAAAACTGAATTCTTTAGCTCTGGTGAAGAATATCTAGCAAGCTTCTAACATGGAGGAGTCCTAAAGACCTGAAAAGTTCAGGATGCTGCTACTTTCTCCTCAGTTGCTGTGGAGTCATGCTTTTGGAGGTGTTGGAGGAGAGGCAGCCATTCTTGCAACAGGGACTTGTCAGTTCTAAGGGCTCCCCTCACCAAAAGCCTTGCCTCAAAAGTGATGATTGAACTACTTAGTAGTATAAAAGGGACAAAAGGACATACTGGAAAGTCTTTCTTGACCTTTTCCTGATTGTCTTATAGGAGACATCATCTGACAATCTTCTGCTGATCTCTTGACCATTTCCTCTAGCCGAGAACTAAAAACCTTCACTCCTAAAAAGAGGAGATGCTTCAGTAAAGTATTTTGTGCACTGTCAGTCCTCCAGGACCTCATCCAAATTGGACCATGATCAGCAATGGTGGAACTTGAAGTTGTAGCAGCGACACACAAAGCATCATGGGAGATATCAGGCAGGCATATGACTTGCTCCTCCATAAGTGAATGAATTGAAGTACAGTCTGAACCTTGCTGCATACTATCTGTTAATCCTTAAAAGGCCTATGCCAGAGATTGTACCACATGCGTTGCATATGTATGCACTTTAATAGAGGAACTAGATGCATCATATGCTCTGTTGATCACTACTTCAACTTTTATGCACTAAGGGGCAGATTTACAATTAACTAACGCAGCACGGCGCAGCAAGTCATTTTGCTGCGCCATGCTGCGTTAGTTTGGAAAGCACAGGGATGCGACATATTTACAAGAATATGTCGCATCCTTGTGCTTCCCCCTGCGCTGGCGCACAAACTGCAGCCATGCGCCGGCGCAGGCACCCTTGCACCATGGTGCAAGGATGCCTGCGTCGTGGGAGATTGTTTTTGTGCAGGAAGGGGAACCTTCCTGCACAAAAACAATCACTACACCATTTTCCTCTTTCAATGCGTGCTGCAGAATGCAGCACGCATTGAAAGAGGAAAAACGAGGAGAAATGAAAACATTTCTCCTCGGTGCACTCTCCCTACGCCACCTCTAGGGTGGCGTAGCTCAAACGCATCTCCAGAGTTACGATTTCTCGTAATTCTGGAGATGTGTCTTGCTCCATGGGTGTTGCGTGGGAACACCCACAGCAACACCCATGGAACGCCCCTTCACCGCCAAGTGCTGCGTGTGAAGGGGCCGTATTTACAAGGAGAGGAAAAGTCACGCAGGGTGGCTTTTCCTCTCCTTGTAGATATGGAGCAGCCCCTGCGCCACCAGTACGTCACAAAAAGTGACGTACTGGTGGCGCAGGGGGCTTGTAAATCTGCCCCTAAATTTGCTGGTAAGCGATCCTCCGATTAGGTGGATCCCCGTGATGGTAAGTCAGATTTCAGGAAATCTACTTCGACTATAATAGCACACTCGCAGCAGATATCTTTTAGATAAAAATCTGAGGAATTAAGACTTTTTATGTTTCTTCTGCCTTTCAGGCAGCATTCAGCAAGGGTAAAATATCTGGCTTTTTTCTGGGATATGTTTGAAAAAATATATAATTCTTGTCTTCAGCCACTGGATCTGAAACGACCAAATCCACCTTCAAGTCTTGTAAAACCTCTTGACGGTCAGCACACCCTAACCCCTTGCTCCTTATCCAAAGTGTCACCTGGTTGAGCTTCTTTCGCCACCCCTGGCTGCTCAGACTGCATTTGAGACTCATGTGCTTGCATCAATGCAACCACCACAGCTTCTATCATCCTCTGAATTGCTGCAATAGAAGGAACCTCATTGCTTGGCTCAAAAGAAGTTTCTCCTGCTTCAGTACCAGAATTGCACTTTCAATGTGCCCACAATTGGCAGCATCTTTCTTCGGCTTAACCTCTGGTGAGATTGAGTTGAAGACTTGCCCCCAAGTACAAAACAAACCAGTACTTCCCCGTTTGAAGTGTCACTTATAACAACCAGCTTCCGAAATGGTGGCTCCTCTTAAAATGCTGCTGTACTATAAAAGATCCATTTAGAGAGCAGCAGTGGTGTAATTGGTGAAACTGATAGGCCTGGGCAAAATTTAATGACACTAGCGTAATTTGCATATTTAACGCATTACTCTTGTGATACAAAACTACGGAAATTAAGCGATTACTCCAGCTTGAGTATGTAAGAGCAATTTGGAGCACAAATCCTACCACAGGAGAATAGGAAGAATGAACTAAAAGAGTGCGAGCGGTGCTGGCTAAAGCTGTTCATGTCCTGTATGATTTGGTGCTATTTTTAATTAGTGCAAACTGCATCCTCGGCCCATTTTGGATGCGAGGGTGCATTTTGCAATACGAAAATAGCGCTAAATGCTGGATTACACTTCTCATGGAATTATGCACAATGGCATCTCATTTTGAGGTAATTATGCTAGAGAGAATTTCGCCAGTCACGCCTACCCCTACAAATTGATCGGGATCCCCTGAAAAATGGGATGATGGGTCCCTGAGTCTCACACCTCTCACAGATGTTCATTGACACTTCAGGGGCCTCTCTTATGCACCTTGATAGCGGTTCGTATTAATGGAATAAGAATCCACAAGTGTGAACCCTTTCCAGATGCAGGTATTACTAAACTAAACCCCTTTTGCCGAACATCTGAACCCAAATAGTGATGTCTCCAATATGGTCTTGAAGGGGTATAGGGACTACTAAGAATGACCTACTGAATGTGCAAGAGGAAGTGCTTACAAATGTATTCGGTGCTGGTCAGACACATGCATCGAACCTCTAAAGCAGGTCCCACTGAATGCACCAGAGGCCTCAGTGTCGAACAGAAATAAAAATGGGACTACTCAGGCTGTTCCCACTGTACGCGTATTATGCCTACGCCTAAAAATAAATCATTACTTTTATCATCATTTTAATTTCAGTCTTGATTTTTTGCATTTTATGAATTGCACTTTTTGAATGTTTACATTGTATGACTCTTTTATGGATGTTATAAGGCCTCTGAATAAAGCTTGCTTGAATTGAATGGAAATCATTAACTATTAATTAAAATAATTCAAAAAGTAAAACACTTACTGGATGCTAGGTACACAGGTAATGTGTCCAATGTCTATACACACGTAAAACAGGAAGTACTGTGGCGTGGCTTCCGTTTTTGCGTGGGAGGGGTAAGGGGCGTGACTAAGTCCAGGGACTATGTATACATTGTTCTTGTTTGTGCTAACGGTTAAACGGTGGAAAGTAAACATCGTCTATGGTTCAAGACAAGGACTAGGATGAGGAAGACAAGGAGGTACTGGTCAATGTTATGATTATCAATGCTACATAGCATGAAGTATATATTCTCATCTGCAGAAGTGGTTGTGTTAAGGAAACATGGTACTGGTGCCCAAAATACAGTGTAAATGGATTCGCACAAGTTTTGCTGCTTATGCAAACGGAGAGCAAATACTGAACACGCTGATTTCTTATTAGTTGCAAAGCTTATGACAACGGTCACTTTTCATATGTGTTTGAAGGATCAATGTTTGTTCATATTTTATTGTATTAGTTGCCAAAATGAAGCAAAACCAGTTTATTCTATTTATGTCAGCAAAAGGATTGATGCTCTTGGACTAGGAATTGTCTATCACTCATGTGCCATTCGTTTTTACAGAAGAAGAAATATATAGCAATTAGTGTGTTGTGTTTTTTTGCACTAGTGCAAAACGTCCACAAACTTTGTTGAACTACCTGAATTAAAGCATTTCCCAGGCCCAGCGCCAGTCTCTGCATTGCTCTCAGTTCATTGTGGGCGCGTTATCAGCACCATAATTAAACAGCAATCTTCAGACGAACAAAGAGGAACGACATTGCAACAGGCAGGTCTGCCTCCCCAGGTGTTTTGCAGCAGCATGACTAGCTCGGCTCACGCTTGATTAGATACATCAAGGAGTTAAGTGGAAAAAAATATGCTTTTTCATCCCCAGGTCCTGTCCAAGTTGTTCGTTGTTGCAGTTCCTGCAGGTAAATTTATCAATCAGATCAGCATGGAGCCCGTTTCTGACTCGATTGTTGCTGCCTGACTGATAATCAGGCCCCTGGTCGTGCAGGGATTTGTCAGCCACCCCTGGCTATGTCATTAAGTGTGACTGAGAAGCTTTTTGATTCCTTATTGATTCTCCGCAGAATGGATGGGAGGCAGCGCTGGTATTTCATCGCTGTTCTGATTGGTTCCGCAAGGCCAAGTGAAAGAGTGGTCCATGGATAGGACAAGGATGACTCACACACTTCATGCAGTACTTTAAATGGAAACATGAAAGTGCTGGCATTCACTATCCACAGTACCTGTTTGCTCCTGCGAAGTGCAGGTACTCTCCCATTAAATGTATTGCAGCAGTGCTGAGAAGTGCAGGTAATCTCCTATTAAATGTATTGCGGCAGTGCTGAGAAGTGCAGGTACTCTCCTATTAAATGTATTGCGGCAGTGCTGAGAAGTGCAGGTACTCTCCCATTAAATGCATTGCGGCAGTGCTGAGAAGTGCAGGTACTCTCCCATTAAATGCATTGCAGAAGTGCTGAGAAGTGCTGGTACTCTCCCATTAAATGTATTTCAGAAGTGCTGAGAAGTGTAGGTACTCTCCTATTAAATGTATTGCAGAAGTGCAGAGAAGTGGAGGTACTCTCCAATTAAATGTATTGCAGAAGTGCTGAGAAGTGCTGGTACTCTCCCATTAAATGTATTGCAGAAGTGCTGAGAAGTGCTGGTACTCTCCCATTAAATGTATTTCAGCAGTGCTGAGAAGTCCAGGTACTCTCCCATTAAATGTATTGCAGAAGTGCTGAGAATTGCTGCTACTCTCCCATTAAATGTATTGCAGCTGTGCAGAGAAGTGTTGGTACTGTCAAATTAAATGTATTGCAGCAGTGCCGAGAAGTGCAGGTATTTTCCCTTCTGTATTCAACAAGTGCTGGTACTGAGTGCCAAACATACCTACCCATCTAAAGCACTGACTACGTGCCACCAAACTAGGCCTCATAGATGCCTTCATCCTGAGGCTGTGAGAGCCCTGGAAACGCTACACTACAGGCGCCTAGTCCAATCACTTTCTCCCACAGGCTGGTGTATGGTGCTGTCGCCATTTTAGGAATAGGCAAGTACACACATTGTGAACATATTATTTTTGTTTTCCAAAACGTTTTTGGTGTGTTTGTTCCACTGTACAGATTGGAACTACTTCAAATGCCTCATGATTACTTTAAGCTGTGCCACATCCCGTACATCAGGCCGACGTATCATTCTCAGGTCACGAGCAGTTCACGTTTTTGCACAGTCTTTTGTTTGCGATCAGAGAATATTTTTGGAAGTGGTGTAATAATCGGTCGTAGGACAAAAACGAGTATTGGCAAAGCCAAGGGGTCTCGCCTTTGTAGACTATTAACTTTGCCAATAGTTTTAAGCCACACTGCACAGCCTCCAGGAGGCTGTGCAGCAGTGGCGGCTCCTCCGCTAAAGCGGAGAAGCGTCGCCCCACTGGTTTTCAGCAAAGTAAGGAAAAATAAAATGATAATAGCTCAATTTTTTATTTTTTATTTTATGGCGTTTTATATAGCGCAAACTCAATGTTATTATCATTTAATTTTTTCCTGTTGCAGGCACAGCAGCTTTGCCAGGCGGGGCGGGGCTGCTCTGCTGACAGAGCAGGGGAGCAGAGGAGTGTTTTTCACTCCCTAAGTGCACATGAATGTTTGGCCGGCCGTCTCGGGCCGTCCAAGCATTCATGTGTACTTAGCATGTTCTCCAACCAGGCTGCATTACAGCCGATGTGGAGGACATGCCCAGGCTCCCATTACCTTCTGAGCGCCAAACCACAGCGCTCAGACCAATCACAATGCTGATTGGTTCTGGGGAGCCTGGGTGCTTCCTGTTCCGTGTTCCGGCCGGGCTACGAGGAGGAGAGACGTGACGAGGAAGACGCAGCTAGGAGGACGTGGCAAAGAGGATGCGGCGAGGAGGACGCGGTGAGGAGGTAAGTTTAATTTTATTTTTTATTTACACCATCCCCCCCGTCTCCACGGCCTGCCACCCTCGTTCCGTGCCAGCCGCCACTGCTGTGCAGGTGGCTAAAGTGATCAATAACTAAAAAGAAATAAAACATGCAAAAGCATTGGACGGGAGGCGCAAGCGGAGCAGCATGGAAGAGATGAGGGCAAATGGAAAAGCAACACGGGAGGGGACATGAAAGAAACGGGGGAGTGCTGGAGGGTCTGCGAAAAAACCAGGGAGGGTGAGAGTGAAAGTAACGTGGGGGTTGTGGTGAATGCAACACATAGTGCACTGCACTCGAGGGGGAAGCAATAGGTAGAAGCACACAGCCGAAGAAGAGGAAGTGGAGATGTAGTCGGGTACCAGAGAGCAGCACAGAGAGCGATAAGAGAGAGGTATATGAGGGAGACGACTTTAAAACGTACGTACTCTCATGGAGTGCTTCACTCTAAAGAAAAATGTAGTGCTTGAAAAGTAAGCAGTAGAAGGGAAGCTGCAATTCCAGCAAATCAGATATTGCAAGATTGGCAAGCTGCAGCACAAATAAGAAGCAGACAAATGGGAGTGACATGGAAAAGTCAACAAGTGGTTGGCAATGGGCCGTCTCCAAGCCCCTCTATGTTCTTGGTAAGTCACAATACACCTTGCTACAAACAGCGCCTGCGCTGTCTTGTTAGCTCGACCTAATGACTACACATTAATAATAATGATGCAGAATTCTGTTAAAAATCCTACTGCAATGGAAATGCAGTGATGGAGGCCTATGAATGACAAAATGTTGTTCTTTAGCTCAAACCAAATCAGACCTGTAGCTTGCAATATGCATAGAGTGGGCTTTGTGTCCATTGCTGTCAAACTTTGGCTTTTTGGATCATTATGTTACAGCCATTGTCTTGAGACTTTATCACCCACATCTCAGATCAGCCTAAAGAGATATTTATTTATGACCTTATTCTAATGACTGATTGGGTGTGTCCATCCCGGGGGTGTAACAAAACTTGAGGGGGCCCCCTGCAAAGTACATGGAGCGGCCCCCTTCCAGAACTACTCTGGAGCTCACAGGCCAGGGTACTGCACTGAGGGGACCCCCTGGAACTCGGAGCCCCCGCACTGTGAGGGTCTTTGCTATGCCACAGGTTTATCCGTCCAGAACTCAAGGCCATTATGATACGAACTAGATCCATATGGTAGATTTTTGTCAGCATGCCTTTTATCATTGAACCCTCCAGCCCTCCATCTTTTCAATAAAACACAAACCCAGATGTTCTGGCTTTGATAATGCATGTTTTTTTTATTGCAGCCCCTTTCCTTTAGTCGGACAAGAGCTGTTATAAAATAAAAATAAAAAGGCAGATTATGGCATGCATTGGAAGGATCATACTTAAAATTATCTTTCATGGACAATCTCCACCTTGAAAAAGCCATACTAACCCCTTTGCCGAATCAGTATACAATCAATGATTGCAACATAATTGTGTGTGCAAAGCATCGGTACATTCAATTGTGACTTAAGGAAGCGGGTGTGCCCCTTTCAGGCCCATCCTCCTTCCAATTCAGAAGGCATCACAATGTGTGCAATGAGAGACAGTCACAAAGACACTGTCATGCCTGTGCCCTTGTTCCAACATCTCCATGCCACGCCCTTGAACCACCAATTCTATTGCCTCCCAGATCATGCCATGCCCATCGTCACATCACCCTAATTTGTGGGCAAACTGCTTACTTTCAGGCCACCCATATGGATCCCAGTGCATAAATGTGCCAAATGTAATGTGAAGAGCATCAAAGCCTTGTTGTGTAAGTGAGCCAGTAGCTGGTTGAAAATGGATCCTGTCCGGGCTGTAGCTCTTGCTAGATTTTATACTGTAGTGAGACAGACGGCCATCTTGAGTGTGGTTTCATATTTAGACAGCATCCCTGCTCAGTTAGCTCACGTGTTATCGAAGTAATCCTGGAGAAAGGTCTGGCTAAGTGAATGCTCCTGAAATCATCTGATTACTTACATCCTGTTGTCTAGTAGCAGCTGGATGTTGAGCACAGCTGCATGAATATTTCCCACAAGTTCTGGTGCCTGGAAGAAAGAAGCACAGAACCACAATAAACAATTGATCTCAAAGACAAAGGTAAGGTGTAAGCACCAACTCAGAAGATATTTACTCCCAAATTAAGACTTGTGCATCACTTCACAAGACAATCCTGGCAAGGAGCTTCATTTTCAAAATCTACAGAAGAAAACAGACAGTTTTGGAGGATTTGATCAAACCGAGACATGTATTATAGACTCTGACTTAAGAACATTATTTCATTTCTTTGGATATATAATGTTTTTTTTGTCATTGAAAATATGAAATAACTCATTGCACAAATCTACATGTACAGGAAATTAGAAAGCCTAAAAGTACATTGAAATAAGAAACTCTAAGATAACAATTAAGAAGTCATTTGATTTCTTTCACACAGGAGCCGAACTTTCCCAAGACAGTGGACATCTCTTATTATTGGTTTGATAGGAAATAGGGAAATTGAAGGTAAAATAGTTGAACAGAAATGACGGGTAAAACTTTGAGGTCTTGTTAAACAGAATTTTGAAATTGATAAATCAGTGTGTGTGCGTGCGTGCGTGTGCGTGCGTGTGTGTGTGCGTGCGTGTGTGTGTGTGCGTGCGTGCGTGTGTGTGTGTGTGTGTGCGTTCCCTTATCTTCTCCTATGCGAAGACTTGGAGTTGAAAACAACCATTCAGAATACACTGTGGATAGCAGAATGGAGTAGTGGACAGCAGGAAGAATGACAGGCTCACTCAATGACCTCCTGAGACACCTTGTAACTCAGCTTGTTTCTTTCTTTCTTTCTCTGTCCTAGTCCCAGGCCTGATGGTTATCGTTGTGATTATCACGAGATTTGCTACTACCAGGAAATGGAGTTGGGAGCCTCATCCGGAGGGATGGGTACACTTTGCACCCACAGGATGAAGTTGGAAGACTGTTGATGCTTCACATTTGGCAGAAACAGATCAACTCTCCTGGTGAAACTCTGGAGGCAAAAAGGAACTAGTGGAGGAATTGGACATGGAATTACTAATTCCCAAAGTAATCCCTCATTTCTATAGACAACCTTAGCGTCCCTGTTAGGCTAGATTCCTCTTCCACCCAGTACATAGTTTGTAGCAAACATTTTCAGACCCTTTGAGCAAGGCCTGGGGTAATTCAACAAACAAACAACAAGCATCGGAGTCACCATAGTCTCAAAAGCGGGTCTGAAATAATTCCCAGATGGATTACATCCTTACTTCCTTTCATAAATGTCTTTCTTCAATAATAGCAAACACTATTTTCAGGGATCTCACACTGGCGACGAGGATTATTTAAATTACCGACACCCCAACACGCTGTGTTCCACTCCATGATACCTCCGACAACAAATTTGGGAACCCAGGTGATTTCATAACTACATTTCTGGATACAGACTATTAAGGTAAAAGAAAAATATACATATTCACGCTTGCCACAGATAGAACTTTTTACAATTGCTTAGGCAGCAGTTTTATACGGCTCGTTTGCCAGCTGCATCAGGCACGGCAGTTATGGTCAATGCAGCTGTGCAAGGTTGTGGCAAGAGTAATCATTTTTAAACGTGGCATGTTCATTTTCATTAGACAAAGTAACAAGAACCATAAACAGACTCTGTCTAGAAGCAATCTAACTCACATTTCTTTCTTTAATGAACAATATCCACTTTACGAGCGTTCTGGGTGGAACCGTTGATGATGAGGGATACTGAATGTGATTACCGCGTGCGCATTATAAAACCTGTCAGTACGCGACCGTGAGACGAAGGAGACGCTGGTATGCGATCGCTGTGCGACTCGTAGTTTGAGCCAAAGTACCAAAACAGAAGTTTAATAAGAGGGACACACTTCTCACACTTCTAATCTTGAGTATGCAGGCACATTTAAGAAGCACTTGTCTCCTATCTCAAGATTTCACTGCAGTAGTGTGCTTTTCAGCAGTGGCCACTCCCTAACTCCAGCCTTGCACAACGGGTCCCTCTCTCTTGCTGAGTATTGCGCCACCTACAAACAAACGAAAGACATTGATTATTCCACACTTGCCTGCAATTGTACCTTTATGAGACGGTTTCTTTCCCCTTGCACTGCCATCTAGTGAAAAGATTGCAGACAAGGAGCTAATTTTGTTCAATGAAGACGTAAAGTAGATCAACTTATTTTAACTACATACGCAATTTCCTGGGAAAACCAGTTCTGCTGGCACATGTAAAGGCGGTGGGCGGGGTGGGGCAGTGGGGGCGGGGGGGGGGGAGTCGATAGATGACAGGATAGGTAAAATATTATAAAAAAATAAATAAAATCACTTACCTTGCGCTCGCCTCATCGCTGACTCGGCGATGCGGCGAGCGCAAGGTAAGTGGTTTTATGAATTTTTTTAATTTTATTTTACCTATCCTGTCAACTGTTGACTACCCCCTGCCACTGCCCCGCCCCACCACCCCACCACTCTTACCTGTGCCGATTGCGACTAAAACTGAGATCTATATTACCTGTACTTTGGTAGCGCTTCCTCCTTCAACAGTTACCCACACACTACCAGTGGGTTACGACCATAAAAGTGAAAAGAAAAACACTTTAAATAGAAAAACAACAAAGAACAATACTCTCACCTTTTTTCATGTTGAATCCAGGGGAACCACCCATGAAATGGAACAAGTGGAAGAAAGTGTTTAATAACTACGCAACAGTATGTGAACCGGATTTAGGGTTAGAAAGAAAAGTTGCTTTATTACATTGTTTAGGAGCAGACGGACAAGAGATATTAGAACACTTACCTGAACTTATTGTGGAAGAATCAAGAGGGTTAAGTGGTTATAAGATATGTATGAAACAAATAGACATGCATTTCCTGCCTTGCATAAGCACAATATTAGAACAATATCATTTTTGGAGAAGGTCACAAAAAGAGGATCAGCCAGTCGAAGATTTTGTCTCAGTGTTGAGAAAACTTGCTGCCACATGTAAGTTTGGAGCAGCAAATGAAGAACGTATAAGGGATCAATTCTTGCTCACATTTAACATTGAAAAAGTGAGGGAAGAATTAAGGCTAACATATGATACACCTCTAGGTCAAGTACTAATAGTAGCAAAACAGGTTAAAGATATGTTGATGTGTGTGAAAGAGATTAAGAATGATACTGCTAGCAAAGCCACTAACGAGAAGGAGGTAGTAAGTGCGGTCAAGTAGAAGAAAATAGAAACAGTTACGGGCAACAATCATAGTTTCAAGGAACAATGTTATCGATGTGGTCAAAGAGGATAGATGGCCAATTCTAAAGAATGTCCTCCTATGAGGGCCAAATGTAAAAAGTGTGGAAGAAAAGGACACTACATGGCTTGCTGTAGAAGCTACAACCCTATGAAGAAAATGTGAACAGTTATCTCAAGAAGGTTTGTGATGAAATTGTTCTATAAATGTGTGATTCTGACATTGGTAATCCCACAGATATTGTAAAAATTGAAATCATGAATTTGAAGCCATTTTTGACTCTTGTTCTACTCTGACTATAATATCAGAGGATGTTTTTAAACACTTACTTGATGAAAAAGTAAAACTTCATAAGATGGATATACAACCTGGAGGTTACGGAGGTCAGCCTATTAAGATGAAGGGGTGCATTCAAGGAATGATTGAGTATAAGAATAGGTATAGTTTCAAACATTTATGTGCCAGAGAAGGGCAACAATATTTCAAGCTCAAACTGTAAATGAACAGGCAGACTTTGAAAAAGTTATTGAGTGCCTTGGTTGTCTCAAAACATATGTGCATAAGATCAAATTTGAGAGAGGTGGCTATTCCAGTGTCTTCGAAGGTCAGGAGACTACTTATCTGTATGCATGAGCCAGTGAAAGAAGAACTAGATAAACTGTGCAAGTTAGGCATCATAGAACAGGGAGAAGCAACAGAGTGGTTAGCACCAATCGTAGTGCCCCCAAAGCAGATAATAGAATAAGATTATGTGTAGACTTGAGAGCCCTTAAGTAATGGTAGATAAGTTCCTATTACCTAACATATCAGAGGAGCTCACCATGCTTGCTGGAGCCAAATTCTTTTCAATACTCAACTTAGCATCAGCATATTACCAGGTGCGCTTAAACCCAGAGTAGCAAGAACTCCTGGTATTCATCACACCCAGGGGAGCCTTTAAATTCAATTGCATGTCTTTTGGGTTAGTTTCCGCAGCATCAATATTTCAGGGAGCTATGTCTTCCATGCTTGGAACAATACCTGGTGTATTTTTCTATCAGGATGATGTGTTGGTGAGCGGGAGGACTAAATCTCAACATGATGAAACAGTAAGAATGGTGCTGAGGAAGTTCTGAGAGTATGGTTGGACAGTAAAAATTGAAAAATGTTAGATCAGGTGTGGAGAGATCACTTATCTAGGACATACAGTGAGTGCATAAGGTATAGAACCAAAAGAAGAACTTGTACAAAGTATTTTGAAAATGGTGTCACCTAAAACAAAGGATGAATTAAGGACCTTTTTTGGCATGATAGAATTCTATAGCAAATTCATTGAGAACTGAATCAGTAAAATGATTAACATGAAGGTGTTAATGAAAAAGAAGCTACTATTTGAATGGAGCAGGGAGTGTGAGGGTGAATTCCAAGAAGTAAAAAATAGTTTGAAACATGCTCCCAAATTAGAACTTTCGAACCTGGAAAAGGACTTATAGTGACCACAGATGCTAGTTCAAGGTGCTTGGGGGCCGTCCTATCACAAGAAAACCCAAATGGTGAAGAAACTTTAGACTTTGCCTCTAGATCTTTTAGAGGGACAGAAACCCATTATTCTGTTATAGAAAAGGAGGTCTGAGCTGTGTGCTGGGCTTTAAAAAAAATCAGGAATTTGTTGTGGAGAAATGCATTTAAAGTACGCACTGACCATAAGCCACTCAAAGGGATTTTTTCAAAGAAAGGCTTTGATTCCATTTCCAGCCACATTAGAAGATGGGTCATCAATTTTCAAGAGTTCCTTTTGACAAAGAATATTTACTGGGGGTTAAGAACAGAGCAGCTGTTTGTTTATCAAGGTAAGTAAATGAAGAGGTGGGAGATGATGCGAGTGGAGAATCAATGGAATAGGGGGACTGGCTGATGGAAAATAAGTCAATACTCAAGGTGTGGTTTCAGAGGAAATGTGGAAAAAAGGAATGGATAGCGATAAGGTTCTAGGAAAAGTGAAGAGTATGTTGAGAAATGGATGGGGACAGGGATGCGAAAAATGGGAGCAGATTAGGTCATATTAGAGGGCCAGGAGAGAGTTGGCTTAAGTTGATGAGTGTCTGTTTAGGTGCATGAAATTGATCCCTCTATTGAGGCTGCGTAACCAACTGATAGATACGGCAGATGAAGGGCATTTTGGTTTCTGCAAAACAAAAGAAAGAATGAGGCTTGATTTATGGTGCCTGGCATGGACCTGCAAATAGAAAGGGTGGTCAGGGAATGTACTTTGTGCAGTAACAGTGATAAGATCTGGACCACTAGGAAACCACCCATGTTCTTCTGCAAACTCTCAAATTGACCTTGCACAGATTTACCAATTGACATAATAGGTCCATTATCAGGGGAAGTTAATTCATCATACATAGTAGTATGGGTAGACTTATATTTCAGGTGACCAGAGATAATAACGATTTCTGACAGCTCCAAGTGCATAATTGACTTCCTTGAAGAGGTATTTAGGGGAGAAGGGTTACCTGTCTCTCTTCTCTCGGACAAAAGGGTGCAGTTTTGTTGTCGAGACATGCAAGAGTATCTGGAAGGCAATGGTACAAGGCAGTGGTACAAGGCATTGGCTGTGTGCTCTCTACCACCCTGGTACCAATGGAGTTGTGGAAAGTTTTACAGTTGTCTAGAACTAATGACATAAACTGGAAAGAAAAGGTATTGAGAAGATTTTCTGTATACAGATCAACTCCACATCAAACTACCAACAGGACTCCCTTCGAGTTACTAAGAGGAAGACAACCCAACTCAAAATTGGTTCCAGGGTGGATGAAGTGGCAGAAGAGATGGGTAGATATAAACACTAGGCAATCTTGGAGGCAAAAAGAGCTTAAACTGCAATCAGACAGAAAAAGTAGCTATGACAGGGAACACCACACCGCACACTTTGAAAGAAATGAAGGTGATTGGGAAAAGTGAAAGCCGCCACAGGGGCAGTTACATGGTCTAAATTCATCAAACCCATGAAAGTTCTAAAATTATTTCATAACGCAGTAAAGACTGATGATGGAAGGATATGGAATTTGGGGCGAGTGGTTAAGTACCACCATCCCTTTGATGATGCCAGGACTCACAGTCTAACAGAAGGAAATAGATTTCATAATGACAGCCCCAAGAATAGATGTAATGTCTGGCACACAAAGTTCAGTGAGGACAAGAATCACTAGGGAAGTGTTGCATGCAGGACAAGTTCTTGCACTACGTCTCCACCTAAGTATCGCAGAGACTATGTGAGCAATTCGCCAGTAGGCTACCTAGTTTATTATTAACCCAATGCTTCTTTCCCATTATTTTCAGCCCAAGGTTGAATTTTTTGTCTTCCCCCCTTAGGTTCCTCCACCTTTACAATATCTGGTATTTTAGGATGATTATTCATATCATAGTTTGTGGCTTTATGATCCTTTTTCCTAACGCCCTTCTCCTTTTTCATCCACTATTGTGTAAAGTTAGTTACGAGTCATTTAAATCTTTATTCGGCTGCACAGCCACAAATGCACACAGAATCAGCACAGTATATAAATGCATAAAATCAAGTCAAGTCAAAAGAGCTTTATTTCGACAATTTTGTCATAAAAGCAGATACAGCTAAAATTCAAGTTTAACAAAAGGGTTAGTCCTTCACGCTAATAAGTGTTAAAAAAAATTCCAATTCATTAAGATTAAAAATCAGAAATCAAATCAATAGTAAAAGCACTGAGACATAGCAAATACACAATGTAGAATGATAGCATAGTGTACAAGCGTATTAGGAGCCTCAGCACAAAGAATGACAATCTGTGGGGCATCTAACTGGCCATATTGTTACAGGACATCAAGTAAGGATAAAATCATACATATATTTAAAACACCAATCATAGGTAAAAAGTAAAAACAACGTATATTTAAATCACCAATCTTAGGTAGAGAGTAAAAAACACGTTTAAAAGTGCAGACAAGCGGGTACTCTGTGCAATGGGGTTTAGATAACACCCTATAAGAAGCTCAAATCGATGACCCATCAAAGGAAAAGCCAGCTGGTGAAGGTGCTGAATTATTCTCACTTTTACAGATTTTGATCTGATGCACCACATCCACCTTTGAAATTGGGCTAGCGGAATTATATAGCGAGGTGAGGGATCCATCATCAAGATTCTTAATGCTTCTCTACTTTGCCTAGTACCCAAGGTCTTACATGTAGGCACTAGGCAGGTCCTTCGGGGAGCAGCATAAGCCGGACACACAAAGAGAATATGAGAGTATGTTTCAGCGTGTTCAACACAATGTGGGCACTTGTTGTCTCCCAATGGTGTCCATTTTGCAGTGAAAGATTTTAGGGGCAGAGTGCCTACTCTAAATAGAAAGTAGAATTTGCGGTCGAGGGGCTTAGATATAATGTCCCAGTAAGGTTCAAGAAGGGGACAAGGTTTGGCTAATAAGAACCTCCCAGTCAGTGTGGCACTGTCACTTGCTCTGATACTGTTTAGCCCCACCATTTCCCAATATCTTTCCTTCAGTGCTTCCTTGGATAGGGACAGCAGATTTGTTGGATTGTCCCACAGGTTGGTCAGGCCCATTGAGATCACTGTCCGTTTGATGTCGCTGAGCCAGCCAATTTTGTGGAAGCGGTCTGCCTCTAAAACATCCCTAAGACCACTAGCATGGGTGGACAACTCAGGGGTACTCCATATTCTGCGCCAGTATAATATCGGACGGAGTCTTGCTAAATCCGCCAATGAATACCTTCCCATGTCGCTAAGCAGGGGGAGAGAGGGAGTACTTTTTGGGAGGCTGGTTATTGTGCGTAGGAATTTATTTTCAGCAGAGGTTAGCTGGGCTAGATTTCCATACCCCCAAAGTTCTGAACCATACAAGACTGAGCTAACCACCTTTGTACTGTAAATTTGTAATACTGGGCTTACTGGTTTAGTCAAAGATGAGCTGAATTGTTTGCTTAAGACTCCCGCTAGTGTCTGTGTTTTAGTGCCATTTTTTCAATGTGGGGCCTCCATTTCATCTTTTTCTCCAAGGTGATACCCAAGTATGTGAAGGCATCCACTTCCTCTAGTGAAACACCCTCAATGACAATTTTTCCCCTATATGATCGATGTTTATTAAATCTCATTAGTTTAGTTTTATCTGCATTTATCTTTAGCCCTCTAAGCTTGCAGAAGTCTTCGAATAGGGACAACGCGCGCTGCAATCGTCTAGGTGTCTTTGAGTTGATGAGCGTGTCGTCGGCAAACATTAAAATAGGGACCTTGGAGCAGGCTAGAGTCGGGGCATCAGTGGGTGTCAGGGATAAGAATTTGGCAACCTTGTTAATGAAAAGGCAGAACAACGTGGGTGTCAAAACACACCCTTGCCGCACTCCCTTTTCGACCGGGAATGTGTCAGTGGTGTTCCCTTGTGTGCCCCAGCATATGTGTGCAAAGTTGTTCTCATGGAGACGCACTAAAAAATTTAACAGGTCCGCCGACATACCAAGTTCTCGCAATACCACCCATAACTTATTACGGGACACTAGATCAAAAGCCCATTTTAGGTCGACAAATGCTGCGTACATGCTGCCTTCACCGAGCACCACTGTTCACCAATATATCAGAATGAATCTAAAGACCTGGTCTATTGTGGTGATGTGCACACGGAACACTGCCTGGTGTGGAGTTAGAACATTGTTGTCGTCTATCCATTCTTGTACCTTTCCTAGGGCAAGGCATGCCACCACTTTTTGGATAGAGTTGATGAGGCTAATGGGCCGGTAGTTCTCGGGCCTTGATCTGTCCCCCTTCTTATATACTGGTATAATCTCAGCCCGCTTCCACGAATCTGGGATGGGGGTGCCCTGGGAGAGGCTGTTTGCTAGTAGAGTTATATACCTACACCACTTCTCCTTTTCAATAAGAAGATGTCTGCGGGTATGCTGTCAATCCACAGGGCTCTCTCCCCCCCCCCCCCGGTGATTGCGTTGAGGGCGTTCATTACATCTAATGGCTCGAATACCAGGCCCGTCAGGCTGGCTAGGGGCCATAACTAGAGGTTCACACAGCTCACTGGCACTAATACAGTACTGGAGGAAGAAGTGTTTTACCCATGATTCTGGGGCAACGTGGTTTTCTGGAGGAGGTGGATGTGTGCTCCTGCCCTATTTTACAAGGGTCCAGAAGTGTTGTAAATTACTCCTTGCACCTGCTGATTTCAGTTCCTGCCACCTTCCCTCATCCCACTCTTTTTTTGTTTTTGCCTGGGCAGTTTTGTAGGCCTTCCTGGCATCCCTTATAGCGTTCATATTTTTAGTTCTGATGGCTCCCCCAAGGGTTTTACAGGCTAGGCTACATTCTTTATTATACCAGTTCTGACGGGGTTGGTTATGCAGTACAATAAGGTAAAAACTATACAATTCATTTAATTACAATACAATGTGCACTACCCATGCAATAGTACAAATGTGTAGATAGTAGCCTACTACACCGATAGCTACCCACACCCAGTACCTGTTGTAAGTCCGGTCAGGAGACCTGTGCAAACTTACATATCTAAAAGAGTCAGACTCCAGAAACATTCCTTTAACTTGCGATCCTTTTTTGCCTAAGACTCCACATATGCAACAGAAAACGAGAGACAGCAAACTCAATCGCTTGTCTAACATCAATTCTCAGGATCCTAATTACTGCTCCAAAGTCCCTTATTCCCAAGTGTTAGACTTGTCATTCTTAGGGTGGTCTTCCCCCAACCTTTTGCTTGCTTACCTCTACCCTTTGCTGTATCTTTTTGTTGGCCTTAGTACTCTGAGCACTTTACCACTGCCAACGAGGGCTAAAGTGCATGTGCTTCTCCTCTAAACATGGTGACATTGGTGTATACCTGATTGGCATATTTAGGGTACCTGTATGTCCCTTGTAAAGTGGTATACCATATACCCAGGGCTTGTAATCTAAATGCTACTAGTGGGCCTACAGCACCGGTTGTGCCATCGACACTTGTAGCCTTTCAACCCTGTCTCAGTCCTGCCATTGCACGGCCTATGTGTGCAGTTTACTGCCACTTCGGTTGGCATTTAAAACTACTTGCCAAGCCTCAAACTCCCCTTTTATTACAGATAAGTTGCCCCGAATGTAGGCCCTAGGTAGCCCTAAGGGCAAGGTGCTGTGTAACTAAAAGGTAGGACATGTACTTTTAAGTTTTACATGTCCTGGTAGTGACAAACAGCTAAATTTCTTTTTTCACTACTGTGAGGCCTACTCCTCTCCTAGGCTAGCATTGGGAACTCTTCAAAACACTTTAAAGCTGTAATTACTGATTAGTAAGCCTGGGCAGAGTTCGCGGAGTTCCGCGTGCAAAAAAAACTCCGCCGCGCTACGCGGAGCTCCGCAAGCGGCGGAGTGCGTTAGATAAATGCTGTTAGCAATGATTTTCAGTGCCAGATGCTTGTCCACACTGTGCAATCATCGCGAACGGCACCATGCACAGCGCAAGCGGGCACTGCTTCCTTTCTGCTGCTCGAGTAGATTTTTACTCGAGCGGCAGTTTTCTCAACGCGAACGGACAGTTTTTCAACGCGAGCGGTCGCGACCACCTGCAATGAGAAATCTGACCGCCCGCGTTGAGAAATCTCGCAGGGAGGTTGATTTGCCACGCTCGCGATCGTCAACTTGATGTTGACGATCGCGAATGAGGAAAAATCTCGCCGGGAAGTGGATTTTCCTCGCTCGCGATCACCAACTTGACGTAACGCGGAGTGTGGAAAACTCCACGAGTGGAGCGGAGTTCACTGCCCAGACTTACTGATTAGAAAGGATTAACTAAATCATGTTTCATATTTTTTTTATGGTAATGATAAATCCTCTTTAGTGCTAAAGTTGGATTTAACATTACTATTTTAGAAATGTCACTTTTAGAAAATGAACATTTCTATCCCCTTAACTTAGTTCTGTGTGCTTGCAGCCTGTCTCCAATACACGTCTGGGATAGGTGACAGCTACATTCCCTTGGGACAACCACAAACACAGGAATGGTGTTTGTGACAGAGGACTCATCTGCATTTATGTGCATTATGATAGCCTTCCTGGGCAGAAAGGGGGAGAGGGAATTGGCACTTACATCTGAATAGGTTATGTCCTGTCCCCTCACAAAGAACAGATTACCCCCCACAGATAGACTAGCAGACAGGGCTGGGATGAAAGGGGACCTGTGAACTTCAAAGAGCTGCTCTGAAGTCACCCTCACTTCAAAGGCACATTTGGGTATAAGTACTGGGGCTCTGACCCTACCAAATCAATACACTAGTGGACCTGTGAAGAATTCTGCCAGGAGTAAGGACTGCTGTGCTACAAGGATTTCCACTCTTCTGGTTTGACTGGCCCAAGGAACTGCTTCACTGCTGTGCTGAGTTGCCCCTGCTGCCTGCTGATCTCACCCCTGCTGAGGACAAGGACTGGACCCATCTCACTTGAACCCAGTGTGACTCTAAGAGCTTGCTGGCTTGCCTCCTGTTTTCTGAGGTTGCAGGGTCATAAAAGACTGCTTGAATCCCTGATCGTCCTGCTGGACTCTGCCATCTGTATGTCCTACCCTTGCCTGAGATACCCCCTCCAGTCCTGGGTCTCGGAAGTGGGTCCTGTAGCTGTTATGCTACAGAACCAATGCATTGTCATCACTGTGCCAATCGGAACCGATGCAGTGCCATTCAATGCCGATGCAGTGCTGATCCGAAGACGTCCCTGCACGGCTTCACGATGACTGAGAGGTTCAACTCCGACGCAGTGCTGATATGAGGTCCTGACTGCAAGTTTCAACTTTGATGCATCGACCCGACTTAGTAAATCAGAACTGACACATCTTACTCTTGATGACACCGCTTTGTCCCATCCAGGGTACTTTGTCAGCGGGACCTGTTTGAGTTCTGTAGCCCGCCTGCCTCTCCATTGCGGTCGGCCTGAACTTTGGATTTGCCCCGGTCTAGTGTGATCTCAAGTAACCTTTTAGCTCTATTGACTTCTAAGCACTTTTTTGGTTTATTCTTATAAAATTCATAACTCTGGTTCTACTTATGGGATTTTTGCCGTTTTTGTCTTGATTTACTCAGATAAATATTCTCTATTTTTCTAAATCTGCGCAGATTATTTTTGTGGTGTTTTCATTGTGTTACTGTGTGTGTGTGTGTTGCACAAATACTTTACACATTGTATCTTTAGATAAGCCTGCCTGGTCTGTGTCAAGCTACCAGAGGGTGAGCACAGGTTATCTTTTAGTGTGTATCTAGCTTACACTGAATAGAGTGGTGCTTCCTGCTTGGACAGGGTGCATACCTCTGCCAACCAGAAACCCTATTTCCAACACCAAGATACAACATAACGGAAGAATCCACTTCCTTCTGTACCCCTGATATGTCGAGCAGAAGATTACAGCATGCTCAATGGTTTCAATCTCTTGGGGACAGAAGAGACAATATCCATCAATCTCCTGGTGGGCACCCTGCCATTTTGCCATGACAGAACAGAGAGGCAGGGTCCCTAGCCGGTATTTCATATAAAGTGACTTGGCTTGGGAAGGTTCTATCTCATCCAAGAAAACCTCTATGCTGTAATTGTCTTTGAAATCAAGAAAATAGGCTGAAAGTGTACCTACTCTTATCTGCCCTAAATTTGATTAATCAATATGCCATCAGTATGCTTTTGATACCCCAGTGGTTTGTGCAGGGGTGGACTAGAAATTCCCACACCCAATCTGAAACAGGTGATTCTTGCTTTACAGGCCCAAGCCAAGAGATCCTAGATGCTCCAGGCAGCCCCAAAATATCCTCCAGGCCCCGTCGGTAAGGCAGGAGTTTGTGATTCGCCCAGAGTCTACGCCAATACAGTATAGTTCTCAGTTCCGTTTTATCAACAGTAGATCTGAGACCAAGATTGAGCAGTAAAAGGATCAGCGGGGTACTAACAGGGAGATTTACTTACAGTCGCATGAAGCGATTTTCTACTTTCTCCAGAGATTTTACATCAATATGACCTCATGGGTCCCCACCATAAAGGGTCACCGAAGGGCTTGAATGTTATACATTTGAAGGGCTGGAGATATAGGATGAATAAAGGAACCTCGTTGCGACCTCACAATTCCCCCTGAATATTGTTCACATTTTAGCCTGCACTTCAGAATATTAGGCATCCAATCAAACTGTTCAGTGAGCGTGACCTCTAGATAGTCAGAAACATGGACTCTCTCAAACAGAACCCCATTAAGAGACAGATTAGATCTAATTGATGTACAGGGATTAAAGACTATATACTTGATTTTTCCGATGGTAATCTCTAGGCCCCTCTGTTTGCAGAAGAACCCAAACTGATACTGAAGCCTATGTAACCCCATGGGTGATTTTGAGATCAGAAGAGTGTCATCTGCAAACAGAAGGGCAAAACATTTCACCTGGCTACACTTGGGGAATCATTCTCACACTTCTCTAGATAAGTCACCAGGTCATTGAGGAATAACATAAATAGGGTTGGAGCTAGCACACACCCTTGCCTCATGCCCTGATTGACTGGAACGGGGTCTGTCAGCTCGCCCTGTGGCCCACATCTGACCTGAGCAAAGTTATTAGTATGCAGCCTGATAATAATATCCAGAAGGTACTTTGGGATCCCTATTTCCGCCAGGACCTTCCACAAAGACTCCCTAGGTACTAGGTCAAAGGCGGACGGAAGGTCCACAAAGAACACGCATAGACGACCGCCCCCCAGTGTACCATATTTCCCGTAAAACAACTGGAGTTGACAGACCTGGTTGATAGTACTTATACCATCCCTAAAACCAGCTTGCAATAATGACAACATTCCAGAGTCAGCTATCCAGTCAAGCAACCTATCCAAGATAATCAGACTAAAAGGTTTTTGAGAACTATCAATAAGACTGATAGGCCTCTTAAATTCATAGAAGTGCCCTAGAAACCTTTTAAAAAATAGGATTTATCTCTTTCCCCGCCCATGTGGGAGGCATGGGAGCACCTCTTAATATGGCATTAAAAAACAGTGTGAAGCAGGGATGGCAAATATCCTAATCAGCCCTGAAGAGATCTCCTGGGATTTTATGCAACCCCGGGGCTTTGTTAGGAGTAATCCAGTCTAATGCTTTATTAATTTCAGCACTAGAAATATGACTAGAATTTTGGGCTGCAAGTCCGGGTTGGGGGACTACCAAATCAATACTACCTACACCACAACCAAGAGCAGTATTCACCAACCCAACGTTCCCACTCTAGAGAGATTCCGACCCTGTGGTGCAGGAGTACAGCTTTGAAATGTGGACAAACCAGTCAGCTGCAGAGATGTTATTATCGATTGGTGGATGATTGTCAGGGCAACCATTGGCAAGGATGCGCCAGAAGGAACAAAGTTCTTTCCCTTTAATGGCACATTACATGGGTTGCCACTTTGAGTACTCCCAGCCTCTTTTTGCACTTAATATAGCAGCTTTATAGGCAAGCCTGGCTTCCTGAATCGAGTTCCCGTTCTGATCTCTAATGGCTTTTGATAGTGCTCACCTGGCAATTCTACAAGATTTAGAGTACCAGTGGGCCTCTTTTTTTCCTTTGAGAATGGTCTTGGACTCCACCAAAAATAGATTCCTCAAGGATATAAACATCGAATTGTGAATAACACTAATTCTCATCATGGAATCAGTTTGCCTCAAGGATACCCCAGCAGCCTGCACAGCTTCAAGACCAGTGGTTACTGCTTCATACACATTCCTCAAAGTTGCCGGGAATTCGACCAAAGAACTCAGTTTTAACCTATGTCAGTTTTTGTGGGTATAAGCCTTCTGTTAAGGGTTGAGTATGAGAGTTAGATATAGTAGTATCTAATGTTCTTAACGTTAGATCCAAAGCATTGTGGTCACTGTCCTGCTGTGGAGTCACTAGCATACCAACCAATTTAGGCAAAAGTCTAATATCCAGCAAGATATAATCATTGAGACTTTGTTGTCCACACGATTGAAAGTGTGCCTCCCATCTTTATCTGAAATTGATCTCCCATTAGTGGAGAAGTGTGGCTCAATGGTTAGAGCGGCAGACCCTGATGCAGAGGTCTAGCCCGCGACAAGGGTTCAATTCCCGCCTCGGCGGGTCTTGGGCTCAATTTCCTCGGACCTGATAATTCTCGCCTCGGTGCCTATTCTGATCATGGGTCCCACTCTGCAACTCTGGGCAATAGCTTGCTTAATCTCCACAACGGCCCCCACAACGCTAGGATGCCTGGCTTCACCTTGGAGGTGCCCAGGAGTGGGCATCTCACAGGGAAAGGCCAGGAAGGGTTCCACAGCGGTATGCGTACAAGCACCTGAGATACCCCTTCGGGGGTCGATTCGGGCGCTATACAAATACTACTACATTTACATTACATGCTCTGAGGCCATTATTCATAGTAAATGCATTTAGTTGGATTGCAGCGGCTGCCCAATTCTTTACGGGGGAAGTGTGAGCCCATGAACTGTCCAGACTTGATCCTCGTCACCAGTTAGGGCATCCAAATTGGTAGTGAGTGGCTCAAATTTACAGTTGAAATCACCCACAATTTTATAACAACCAACAGGGAGAGTCGTTAAATGGCAGTCTATTTGGTCTATAATTTGTCGTTCATCTCTATTACCTCCTGGTCTGCAGTAAATGTTATATAAGTAATAAATATTACTGGTAGGGAACCGCAGACTAACACATAATGCGTCTGGAGAGCCCAGGTCAATCTCTATGACCACACAGAGCAAAGTGGTTTTTACCAAATTGTTAACCCCCTTCCCACCTCCAGACAGTCAATCCTTCCCTGAGGAGATTGTGTTCTGGGTAAAATTAGCAAAGCCAGAGCGAAACTGGGGGGACCGAGACCATGTCTCCTGAAATAGACTGATGTCGAACTTATCAATAAACTGGCACCAATCTAAACAGGCAAGTTTAGAAACTATTCCAGCAAGATTTCAGGAGATAAGCTTAGTCGAGGGAACCCTAAGGTCACTAGTAGCAAGAATATTTGAGGCTTCAGGAGTTACAGAAGTAAAACCAGCAGTAATTGTAAGAGCTGGAAAGTTAGAAGGGTCACCCTGTAACTCAAACCCTTGAGTAACAGACTTTCCTAGTTACTATTGTCAATGTTCTGTAATGTGTGTCTATTTTTTTCTCCAATAAGAAGGGAAGGTGTGTGGTATCTTCCTTCACCCCTGATTGACTCAACATAGAACCATCCTACTGTAAGGCTCAAGAATTGTTGAAATGAGAGATGGGGTGAAGAGGTGATGAGATTGGATCATCACTTATGGTGTGGCTGGGGTGTTTGTAATAAAGACTATTCCTTTTAAAACACAAGGACTTTCGTGTTTTATGGGATCGCACAGTGGGTCAAAATGGGAACAAATCTCTCATACCATGGAGAGCCACAAAGTTCATCCATAGAAAGTCTAGCTAATATCTTAACAGCAATGCACAGCATGGCATTCTCAGACACTGTCTTTCTTAATTAATTTAGTCTCTCTTTTTTCTCTCCCTAACATTTTGTAGCGCCATAGTCTTTATCAACCCCATCCTCACTTTGGCACATTGTGCACTCGCGTGTGTATGTTTACCCTGCTGCCCCCTGTTGATCCCACACTCACCATTCTCTAGACCGTTCCAGACTGCACAATCCACATACATCTTGAGTGGTGCAAATTTTGTTCTTCTTGGGTGCTCCCACTAACTTGGGTCTTTCTCTGTCTTTGCCCCTCCTGGAAGTGTTACACACCTTCTTCATGTTTCCATCATTTTGTGAAATCAAAAGATGTTCTGTCTTTCCTCGTGCCCAAGAACATACCTAGGCTTCCATGACAATGCACCTTTACCTCTTATCGCATCTGCGGTTGCCCGGGTAATGCCTTCCACTCTGCGGACACTTGCGATCCCTTCTCACCATTTCCAAGGAAATGTGATCTCGTGAGATTCTGATGTCTACACTAGATTGGGCTGATCTTCATTGGTTGTTTTTGATTCTACGATGGGTGGTACATAACGCTACTATTCTGAGCTTCAGACAACGTTTCCCTTTGTTCTCCTTTGTTGTAACTATGCCTTACCGAGACCTAGCCCGTGTAAGTACTCATCAGTTTAAAAAAAGATTAAGAGGGTCACATGACTGCTGCACCCATGCCCTGCAAGGTTTGTTTCTAAGGACACACCAAAAAAGTATCACCTGCTCTTTCGTGACCAAGAGCACTGTGCAAAGCCCTTGGGGTCCAGTATCTCTATGTTGGCCATCTTCATGGTTCACTTGCAGTGTTTAATTTGTAAAAGAAAGAGTGCTGGTGCCCAAAGATCTGCTCAAAAGCATGAGGTCGGTGCAACTGAATGTTAGCGCACTGAATACCAGGGCTGCATAGTCCTAAATCCACCTCATGCCTCCTTAATCCACTTCAAGCCTATATATCTCATTCTTGCTGGTTCCTTTTTTCTCCCTTTGTGATGTTTTTTCCGTCTTTCTCTTAATCCTTCTTTCTGCTTTGTGTGTTTTCCCTCTCTTGATCGAGGTAAATGGCTGATGCAGACAAATAAGTGCCAATCCCCAAAAAGGAGTGCCTGTGGCTCCCACCAGCAACCACCGGCTCAAATTAACCACTGTCCAAATGGTAGGCATGATGAGTCTCTACCCGTTGATCCCTATATTGGGTATGTTTAGTCGTACAGTCGGCTGGTATAGATCTCCGTAAGTTCGGCATAATAAATAATGACATAATTCCTATTTGTAACGTGTGAACATTTCAACCCCTTAAGGGTTTCAAGGCGCTGGGGGCCGTCGGGGAGATTAAGTGAGCTGTTGCCCAGAGTCACACGATGCTGAGCTGCCAACTGCGCCGGGGATCGAATCATAAGCCCCGCGCTCTGGAGTCAGCCGCTCTGGCCACTGCGCCACATCTCTCCTCCAACAGGTACTCGGTCTGCGGCACTACGGCTTCCAAGGTCTTCATCTCAGAGTGCAGCTTGCATTGCTTCCTTTAGGCTGCAGGCTTGTCTTGAGCTTCTATTTTCAAGTCTTTGGATTTCAAACTCAGTGAAATTTCGGCTATGAACATGGTTGCAAGGTTTTGCCTCGATGCCTTGGGGTAAAATGACAATTTTACTCTGTTAAGGAGGAAATCATAATGTTAAGGAAGACACCCAGGGTAATATTGCTCAGGACAGATCCCCCTTTAATGCTTGTTTTGTTACTTCTTATCATGTGCTGCTCCTTCATCTTAAACTCAATATCTGCCTTCTCTCTTCCAAGGCATTCCAGTTCATTGAGCTGTTGCTGGGGTTTCTACTGCTATGATCCTTCAGAACAAGCAGCAAGGCAGATCCCAGTGGTGTTATCTTGTATTGATGCACCTTGTATTCTCTCTATCACGTTATTGTTTGTGACACATGTTTGTTTGCCGTGAAGATGCTGCTGGCTAAACAGCTTTAAAGAAACATGCCTAATATTATCGTGTGTCTTTCTTTTCTTTTATTTATTTTTGTAAATAATTTGTTTGTGTGGCTTTCTTAATCAATTTTCCCCCCGAGGGTGGGATCTATATTTTGACTTATGGGGTGGGCGGAGCTTCATAAACCAGCTTTGACAAATAAGATATGTAGGTGTGGAGTGGGAGGGGAGTTCGCCAACAACTCTCCCAGATTAAAATGAGTAATGGGAACAAATACATGAAATCATAAAAGCCTGGTGGTAGTGTTGTCTCCTTGATGAGGCTGATGTGATGAGTTTCTTTATCCAGTTTTACAGAGATTCTCCTTTAACACGTTGCCCTTCAAATAGAGGTCATTGTTTTGCCAGATAAGGGTTCCTGCCAAAGAATGACCCCCTAAGACCATGGTCAAGGAAGCCAAAACACACTGGCTCAGATTTACAAAGACCTTGCATTGGGTGTGCGTTACTTTTTAAATGCAGCCGCGGCTGCTGCAGGTAAGATCGGTGGGCCAGGTGAGGGGGGATTTCGAGAGAGGACCACGAGGGAAAATTAAATAAATAATTAATTTTCCCTCTTGGTTGTCTCTCTAAATCCCCCCTCACCTGGCCCCACCGATCTTACCTGCAGCGGCCACGGCTGTTTAAATGCAAACCCAACGCAAAGTGTTTTGTTGGTATTTACAATCAACTGCAAATCGTGATTTCCATTGGATAGTAACCAAAGTAATGCAAATCTCCGCAGTGCACTATCTTGCGTTGCTTTGTTTCATGGGGGTGTGCCATGGTGGTCCATCTGCGTTCCGGAGCAACCACCCATGGGGTTGACACAAATCCCTGTCCTCAAAGAACTGGAAACAAAGATTTTCACAAAAATCCTGTGCCTCTCTGGGACAGGCATAATGAGAAGAATTTTTTTTATTTCTTCTAGTTTTTCTCTTTTTGCATGAGTGCTGTATTCTACAACACACCTACAAAAGGGGGTAGGCCGTAGGGCATAGCTGGTACAGGAAGGCATCTCTTACTGCACAAAAACTATGCTTACCAAATCACAGACTCCCTTGCACTATAGCACAAGAATGTCTGTGTTAGCCCATGGCAGTATAAAGTGTGCCAGGGCAGGGACAGAGCCTGACAGCACCACATCTTAGTTGATATGGTGCTGATCTGCTCAGTGTCATATTAAGGATTTTGGGGGCCCTCGGCGAGACATATTTTTTGGGCCCTTGTATGGAACAAATTTGAATTTTATTACCCATTTGTAACTCAAGCCTGCATGATACCAAACAATATTAAATTATATGTTAGTCTTTAACGGGGTTCCTCAAAAACAGTTGAAATATGTTTTGCCAGGACTTCAAAAATCCATCAGACTAGAAAGAGTTTAAATAGAGAGAAAGTTCACTTTACCCAGGGGCCACTTGGAAGGTGGGGGCCCAGTGTAATCACCCACTTTGCTCATGTTTTAAAACACTCTGCTGCTCTCTCCCATTGAAGCAACTCTGCTCAGCAACATTACTTGCTGCACTGCGTTGTGTGATTCTTAGTGTTAGACCTGTCATATTTTGGCGTGTTTCCCCTGTCTTTTTGCTTTCTGGCCTCCTGTTTTTGATGGTACGTTGGACTTCGTTTTGCTGGTTTAGTGCCTCTGCACACTTTCTCACTGCTGCTCAGTATTAAAGTGCAAGTGCTCCTACTGTAAATTGTGTTTATGGATTAAGTCGCGGTCAGCCAGAACTGTTTGGATTTGTTGTTCACGATGCCGTGATAGCCCCGGACGGAGCTATCGACTTCAAGGAACTGAATTTTAAGCATATTTTTGCTTATTCATAATTCTAAGAAATGTATGGTGGATTTTTAATCGTTTTTCGTCTTGTTTGCACAGATAAAATATTGGATATTTTTCTGAAACTGGTGTGGGGTCCTTTTGTAGTGTTTTCACTGTATTACTGCTGGTTATGTGCAAATTCTTTACACACTGCCTCTGCGATAAGCCTGACTGCTCGTGCCAAGCTACCAAGGGGGTGAGCAGGGGTTATTTCAGTAATGTATCACCCTTACCCTGATTAGGAAGAATGGTCCCTACTTGTACAGGGTAACAACCTGCCAACTAGAGACCCCCATTTCTAACACTTTGTAAATCAGGGCATTGTCTCAGAATGTTTTGCACACTCCTTCTAACACAGAAGCCCCTTCACCTTCGAAGCAGCAAACATAGACCTGCAGCCATTAATTCTTGCATTCCAGCTTCATATTGCCAGCTGGCATTTAAAGGTACACAGTGACCCTAAAACTGCTGCGTCTGACTTTTTACTAAATGATGTTAAATATTTTCAACAGCAGCACACAGTATTCTGTTGACATCAGAAAGTCACCCTATTCTAAGAATAAATCTATTTTAAGGCCCTTGACTGCCTTTGAGCTGAGCATCCAATTTGTCTGCTGTCTCTAGGTGTAGTGGGGGGGGGGGAGGGGGCAGCACTGCTTTTTGTATTCAGACAGGCATATGATGACTGTTTCCTGTAGTATGGGCCTATTACCGCGTGTCATGTAAGCGCCATCGCATACAAGTCCCCTGTTCTAGCCGGTCTCAGGTTCACAGGTGTGTGCGACTGCTGGATACATGGAAGCTGTGTGCATTTCGAAATCATATTTGAGTTGCATTCCAGGGGTGAAGCAATGAATGCAATGTTAACACTGTAAATAAGAGAAATTTAATATTTACAGGGTCAGCTTTAGCATTGGTGGAGCCTGGTGCAGCAATATTTTTTGGCGACCCCCCCCCCTTAACCTCCTCTTCTGATCCCCTCACTACCACCCAGCAAAGGTGCCCATCATCTCTCCATAGCTCCTCTCACATACATTTCATTTGTTTTAAAGTGCTGGTAAAGGCTGGCTTTACTAATCCACTCAGCTATCCAGATAAAATACAGATGTGCTCTTTGCAGCCGGCATATTAACCCTCTGCTCTACTTTATGGCGAGACAAAACTGCCACTAGACAAAACTCTGATCTCTCTCTAGCAGGAACATTAATCACAAGAGTTATCTTGACATTTTTACTGCTGTCTGAAAGCTGGAAGCATAAGGAACTCTGCAGCAGGTGCTTTTAAATCATAAGTTACAGCTAAACACACCGCCCCCCCTCCCCTCCTCCAGGTTTGTGCCCTCCCCTCCAGGTCAGCGCCCAGTGCAGCCGCACCAGTCGCACCGCCCTAAAGCTGGCCTCGAATGGTTAAATGCAAAATACCTACCTTAAGGAATGTCTTTCAATACAGTTTTCCTGTCTTTACTTACTGGGTAACAGCATGGAAGACAGAGTGGATTTTCAGCACTCATCATGCATTTGTAATACTCATCAGAGCACCAAATTCTGTTCCAACTCATATTACAGAAAGGATTTTGCATAAGGAACAATAGGCAAAAGGGTCTGTGAAGCCAGTGATAAAATATATAACAAATATGAATGAGAGCAAGTCAATTAATTTGCATCATTGAGATTGTTGGGACAGGAAGTCCCATGCATGATCTGGAATGTATCCCTGCCCTGAGTTCCCAACTGCTTGGGAAACTAGTATCCTGACTTTTGGTTTGGTCCCAGTAACCTAGCATGACGGCAGAGGCATAGCCATGTCCCTAATATTACAAGTTCCAAATCCTGTTATGTTGCCTGGCTTGCACAAAATGTGTCCTTATGGTGAGTATAGGACTACTGTCCATGCCCTAGGTAAGCCACATAAAGCAGTAGTTGCAGTATACCAAGTTTTGTGAATCTTTAAATTGACCAGATCTTTTTCTCTGTGTCATTCAGAGTGTGGTCTACTGACCCCTCGCTAGTAAAGTTCTGTTAGTATGTGAATCGAGGCCCTTGTGCTGGTATTCAGTGTGAATGCATGAGCAAAGAGTGTGTGACGCACAGTGTTGGATTCTGTGTGTTGTGAGAATCTAAGTACTGGGGCCAGATAAAACCTAATTTAGCATGGCACAGTATGGAGGGTGGACATAGCTTCCCTGGTCAGTGGAAGTGAATTGACTGCATATCTATGGCTGGAGCGTGAGGACCAGACACTGAAGTGAAGGATGATGCAGACAGGGTCCACCTTAAAAATGTGTTAGTAAATGTCCTCATTTGGCACTGCCATTTTATAAGTGATACGAGTGAGGGGTGGGACTGCAGTTTCTGTTCAAATGATTGAGGGACTGATTTATAGTGTGGCAGATGGGTTACTCAGTCACAAACGTGACGGATATCCTGTTCACCGTATTACAAGTGTGATTAAATATAATCGACTTGTAATATGGAGAACGGGATGTCCATCACGTTGGTCATGGAGTAAACCATCTGCAGAACTCTAAATGGGGCCCTCTGTTTCTTGGCTGAGTCTGTGTTGTGGCCTTTCCCTCTTTTTATAGAGTTCTAAAGGGCAAACAATCCTTGTTATGGGGATTGTTGGAGGTACAGAGGTACAGCGGTTCCAGGTCAGGTGGCTGTCAGCATCTTGATGGCTAGGTCTTCTACCTAGCCATTTTTCCTGCATGCAGACTTATTACTTGAAAAGTGAAAACAATTGTCTGTCCTTTTGTCTGTCCCTGATTATTGCTTCAGGAAAGCTGATGACCACCAGGTGAAGAAATCTCACACTTCATTTTGCCACTGTTTTGGATCCTCCTGCTGTGAGCCACATCATTGCTACCTGCTGTGTGAATCATCACTTTGCACAAAAGGTGTGTTGGAGGAACAGCCAGAAAAATGGCAATTGAAAGAGAACCAATCCAAACTAGAAATGGATGTGGAAAATGTATAAATGTGAGATCCAAACCACCATACTTTATTCCCATTCTATGTACTTCACGACCATGTCCTGGAGACGGGAGACTGCATGACAGCAAGTGTCCCAGAGATAATGGTACATCACCTGACATTTGTACATTCTGTTGGAGGAACAGACGGTCTGCCCTGGAGCCCAGAAGCCTGTCTGTCCTCTGAGATAGGGCCAGAGTGCTCCTTGGTCTGCGAGAGCAGAGATTGTCTTGGAGAAAAAGCCCAGTATGTTCCTGGCGTAGACAATACCCAGAGACACAGAGCAATTGCCAGTGAGCAAAGCCAGGTGTTAATATGGATATCGATGCATTTATCCATAAAAAAAAACTATTGCCAAAGGCTGGGCGGAGCTAGCTGAGTTGTACTCTGCGAAATTGCACGGAGTTATTGGAAAACTCTGTGAAATTCTGCGGAGTTCCGAGCCCTAGCGGAGTAACTGCACCCCCTGCAAAGTGGCCTCCTGACCCTATCTAAGCCTCATTGGATTTGCTTGGCGGCAATTCATGGCGGCGCAGCCCGGCCGCCAGTCTCTCCTAGCCGCCACTGCCTTCGCTTACATCCTGTTCCTTCCTGCTGCACACTCCGCTGATTGGGCAGAAGCCTAGAAGGCAGAACTGAAGCCTGAGCCTCCGCTGCTCTGGCTCAGAACAGAAGTCGGAATCAATGAGGGAGCCTCAGCCAGATTAGTGCAGCAGCTAATCCGAACTCAGCAAGAACTGCACTGCGCATGTCGTCCCAAACTCCACATCTACCTCGACACATAAGTGAGAGTTGTGTTGCTACTTCTGACATCTGAGTCCTAGTGCTCTGTCATTGCTGAGGTGAGAGTCATGACTGGCCTACATGCAGCAACTACCAAAGTCATGAAATGAAATGAAAAATACATTTATTAAGCGCATGGCTACCCTTGGGCATCCCAGCGCTGATAGCAGCAAGCAGCAGAGAACCGATCAACTAGGGAAATAGCCAGGTCTTTAACAGCCTACGAAAGGACAGGTGATTGGGTTCCTTGCGTATATGGAGAGGGAGGGTGTTCCAGAACTTGGGGGCATTGTAGGAGAACAGACGACCCCGCTTCTTGCTTTCCGAATCCTAGGAAGTTATCCGCAAGGTAGAGATTGGCCCAGTGTCCCCAACAGCCGTACCAGCATCTTGCCTGCATGTGTCCTGGTGAGGCTGCAAAAGTCAAGAGGTGCCACAGGGAGGCCCTGTGCTGAAACCACTGAAGCCTTCAAGTTTTGAGTGAGATCACTACCTTGGCCTAGAATCTAAGAAGATGCTGTCTCAGAAGAAGGACCAATTCTGCACCTGCCCAGTCTGCAACTCCCAAACACAAGAAACTGCATGAGAATGATAACTGAGTAGCAGACCAAGATCTGCGTCATGAACTAAGCCTTCTAACAAATAACCACAAGAAGGGAAAAGTGAACTAAACATTTGGGTGCCCATACTAAACTCCAGGGATTACAGATTTTGGGACATTTGTGAATAGGGGTGGGCTGTGGGGTGGGGGGAGTAATGAAGGGTTCAGTCCCTCAAGATCACAAACAGGATTTCAACTCAGTGTATGATCCTCCTAAATTCACTGTGCCATATTATGTGAGGCTGCGTGATGAAGTACTTTATTTTATTCAAAAGGTTAGCACTGTGCTGGTCAATACCTCATTATATCTGTGAGCACATAGTTCAGATCTGAGCTCTTGTCCCACACACTAGCTCTCTAAGAAACTACAAACTGCTTACCCTTGATAACCCGAGAATCAAGTAAAGAAAGGCTGTACTTGGCTGAGTCTGGAAAGCCATAGTGGGAAGGACCATGGGACTCCACTATCAAATGACTTCAACTTCCACGGTTGGGACAGAGTAGCTACTGTCTGTCCTGTAGCCCCTAGAACAGGGTCTGACAGAGAAGTTAACAAAAAATTAGGAGTTTGTGAATTTAAAACTTTGCCCTGGAAGTTGAGAAAGTCTTTTACTGACTTCACCATTAGTGAAGTACAGCTGACCCCATTCCCTGCTGCCCAAGGTCAAGCCTACGATGGATGCATCTTCTTGCGGCAGGCAATTGTATTTCCAGTTTCTCCATTTGTCTATTGTCCCATTCACATTGTTCTTCCACCTACTATACCATACAGCGGGGAGCAATGGTTCAGGCCACATCAGCCATTGGCTAACTTCTCACTGATTGACAGCTTTGAACCTTTTCACAATGACGACCCTGCACACAAAGTAGTTGACTTCAGGGCCATGAACTACTTTGGCAATGAGTGCATTTGGAAACCCCAAAAAGATTTTTATTCATTTCGTTTAGACAAGGATCCTGCAGTGGGACACAGTAATGTTCTTTAAAAACCATGGCAAAACAAGCATTGGCAAGGCCAAAAGGCTGACAGCCAAAACCAAACTGATTGCCTTTGCAAATGCAAATACTTGCTTAAATTTTATGACTTTGCACTTTGCAAATCTGGCAAAGGTTTTTAAAAACTAAACTAAATGGAAAAATGTTTAATTTTGCACCTTCACAGTCCTTCAAAGACACTCAAGCCATGGACAACCTTTTTTAAAATGCAAGAATGTAGTTTTACCTTAAACACAGTGCATCTGGGACATTTAAAAATTGTATTTTCTGGTTGAGAGGCAAGATGGCGTCCACGAGTGCGGACGTGTAGGCTGACCGCTCGCCGATGCTGGAGCTCGCAAAGCGTAAACTTGGGGAAAAGCGCCGGAGATGGAATAATGGTGCGGAGGAACATTTCTGGCTGATGTAGACTGTACGGAATCGGAAAAGAAAAGGGGAAAATCGCTGAGGAGGAGCCCACCTGTGCTAGGGGATGTTGATTGTTTCTGCGGCGCCTGCGGCAAGGTTTGGTAGTTTCAGCCGGAGCCGCTGGGCGGTTACACTGTACGGACTTCAGTCTTGGGCTGCAGGCTTCCGCTGGAAGCGATACGGAGGCTCAGGAGGGGAGTATCCTGGCTCCCTGACAATGCCTCCTAAAGGTGCGCGGGGGAGACTGCGCCTGTTGGATGATGCACATGTCGATGGAAACGCTGATGGTGGAACAAAGACGCCAGGTAATGCTGCTAAAAACACAAAAGCGGACACAAATGTTACTGGGGTTAAAGCTGATAATTTATCGAAAAAAACTATCCCGGGACTTTTTACAGCCGGTAGAGACAAAAAAAAGGCTAAGAATCTCGGTCCTATACAAATGGAGGGAGTGGACGGAGTTAGTGCGCAAGATGGTTTGGGAAATGGGGATTCCAATGAAGATACAATCTGTGGGAAAGATGGAGTTTCTTTACCTTTACTTACTGCTTCATTAAATGCTCCCAACGGTGATGGTATACATGAGAATCAGAGGAGCCAGGCTCAACACGCTCTGATAGATGACTTGGGCTCCCTAACTATACCTAGTACTTCAGGGATGGCTCAGACCGTGGATATGGTCTTGGGTACCATTCCTGATGCCAATGTCAGCTTGAAGCCTAGTATTGCAAGCTCTGCAGGGGGTTTGGATGTCGGGGGAAATTTGGATGAAAGAGGTGATGCCCAAGCTCCTACACAAGATGCTGAATCCGGTGATTTTTTTTCATTATCTGACCAGTCTACTTCATCTTGTGAGGACTTTGCAGCTATCTTTTCCACACAGGTGAATGGGGTCGGTGGCAGCGACCATAGCAGTTTGTATTTGGAAGATTCTGGTGAGCTCCCGGAAGCTAGCCCTCATACTGTTCGTAAGAGATTGGACCATAACACTGTTAATAGCGAGGTGGAAAAAGATCAGCTTTGTGGTTTACAGTCAGATTCAGCTCAACCTTCGGAGGATATATCTTTGACTTTAATTTATCATTCAATAATGTCTCATCGGGAGGAAACAAGACTGGAAAGTCAGAGAGTACAGAATCTTTGCCGTAAACTTCAAAACTCAGTGCGACGTGTCGCGAAGTTTTGTTCGGACTTTACGTCTAGATTTAATGAAGCGGAGGCACGTATCTCAAATTTGGAGGATGAGCTGGTGGCTCAAAAGGCTTTGACGGAATCCTTGTGCGGTATGAAAGAGGATACACAGTGGAAGCTGGCAGATTTAGAGAACCGTGCACGCAGAACAAATCTCAGAGTGTTACAGATTCCGGAGGGGCGGGAAGGGCAGGATCCCCGTAAATTTATTGTTGATTTATTCACAGATGCTTTTCCAGAACTTACTAGATGGGATTGGAACAGAGAGATTGAACGAGCACATCGCTTCCCATTTAATATCCGTACGAAACCTGGTCAAACATCGGATAGGCCCAGAGCTTTTCTGATTTCCTTTAATAGTTTTCTAGCTAGGGAAGATGTTTTTCAGTTAGCTCGCCCAGATAAAAAAGAGCAGGGAAGGATTTTGAGTTTTTTGTAAGGCCAGATTTTTGCCATTTCACAGTAGAGAATCGTTGCCAGCTACGCCAGCTTATTCCATTGTTTCAAGCTAAAGGGGCCCAAGTATTCTTACTGAATCCAGCTAAACTTAAAGTGATTTTTCAGGACCGCACCCGTTTTTTTTCTACAGAGGTCTCTGCAAAGAGTTTTTAAAATCCTTGTAGGATTTTAGAGTAGCGGTATAGCTGGTGGGGTGGGCCAATATCATTTAACTGGATGATAATGATATTGTATTGGTAATATATCCGTTTTGTTTTATCTATGCTTGTTGGAAGGTTGGGGTAGAGTTTTTCTTTTTGGGAGTAGTAGTAGTATATAACTTTATTCGGTTATTGCAACCATCAAAGTATCAACCAACATCCTATACATCAAATGACCAATGACACAACAAATATATGTACAATAACAACAATAATAGCAGCAGTATGTCCATATTTAAAGTGCATAGTGCCTCAAATTACGTTTCAATTATAAAAAAATATAATAGCAGCAATAGGTCCATAGTTAAAGTGCATAGTGCTTCATAGATTGGTACAATAACAGCAGCAATAATATCAACCAGCATCCTATACATCAAATGACCAATGACGCAACAAATATATGTACAATAACAGCAATAATAACATCAGTATGTCCATATTTAAAATGCATAGTGCCTCAAATTACATATCAATTGTAAAAAATATAATAGCAACAATAGGTCCATAAATAAAGTGCATAGTGCTTCATAGTTGGGTAGAATAACAGCAGCAATAATATCATAATTGTTAAAAGACAATAATTTCATTAGCACTATACATATGATCCAACAACAGACAATACCTAAAAATTACACCTAACAGAACAATACAGAATAAAACAATTCATCAATCAATAAAAGCAATAAAATACATCCTTAATCCTTACACTGATCTAATCTTTAAAATTGCATTGCGCTTATACCAGATAGCCTCTAAAAATTTGCTAACAGCTACAACGATTCTAGGGTAGAGATTAGTTTTTAGAATCCGTAATGCAATTTGGTAATGTACAAGTCCCAATTCCCGGCAAAGCGGAATAATCCACCTCCTACGAGGGGACATATACTCTGGACAAAAAAATAGCAAATGCGATTCATTTTCATCACATTTTTTACACATTGGGCAAGTCAATTCTGACTGTGCAGGATTCCATTTATGTGTGAATGATCTTATAGGCAAGGTCCCCAAGCGAAACCGTATAAAAAGGCTTTTAGGGAAAGCAAAAGGTATAAAATCCATATAATCTTCCAATAATGGAGTAGATTTAAAATCAAAAAAACTATTGGTCAGAGATCCTACATAATTTTTCCTTAGTACACATTCATTGATAAAATTCCAATAAGTAGTTTTAAGAAGATGCTGATCGACTTTCTTAAGTTTAGTAGGGTCATCCCAAAATCTACCGAGACCTAATCTACTCACCCACGAAAACACGTGTTTAAACCATGGGAGCGATCGAGCACCTGGTATATTTAAAACATCAGTCAGGGATTCTCTATAATCAACTAGCTCCGGTGTACACCAAAGACGAACCCAGTAGATCAAGACTTTCAAAGCCACTAAATCTGATATTCTTTTCAATCCTAGATCTAAATACAATGGAATAAGAGGTGTGCTCTGGGGTAGACATAGCATTTTCCTAACAAAACTGTTTTCTACCAGTGCAAGAGGCTTAGCATCAACAGAGCCCCATACTTCAGCTCCATAAAGAGCAGCCCCTTGCGCCTTTGCGCGGTAAATCTCCATAACCGGGGCTACCACATGAGATACCGTTCTATTTTGTGTTCTCAAAATGGCATTTGACCTATGCTCAATAAGAAATTTACTTTTCATGATCTGATCTAACCACTTAAAATTATCCATAAATCGTACTCCCAAATAATCAAAGTTTTCAACCCTCTCAAGGACGTCTTTTCCAATCCGAATAGTCAGATTACCTTTCTTGACCCCCTTACCTAAAATCATAAATTTTGTTTTATTAACATTAAGCTCAAGTCCCTCTCATTGCAGAACCCTAAAAATGTATTAACCAGGATCTGGAGACCCATAGGGGACTTTGAAATAAGTAGGGAGTCATCCGCAAAAAGCAATATTGGTGTCTTCCTACCGTTTAACATAGGGAATCATTTACACAGTTTTCTAAGACATTAACCACATCATTTAGATAAAGGGAAAATAAAGTGGGGGCAAGGACACAGCCTTGCCTAACCCCCGCTCAATAGGAATACAATCGGTTAGTTCTCCATTTGGTCCCCAGCATACTTGAGCATAGTTGTTTTCATGTAATTTACTCAATAAATATACAAGATTACTGGGAGCACCCATATTAATAAGAACCTGCCACAGATTCGATCGAGGAATAAGATCAAAAGCAGCTCTAAGATCAATAAAAGCCACATACAGCACACCCTTACGTAAAAGCACAGTCTTCCAGTACAATAATGTAAATCTAAAAATCTGATCAACAGTACTAATTTTACTTCTAAAACCTGCTTGGAAGGGGGAAAGTATTTCTTTTTCTTCCATCCATTCAATTAATTTGTTCAGGATTTGGCGACTAAAAACTTTTTGTGCGTTATCTAGCAAACTAATTGGCCTATAATTAGCTGGGTTATTAGCATCACCCTTTTTGAAAATAGTTATTATCTCAGCCCCCTCCATGAATCAGGGATCGCTCCCCCGGCAGAGATAGCATTCGATAGAAGATTAAAATAGCTTGACCAGATTAACGGCTCTGACTTAAAAAGATCACCCGGGATTTTGTCAGGTCCCGGCGCTTTGGCCATTTTAAGAGACTGAATTGCACAAATTGTCTCTTCAAGACTGAATTTGACAGGGTTATTATGATGTTCTTGCACTATGCATGGCGAAATAGCGTCCTCCACTATATTAGTACCACTGTCAATATCATCAAGCTTCCTTAGCGAATACAATGATGAAAAATGAGCTACCCAGTTGTCAGGTGGTATATTAAAACTTGGGTATTTTACTCCTTCGGAGTGTCTCTGGGCGACCAATTTCCAAAACGATCTACTGTCCTTGGTTTTTGTAGCTGCAAGTAGATCCTGCCAAAACTCATCTTCCCAATCTCTTCTAGCCTTTCCAAGCTGTGTTTTATAAAAACCTCTAGCGGTACGAATTTTACCTCTGTCACCCTCATCAATAGCTATTTTTAATAGATTCTTCGCTACTTTACAAGCAGGATTAAACCTGTCGTGATACTTAAAGTGTACCGACTTCGTAGTAGTCACCTCTCTATAGAATATCTTTTGAAGACCATCAAACAACTGCATATGGACTGATAAAATAGGTATTCCTGCTGGATCTATCCCTCGTAAGGGTCAAAAGAGGTAATAAACTGTTTATAAACTTTTGAATAAACATCCGGGTTAGCCATAACTTCCGGCCATCTAACAGCACGTCGATTATTGGTAGCCAATGCTACAGGAACGTTTGTAAAAATAGCAGCACACCCAGAAACCAAAAGCTCTCCCGCAAGTACCACTTCAAGAGAGTTATGATCACTATCAGACCTAACGTTGACTTTCATATCAGCTAATAGGGCCACAATCTCACATCAATTAATACATAATCAATTATACTGGCACACATACCTCTCTTAAATGTTGGTGCACACAGGGGATCAGAGGTAGTACGACCATTTAGGGCTCTAAGACCTCTACCAATGACCAGTGAAACTATCTGTAAAGCACATGATGTGAAATTTTTCCTCAAGGGCACCTGCAATGTAGGAATTCCCCATTGCTCGTCTTCCTCCACAGTAGTCTCAGATAAGAAGGAGCAGGGTTCAAAGCCGGTGTTAAAATCTCCCGCCACTATAATTCTTGTATCCGGGGGTAGTTTATCCAATATAGTGTCCAATAATGCTAAAGTCGTAGACGTATCAATAGATCGAGTTGGCCTTACATAAATATTAAAAATTGCCAAAGAAAGACCAGACGATAAGGTGACTAAAGTTCCCATTAAATCTAGACAGTCTATTTCAATAGTAGTGACAGAGCTAAAGCGACCATTCTTGATCAAAGTTAAAAGTCCACCACTAGCTCTACCAAAATGAAGGGCTGGCTTGGCGTCTACACTGAAGGATGCATATCCATCTATATAAGTTTTCTCTATAGCCCAAGTTTCCTGCAATAGACAAACATCATACCTCTCTATATATCTTAGCCAGTCATGATCACATAGTTTCTGGCCAATACCTGCAATATTCCAAGACAATAGATTTAAATTTAAATTCTGGGAGTTATTGGACTCATCAGCTATATGAATATCAATACTAGGCTCTATCATACCCTGAGATCTAGTATAGTCATCCAAGGGTCGCAGTATAATAAGTTCACCACTCTCCAGCTTCCCACCTGACCTATCCACCATATCATGTGAAACCGCTTCAATATTAGAGCCACCCAAAGAAGACGTTTGTTCAGTAACATGATTTAAACCACACACGATCTTTCCCACCCCTACTTGGCTCATAGCTCCAGGGCTATTGCTTCCCAAGATGGTATTTACGCACACAGGTCTTACATGCAGTCAATCTAATGCATTCATAGGAGATTGTAAAGGAAGAGTGCCAGTATTGGGGACATCAGATGATCTAGCATGGCTCTCATTCAGTTGCCCCATCTGGGCCCACTGCATTGGGGAAGTTGCTTTTAGTTGTATACCAGTTAGTTTCCCCGACATAATCATAAGTACGCAAGGCAAAATTAATTAAATTTTCAGCTAAAAAATTGGAACATAAAACAATATGGATATGATCAAACTGCGAGAGTGGAGTTGAACGTCTCTTTGCAAATAAAATATCAGATCTGATTATAGATAGACAGTTCCGCTCATGTCTCAACCAGTAGATCGCCTTATTAATCAGTGCCTCTGTATCTTCCCTAACACCTGAATTCAGCTTAGGTACCTGTACCATATAAATGGACCTATTACGTTTACCCTTATCCCTAGGAAGTTGATGGTCAAACTTCAGGGATGAAGCAAGAGATTGTGGTCGCCCTCTAAAAAGGGAGGCTCAGACACTAGCATTTGATTTGAAGACCACTTAGGTAAAAGTGCAGAGGGATTCATAAGCACACAGTTGGAATTCGTAGCCAAGGGAAATAAGTCCTTTGGCTGGTTATGAATTATAGAATCCAAATTATTGGTATTATTAAAGGAGCTGAGACCAGTAAGGGCCTCCGTACAATGTTTCCCATTGGTCCTTCCATACACAGAGTCAGTAGCCAGCCTTACATCACTACCCACTCCAGAAGGAGAAATCATTTTACTTAGTGAAAGCCCAGAATTCATACAACTACAACTACACACAAACTTAGACTTAAAAGACAGGACGTTTGATGACAGTATTCTCAATTGGGTACAAAGCTCAGTCATTTTACTAAACAGCATATCATTATCCACTAAACATTTTTCCGTAGCTGTATGTGCACCTTGCGGTCCTGGCAAAAAGGTAGTAGCCTGAGCTATAGAATCCAAGAGCTCAACTCCTTCAGGTACATCCAGAGGGGCAATTGGGCCATACCGGTTAGAACAGGGGATATTGGGAATTACAGCAATTGATGGATATAAAGAACATGGGGTCTCAGTCAATTGGTCAGCAAGAGTTATTATATCAATAGACTTGGAGGATACAGACGCCTGATCCACAACAGGAACAAGCTCATTAGACTGACATTCATAATCAGAGGATCGTAGTGAGCAGGGGTTCTCAGACAAAGATATGGCCGGGTTAATACCCCCACATACAATTGATTTTTAAACATTGCCGGAACCTTCGCCAATTTGACCTTATTTTTATTGTTACCTGTTGTAAGCAACTGTTCCACTTCGTTAATTAATGTGTCAATGTCCGCCAAAGTGGTTTGTTCTTGAGCAATACCAATACCCCCAGGCCTAACCCCTCGTTTATTTACTCCAGATTTCTTTGGTTTTTTAATACTGTGCTCATGGTTGACAACATCCCCTGCCTTCCGTTTTCCCATTTTAGCAACCGAACACCAAGCTCTATAGTCCTCACCAACAATACCTTGTCCAGTAGATTATCCGGAAGGTGTCACAGCCCAGTATCAGTCAGTCTCAAACGGGCGCAGGTCAGCCGTGGAATAACGCACTGAGGATGTTGATCAGTACAATCCCCTCCTGGGGAGAAGAGCGGAAAATGCCTAAAGACGCTCGCAATCCCCCTATCAGGCGCTATGGTTAGCCAGTAGACAGTCACACCACCCTGAGCGTATTTCAAAGAAAGGTGGCCCAGCCCTGCCTCTTCCTGGCGATGACGGGCAAGGACGGGCCCGCCCTTGGCCCGGGCTCGCCCGGGCTCCGCCCGCGCGCGTCCCGCGTCGCGGTAGAACCGGGCGCTTTGAGCGCTGGATCAGCAAGCACCTCCCTCCTGGGAGTGCACGAAGGCAAGAGGCTTGTGGTCAGTGTAGTCCCCCAGCAGCCACAAACAGCAGGGCGTCCCGCGTCGCGGTAGAACCGGGCGCTTTTGAGCGCTGGATCAGCAAGCACCTCCCTCCTGGGAGTGCACGAAGGCAAGAGGCTTGTGGTCAGTGTAGTCCCCCCAGCAGCCACAAACAGCAGGGCGTCCCGCGTCGCGGTAAAACCGGGCGCTTTTGAGCGCTGGATCAGCAAGCACCTCCCTCCTGGGAGTGCACGAAGGCAAGAGGCTTGTGGTCAGTGTAGTCCCCCCAGCAGCCACAAACAGCAGGGCGTCCCGCGTCGCGGTAAAACCGGGCACTTTTGAGCACTGGATCAGCAAGCACCTCCCTCCTGGGAGTGCACGAAGGCAAGAGGCTTGTGGTCAGTGTAGTCCCCCCAGCAGCCACAAACAGCAGGGCTCTTTTCTCTACCTTTCTTTTTTCTTGCCAGTTCTATGTGTATATGTCCCCCTCCCAGGCATGAGAGGGAAGAGTATCTGTCCTCTCTACGTGCCTGAGATGGGGTTTGTGGGCCACGGCATCGGGTGACTGGAAGCCTGTCATCTTAAGGACCTTGGGTCCGAAAGCCTTGTTGAGGGGGGGTTGGGGCAGGTTGGGGGGCTGGGTGGGGAGAGTTTTTGGCTGGGAGGGCACCCGGGGGGGTGAGAGGGGTAAAATTAACAAAAAATTCCACAGTATCAGTTTCGGAAAAACATTTGAAAATAGAAGAGGTGGGGCACTGTCTAAAACTGCAGTAAGGATTAGTTTATATTTTCTTTTTTTGTTCATTTCTTCTAATGGCTAGCAGGGGGTTAAAATATGTTCTTTCAATGTTTGTGGCCTCAATAATTATAATAAGAGAAAGAGGGTTGCTGCCGAATTACGCTTGATCCAACCTGACTTATTATGTATTCAAGAGACGCATATTTCATGGGGGAATCGTAAAATGTTGGCAGACTTAGGCTTTGTACTCGTAGTTGCCTCACAACAATCCTCAATGACATGGGGGGTTGCATTACTTGCTAAACCTGCCATTCAGACTACCGGTCATTATTTATCCGATAAGCTGGGCCGGTGGGCAATTTCTGAAGTAGTCTTGGGGAGTATTAAATTTACACTATGCACCATTTACGGGTCTAACCTTGATGAATCGCTAGTTCTGGAAGAATTAAATATCGAACTTGCATCGTGGCCAGCCCCTTTGGTATTGTGTGGAGACTTTAATATTAATTTGGTCAAGAAAGAATTGCAAGGTGGGACACAAGGATATGCGGGTCGGAAACCAAGAGTATTTAAAGCATTATATAATTTGTTAAAAGATCATGGATTATTAGATGTTTGGGATAGTCTTCATCCATCAGTGCCTGGGTACACGTTCTATTCCTTCCCTCATCAGAAACTGGTACGTCTTGATTATTTTTTCATATCTTCTATATTTCTTACGGGGGCGCAGGTGTATATATTCCCTAGGATTACTTCTGATCATGCCCCTATAGCTGTAGAAATTCCCGCATTCTCTGTAGGGTATTCCCCAAGAACTTTTACATTTGATAGGAAATTACTTTTTCATAACAACTTTAAAGAGCATATGCGGAGATGGATTAAGGATTTTTTGATCACAACAGACAATCAGTTCACGTAGCAGTTCTTTGGGATACTTTTAAAGCCTGTTTTAGAGGGGAAGTGTTGAGTTTTGGTTTACATTATCAAAAGATAGCTAAAATAGAATCACAGGAACTATATTCTAAATTAAGATTGGCTGAGGAAAAACTGACACAGGCAATTTCACAAAGTAAAGATATTGCAGATCTGGAAATTATTGCAGCAAGATGTCGGGCAAATATTAATACTCTTTGGAACAAGGAAAATGCTAGGAGGTATTTGATATATAAAAGGGAGTGCCTTGAATATGGTGAAGCGGTGGGTCGCTGCTTAGCGCTAAGGTTAAGGATGAAGGAAGCTTCCCAGAGAATTGCTGGTCTTAGAGATAATGCAGGAGTAATTATTCATGACCCTCGAGGCATACTTGCAATTTTGCATCAGTTTTATACAGATCTATACACCCAGCAGAAATCATATGATGCATTAAATAAGTTTTCTGTCTTTGGGGATTTAATGCAGGTAGATCGGGAGGAGGCAGAGGTATTAGATAGCTTAATTACAATGGAGGAGTTAGAGATGGTTATTAATAATTTGCCGACTGGAAAAGCTGCTGGCCCGGATAAGCTTCCAGGGGAGGTTTATAGTTTTTTTTTTCCTGATATTAAGATGGAGATCTTGGCTACTATTCGAGCTGCACAAAATGGCTATGCACCTAAGTCGTGGGATGAGGCCACTATTGTGGTTTTTAAGAAAAAGGGGAAACCACCAGAAATGCCGGGATCTTACCAACCGATTTCATTGGTCAATTGTGATGGAAAAATTTACGCTAAAATATTGGCAAATCGGTTGGCTAAGGTTATTGTTCCGTTAGTTTCCCTGCACCAGCATGGCTTCATTCCTGGCCGAGGGACGGTGGCCCATGTTAACAAAGTCGTGACACTATTCGACATTGCCCAGGCTGGAGGGAGAGATTTGGGGTTAATATTGTTAGACGCTGAGAAAGCGTTCAATCGTGTTGCTTGGGACTATTTGTGGAACATTATGGATCGGGCGGGATTTGGACATGGGTTTATTCAGGCCTTACAAGTTTTATATAAGGCACCGGTCGCTAGGATATATGCAATGGGTATAGTGTCGGAACCGGTTAAAATAACTAGAGGAACCCGGCAAGGGTGCCCCTGTTCCCCCTATTATTCGCTCTTTATATCAATCCTTTTGTTGAGATGCTGGGGAAAAGTCCTTTAATTAAACCGTTTATTGTCCGGGAGATTCCGTATTCTGTCTTTGCTTATGCGGATGATATTGCGATTACTACGGCAGACCCCGTCGCTGCTATTGGAGAGGTGGAATGTTTAGCGCAAGAATTTGGCCAGATATCAGGCTATAAGCTTAATATATCTAAAATGCAAATATTATGTACAAACAACATTATGCCCGATGATTTAAGAGTTGTTAACGAAGTGACGTACTTAGGGATTAAAATTCGGGTATCTATGAAAGAGCTAGTGGAAGTTAATTGGGTGGATATAATGACTCGGGTTAAGGAATCCTTGGAAAGATGGGGGCGTCTTCATCTTACGCTGGTGGGTAGGGGTAACATCTTAAAAATGAACATACTCCCCAGGGTTTTATATTTTTTTAGATCTATTCCATTAGAGGTGACCCGGGTTCAACTTCAACAACTACAATCCCTCTGTGCTAAATTTCTTTGGGCTCCGGGTAAACCTAGACGTGCCACACGGTTCATGACTCTTCCTAGAGAAAGGGGTGGTTGGTCGATACCTGATTTCACATTTTATTATTATGCTTGTTTTTTGTCTAAAATGCGGATATTACTGACTGGAGAAGAGGCTAGTAATATAGCAGAAGCTCCTTCAATTTTTCAAATGCTGCTTGGGGCAGAGGTGAATAATTGTTTGTTTAAAGAAATTGACGGCAGCTATTACAAGAGGACACGCTTCAAAGTTATTGACGCTGTTTTTAAAGTGTGGAAAGTTATTCGGACAAAACTTTCTCTTGAGGGGATTACATATTATACACCAACAAATGCCTCAAAGATTCTCCCACCTATTTTTTGGGATTATGTAGCTAGTAGTTGGAGAAGTAAGGGTATTCTACAAATTGGTAATTTTTATGAGGCCGGGGGGCTCTTCCCCACGTTTTTAGATTTTGCAAGACAATATAATTTACCCAGGACGCAATTTTTTAAGTTTCTTCAAATTCGGGCTTTTTTGGGTAGGAAAAACTTAGTGTTTGCATTGCATGCACTTATTGAAGCCATTAGGCGACAGGAGAAAATAGGGGCTCTTTATAAAATTCTTTTATCTTCGAGGGCAGACGATTTGGGGAAACATAATGCTAAATGGGGTAATATTTTGGGAGGTCATGAACTATCTTTAGAGAAAGCTATTACAATGTCTGGGGAAACCCTTCTATCTGCAAATTTGAAGACCCAATTTTTTAAAACTGCTTTCAATCTATATTATACTCCCGCAAAGATGATGAAATGGGGGGGGAGACAGGATGGTAAATGTTTTCGTTGTGGGAGTGATAAAGCTGATAGCTTACATGTTTTTTCTGCTTGTGACAAGCTGTTTTGTTATATCATGGGTATTGAAAAGTTTTTGTCAGAGATTACTGGGATGTCAATAAAAATTACTGCTGCTATGATGTTATTAGGAATTGGTCAGGATTTAGAGTTTGGGAAACCCATGTATAAATTTCGTTATTTATTGTTTATGGCTATGGCAGTTGCTCGTCTCTGTGTTGCTGCCTCTTGGCTTCAGCCTGAGGCCCCTCTTTTGAAAGCTGGCGAGCCAGAATGTATAATGTATTTAATTTAGAATTTAGTTTGTATTCCGCAAAAGGTTCAAGGAAACGAAAGACTGGTATTTATATTTGGGGGCTTTTTATGAGCATATGAATGTTTGAAGTATGATGTAATATGCTGATACTGTGGATCAATAAAATAAAATAAAAAATAATAAAAAAAAATAAAAAAATTCTATTGTATTTTCTCAACTTCATATTATGCAAACACAACAACAATAATTTCCCTCTTTCCAGCACCACTATCAGGCAGGAGTATCCATTATTGACAATTCTGACAGCATTCTCAGTAACTTGTAGGATGGTAGACTTCGTGCTCCAACCCTCTCTAAAGCCGGATTAGAGCTCACCCAGAAGGTTACTGACTTGTGCAAATTGTTTTAGTTGGAAATTGAAAGAGCTCTCTAATATTTTTGTTATAAATGGGTGCCCAGAGATCAGCTACTAGGTGGTGAGGAATTCAGGATCATCAGGTTTTATTTTGGTAAAGGGAATATTTGCTCTATTTTGAAGCCATTAGCAAAAATGCCTATTTGAAGTGAGGGGTTGATAATATTAGACCAATGTGGTAATTGGGCACCACACATTTCTTTTGCTAGGTTAGCAGGTAGTGAGTCTCAAAAGTGATTAGAAGGGTTAATCTTGGAGACGATGTTTCGTAGTGTGATCCTTGAGATGTTCGTGAGGTGATACCAGGTGCTTGTGAATTTCCTGGTTTAGAGTGAGAAATGATGTTAGGTCCAAGCAAGGAGGTTTCAATACTTGTGCTCCTAGCATGAAAAAGTGTGCAAATTGCTAAAATTTCTACTCCGGTTTCAGAACTACAAGAGTGGTCAGTGGGTTTGACTCTGCTTTGACTACTTCGAATAACTTTCTGGGTCTGTCTTGAGCCTGATTGATCTATGATCTGGCCGATAGACTGGCAATTGGCATCAAAGACATGTTTTTGTAGGATCTTCAGGTGCCACAAACAAGTTCTAGATTATTTCTAGAGGGATTTTGTTGCCAGGAACGTTTACTGAATCTGGGGATTTTTCTTTCTTCATTGGGATCTTTGGCATACCATGAGAATGTTCTTTTCACCGTACCCCTTTTTTCTCTCAGGGGCACTACATCATCCATGATTGCCATTAAAGTGACATTGAGTTGGCTAGCAGTGATGTTTACATCTAAATGGTCCAAAGAGATCAGGAGTCTGTTGGTTAGGTGGTCTCCAGCACATCATGGTTGATGTTTCTCATTTCCCTGGTCAGGAATTTGGGGTGTTAGGGCTGACCAGGAGTTATGGATTCAGAGAAAGAGACGCTAAATGGTAATTGACAATGATCCAAACAGCCCACAAAAACTCAGCAGTGTGTATAAGTTAATTTCCAGTGATAAGCAGATCCAGTGTGACCCACTTGGTATGATTAGGTTTCAGAGAGAATTGAGTTAGGTCATTTATGAGCAAGAATGAGGAGGGAATTTGAAAATGGTTACCTTTGGGATCTTCCCAGAGAACGTTGAAGTCATCACTGAATATATGGTGGTAGTCAGAAAATATAAGTTGGTATATAATGAAGTCCATACATTGTTCTACTAATAATTTGTTGTCCTTGGTTGGGTGGTAAATGATGTTAAGTCTGGATGGTCTGGCTGCGATGGATTTGAAATCTACTCTGAGGCATTGAAAGGTGGTGTGGGAGGTCCGTGACATATCATTTGCAGGTGATGGAATTTCTGTGAATGGCTCAACTCCATCACCATTATTGCCTACCCTGTCAAGTTGATAATACCATTGTTTGGCAACAACAGAAAGACCATAACCAGCAGAGAGTATTCACCGGGCTAGATTTCCACCAAGAACAAAAAATCTAGGTCCATCTCTAGGATAGATTTGGCAATCTTGATTTTGTGTTTTTCAGAAGACCTACAGTTGTGCAGCATGGATCATAACATGGTTGTAGACATGCTTTCATGGGGTGTAAAGACCAGTGGAATTTCCTCATGGCTTTTTATATTGGCCTGTAAGGTTGGGGGTCTGCGCCTGAACAGTCCCTTCAGATTGGAATAGACTTAGGTTCATGAGTGAGGTTTTACCATACACCACCCCATCCTTAACTCCTGACAGGAGATTATTGAACTCCAAGTTCTTGTCAAGGAAGTACTAGTCACTGGTCAGAAAAGAGTAAATTTCTTCGGTATCGAGGGATGGACAAATAAGGTAAGTTATGGGGTATAGTTGTGGTGTTCCAATTTAGGGACTCATGCTTCAAGTCTTACAGTCATTTCCTAAAGCTGCTTGTTCATGCATTGATGTTTAAACCTTTATATGCCAGAATTATTGTTGCCTGCCTGCTGACTTAGTTCTCTCTCTCTCTCTCTCTCTCTCTCTCTCTCTCTATCTATCTCTCTCTCTTTCCTCGCCACTTAGCTTTGAGTTTCTGGTTATTGATGCTATTGTTTCCCTTTCCATCCTGTCTTGTATGCCCATTTATGATCCAGTTGCACTTTAAACGTATTCCCTGTCTTTCTGTTTTTCACTCCTGATTTGTTCCCTGGCTCTATATTTTTCCTCTTTGATTTATATACAATGTTATTTACTTCACCTCCTGCAATCTCTTGCTTACTTTGCAGGCCATGTTTATGTAATTTACTGAGTCCAGTCTTATTGTGCTTGTCTTGATGCATTCGGTGTTCATATTTGCCCTAACTAGCTTGTTATAGTTACATGTACCCAGGTGCTTGGCCTCCTTGTTCATTCTCCAGTTTTAACATTGTGTTTTACTCCTGTATGTTTGCTACAGTTCTTAAGTCTCAGCCCTTTTGTTCTGCTTGTCCTAGGCACATGCACCAGTTTTTTCTGCATTGTGTGCTTGTTTATTTAGAGCTATTTTCGCTCTGCTGCTTGGCTTGTTCTTTTCTTGGGCTTTTAGTGTTTGACAAGTGTACTATTTTGTACTCAACTGAATCACGTCTACGGCCCTCCTTCTATGGAGTGCTTGCAGAGTGATTGTCAGTAAGAATAATCAACAGCATAACACTGATGGAGCAAGGGTTTTGAGAAAGTAAAACCTGCCCGGATTAATTCCTCAGTAACATTTACTAACAGTGTGCGGTGAAACTAACGTGCAAAAACACGAAAACACGGGGAAATGCTTGTGCGCATGCGTGCACTAATGCGTGGACTAATGCATGAAAAACTAGGCCACATTTCATGTTCTGCTTGAAATTTAAAATAATAATAATGCTACTTTCTGTGCGTTAATGCTTTATTAGAGGAATAACGTGGGATAGTGCAGTGGTGGGTGGTAAAACAGTGAGAATTATATTTCATGAAATTAATAAATGTCTGTGTTTTATTCATCGTAGTGAAGCTTGCATGGGCTTACATCGTTTGCATGACGAATCAAGGGTTAATACAAGAAAGTCAAATAAAAAGCTGAAAATCGAGCTCTGAGAGAGAAATGAAGAAGGCAATGTTGACGACCTTCGAGATCCATTGTATGTCTGCCAAGTAACGGAAGGATGGCCGTGAGATTATGAGCAAATTGTACAAACTTCTTCCGCGGAAGCTGCAGAGGCGGACAATAAAATGTAGAGTTTTGAAACATGTTACGAATCGAAGGAAGCTGTATTCGTGAAACGTGGATTACGTATTGTTGAACAATGAATGCTGTGAGACCATAGACGTGACTATGGTAGTGTGATAGAACACCCCCTAAATTGACCAATGAGAGACTAAGATTCTGAAAATGTTGCTATAATGGTGGGATGGACATTTAGGTTTTTAGAATATAACTGGGGTGACTGGGAGGTGTTAGGCAGAACTCTTCGGCGTGCCTCTTTGAAGAAGCTTGTGAGGGGAGATTGTCGCTGTCCGTCGGTTTGCTGTATGCAGTTAGAGGCCTACCTGTTTCCTGTTCCTGTCCTACTCTTTGTTCCCTGAATCTTTCCTGGGGAACCCCCATCTATTCCCATGGCCAGGGGGTAGATTTTCCACTAAATTACTTAGGTTAGTATAGCTAAAACCTGTATTTTGCATAAATATTTGCAAACGTATTATTTGTCTCTGAAACTTATGTCTCTTCATCTATCCACTCCTTCATTGCATTCTATTCATTGTGATTTGAGTTTGATATCTTTTTTGCTTTGACAAATGTTCTCTCTCTGTGATTTATTCTTTGTTTGCCTTGTAAAACTGTACATGATGAGCATTTACCTTCACATTATTTGCGATAAATACTATTAACCTTATTCTGAGTTTGTGCTTTATTTAGAAGAATAGATCGATAGTTCGTTTCTAATTGTTACCATCAACTCTTCAACTAATGGTCCATCGACCAGAGGAAAGAGAGTTTGATTACAGGTTCAATTATGTATCTAGTGTGTTAGGATGAGCCTGTAGTTTGTGAACAACTGATTTAACGATTAAACTTGAAACAGTGCTATCAGGGATTTAGGTTGGGTGTATGAGTATGGGCCAGTGATTGTGTATTATCGATTATCGATCCCTGATTGGCGCTGGATCAACAATAAGTTTTCGTATTGCTGTGGGATCTTCTGATTCTTACCTGTGCACAACGCTTATGGTACAAGAGTTGTGCAAAATTCATGTAATTTTCTTTGGTGTAATTATGGGAAAATGACAATAAATTACACATAATTAGGTGAAATGGAAATAGGTCATTCTGCGCTATACTTCAGCGCAAAAGCATCCTTGTGTCGATTTTGGTCACAAGGACACATTTAAAAAAAAGGACTGTAATCAACAGCTGCTCGTTCAGTTGTTCCCATGCATTCTTGATTTTTTTACTGTGAATTTCTCACTCGAAGTACATTTTGTTTTACAGTAAATGGCACATAACTACATGAAGTGGTATAATGGCGAAATAAGGGGAATTTCACGTAACAAGCGTAACACGAAATTACTAGTATTACACCAGCATAATTTAAATTTCACCCAGGCCTAGTGGTAACCCTGTGTGTTTGTCCAGTTACTCTGTTTGTACATATTATAGTTGCCTTGTCTTCTGTACTCTGTTCCTCTCCCTTAAGCTGTTTGCACCTGCTCTTTCTTGGTGCATATAGTAAAAAACATGGGCTACTCTGTATTTCCCAAAACCAGGGTTGCATGAGCGTTATACAAAACAGTGGTTCTTGCGAAACAAGTCTTAAATACACAAATCCTTGTTAAAGCCTCCTCCACACAAGTAATTTCCTTCAGACAAACAACAAGAAGTCCAACATTTGTAGGATAAATCAATTGCAATGCATCAAAGTGGTCATGCTGATATGAACATGTATACAGATAAGCCATAAGCAATGAGGTTCTTATATAAACAAGTACGTAGAGAAGGCTTAGTGCTTGTGAGTTTGTGAAAAAATGAATCACAAAGCAACAAAGATGGCTCAATTCACTTGAGGTCAAGGATGGCTGCCTCTAAATTTTGAAGTAGACTGATGTGAGTTTACAATGTAAAATTTCTCCTAGTTGGTTTAAATCCAAACTTTTGCAATCCAATTGTCATATATTGTCAACGTTTTGGCCTCCTAATAGTGAATGACAGCAATGGGGTCTTTATCAGTACAGTGACAAAGATGCACCTTGATCAGTGTAAGAAGGATACTTGGAAACTCAGTCTGTCAAACAGGTCCAGGACCATCATTCCATCTATTTTATATGTGCTGCCTAGTGCACCCGTGTTAAGATCCTCATGTACTTAAAAATACAGCCAAGAGCAACTGGGTCTTAATTCCCCGGTGGTGCTTACAAATTTCAATTCGAAAATTGGCCAGGTCCTCGCCCTCAAATAGAAAACTGAGCAGGACCGCCCAGATACGTGCACTCTTGTGCTCTAGAATACAAGTCATGCACTTAATTCAAATTCGAAAGCACCACGGGGACACTTGGCAGCTACGGACAGTGTAGGGGAGAAACACCACAAAATATTTTAAGAAATAAAATATAGCTGCTCTTACATTTTAAGAATATTGCTAGTCACCTAAGAGTTTCCTGGCCTTACAAAGGCACTTGGCCGGCAGGCTTATGCCTCAAGATGGTCACAGAACTAATTTGTGACATCCTTAGAATGTACTATTTAGGGTACTTTATCCAATATATCAAATCAATCAAAAATATCAGGATTACATGTTGCAATGCAAAGAGCATATTTTGAAGAATATAAACCGCACATTATGTAAGTTGAAAACAACAATTTTAATGTGTTTGTATGTCTGACATAAACTTTGAATAATGTCTCAGAGGAGTGTGACAGTTGTTATTATAGCCTTAAAGCCCGCCGTAGCGGGCTATACCGGCTATTAAAGGCCCACTCCAGCGTTAAAGGCCCGAGCCGAAGGCGAGGGACTTTAACAAGGGAGCGCGACTTTAATAGCCGGTATAGCCCAGCTACGAAGGGCTATAATGCTATTAGAACATTCTGCCACTAGAGGGCAGAATGTTCTAACAAAGGCCTCTCGGAGTTCGAGGGGGTTTAAATCCCCTCGGGCTCCGAGAGGCCTTTGTGAAAACAACATTGGAATGTTGCTTTGCGGGCCTTTACCGGCCCGTAGAAGCACGGAGCACTCCATTGTTTTCAATGGAGTGCTCCACATTCCAATGTTCCAATAAAACTTAATATGCTTTTGAATGCTTACCAAGTTAATTTAACAAATTAATTTGCGACTTGGTGCTTGTACTGTGTAATCCAGGCTTCCAAAGCACGTTCCCAGCTCTGGTTAATTTGGCAGCTAAATTCATTGTGCAGTCTGTTGTGAAGAGGTACTCAGCTCCAGCTGTGAGAGGTTGCTTAAGGGGAGTGTTCTTAGGCTGTAACAAGGGGGACAACCTCACCCTGTAAACGGTGCCATGCTATGGTCTGAAAGGAAAACACGTAATCAGCCTATAGTATAAGAACAAAATTTGCATTTGAGTCATACTGCATGTGCATCCACTGTCTCATGCTTCATAACCGTTTCGAGGTGTGTTAGAAATTAGGTTTCTGGGGGGCGTGGTTTGACGCCGGGCAAGATGGCAGCTGGCTAACGTCGCTCCGCCGAGGACCTGAGGATTTTTCCGGTGACGGGCGAATTCGGCGACTGTCACCTCTGAAAATGCCTGGAATCTCTTGCTGAACGGCTCTGGACTCCAGCGATATCTTTGGCTTTCGCGGTGAGCCTTGGCATCGTCCCCTTTTGCTTCGCGATATGCGGCGCGTTTCCCTGACTGGATTCGTGACCGCCATCTTGTCTGCCTATAATTCTTACACGGTGCAGTTTTTCATTGCGCTTTTCTTCACCCTGACACGAAATTGAGGAAAATTTCAACAAGCTGCAATGTTTTTTGTACCTGACTCTGCCGGAATCCAAGGATTTCTTGTAGCCTCTTAAGTTCTCTGATATTCTCTGCAGACGTGGTAAGTCCTTATAACGCTTCTTCATAATTGAATGTGCGGCGCGTTACTGTGTTTGGTTTCGCGTCCGCCATTTTACCTATGTTTTTTCACAGCGTTTTTTAGGCACTGCTGCATATTTCAAGTACCAGAGGCTGTTTTTGTTTCCTTTTATTTTCTCACATTCACTCTACAATGGTCTCTTACTTCAAGACTCCTGATACCTTTGGTGTTTATACTTTCACAGGACTCTAATACAGATTTCTTTATCCCCTGATGCCAATGCTATCTTTTGCTTCAGCTTTCTATTAAGTGGCTTTATGGCTTTATAACTGCCAGTACAGAAAGAGTTTCTTGACAGAGACTTTTTATATTACTCTTTACTCCTCAGCTGAGCTTTTGCTACAATACTATTGCTGACATGGACACTCCTACTCCTGCTTACTACCATTGTTCCTATTGTTACTTCTCCTCTGAAAAACATCTATTCTGGATTTGTAATCAAGCACTGTTACGGCTATACTTGACAAACCCTTAACAATTCATACATGTCTATGGGGAGAATTAAATCCGGCAAAGGTGCGGTTTCTACATCCAGTCCATCTTTGCGCTCTAAATCTAATATATTGCACACTTCAAACCCTTTTTCAGTACTGCAAGACGACATGGAAGAAATAGATAAAATCGCATCTTCCCAATCTTCTGATGCAACAAACACTATGCCGTCATATGCTACTTCGGTGCTGCATCCAATTCCATCAAATGGGAAAAATGCACCTAAAGTTCCTACTTCCTCTGTATCAACGTATACTAAGAGACTCAAAAAAGATCCTCCTTCTCCAGCCACTTCTCCACCGCCAACTTCTATGGAACTTCTATTGGATGAAATCAGGGCTCTCAAACCCCACATGGAACAAACCAACATCCGCTTGCAAGCATTAGAAAATAAATGGTCTACTTTAGACAGCAAAATTAACACAATGGAACATCAAATAGAATCCTTACAAATTTCCTCTCAGCAATTTCATCCTATGAAATCAGAAATTATACAACTACAGAAGCAGATAGAAAATCTTGAAAACCGAAACAGACGTAATAACCTGCGTATTTATGGTCTTGCTGAGGGCTTGGAGGGATCTAATCCCATCTCTTTTTCCAATCTTTTTACCGCAAGTTCTAGAATTTCCAGATTCTCCAAAGTTAAACATACAACGAGCTCATAGACTTGGTCGCTCTCCTCAGAACCAATCATCTCAACGTAAACCTAGAGGTGTAATATTATACTTTTTGGAATATACAGATTTGCTGAAAGTCTTACAAGCAGCCAAAACTAAACGTCGCATTACATGGCAGGATTCTCAACTATTCTTTTCACAAGACTATGCAAAAGTTACAGCAGACAAAAGGAAGGCTTTCTTATCCATGCGGCCTGCTTTACGCAATCTGAATGCCAGATATGGTCTGATTCATCCTTGCCTCTTTAAAGTAACTTACAAAAATAAAACAACAACATACGAAGATCCGGCATTGCTTCATCGGTTTCTTGCAGAGTGTAGAGAAGAATCCATGGATTTAGCAGGACCATCGTCCATTTGAAACTCTTTCTTCTTCTTTGTTAAAGATCAATGTACTTTTTACAATGTTCCTAAGATTTATCCTGTATAATTAATCTCCTTGTGTCTCTTTCCTACCAGATACCGTTTCCCCTGCTTAGCCCTTTGTTTCATATCCATTTATTCATCGATGTCCTCCTCGTGGTATCTCCCGGAGTTTCGTGGACGGCTGTTTCGTCTTCCCTTGTGGCCTCAACACCCTCCACCCATGTTCGAGTCTTTGGTATGTTTTATGTTTTTTCGGTCTACTCTCTCTATTTTCTTCTTTCTTTTTCCTCTTCTATTATTTTTTCCTTTTCTCTTCTCTCTCTCTCTTTCTCCTCTTTTTTCTGCTCTCAATGTATACATTGCTCTCTTCTTCTTGGAACACTTTGCTTATTCCTATTTCTTTACTATTTTCTTTAAATTTTTAATATTCTTGTTAGAAAACGTATTATCATATTTTTCTTGCTATCTGTTTCGAATTGCTTGTTACATTCATGTTTTTGCTGTAATACTTTAAGAGTTCTGCTTTATATATTTGACTAATGACATTACGTGTTACTTCTTGGAATGTTAAGGGTTTAGGTACACCTATTAAAAGACAAAGAGTACTTTCCCACTTATCTAACCTTAAGTCAGATATTGTTTTCTTACAAGAATCCCATTTAATAGATTCAGAAGTTCTTAAACTTAAGAGACAATGGGTAGGACATGTCTTTTCCTCCCCAGGCACTAGTAAAAGAAATGGAACTGTGATTCTTATTCACAAAAAGCTTAAAGTTTCTCTTCTCTCTCAAGATTCAGATGATGAAGGTCGATGGTTATCTATTCACCTTAAAATCAATGATGTACCTATTACTTTATTTAATGTATATGCTCCTACCAAACCTGACAATGCTTTCTGGCCTCACATTTCTACCCTTTTGATGTCTATTGATACACCATATGTTATCTTCGGTGGAGACTGCAATTTAATTGTTGACCATTATATTGATTGTACATCTAAAACACCTTTTATTTCCTCACCAATGCATCAACACTTTACTGACCTCATCTCACATAGATCCCTTGTTGATTCCTGGAGACTCTGCCACCTACAACTCCGTGAATACACTTTTTCCCCCCCCACTCATCTATCACAATCACGCATAGATTATTTATTTGTCTCAAAAGCACTAACTCAATCTATCCTACACACAGACATTGGATCTATATTGATCTCTGATCATGCTCCTGTAATATTAGACCTAGAAATACTCCCAATTACTAATTCCAATAATAGATGGCGCTTTAATACTTCTTTATTAGCTGACCAATCTTTCACTTCTTCTTTTGAAGATTTTATTACTGACTTTTTCAAACTTAATTTATCTTCTGTTTCATCCTTCTCTATTGTATGGGACTCCTTTAAAGCTTCAGCTAGAGACTTTATTATTTCTTATGTAGCTAACAAGAAACGTCAAAATTCCCACAAAGCAAATGAAATCCTTAAATCTATTAAGTTATTAGAATCTCTTTATACAACTACTAATTCTTCAACTGATCTTAATAACTTAATCAAAGAAAAATTTAAATACAATAAACTGTCTACAGAAAATGCTTCTGCCTACCTTCTTCGAGGTAGTGCACGTTATTTTGGCTGTCAGAACAAAGCGGGCAAACTCCTTGCTTCCTATCTTAAAATCAAAAAGGATCGCTCCAACATTGATTATGTATTAAATTCTGACTCTGCCCCGGTAACTAAACATTTAGAGATTTTAGAGGAATTTAAAAAATACTATACCTCTCTCTATACTCCTGAACTCTCTCCAGACTCTATGGACATACAAAATTATCTTGCTTCCATACAAAAGCAATTTTCCACAGATATTGATTTTTCGTCACTAGAACAAGATATCACCATAAAAGACATTTCTCATGCCCTAAAGCTTCTTAAGACAGGGAAGGCACCTGGTCTAGATGGCTTTCCCGTGGAATTTTATTCCCATTTTTCCAAATCTCTCCTCCCTTATCTCCTTTCATTGTTTCTATACTTTACCTCATCTAAAACATCCTCTGGTACTTTTCAAGAGGCCCTCATTTGCTTAATTCCTAAAGAAGGGAGAGATCCTCATTTGTGCAAAAATTACAGACTAATATCATTAGTCAATACTGATTATAAAATATTTGCTAAAATTCTTGCTCTCAGATTAGATCCTTTTTTACCATCCATTATTTGTAAAGAACAATCCGGTTTTATTAAAGGATGGAATATTTCGGACAATACCAGAACTTTCTTTAATATACTGCATAAATCTAATAAATATCCCCATTCACTTGCTGCCATCTCTTTAGATGCAGAGAAAGCTTTTGACCGTATGGATTGGTCATTCATTTTTCATACCTTATCTTGGTTTGGTTTTGGTCCTAAATTTATTTCTTATATTTCTTTATTATACACCTCACCCAAAGCCTCAATTTTTACTAATGGATCTATTTCTAATTCCTTTACTTTGCAGAGAGGGGTCCGCCAAGGTTACCCCTTTCCCCTCTCCTTTTTATTCTGGCATTAGAACCCTTTCTAGTTAAAATTAAACAAAATCCTAACATACATGGCTTCCAACATAATAAGGTTCATATAAAAATGAGCGTCTATGCAGATGATATTCTTTTATTTTTGTCCAAACCAGAACACTCTATTCCAGCGTTCAATACAGAAGTCAATGCTTTCTCTTTAATTTGTGGCTATAAACTAAATCGTGACAAATGCGAAATCTTACCTCTGAATATTTTTTGTTTTAAACAGGATTTTGTCTCTGCTAATTTTTCATGGAACCCCCAAAAAATTAAATATCTAGGTCTCTGGTTTGCTTCTTCTATTAAGCAAACTCTTTCTAAATATGACCCATCTTTTCTCTTCTCTATCTACTTCTACTTCCAAATGGCACCCTTTATATCTTTCCTGGTGGGGTAGACTTGACACCATCAAAATGATGCTTGCTCCCGTCATCTTTTACACGATTTCAGATATTCCTCTCAACCTTCCTGCGTACTTCTTCAAAAAAATTAATTTTATTTTATCAATATTCTTATGGAATAAGAAACAACCTCGTATGTCACTCACTAAACTCAAATGCCCTAAATCACAAGGTGGAGTCAACTTCCCAGACTTTCAACTCTACCATAATGCTTTTCTCCTTAAACAATTATCTAAATCCTTAAATGACTCTCCTTCTAATCCCTCCCCATTGTGGAAGGATTTAGAACACTCTTTTCTATCCCCCTTTTCCCTTGATGAATCCCTTTTGTTTACTCACAAAACACGTTTCCTAACTTCACCTATACATAACACTACTCACAAACTATTTCACTCTTTTATGTTATCACATCTCTCAGCTAAAGACCAGTTTCTTAACTCATCTATTTGGCATAATAACTTTCTTAAAATTAAAAACAAACCCATTTTTTGGAAGACTTTGAGGGACAGAGGTCTACTTTGGATTCATCAGTTATACCCAAATTATTCTTTTCTTACTTTTTCGGACGCTCAATCCCTCTATAAGCTACCAAAATCATTTTCTACAAAATTCAAGTTGTTGATCCAATGTATAGCTGAATCCTTACTTCTGTTATCCTCTACAACATCCTCCCCTTTACCTACCCGCAATATTCTCCCCATTTTAAGTGCTCAAGCTAGTGCCTCATCTATTTACAAATTTCTCAGTACACCCATTACTCACAGAACTAAATCTCACATAGAACTCCAATGGGAAGCTGAATTTCATTCATCTTGGCACATTATCCTGTGGGACAAACTATGGCTAAAACGCCGTAAGACCTCAAGATCAGCCAGCACTACACAAACACTTTTCTTTATATACAATCGACTTATGTTCACACCAATGTCCTTACATAAATTTCAACCCTCCCTTTCCTCAGCTTGCTGGTCCTGCAACGCTCCTCATGCAGACTTATTTCACATGCTTTTTTCTTGTCCCTCCACACATCAGTTTTGGTTGAAAGTATGGTCCCAAATTAACGTCATCTGTCATACTCATTTCCCCTTCTCTCCTGAAGTTATATTTCTAGGTACATTATCTGATCATTGGCAATCCCTCTCTCATAACATGGACATTGTAGATTTATTAATTGCAATAGCTTTCCAACAGATAACAAAAAACTGGAAGCATTCCACACAACTCTCCTTTCAATCTTGGTGGTACAGTGTTTATTATAACCATCGACTGGACCATGCCTACGTTTCTCCTATGTCTCTACTCCTGAAAAGAGAATGCATATGGTCTCCTGTAACTATTTTTCTAGATGCTTCTGCACAAAAATTTACCCAACACCATCCATCATCGGAAGAAGTCCCCAAACCACCATGATATATTTATAATGATTTATTGTTTGCTTATGTATATAACTTTATATTTTTCTCTATTCCTTTTCGATTGTTATCATATTTTGTTTTACAGCAATTATCTCTCATAGTGTTTCGATACTTTTTATAGCACATTAAGCTTCTTTTGTTAATTGTTTTTTTCTTCTTTCTTTTTCTCTTTCTTTTTCTCTTTCATAGATCATTATAGCAATACTGTTTTATATGCAACTACTTATGTTTCTTATATCTTGTTTCCATATAGCATAAGATTTACTCATTCAGTGTGTAATTGTCTTCTGATTTTTATCTGACTGTTTGTATTCGGTTGCATTTTTCCAAAATAAAATCTTTCTTTAAACTAAAAAAAAAAAGAGGGGGCGTGGCCAAGATAGCGGAGTGAGCGGACGTGTCTTCCCTGAGCTCCGCTCCCGCCAGGCCTGCAGCATTTACAACGGCACACCAGGGCTCCAGATTCCCGGTCGGAAGCTCTGCTCCTGCCCGGCACATGCCACGGTGAGCAGCGAGCCGCTTTGTCAACTCGTGACAGCCCTCCCTGCGTGTCACCAGCCTCGCCCGCGGCACCGGCGCTTGAAGACGGAGGATTCGGCGTGGCGGCCCGGTTCTCTGAGGCGCATCGGAGATGAGAGACGACCGCATTGCCCTGATTCCTGGGCCAGCAGCGTTCGCCTCGGCATGTGTGCCGCCGGGGAACTCTCGGACTGCTCCTGCATTTGCGCTCTGTCCCCGGCGCCGCACTGTAGTGGTAGCGGGCGCCCGGCCCCGAATTTGGACGCGACCGCGCCAGCCTGCCATTTACGCGAGCCGGCCGGCCCGCAGAGCCTCTCAACTTCAACCAGCGGTGGCTGAAGGCGTCCACCTGAGTACTCCTGGAGTCAGGCAAGTGCCTCGTGGAGGCCCCCACAGCACTCGGCCCCCGGTGCAGCCTTCCAGGGGCACCTGCTTGCTCGGCCTACTACCTGCGGCCTGTCTGTGGCCTACTTGCGGCCTGGAGCGGGGAGGGGCGCCCCCTGTGCCTCGCTCCCACCAGAGAGCGCTGCTGCGTCTGTGGGGGCTAACACCTTTGTAGCGGCCCTGGGGGCCCCCGGGCAGCGTTGGTACCGCGGGGGTGGAAAGTGATTGCTTCGGAGTGCAGCTGATGGGGGAGCCACGTGGGATCTGGCGGTGGAGGAAACCTGCTGCACAGAAGAACCACTGATCCCTTCTGCCATTAATCAGCACCCTTCCCACTCACAGACAATTTCTCTGGACGGTGGAATCGCCTGGGTGCATCTATATGTCCACAGCACAGTGGGGCAGCACGATCTAGACTGAGCTATACTATCGGTCTTCTGCACGTGTGCGGGCCGCCCTTGGATGCAGCGAGGGTCCTGACGACAGCCATCGCCACGGGTGGCGTGCGCTGTTAACCGGAGAGAGCCTGTGGCTGGGGCACGGCGCGGTCTACCCACTGATACAACCCAGCAGCGTTCAGGTTGGGGTTGGGTGTGACTGCCTATCTCGCCCATTGCCCACTGGCTTCAAGATGGCTGCCACCAAGGGTAAAAAGGACAGGTCCGTGCGAGACCTCCTGCTGAAGGCGACGGGAGATGCCTCAGTCTCGGGCGCAACGCCAGCAGGGGACAGTCCAGACAGCGCTGTCACCAGGGAATTTCTAGAGCCCCTATTTGCCTCGCAAAGGGAAGACATCTTGGCCATCAAGACTGACCTACAGGCGGATCTTCGTGAGGTCAGGAGGGATGTGGATGCGGTGGGAGAACGCATAGCCGCCCTGGAGGACTCCGCTACTACAAGAGATGAGGAGATCGCGGCGCTACTACAAGAGATGAGGAGATCGCGGCGCTCCAGCAGGAAGGCTCGAGGCTGCGGGATCAACAGTTGGATCTTCAAACATACTCAGAAGATTTGGAGAACAGGTCTCGGAGGAACAATATTCGCATCCGGGTGGTCCCCACGGGGACAGAGGGGGAGGACCTTATGGGTTATGTGCAAGATCTCTTCCGTGCGATCTTGGGCTCTTCACCGGACTCCTCTGTCAAGATAGACCGCTGCCATCGAGTTGGCCCTCCTCGCCAGTCGAATCGCCCACCTGTGGACATCCTGATATGTGTCCATAACTACACAGTGAAGGAGGAGATTCTCAGAGCAGCTCGTGCCAGTCAGCCTCTTCACTTCAGGGACCATACCCCACAGCTTTTCCAGGACTTGGCGGCTAGTACGCTCCAGAAGAGAAGAGATTTCCGCCCCATAACGGCCCATCTCCGTTCACAGAACATTTCTTACGCCTGGGGCCACCCCTTTCGCCTCATCTTTCGTCTCGATGGGAAGCTGCATCAGATCTCTTCCATACCCGAAGCCTGTAAGGTGCTGAAGCTGTCCCTTGACGACTTGTCCTCCTCTGCAGACGCCGTGGAGCAGGGCTCACAGAGATCTCAGGGACGTGGCCCTTGGAGCGCCCGGACTCTGGATCGCCCTTGCCCTGATCCGGCCACTATTCTCAAGGAGCGGTCTGCTGTTCTCCGTACCCTGACAGGCGCAGAGGGGGGATCGCTGGACACTAATGACTGATGGTAATGTGCCCTTGGGTTCATATCCCTTCTTGTGGGCTTGGGGGGGCGGACGGGGTGCCTCGCTTTCCTGCTGGAGATGTCCCTCACCCTCTTGGCAGTCCCCTTTGAGTTCTGCCCAACCTTCACGTTGGACTTTGTGTTGCTTTGTTGTTATGGGGGTTGTTTTTTTTGTAGTTCTAGGGTTGGGTGGGTTCTCCCTCTGGTGAGCTTTTTAGCCATGACCTCTGTGATAAGTTTTACCTGTCAGCGCACATGTAGTCCGTCCTTGGTGAGCTTCACCCTCTACTCGGGCTCCTGGGCCTTAGCTATGGCACATATCGATCTTTCTCCCACTGATGGCAGTCCGGGTTATTAGTTATAATGTCAAAGGCCTTAATAATCCCACTAAAAGGAAGGCTGTGCTGTCTTTACTTGAAAACACACAAGGGGACGTGTGCTTACTCCAAGAAACACACCTCCTTCAAGGCGACACCCACCGCATGCAACACAGAGCGTTTCCTGTGCAATTTTGGTCTTCGGGGAAACGTAAAACAGGGGGGGTAGCCATTCTACTTTCCACTCACTTTAGGGGCTCGGTTGTGGGAACTGTGGCGGAAATTCCGGGGCGCCTGCTTGCGCTGCGACTACATATAGGGTCTACCAATATCATGATAGCTTCCCTTTATTCCCCCAATGACCATTAAGAGGAATTCCTGCTGCATGCCCTGACCGAAGTGCTGCGTACACCTGATCCCCTAGTGGTGGTGGGGGGGGACCTAAACTTGGTTATGGATGCGGGGGTTGATCGGTCTTGCCCGAGAACGGGTGGCGCAGGCGCTATATCAGGGACCGGGAAGGCATGACTTGATGACTGTGGGGTTAGAGATGCTTGGCGTAGTTTGCACCCTGATGAAAGGGACTACACCTTTTACTCCGCGGCTCATAAGACATACGCCCGTCTAGATCACTTCCTTGTCACCCGGGCGGCATGGGCCTGTACTCAGGCCTCTTCCATAGAGGCCCGCTCCCTTTCGGACCATGCTCACATCACTCTAACGCTGCGCCTCCCATCCATGCAATCTTCCTCCCCACAATGGCGCCTCCGAGACTCACTACTGCGGTCCCCGCTTGTAGTGGAGGGTCTCCGTAGCACTCTGACTGACTACCTGGCACTCAATAATGATGGCACTAGGCCTCTGGCCTCCGTTTGGGAGGCGCTTAAGTTAGTTGTGTGAGGGGCTCTTATTTCTAGAGCGGCCTATGATAATAAAACTAGACGTGAGAAGCGTCAAGACCTCGAAGACTGAGTGAGGGAACTAGAGGCCATCCTCAAGTGTACCGGCGCGCCCCGCATTTGGCGCCAGTTGGAGAAGGAACGGCTACAATTGAAACGATTGGACCTTGACAGGGCCGAATATGCGGTGCTACAACTGAAACATAAGTATTACGCAGGCTCTGACAGGGGCGGTCATATGTTGGCGCATTGTCTCCGCTGCCAGCAGCATACTCAAGCAGTGAAAGGGATCCGGGTCACCCTGGGGTTGGAGGTGACAGAAGATCTTGCCATAGCTGCGGCCTTTCGGGCTTTCTATGCGGGGCTATATTCCGCCGAGTCCTCAGGCCTAGCAGACCCTCTCGAGTACTTACGCGACGCATAGGTAACTCCTCTCCCAGCCTTTGAGGGGGAAGGGTTGGAGACCCCCATTCGGATTGAAGAGGTGATCTCTGCCATTGCCCGGCTGAAACCTTTGAAAGCGCCCGGTCCAGATGGGTTTAGCGCCCTTTTTTATAAGACATTCTGCGCAGAGCTAGCACCGGTACTCACCCGACTTTTCAACTCCTTCCTAGACACAGGCACCATCACGACCTCCATGCTCCAGGCAACGATCTCTGTCATTCCCAAATCTGGGAAAGACCCGGCGCTTTGTAGTTCATTCCGCCCCATTTCCCTGCTTAATATAGCTGCGAAGCTGTTCTCCAGCATCCTGGCCCATAGATTAAACCCTCTTATGCCCGGATTGATTGACCCGGATCAGTCGGGCTTCATCCCGGGGAGGCAGTGCGGGGACAATACGAAGAGGATTTGCCATTTAATTGATAAGGTGCACAGGTCGGGGGAAGAGGCGCTACTGCTGGCGGTGGACGCCGAGAAAGCCTTCGATCGTGTGCACTGGCCATACCTGTTTGTCACACTGGAGCGCTTCGGTATAGGTCCTAAATTCCGCAAATGGGTGGCAAGCATCTATAACGCGCCTACTGCACGGGTCAGGGTTAATGGCGTACTCTCGGAAGATTTCATGGTGGAGAGAGGCACCAGGCAGGGCTGTCCTCTCTCCCCACTGCTTTTTGCCTTATATATGGAGCCCTTTGCCCAACGGCTTCGGGATAACCCGCAGGGGATCCCATTCGATGGCGATCGCCATCTTATCAGCCTATACGCTGACGATGTTATTTTCTCGATAGGACATCCCCAAACATTAATGTCAGCCATTATGGCAAACTTGCGGACTTTTAGCCAGGTTTCTGGATTTAAAATAAACTTGCAAAAATCACAGGTGCTGAATCTCACTGTGGGGCCCACTACTGTGGCAACCCTGCAGGCCCAATTTGATTTTGACTGGGTGACAGGGGGCATTACATACTTGGGATTGGCTCTGCATGCTAGCCTGGTCAAAACTGCGGAAGTGAATTACTCCTCATTACTTTCTCGCATCAGGAGAGACCTCACCCGGTGGAGGCGTCTACCTCTGTCTTGGCTGGGTAGACTAGCTGCGATAAAAATGAACGTCTTACCCCAGGCTCTCTATATATTTCAGACTCTTCCCCTGCTACCCCCGCCACATGCGCTCCCGCAAATCCAAACGGCGATTGAACGCTTCATTTGGGGTCCTATTTCGCCAAGACTGCAGAAGACTTTGTTACAGCGCCCCAAGAAAGATGGTGGACTGGCCTTACCTAATCTCACTCGTTACTATCAGGCCTCGCTTCTGCATTATCTTGTGGAATGGAACCGTCCTATGACGGAGAAGCACTGGGTATTTATGGACCAGACAGTAGCGGGTCGGCATATCTGGCGGGAGTGTTGGCTGCCTAGGTCAGCGCGGGCATGGGGTCTCTACTCCTCGCCGGTCACCCGCCCCACCATGCTAGCTTGGGACAAGGTGTCTACACGTGTAAATCTTACCACCTATCCTTCCCCCATGTCTCCCATTTTCGCGAATCCCGATTTCCCTCCTGGGATGGACAAGGGTGTAGGAGCCCGTTGGGTGGAGGGGGGTGTAAACGGCTGGGGCATTGTTTGACCTGAGGGGCCATATTTCTTTTAAGGAACTCCGAGTGGATTATAATCTAGCGGACACAGACCTCTTTCTCCATACACAAATGCTGCACTGGACATCTAGCCCCCTTGTACGCCCTCTGGTCAGCAGCCCGATGCTTCCATTCGAGAAATGGCTTTTCCTGAAAAAAGACGATCGCAGGCTCATCTCCGAACTCTACGCCTTTCTTACCCCTGGAGCGAAGGGAACTCGCTCTGTGGGACAGAAGCGGTGGGAGGCAGAAATAGGTCGCACCCTGTCTGACAAAGAGTGGGAGGACATTTTTTATAGAACACCTCATTTTGCACATTCCATGGGTCATACTGAAACTGCATTTAAAATTGTATCCTATTGGTACTATACTCCAGCCCGACTGGCTAAATGGAACCCGCAGAACGATGGACTCTGCTGGCGTGGTTGTGGGAGTCCGGGTACCCTTCTTCATTTGTTATGGCATTGCCCCAAACAAACACGATACTGGGACACAATCCTCGACGAGATTGACAGGGCCTTTGAAACCGCTCTTCCGAGGTTCCCCGCTTACACTATCCTAGGACCTCCCAATGCCTTGACCTTCCCATTGCGCTCACTCAAGGGCAAACAGATCGCCCTAGCACTGAACGCTGCTATCCGGGCTATCTTGGCGGCCTGGAAGACTGACAGAATCCCAGACCATTCCCACTGGTTGCTCCAATTATGGTCCCTTCTGGGCATGGAGCGATTGTCCATGGCCACCCTGGGGGACAAATCTGAATACCCTAAAGTATGGGCTCCTTTCATCTCAATCTTATCTTCAGACTTCCGGGAACTAACTTGTCCTGCCTACTTGCGGCTTCTGAAGTTGATCCCGAGAGCCCGGCAGTAGATCAGGGCAAGCGCCCCTAAGGTAATCGCCTTTATGCCCAGTGGACTGGTACCATTGCTATAGGCATGCAGGTGTAGGCTTAAGTTCGCGGATGGCTCACCAAGAGGGAGAAGTGGGTGGTGGGTGGGTGGACACCGGGTTTATATATTTAGAATTTGGTTAGTTTTTCCCTTTTTCTTTTTTCCTGTTTAGATTTTTTAAATGCAGACGTACTTGCTCTCCATGAGCTACGGTGTGCCCGAGTAGCACTGTCATGTAGCCATGTGTGGTGTCTTAGAACTTGCTCCTGTTCTATTTCTATAATGTAACGTTTCTCTTTTGATTTAAGACGTTGTACGCGGCCGGCCCGTGATGGGTTGTAGGCGACATGCTGTGTTCCTCAACGGTCTCATTGCTTCATGAATCATACGCTCTGCTTCTTATGTCTTGTTTGTGATTTTGCCGGCCCACGAGGTTGTAGGCAATAACGCACTGTATTCTTTTGTCATGTGTTCTGCCAATAAAAAACCGATTTAATTCTAAACTAAAAAAAAAGAAATTAGGTTTCTGGTTGGCAGAGGAATGCACCCTGTCCAAGCAGGAACCACAATCTTAGTTGGGGTAAGTCCGATACACACCCTAAATTAACCTGTGCCCACCCTCTGGTAGCGTGGCACAGAGCAGTCAGGCTTAACTTAAGAGGCAATGCGTTAAGTATTTGTGCAAATCTTCAAACAGTAAAACAGTGAAAACACCACACAAAAAGATACCACTTTGTTAACAAAATAGAACTTAGTTTAATAAATAAAATAAGACCAATATGACAAAAATCCAGAAAGTAGATCCTGAGCTGTGCAATTTTTTAAGATTTAGGTGAAAATAGCACATAAAAGTGCAAAGCGCTGTTAGAAATGGGGGTCTCTAGTTGGCAGTTACCTTTGTCCAAATAGGGACCCTTGCTTCTAGTCAGGGTAAGGGGGATACACACTTTAGATAACCCCTGCTCACCCCCTCGGTAGCTTGGCACGAGCAGACAGGCTTATCCCAAAGGTAATGTGTAAAGTATTTGTACCAACACTCACAGTAACACAGTGAAAACACCACAAAAGGACACCACACCAGTTTAGAAAAATAAAATATCTTTATCTAAACTAAACAAGACCAAAACGACAAAAATCCAACATACACAGTTAAAAATATGACTTTTAAAAAGTTTTCAAGAACTTGTACCATAGAAAACTATGGATGCGTGACTTTTCACCAAAGTACCTGTAGTTGCGTCAAAGTTCACCAAGCCAAACAGCTGCAGCGTCGGAAAACAAAGAGATGCGACACTCCTGAGACCCTGAGGAGGCGATGCGACAGTCCCGCTGCTCGCAGAGGAAGGGTTGCGTCGATTCCGGTCTGTATGGGGAGTGATACATCGATTGTTCATGCCGGTTCCGGTCTGCAGGTGATGCGTCGGGAAAGCGTGCCACACAGGTACGATGCGTGGATCTTCGGGATGCGTCGGCGATCGATGCGGCGGCGTTATGCAGCACTGCGTCGGTCCTCTTTAGCCGCGATCCCTCGATGCGTCGATTCTTGCAGCGATGACAGGCGCTGCGACAGTTTTCACAACGGTGCGGCGATGCGTGTAAATTCTTCTCGCGCCGTGAAGATGTGTCAGAAAAACAGCCGCAAGAAGAGCGAAGCATCGATTTCTGTAGTTCTTTGAGTTTCTTCTCTCTTTCAGCTCTCAAACAGCAGCAACAACCTCCAGAGGCCCAAAACTGGCACAGGCACCTCAAGGCAGGTCAGAAATCACAACAACAGAGTTTAGGGGAGCTGGGGGTGAAGTCTTTGTGTCCCTGAGACTTCTAAACAGGAGGCCAGCTCACTTCAGGCCCTTGGAGATCTCCTTCAAGCAGGGGACACAGAAACACAGCAAAGTCCTTCTCCTTTCCTTGGCAGAAACAGCAACTGCAGGCCAACCCCAGACACACAGCAAGGGCAGTACTTCTCCTCAGTCTCTCCAGCTCTTCTCCTTGGCAAAGGTTCCTCTTGAATTCCAGGAATGATCTAAAGTTCAGGGGTTTTAGGTCTGATACTTATACCCCAAAATGTCTTTGTGCAAGGGGCTCTGAGCCCAGTTCAAACCAGTTCTGGGGGGCAGTCTGCAAGTGCACACCAATATCCTTTGTCAGTGCGAGTCTTGGCTTCAGACACACCACAGGGGGGTGGAGCCAGCATTGTGGGAGGCAGGCACAGCCCTATTCAGGTACAGGTGCTACTCCTCCCACTACTCCAAATGCAGATCAGGCCTATTCAGCCTAGTGCTGACTCATCTAGACTCCTGGAGCCACTGCACCTCCCCAGCCCCTGTCACTTCAAAGCCAGACAGTCAATCCACAAACAGGCAGAGGCACACAGGATGGTTGAACAAGAAAATAGCCACTTTCTAAAAGTGGTATTTTCAGGCACACAATTTAAAAACTATCTTTACTAAAAGATGTGTTATTAAATCCTGAGTTCAGGGATACCAAATTAAATTTTTCTATCTTATCCCTATTGGAAGATATGCTTGTAGAATGTTACAAAGCATTACCCATTCTGTCCTATGGGGCAAGATAGCCTTTCAATAGTGAAAAACCAAATTGGCAGTATTTCACTATCAGGACATGTTACACACTCCAGTAAATGTCCTACCTTTAACATACACTGCACCCTTCCCAGGGGGTACCTTGGGCCTACCATAGGGGTGCCCTATAAGTAAGAAAAGGGAAGGTTAGGGCCTGGCGAGTGGGTGCACTTGCCAAGTCGACATGGCAGATAGCAAACTGTGCACAGGCACCACAGTGGCAGGCCTGAGACATCTTTACAGGGCTACTCATGTGGGTGGCACAATCAGTGCTGGAAGCCCACTAGTAGCATTTGATTTACCAGCTCTGTCACTTTACTAGGGACCTACTGGTAAATCAAATATGCCAATCATGGATAACCAATCACAATAACAATTTACACAGAGAGCATATGCACTTTAGCACTGATCAGCAGTGGTAAAGTGCCCAGAGTCCTATAGACAACAAACAGAGGTCAGGAAAAAAATAGGAGGAAGAAACAAAAAGTTTGGGGATAACCCTGCAAAAAGGGCCATTTCCAACAAGCGCCAACTGAGGGTATATCATTGCGCCGGACTCGGAAAAAATCACAAGTTCAGGCTGACCGCGATGGAGCACGGGCCAGCTACAGGGATTCACTGGGGCCCACTGAACACAGTACCTTAAAACCTGGTACGTGGTCTGCACGACGTTGCTTTGCAAGGCTTTGAGTCATGTGGCATGGGTTCCAAGAAGGTGTGCGGCAAGGCTTTGCAGGGCTTGACGTCACTTTGCGTCGGTCCCGGGAAGCTATGTGGCAAGGCTTTGTGGGGCTTGGCATTGCTTTGAGTCGATCCCAGGGAGCAGTGTGGCAAGGCTTTGTGGGGTTTGGCGCTGCTTCGCAGTGGTTCCGATGAGGACAACAGAGGGCAGAGCACCTTAGGCCCACTTTCAAGGGCCCAGGACTGGGATGGTACCACTTGGAAGGGCAGACTCACAGAATGCAGAGTCCAGGTGCAGGAGCAAGTTGGTTGGATGTCTTTTGTTTCCCTGAGATTTCAGAAAACAGGAGACCAGTCAGCTGGCCCTTGGACTCACTCTGGTTTCTGGGTTGTAGAGATGCAGGTCCAGTCCTTCTCATCCCATGCAAGAGGGCAGCAGGCACAGGTCAGCACAGCAAATCAGGAATCCAGCAAAGTAGCAGTCCAGCAGAGTGGCCGTCCTTTCAGCAGCACAGCAGTCCTTCTTCCTGGCAGAGGATCCATAGGTCCAGAAGTGTTGGTGTCTGAGGTACTTCTTTTATACACAATTGTGCCTTTGAAGTGGGGAGAAGCATCTGGAGGCATGTCTTTGAAGCGCACAGATGCCATGCCTCTCCTGTCCTGATTCCAAGCTGGCTGGAGTGACAGTGCAGGGTCGTTAAGCCCTATTGTGTGTGGACAGTGCACAGCCTATGCAGGTGTAAGTGAGGCAATGCTCAGCTCTGCCCACCCGTCAAGTTAGTTAGTGGCCCATTAAGGCCAATCATGTCACACCTAAGCTCCCATTGTGTGTCACTGTCTAGATGGAAGGCACAAAGGCCACCTGTCACCCATACCAGACATGTATTCAGAGACATGCAAAAGGCATCAAATGGCAAAAGTAAGAAAATACCAACTTTCTAGAAGTGGCATTTTCAGACTAGCAACTTAAAATCCAACTTTAACATAAGTTGTGATTTTAAATTGTGAGATCAGAGACACCAAACTCGAAAAGTCTATCATTTCCCAATTGGAAATTACACTTACAAATGAAATGAAGTTATTCTAATGTTACCCTATGGGAGAGATAGGCCTTGCAGTAGTGAAAAACAAATGTAATAGTTTTTCACTACGAGGACATGTAAAACTTAAAAGTACATGTCCTACTTTTTAAATACACTGTACCCTGCCCTTAGGGCTGTCTAGGACCTACCTTAGGGGTGACTTATATGTTTTAAAAAGGATGGTATGGGCCTGGCAATAGAGTTAACTTGCCAGGTCGACATGGCAGTTTAAAACTGCACACACAGGCTCTGCAACAGCAGGCCTGAGACATGTTTAAAGGGCTACTTAAGTGGGTGACATAATCAGTGTTGCAAGCCCACCAGTAGTATTTAATTTACAGGCCCTGTGCACACAAACTGCACTTTACTAGGGACTTATAAGTAAACTAAATATGCCAATTGTGGATAAGCCAATGGTTAACTCCCAGAGATCCAGACCATAGCCAATAAGAGTTCAGCTTGACCATAACTGCTAAAACTGTGGCATTGCAGTGCTGCCAAACCTGAGCCCTCCTCTTTGCTGCATCTGTGATCACCCCTGAATCCCCTAAGCAAGGGTGATTACCTGCTTGAGGACCGGATGTCTCCACTGCTCTACAGCATTAGTGATCACCCCCAAGCTGTGCTGATGCTGAGCGTGAGGATGCTGATTCACAGGTTAAGAACCTGTGTAGCTCCACCACATCAGTGCATCAGAATTCCTGCCTAAGTGACTCTGACCGTGGTGTGAGGCCTGCGTGTCTTCGCTCTTCATTGTTTCACCTGGACCTCGCTTCAACAGTGCTGAGCTCTTTTTGAGGGAACATGTGTCTCTGCCATCGCTGCAGCAAATTTACTTTTCCCCGTTGAGGTGTCATCCACCAAGCGTTAGGGCCTGCGAACCACAAACATAGCTTTTGTAGGAAAATCACCAGAACAGCAACAGTTGATCCACTGCAGCCTGAAGAAGAGCAACTGGTGCCTGACACTGACAGGGGCTGATTGGTGAGGTCCTGAAATGTGGCCAGAGAACTGAGTAAACTACTGAACTGTGCTTTGGCTCAAGCAATTTGGTTACAGTGGTAGGTGTGCCTTCACCTTGAACAAGTACAGACCGCATAGATGTTGGAAGAGAGACAGAATAGTGATTTAAGGCATTACACTATCTGAATTTATTAAGCACATTTTCTAAACTTTAATATTTTTCCCCCCAAAAAATAACAGCTTGGTTATTATATTTATTTTGATTGACACATGTACTCACTGAACTAGCTGTTGTTGCCCTCACCACCTTCCTAAAAAAGGCTCAGTTGTTCGACCTTGCTACCCCCTGAAGGTCAAAGCCTAAAGATGAGTTACTGAGTGAGCTCGAGTAAAACTTAACGTGTTATACGCACGTTCACCCGTAGGCATCTTGGCGCTGAACAACAGATGTTTACGGCTACCCAACGGTACTCATTTTATCGACCTCAGATGGATGAGAGGCTCAGTGGACCCACTGGGATTTGAACCTGTGACCATGCGGTCGCACACAGGCCCCTGTGGTAGACGAAATAGTCCACGGAGCCACCAGACACGGCTCGCATGAGTCTGTGATTCCAAGAACAGTCGAAAATATTAGTGTCAAAAATGATTTTATTGGTCTTGAACTGAGATCTATATGTCCCATAGAACTGGTCTGACAATAAATACAGCTACTGTCGCCGGTGTTACAAAACGCGTAAAGTTTATAGGTCTATATATAAAGGGTATCGATAAGATCTCGGTGCAACAGAGCCACAGGAAGTGTTAAATTCATAAATATTCTTTTAATTTCTTGCTGCATAACTTGGGGTCTATTTATTGTGCACAACCTGCGTGTTAGATCATAGCAACAATCTTCCCTCTCTCTTGTGTCGGTATCCGGGGCCGGTTGCGTCTAGTTGGAAGTTGCGCAAGTGACAAGCACGTTGAGATGTACCAGTTCTCATGGGGAGCATTTGATTTCTGCTGCCTCCCGCTGCAAAGAAATCATAAAATCTTGATGGGCTCTCCACATCTGTCGAGGAGGGTAGGGCTCTCAAAGTCATTCTTTGCCATCCACTGACGAGCAGCCACTGGGACCTCGAACCTTCCTGGCGGCACGAGGACAGCTGCTGCAGATGTTCTCGCGGCAGACACTGGGCCCCAGGGAGGAGACTCCGCACTCTGATTGGACGGAGCCCCTATTATTAATTGTGAAATAATTCCATGCTGAGGACCCGCAGCTCCAAGAAGCATTTCATGTATGATAAAAGCGAGAAGGGTCTGCTCGGGGATTTCCAACCCGGAGTGGCACGTGCAGGCTGTGAAAACTGTACATTTGGGCCCAGATTCTGATAAAAAATCACATAACGCAGCACAGCAGCCAAAAATGCTGCGCTGCGTTGCGTGACAGGGAGGGAGCAAGAGAGAGCCATATCTGAAGAGATATGTCTCTCTCCTCCTCTCTCCCACCCTAGCGCCGGCGCAGGTTTTAGCTGCCGTGTGCTAGGCACACACGTTAGCGCCATAGTTCTAGGGCGTGTGCCTGAGTCTACCATAGGTTTTGTACAGGAAGGGTTTAAACAAGTTTAAAACATGTTCCCACTTTGTATGTGTGCTGTACAGTGCAGCACACATGCAAAGTCGGAAAAGCAAGCCCTTTCACACATGCTTTTCAGCGGCGTTAATTTTTGGCGCTAAACCCTGTCTATTAATGTTAGTAGATAGGGTTTAGTGTCAAAAAGCATGGGTGGTTGCATGGGAATGCCCATGTAGCACCCATGTAACGCCCCCTTGACGCAAAGCGTTTAGCGCTGCTTTGCATTACTTTTTCATACAAACCAACGCAAATACCAATTTGCGTTGGTTTGTGAATCCCCAAAAAGGTTTAGCATTAAAAAAGTAACGCTAACCCGAAACTAAACCTTAGTGAATCTTGGTCATAGTGTGGAAGCGTAGGAGGATTTAAGAAAAAATGACCTATAATTAAACAGCAACTCAACTAGAACATCAAAACTCCAACACTTTGCACAGTGATTTTATCCTTTTTGTTCTCTCCCTACACAGAGTTCTTGAAACACCTTGCTGGTAAATAGTCCTGTTGGACTTGGCCCTTTTTGCAGGGTCATCCCTGAACTTTTTGCCTTCCTCCTAGTCTTTTTTCTGACCTGGTGTTGGTGGTTTTAGGACTCTGGGCACTTTAGCACTGCTGTCCAGTCTAAAGTGCGTGTGCTCTCTGTGGTAAACATGGTAAGATTGGTCTAGACCTGTTTGGCGTATTTAATTTACCTATCAGTCCCCAGTAAAGTGGTATCTCATATACCCGGGGCCAGTAAATTAAATGCTACTGGTGGGCTTGCAGCGCTGATTGCGCCACCCACCAAAGTAGCCTTTCAAACCTGTCTCAGGCCTCTGCCATTGCAGGGCCTGTGCGCGCAGTTTACTGCCGCTGTGATGTGGCACCTAAAGTGGGTGCCACGTCTGTGACCCCCCTTTTACTGCATGTCAGTCACCCCTAAGGTAGGCCCTAGCTAGCCCTATGGGCAGGGTGCATTGTAGGTAAAAGGTAGGACATGTACCTTAAGTGTGTGACATGTCCTGGTAGTGACAAACAGCCATTTTGGTTTCTCACTGCTGTGAGGCTGCCCTCTCATAGGAATGCATTGGAGATTCCCTGATAAGTGTTTCAGTGGTAATCTCTGATATGAGAGTAGCAGCGTGGTCAAGTTTGGTATGTTTGGAATAGTGATAATAAATGCTGTGCAATGGTGTGCGCAGATTTATGATCACTATTTTAGAAATGCCACTTTTAGAAGTTGTCATTTCTGTGTGCGTTGTGTCTTTGCCTGCCTGATGTGTATTGCATGTCTGGCTCTGGAGTGACAGGGGCTGGTGAGGTGTGTGGCTCCAGAGGGGAAGGGTGAGTCAGCGCTAGGCTGAATAGGCAGAACTGCATTTGGAGTAGTGGGAGGAGTAGCCCCTGACCCTGAATAGGTCTGTGCCTGCCTTGATCAATGCCGGCTCCGCCCCCTGTGGTGTGGCTGAGGAGGGAGCCCAACCCGACAAAGGAGGGTGGAATCCCTGTAAACAGAGTGCTTCAGAACCCCCCAGAACCAGTTGGGACTGGTTCTCCATGCCCTGTGCCCGGGTAGAACCGAGACCAAATATGGTATAAATATTGGGGCGGTGACCCCATGTGAGGTGTGCTGTTTTGGGTGCTTGCTTGTACCTGCTGGGCCCCAGGAGGAACCGCCACGAGGGACTGCCCCTCGGCTGGAGGGCCCTGTGAGCTGGCCTGCCTGGGCCCAGCTTTGCCCATGGAGCTCTGGACTTAGCGCCTTGTGAGTGCTTCAAGGATATCTGTCTGGGCAGGAAAACGAGAGGAGCGCTTGTGCCCTGCAGCGTGGGCCGCGCTGCCCTCCCCGAGGTGACCGAAGCCCAAGAGGGTGGCCTACACTACCCCGAGGCGTGAGGAGTGCCTCAGGGGTGTTTTCGCTTGACAGCGCCGTGCTGCAACTGGTTCTGAGGGAACCCTGGCGTGGGAATTCCCCTGTGATGCAGGAAGGTGGAGCGGGAGCCCACCCCTCATTTTTATTGTCCCGCTCCGTGTGTGCTCCAAGTTGGAGCGGTGCCTAGTGGAGGGCGGGAGCCTACCCCGCACTCGAGGGCGTCCAAGGCCCAAAGAAGGAGCCTGATCTGAGGTTCAGGGGCCAGCGAGAGAAGACACCCCGGAATCCAGGCGGCGCGTGCCTGCCCAGGGGCCAGGCTCCCCACACTGAGGAGGAGAGCCCTGCGTGCCGGCCAGTGGAGAAGGAGCCTCGCGGGCTCACCGGGCCCCAGGAGACGAGGACCGGAGCCCCACGGGCTCCTACAGGGACCGCCTTCATTCAGCTACTGGCGTCAGTCCCTTAGGAGAAGCCCCGGTGAGTGGAGCTACAATTAAGAATTGGTGGGTGCCGTGAGTGGCACCGGAAGAGCCCTGGTGAAGGGGGCTCTCAAGGCACGGTTAGTGCCAGTGCTTTTTCTTCGCCAGCTGCACCGCGAGAGCGCGGGCAGCTGCAACGATGGGGGCATGTCTATTTGGATAACGAGGAAGGGGTGAGATGCACCCCCGCCCCCAGTGCATCACGCACATTGTCTTCGCTGCCAAGGCAGCCAGAGGGCCAGTTGGAAGGCCCTATGATTATCGAGCCCTGACTTTAGGAAAAGGGCATTTGGGACAGCCCAGATGGGCCCCCGAGGAAGGCTAGTTGGTCTGGGGTCATTTTGTGTCTGGGTGTGGCGTAAGGGCCTAGGTGATGGTTGCACCTTCCTAGTGATACTGGGGTGCACTGCTAACATAGGTGAGTACGGCCTAATGTGGTTTCATAATGTGGTTTATACCAAATATGTATGCCAATGTGACTTATGCACAATGTGTTTATGCCTAAGGGTTATGCATAATGCGTTTATGCCTAAATGTGAATGCCTGATGTGGTTTATGCATAAGTGTCTATACCAGTAGTTACTGGTGGTTTACTACTTACCTGTCCTGATGGTTCTGACAGTAGCCTGATTGGCCCTGTCCTGTATATAATCCCCTGTAAAGTGATACCTAAGTGCCAGTTGGCACAGTGCATATTTGTGATTAGGATCTAATGTGTTTATGATAGTACAAAGGCTATTGTTTATATAACCTTGTGTGGAGTTTCTTTTGTGGTGTGCCTAGTGTGTCGCTGCTGTGCGTGTGTTGCGCAAACGCTTTACACATTGCCTCTGGGATAAGCCTGACTGCTCTTGCCAAGCTACCAAGGGGGTGAGCAGGGGTTATCTTCAGCGTGTAACTCCCATGCCCTGACTAGAGTGGTGGTTTCTGCCTGGCTTTGGCGCATGCCCTAGCCAACCAGAAATCCAATTTCTAACAAGTCCCTAAAATAATGAATACATTTTCACCCTCATGAAAACATTTAATCCATACTTATATGGAAATCAAAATGTCTGCCAAGCCTCAAGGCTGGTGGAGTCACCAGGACAGATCTGAACATCCCACCTATCCACCTTGGATATCTGTTCCTCCAGTGCATCTATTGTTGCGGCTGATGCACTGTTGTGAGAATTGAGGGGCACATTTATAATTCAGTTGTGTCCTCCCTGCGCACCGTGGGCATTAATGTAATCATGTCTGTTATGGTCACTAATACAACAATGATATTATTACTAGCTTGTGATGATTTTTATTGAACATTAGTAGGTCATATTACAGAAAAGGCTGGAGATCTCTGGCAGCCTCTCTGTCCGACGGGGTGTGTCCCATCTACGGGTGGTCTCCTTTCCAGGCTTTTCATGCCCTTCATCCTGCCACTGCACTTGGCGACAGCTTGCTAATAGGGCGATAAAAATATTGCTGCTTTATCGGCAAAAAGTGCCGCTAAAGTGGCGATACTGCCCTTGATAATATGCCCCAAAACCTACTCACAAAAGCACTGTTCCAAACTGCCCAGCAACCCCCTGCAGATATTCAACCAATTCATAGTCTTACCAATGGCAGCCATTGCGCACTTTGGACTTTCCTACCCGCCATAAAACCACTGAGGCACCTCCCTTTAGACCAGGGATCGCCAATCCTTTTCTGTAATAAGAGCTACTTATGTTCAATGAAACTCATTGAGAACTATTAATATTATGAGGGCCCAATTCACAAAGGTAAAGTGAGATGAAAGTCAAACTTTACGACTTTCATTATTCACAAAAAGTAATTACGAGAAGGTAATACCTTTGTGAATACTGAAAGTCGTAAAGTTAGACCATCGTCTCACTTTACCTTTGTGAATCGGGCCCTTATTGTTGTAATAGTGACTACCTCAGACAAGATTACATTAGTAGCTACAATATGCAACATTACTACCAGCGATCACCTCATTGCATCAGGCATGTTTGCAAACAGTAATGTATAAGCGCATTTGTCAATATGGAATGCCTTTACATGGGTAATACATAACAACCATAGCTTCAGTGCCTCTGGGGCCGATTCACAGAACTAATCTGAGATAAAATCCTAAACTTACTACTTTTGGTATTCACAGAAGGCGTTTAGTAGTAGTAACGTTAGGACTCCTAACTTTACTACTACTAAACTGAGACAAAATCCTAACTTTACGACTTTCGGTATTCACAAAAGGCATTTAGTAGTAGTAACGTTAGGACTCCTAACTTTACTACTACTAAACTGAGACAAAATCCTAACTTTACGACTTTCGGTATTCACAGAAGGCGTTTAGTAGTAGTAACGTTAGGACTCCTAACTTTACTACTACTAAACTGAGACAAAATCCTAACTTTACGACTTTCGGTATTCACAAAGGCATTTAGTAGTAGTAAGTTAGGAGTCCTAACTTTACTACTACTAAATGCCTTCTGTGAATACCAAAAGTAGTAAGTTTAGGATTTTATCTCAGATTAGATCTGTGAATCGGCCCCTCTGTCTCCAAAGTAATAAATTTGTAAAAAGTCTTCCATAAGCCACATTATTTATCACTCTAATATCAGCTTTAAATATATTTTGGAAATTCTGCCATTTTTCTCCAAATATCAGATTATGAGTACTGAAAATAAAACATTTGTCTCAACTATACACTCAAAATGTGGTATACATATATTAAATCAACCAAGTAAAAGCTTCTAATTTAGTAGTCTGGGCTGCACACAGGGGAGCTACTTACAGATACCTGGAGAGCTACTAGTAGTTCACGAGCTACTCGTTGGAGTAGCCTGTTTTAACCGGACTGTTGCATTCCCTAAAAGCCTGCAGAATGAGCACACTGACACAGCCAGGTACAAACTTGACACCTTGTCTCCAGTTGTACACACCTTATCTCCTCTTCCTCGGAGACCTCTAAACATCAATTCTTGGAAGGTAGCCTTAAACCAGCTAGTAAAATATTCAAAGATGCGTCAAGCGTACTTTAAATAAAAAAGAAATACATGTTATTTAAAGGACTTGCGGAGGAAAACTGATGTTAAATTGATATAGAGGAATATTTCAATAGAAACTAAAGAAAAAATTACAATATAAAATAAAAACCAAAATAAAAGTTACAACTGAGAATGTAATATACCCTTTGAATCATTGCTGTGGATGTACATAGTTTAGGATGGCTCCACCTTAAGGCTACCTTCAGACCTATGCCTCTATCAATGAATGGCACGTCCATAAGGCGAGGTAAAACAGGAGCCTTACATTGCCATCTTCTGGTGGGGCCAACTGCAACCAAAGACCTGAAACATTTTTGAGCATGAGTGAGAATTGCTCTAGAAAGGCAAGTCTAGGTCTGGTCTGGGAGTCTAACCAGGGTCCCCTCCTCCCCATTTTTGCCTTGAATTGGTCTTTGAGTCGCAGTCTCCTGTGCCCTCTTGGGCAGGTACCAGTAGTAACTATGTGATGCACTTATGTACTTTTCTGCTTTCAGGGCTGACTTTATGACTTCCTCTCCCCAGTGCCTCTTTGTACAGCTTCTATACACACTTCTATTTTCCTTCTTTCTTAGTTGCATCACATCTCTTGGACTCCTGTGTAGAGGGTTGATCCGACACACAATGAATGCAGCTTTAAGTTGTGTCCAGGTTGTGTCCAAGGCTGCCTTATTTATGGACTGGTGTGAACTCACAAAAACAGTAGAGGAACATACAGAACACTAGTTGATTACTACATACTAATCTATCAATGAAAAATACAAGCTGGGCGTAGCTATTATTAGTGCAGCAGGTGCAATAGCACCAGGGCCAGGAGTGAGAGGGGCCCAGTAAACTCCAAATATGGCTTTGCTCACTGCCTAGTCTGCGGATGGGTGCCACCTCACTGACTAGTCTGTGGATGGGTGCCATCTCACTGCCTAGCCTGTGGATGGGTGCCACCTCACTGCCTAGCCTGTGGATGGGTGCCATCTCACTGCCTAGCCTGTGGATGGGTGCCACCTCACTGCCTAGCCTGTGGATGGGTGCCACCTCGCTGCCTAGCCTGTAGATGGGTGCTACCTCACTGCCTAGTCTGTGGATGGGCCATCTCACTGCCTAGCATGTGGATGGGTGCCACCTCACTGTCTAGCATGATGGGGGGGGGGGCCACCTCACTGCTTAGCCTGTGGATAGGTGCCACCTCACTCTCTAGTCTGTGGGAGGGTGCCACCTCACTGTCTAGCCTGTGGGAGGGTGCCACCTCACTGTCTAGCCTGTGGATGGGTTCCACCTCACTGTCTAGCCTGTGGATGGGTACCACCTCACTGCCTAGCCTGTGGAAGGGTGCCACCTCACTGTCTAGCCTGTGGGAGTGTGCCACCTCACTGCTTAGCCTGTGGATAGGTGCAACCTCACTGTCTAGCCTGTGGATGGGTTCCACCTCACTGTCTAGCCTGTGGATGGTTGCCACCTCACTGCCTATCCTGTGGAAGGGTGCCACCTCACTATCTAGCCTGTGGGAGAGTGCCACCTCACTGCTTAGCCTGTGGATAGGTGCCACCTCACTGTCTAGCCTGTGGATGGGTACCACCTCACTGTCTAGCTTGTGGATGGGTACCACCTCACTGTCTAGCCTGTGGATAGGTGCCACTTCACTGTCTAGCTTGTGGATGGGTACCACCTCACTGCCTAGCCTGTGGATGGGTGCCACCTCAATGCACCTTGATCGCACCAGGTCCCATGGCACTATTGCTACGCCACTGAGTACAACACCGCTTGCCACTAACATTCACATCCCACTTCCTTGACTAATCTGCAGTCTCTCGCATGAGATGACAGTCATCTCCTTGTACCTAGCGGCCTATTGTTTTCAGACATAATAACCCTCTTTCCGAGACATGGCAGTACCTTTGCTGGCATTATCTCGCTGAACAAAGTCTTCTTCTTTCCAATCGACCTAATAATTCTCCATTAGAACGCCCCACCTGGTATGAGTTTTGAGAATATATTATTGCTGCAATTCTTACCATTCTTGACTTATCTGCCTATTATGAGACAGTGGATCAATACTGCTCGAGTAGGTGACAGATTCATCTTTAATCTCCAGAAAGGTCCTGCGATGGGGTCATTCCTCATCAAACCACAGCAAGCGAATCAGAAGTGGCTTGTCTTCCTCATCTGTGAGACACATCGCTTGTGGGGTTCCGCCGGCGCCTCCTACACAGGCCCAGTTGTTCAATTTTTATAGTAGATCCCTGCACAAATGATCTCCTAATACATCTCTAGTCCCATTGCCATCTACAGGTTGAAAAGTGTGCAAAACACACCCTTATCAATATTCGACTGGGCATGCAGAGCTGTCAAGGTCAGAGCATCATTGCCTGCCTGAAACATGTTTACAGCTGTCTGGACGGATTAGAGTTGAAGACCCTCATGTGACAACCTTGCATCTAACTGACCTGACAAACTAGTTAATTTGTTGCACCACGCTGAGTTCGTTTCGAGGCACAGGGATGCAACATATTTACAGCAATATGTCGCATCTCTGTGCCTTTCCCTGCACTGGCACACACACTGCTGCCATGCGCCGGTGCAGGCACCCTTGCACCATGGTGCGTCGTGGGGAGATTGTTTTTGTGCAGGAAGGGGCACCTTCCTGCACAAAACAATCACTTGAGGTGATTTCCTCCTCCAATGTGTGCTGTAGAATGCAGCACGCATTGAAAGAGGAAAAAACGAGGAGAAATTAAAACATTTCTCTTCCTTGCGCCTCGCTACGCCACCCCTGGGGGTGGCGTATCATTCTGACGTATTTCCAGGTTTACAATTACTCGTAAATCTGGTAATGCATCAGTGGACATGGGTGTTGCGTGGGAACACCCACAGCAACACCCATGTCATGCCCCTAACACGCATTGTGTTGCGTTAAATGGGGCGACATTTACGAGCACACGTAAAGCAAAGCAGGGTTGCTTTTGTGTGCTTGTAAATTTCACGCAGCAGGTTTCGCCGCCGTTGCATCACGCAAGGTGATGCACCGATGGCACAAGGGGCTCATAAATAAGCCAAGGAGTTTTAAGGAACCATGGTGTGTGGTTTGATGCTACACTTTCCTTTGCAATACAAATGTTTATTTTATGTTGCTGTGAATCGTGTTCCAGTTGTTGCAGGTCCCACGTCAATTCGGCATTGCAAGTTCAATGGTTTAATCCAGCAACAAAAAAAAAAAACAGCCAGTCTATGCCAGAGCTTAAACAAATCACACTAAATCATTCCTGTCCTCAGAGACTTGCACTTACTACAAAGTCTAAAGTTCACACTTCCATGTACTTTATTTAAAGCATTCAACACCTAAAATCTCGATTCATAAATTACTCCCTGATGCACAAAATTGGATTTTGCCACGTCAACCTGCTCACAGGTCACAACAACCATAAGAGCATTGGAGGTTAATCGATGTGGGTGGTGGGGTGGAATGCTCCGAGGCTGAGACCAGAGCTGAGGAGTTAACTAACCCTGGGCGTAGTTCGCGTAGTAGCGCTACGCGTAGCTACGCGAAGTGCACTTCCCAATACGCGAGCTACGCGTAGCACTACGCGAACTGCGTAGTGTGGTAGGAAATGCTGTTCGCAATGATTGCACAGTGCCGGATGCTTGTCCGCACTGTGCAATCATTGCAAACGGCATCTTGCACAGTGCAAGCGAGTCAGCTTTCTGCCGCTCGAGTAGATTTGTACTCGAGCGGCAGTTTTCTCAACGCGGACTGGTAGTTTCTCATCGCGAGCGGTCGCGATCATACGCGACCACTCGCAATGAGAAACCTGACCTCCCCGCGTTGAGAATCTCGCCGGGAGGTTTATTTTCCACGCTCGCGATCGGCAACTTGAAGTTGCTGATCGCGAACGAGGAAAAAGTCTCGCCGGGATGTCATTTTGCTCGCTCGCGGTTGGCAACTTGACGTTGAGGACCGCGAGCAAGCAAAAAATGCCCGCTACGCGTTTTTGCACTGTGCTACGTGCAATTTGCGTAGCACGTAGTTGCGCAAACTACGCAAACTACGCGAGCGTAGCGTAGTTTTCCGCCCAGGCCTAGAGTTAACCAAACTTGTCAACATTTGGGAAAAATCTGAAGACAAGGATCTTCGAAAAAAGACCGCCTTCTCTTTGGTAGCGCACTCCTAGAAATAACCGTGACCCAATGAGAGGAGCTTGACGCAGCCAATGATCAAATCTGACAACAAAAGGACATTTTGAACTAACTTTACTGCATCCAATTGTGCGTCATAAAGGAGGTGGTTTGGATTTCCCTAAAGTGCTGTTGCCGCTGGTTTGGGCACTACAAATTGACTGTCGGTCACTAGACCAAGCTTTACAAAACAACTAAATAAATACAAAAATAAATAAAGTTAATGCCCTCAGGGGCATAATGAGTCTGTGAAAGAAGAACAGGTATCGCAGACAGATGAAAGAAGTTGGGATGGACTGTTCCTATTGGAGCAGCGTCAAGACTAATTTGCATATGGCTGGGTCCAAACTGAGGTGGCATGGTGAGCAAAAGAACGGTGGGTTGGAGTGCTACCCCGCGCTATTGCCAGTGGTTAGACTTATTGCAAGCAGCCTCTCATCACATTTTGTGTGTTTCACATACCGACCTAAGTGGCATGGGTATTCCCAGATGTGTGTCCCATGCTCTCTGTGTCACTGGCACCAAGCTGTACCCGGCTGATGAGCCCATAAAAAGGGCAAAACCGGTCCTGGGTTACCTGGTTCTGGTTCTGGTTCAGGGAGGGCCTGGCTTTGCAGTTTGGGCTGGATTGTCCCCATGAGGAGCAGGGTCAACACTGATTTGCATATGTCTGGGTCCAAACTGAGGTGTGGCATGGTGAGCAAAAGAATGATGGGTAGGAGTGCAACCCTGGGCTATTGCCCATAATTAGACTTATTGCAAGCAGCCTGCCATCGCCTTTTGTGTGTTTCAAAAGAAACTTTTTTCCAGGCCCAAATCTTCCTTTTTATTACATATAAATGACCCTAGAATAGGCCCCAGACAGTCCAGAGGGCAGAATACAGTGTATTTAAAAAGTTGGGCATGTACTTTTAAGTTTTACTTGTCTTGATAGTGAAAAACTCTTACATTTGTTTATCACTACCAATGGCATTTGGTTTCTCCATGATTGGCATATTTGATTTATTGATAAGTCCCTAATACAGTGCACTACATTTGTCCAGGGCCTGTAAATCAAATGCTACTAGTGGGCAAAAATACAATGGATTAAACCCAGATCTCTTGACTGGGGTGAATGTTTGCATTGTTCAGCATTCCGTCCATCATCTGTTCTTTTTGCATTTGTCGCCCTAAGTGGGAAGGGTATGCCCAGACGTGGGGACCTGGCTTAGCAGTTAGGGTTGGTCTGTTCCCATGAGGAACAGGGTCAAGACTGATTTGCATATGGCTGGGTCCAGACTAAGGTGCATGGTGAGCAAAATAATGGTATGTTGTAGTGCTACCCTGAGCTATTGCCAGTGGTCAGACTTATTGTAAGCAGCCTCCCATCACATTTTTTGTATTTCATCTACCTCCCTAAAGGGCATGGGTATGTCCAGACATGGGTCCCGTTCTCACTGTGTCACTGTAGCCAATCTGTACCCAGCTGATGAGCCCATAACTAGGGCAAAACCGATCCAGGGTTGCTTGTGTTCTGGTTCAATCAATCAATCAATCATGTCACTTATAAAGCGCACTACATACCCGCGAGGGTCTCAAGGCGCTGGGGGAAGAGGGGGGTGGTGCTGCTACTGATCGAAGAGCCAGGTCTTGAGGAGTCTTCTGAATGCCAGTAGGTCTTGGGTCTGCCGAAGGTTGGTGGGGAGGGTGTTCCAGGTCTTGGCGGCGAGGTGGGAGAAGGATCTGCCGCCGGCGGTCGTTTTCCGGATGCGGGGGACTGTGGCGAGGGCGAGGCTGGTGGAGCGGAGCTGGCGGGTGAGGGTGTAGAAGCTGAGTCGTCTGTTGAGGTAGGCTGGTCCGGAGTTGTGGAGTGCTTTGTGTGCATGGGTGAGGAGCTTGAAGGTTATCCTCTTGTTGACAGGGAGCCAGTGCAGGTCTCTCAGGTGGGGTGTGATGTGGCTGCGTCGGGGGATGTCGAGGATAAGACGTGCAGAGGCGTTCTGGATGCGTTGCAGCCGTCTCAGGAGCTTAGCCGTCGTTCCTGCGTAGAGGGCGTTTCCGTAGTCCAGCCTGCTGGTGACGAGGGCCTGGGTGACTGTTTTTCTTGTTTCGGTGGGGATCCACTTGGAAGATCCTGCGGAGCATTCGGAGGGTGTTGAAGCAGGATGAGGAAACGGCGTTGACCTGCTTAGTCATGGAGAGGGTGGGGTCGAGGATGACCCCTAGGTTGCGTGCGTGGTCGGTGGGTGTCGGGGCTGTTCCCAGTGATGTCGGCCACCAGGAGTCGTCCCATGCTGAAGGGTTGGAACCAAGGATGAGGACCTCCGTCTTGTCCGAGTTCAGCTTCAGGCGGCTGGTACTCATCCATTCGGCGATGGCCTTCATTCCTTCGTGGAGGTGGGCTTTGGCGGTGTGAGGGTCTTTGGTGAGGGAGAGGATCAGCTGGGTGTCGTCGGCATAGGAGATGATGTTGAGGTTGTGCTGTCGGGCGACGTGGGCGAGGGGTGCCATGTAGATGTTGAACAGCGTTGGGCTGAGGGAGGAGCCTTGGGGTACGCCGCAGGTGATCTTGGTGGCTTTGGATCGGAAGGGGCGAGGCGGACGCTTTGTGTTCTGCCGGAGAGGAAGGATGTGGTCCAGTCCAGGGCCTTCTCTTGGATCCCGGCGTCGTGAAGGCGTGTTCGTAGTGTGTGGTGGCAGACCGTGTCGAAGGCGGCTGATATGTCCAGGAGGATGAGGGCTGCTGTTTCTCCGTTGTCTAGCAGGGTCCTGATGTCATCGGTGGCGGCGATGAGGGCGGTTTCGGTGCTGTGGTTGCTGCGGAAGCCGGACTGGGAAGGGTCCAGGATGTTGTTCTCCTCGAGGTAGCGGGTCAGTTGTTTGTTGACGATTTTCTCGGTGACCTTCGCGGGGAACGGGAGCAGAGAGATGGGTCGGAAGTTCTTGAGGTCCTTGGGGTCTGCCTTGGGTTTCTTGAGTAAGGCGGTGATCTCGGCGTGCTTCCAGCTTTCCTGGTTCAGGGAGGACCTGGCTTGGCAGTTCAGGCTGGAATGTTCTCGTGAGGAGCAGGGTCAAAACTGATATGCATATGGCTGTGTCCAAACTGAAGTGGCATTTTGAGCAAATGAACGATGGGTTGGAGTGCTACCTCAAGATATTGCCAGAGGTTAGACTTATTGTAAGCAGCCTCCCATCACTTTTTGTATGTTTCAAAATAAATCTTTTTCCAGGCCCAAACCTTCCTTTTTAATACATATAAATCACCCTAGAATAGGCCCTGGACAGTCCAGAGGGCAGGATGCAGTGTATTTAAAAAGTTGTACATGTACATTTACGTTTTACTTGTCTTGATAGTAAAAAACCCTTAAATTCATTTTTCACTACTGCAAGGCCTGCCTCTTTCATAGGATAGCATTGGAGTTACATTTTTACATTTAATAATATGTAACTTCTAAATGGGAACCGGTGCAAGTTCATGTTTGATGTCTTTGGAATTGTAATAAAAGATCCTCTCTTATGGTAAAGTTGGATTTTAAATTACAATTTTGAAAATGCCACTTTAGAAAAATCAATATTTTCTTGTCTTATCCATTTAGTGTCTGCAGCCTGTCTCTGGGTCACATAATATGGTGTGGCTGACAGTTGGGCTTTGTATATTCCTCCTAGACAGCCGCACACAATAGTGAGCTTAGTGTTCCTGAATGGGCAATCACTGGCAGGATGGGAGGGTGGAGCTGAGCACAGCCCATCTCACATTTGAAGAAGCTGTGTCCTGCATCCACATAAAGGGCTGACTACCCCATGCAGTTAGTCTGGAGGCAGGAGAGGCAGGAAACGTATGCAAACAAGCTTCTCCCACTTCAAAGGAGGCACCTGGTATAAATATTGGACTTCAGACACCAACTCTTCAGTACACTTCTGGACCTGTGACGACTCTGCCAGGAAAAAGGACTACTGTGCTCTTGAAATGACTGCCACTCTGCTGAACAACTGAGCTGCTGGACTAGACCCCTGCGGGATTGCTGCCCTGCTGCACTGCTGCCCTCATGCATGAGTCAGAGGGATTACAGCTGCACCTGACTCAGGACTCCCAGAGTGACTCCAAGGGCTAGCCTATTGACCTCCTGTGCAGAGCCACAGGGACATAACAGGCTACCAATCACTTGGATCAGCACCCAGATCCAGCTGAAGTAAGTCAATGACCCCCAAGTGGTGCTCCTCAGGATACTGGACCCTTTGTGTGGTCTCAGTGGAGCTGAATTTAAGTTTTTGGGCTCTTTATATCACGAATGTGCCCATTTGCGCCAAAACCTTGTCGCTTGCGCTGCCCACCAATGCGAAGTGCCGTCAACCCGACTCTTCGGCTACAGCATCGACCACTCACAAGGAATGCCATCGCGAAGCTCTGGCCTGACCGTTCATAAGGACACCAGGATCTTAGCACTACAGTGACGACTGTCCGCAATACCAGGCCTGCTCTTTGCGCTGCACAGACGACTGCCAGTGATGCTTCCCTGGTCCCCATGACTCCCTCTACCACGAACAAGACTTTTTGCGCTGGATGGAGAAGGTAACTTTTCAAAGCCTGAAACCAGGATCTAACACGAGGCTAGTAGAATAATTTGTGGTATTCTCACACTATGCAATTTTCAAGAAATGAGACATTTTACATGGCTTCTTTGTGTTGAAGTGTGCACTGGAGTATGTACTTTGAGGATAAAGCTCACACAAGGCATTGCGATTTACTGTAGTGCAATGCTTAGCGTTATGCTGAACAGCTTTTTAGCTCAAGCACTGTCAATGGCATCAGCAAAGATGATTCTTTATAAATATGGCACTGTGTAAGAATACAGAATTTCATATAGTGTTGTGCTGTGAAATGATTAGCACATCTGGGTCACTAAGGGCCTGATTTAGATGTTAGCAGTCTTCCCGCTGGACTGCCGCCGTGGTGGTCCGAAGAAGACTGCTAAGTTGTCTGCTAAATGCAGCCTGGCTGCAGCAGCCTAAAGATCTGCTGTCAAGCCTGTCGAAATAACCCTTTTGACAGGTGGGAAACCCTGTTATTAAATATTAATAAGTCACCGCCCAAGTACACCTTCTGACCCATAAGTTAGAGTGCCTAATATTTAAAAGTAGAACATGTGAGAAATTAAAGTTGGCATATTCCACCAGTGGCTATATCTCAAAAGCTTTTTTCCTTAACAGGGCTATAGTTGGATCCTAGAAAATGTCAAAGTATAGATTATAAACTTTAACCTGGAACATTTGACAGGTGATAGCTAAAATAGTCATCCGAAGTCTATTTTTCATATTTATTTAAACTCAAGCCCAATTTATTGTTGAGGTTGGAATTCTAGTAAATATGTTGTAAAAGTAATTTAAAGAAAGTTACCTTTTCCCTACCTGAAGCTCCGGGAACCTAATTTGCATTAGCCAGTCAGCACCTGTCGAGCCAGTGCTTGACTTTAATGAGGTGGAGCACAGCTACCACAGTTGAACAATGGACTGGGCCTGGTGACAGGATGGACTGAGTGTTTGGCATGTGTCCTTAGCAGTTCAGGAAGGACAGTTGGGGTGGGCCCAGGAACTTAACTTAAAAGGGACAGGGGTAAAGCCTGCCCATTCATAGTTTAGTGTAAAGGGAGACCCGAAGATGAAAGCCTTTTTCTACAAGGCTTACACTAGCCAGGCAGGCTCCAAACCCAGTGGGAGGGAATATACAACCAGAACCAGTTTTGACTGGACATAGAGAAGGGGACTGCTCACTTCCCTAAAAGCACCCCAAGCTCGCACACAAGCTCCTTCCAAGAGCAGAAGACCTGTGCTATCTTGGATTCCCCTTAGAATGGTGCAATGTGAGACAGTTTGCAGTAAGGCAAATAGGAGGTGCTGCAAAAGTGGGCAGGGTTGCCCCTGAGAACTTTTTCCCCTTTGGTTAGGTAGTGTCCAGGAGTCACTCCCATCCACTGACTAGTGCAAACCATCAATGTGGCACCCCAGGGAACCCAACTTAGAACACGCTCAGGACCGCTGGGAGATCAGAACAGGACTGGACCTGCTGACTATGACGTCAGAGGAGCTCTGGAGGACTGAACCTCCTCTCTGTTGTACCCAGGACAAAGCAGTGGACTTCAAAGGTCAGTTGCCTGATCTCCTGTGTGGCTAAATGGACACAACAAGCTGCAAAAGGCCTTTTCCCTGGAGTGACCGGTAACCAGTACCAACAAGCTGCAAGAGGCCTTTTTCCTGAAGTGACCTGTTCTGACTTGAATTGAACCTTACTGGCGGACTTTGCTGGAGTGAGTCCTGGTCTCAAAGTACTGTCCCTGTGGTCTTCATAGTCTTTGAAGTTACCAAGAGAAGCTGCTACAGAAACCCTGAAAAGTTGGAACTTAGAGCATTTTTGGCCTTCCAAGGCCTCCAGAATTGCCAGCGGGACCTTGCAACAAAGGTGTCCAGTTTTGATGCAACTTCGTTGGATACATCTTCACGCTTGCCCCTCTTGAGTACATTAAGCTACATAAAAAAGACCAAGGTTGAAAGTAAAATTTTTGACTATGCACACCTGCTTGATGTATCCAACCCGCACTCCTTCATGGTTGGCCTAAAACGTGCCTAGGTCCCAGTCTACTGTTTCCATAAAATTTCATAGGTGCTTATTGATTTTGTGCTTTTTTCACATAAATCTTGAAGCATTAATATCTTTGGTTCCCCTTTTGAATTTTGGTCATTTTGGTGTCATTCTTTTTATTAACATTTACTATGTTTTTCTAATGTGGTGTAGGTTTTTTATTGCTTGGTGTTTTGACTTTATGACATCATTGTAGGTGCTGCATACATTCTTTACACATTGTCCTAAGTTAAGCCTGTCTGCTCTGTGCCTTACCTACCAAGGGGTTGAGCTCAGGTTAAATTTGTGACTTTGTGGTTCACCCTGACACGTTAGTGTTATTATTACTTGAGATGAGCGGCAGCCTATCCCAAATAACAAACCTGGGGGCATATTAGCAAAGGCCATTATCTCCGCTTTTTGGCTTTAAGAGGCAAAAAGCGGAGATAATATTACCGCCCTATTACCAAGGCGGGTGCTAACATGCATTAACGCATGTTAGCACCCGTTTTCCCCACGCCTCGCTCTGCATCTCTAATGAGATGCAAAGTGGGCGTTCCTTCCCAGGATAACAGGAGAAATGTCGCTAACCGACATTTCTCCTATTATCAAGCTGCAGGCGAACATGCAGAGCGATTAGAAAAGTAGCGCTAACCGCGGTTAGCGCTACTTTTCTAACGCCTGCTCTCAGTATGACTTAGCCATGATATCCAATGGAAGGTGGATATCATGGCTGAGTCTGTCCTGCCCTATCAGCAAGCTATCGCCAAAAGTTGTGTGATTATCGCTGGATTTCCAGCGATAATCGCACATTTGGCAGTTAGCGCTTGCAATTTTATCACTGTTGAGATGAGCGTTGCTGATAGCACGCTATCTCAGTGATAAAATTCAGCGTTAGTCAGGCGATAATTATCCTCGCGCTAATCGCGCTGAGCGATAATTATCGTCGGACCTTAGTAATATGCCCCCACATTCTTAAACAGAGCATTCTGTGTCCAAAGTTTACTTTCTACATTGACGCCAAAGTACTTTTAATGTCCACCTTTTCCACCCATTAGTTGAGTCAAATGGACATCATGTTTTCAGCTATATCTAAATGAAGAATGAATTGATGTGATAGTCTGTACCTTGGCATGGACATTCATCCTCCAGTCCTGGGGTTTACCATACCACATTGCTGCATATTGTTGGCATTTGGTTCTTATTCTTTTCCAAAGAGAAGGGATGCCACATGATCTGACTGCAGCTAGCGATTCTTCTGATCTTGGACCCTGTTTTTCCTTTTAGAATAGTTATGAGGGGATTACTCCTATCAGTTTAACTGAAGAACCCCCAACGTGCACTTTGTTGGTAAATGGAAAGCCCAGGCCTGGAAATATGGTGTCCTGCTGCCTTGGCACACCCTGACAACTATGTTCAAGAGCTTAGGTTATAGGTAGCCATATATATTTTGTGCCTGTTGCATGATGTCTTCCCTGCTAAGCACTTACTGGCCCATCCTTTCACCCACTAGGGCTAATTCTTAGCTGCCATGATTTTTAAGGTGGTTAATGTAATCAACAGTTGCTAGCCTAGGGTACAAATATGCTGTGTTGGTGCTTGCAGCCTGATCATCGATTTCAACAAAGTCAACCCAAAAGACAATATAAATATGGAAGCACCAAGTGTACCCTTATGTCTACAGGGGACTGTGCTGTAATGGGCGAGGCACTCATCCTTGCTCATGCCTCTCTACCTACACATCTAACAGTTTTATGAAACGTGCGTCTTTGGCCATGTATGGGTTTCTAATCTACAGGTAGGGATTTTGTAACACTAGCTCTTTGGGGTCTATGCATAGCCTTGAGAGCATAACAAAACCTTCTGGCGAATCCCTAACATTCGTAATTTGAGGGTTGGCGTTTTCCAGCAAGCGCCATTTCCTCGACAGGGGCACCCAAAGTGGACATCTTATGATCACACAAAGCATGTCAACCTGCTAGGCAAGGCAAGGGCTAGGCAAGGGCATGTTTGCCAGCTTTTGAGGTTTTTGGACAGCTGGCAGTCTAGTCTTGGGTCTGGTCTAATCCTACGGTGGGAATGTTGATTAGACCGGTAGTGGATACAGTCATTCCTGACATACTGAACAAACCGACTCTTCTGCCACTCTTCGCCCCACTGATTTACCAACACATTTCTGCCTTTCATATCCCACAAGCGCCTCCAGTCAACAGGTTATGCACCTGTGTAATAGCTCCTTATGCGCACCTTTTTGTACAGCACACCATTGCTATGCATCCTTCATGTTTACAGGCATGCTCCCAGAGAGAACGTGATTGAGCCCCTGAGGCTCCTGCCCAGATGCCATTGCATCTGAGCTCCCTGACTGCCTCAGTAAAGGTATTTGCACTGCAGTGTCGCATGCGACATTTGTGGAAGTATTGTTGTTGTTAAGTTTGTATATGTGATGAATTGGTGGAACCCAAGATCTGCATTTTATTTGCTCATTTTAAAGCTGAAATGACTGTGTTTACTGTTTGCTTTTATTTTTATCTTTATTGCTAGCAGCTAGACAGAACATGTATATCAAGACATTTTTCTTCCCTTCTGTCTCTCCTTCAATTTTTAAGGCTGGGCTTCATTATAATTGATTCTTGGCCCTAGAAACATCATGGGCATCCCCACTGTGGCTGTCCTACCTAACCTGACCACTGTTACTTAATATCTCCTTCAAGGAGGCTTCCTGTAGCGTTTACCCTGTTGGAAGCCGCTAAGGCCAGGTAGAGCTCCGGGGCACAGAGTGGCGTAGCATGAAGGGGGGGGGGGCACAGGGGCGGTTGCCCTGGGCGCAAGATTGTTAGGGGGCGCAACATTTGTACTACTAATTTTTTTCTTTTAAAGTTTTGTGCCAGAAAGTGCTAACGGTCCACGGATTAAGGGGGCGCAATACTTGCTTTGCCTCGGATGCTGGCAACTCACATTATGCCGCTGGGGGCACAGACATCTCCATTCCACCCAGAACTATTGCCATCACACCCTTCCCTCTCCCTCCTACAGTTATTCCCTCCTAACCTCAAAGTGGAGTGACCACAACTAAGCTGGATTTTAAAACAGTATGTACTAACTATCCTACTCAGCCATAAACGTGCCTCCGTCGTGTGTGGACTTTTGCTACTCCTGGGTGAACTCTTTAAAATGATTTGCTGGGGAGGGGGGGGGCGGTGTCTCTAGAGGTTGGACTCTCACTTCTTGTGGGTGATTACATATAGTGATTTATAGGTGGTGTAACAGCATCTCCAGAAGTTGGTCTTCTGTCACTCTTCTGCGGGCTCTATTACTGATGGTGTAACATGGCTTTTATATGTAGAGTTTCCAATGCTCCTGGGCGGACTAAACAAAGTGATTTGCTGGTGGGGCAACACTGCCCCAGATACGGGCTCCAAGCCTTCTTGGGTGACTATCTGTAGTGGTTTTTAGGTGGTGTAGCAGCATCTCCAGAGGTTGAGCTCCTATATGCCCAGAGTGGCTTCCATAAAGTGATTTCCTGGTGGTATAATATTGCTTCCAGACGTCTAGCTCCTATGGTTCTTGGGGGGACTCCATAAAGGGATTTGCTGAGGAGGTAACAGTGTCTCTAGGGATTAGTCTATTTTTTGCACCCGGACTGATTCTAGTCATAGCCTTTTGAAGGAGCACGTTCCTTTGCCCTGAAATGCAAACCTTTGACCTCACCCCCACAAACAATAATGATTGTCTAAGCTACTGGTGGTCAGATCACTAATAAAGACATGGGGTTTCCTGAAATGTAACACAGATGAGCAAAAATGACCCTCACACTCACTTTTGCATACTGCCCCATGTGTATGGCCATTACATGCTGCTGTGACAGATTTGTAGCACACTTTAGGCAATCTAGCAAAACATGAAAGCCCTACATTTTAGATGACACCTCAACCAACACCCTTTCTTATCCGTGCGTTAGAAAATTATGTTCTATCTAATTACATAGTTGGAGAGCACTTTGAGGCCTCAAGAAGAGGTGGAGAAAGCTCTACAGAAAATTTGCAGTACAATACAATCAATCAGAATCATTCACGAGCCATGGAATACTTTAATTATATTGTGCGTTTGTCTCAATCAGTCCCAGCCTTTATCCAGGTCAGAGACAACAAACTATTATAAAGTCCCCCTATTTCTAAGAGTATTTTAAAATCATTCCTTTTTATGATTTTTCCTCATACTTTACCACGTTCTGATCACTGATACTGCCCCAAGTACTTAACAAGCATCGTGCATTTTGTTTAAACAATCCTAGTAGAGAAACTGCAAGTTCCATGTAAAAATGTGTTTAATCATATTGCACTTTAGGCAACATTACTGGGCCAGTATTCATTAAAATACACCAATGCCTGGCCCCGAGCTTCAGTTTGAGAGCATGGCAGGAGAGTGCCCATGATACTGGAGACATATTACAGTGGTCTGGCGGGGACCGGGAAGACAGTAATTCTCTGTCGGCCGGTTTACAGAGGCCCTAAAAAACACCACTGACAAGTTATTTTCACAAAAATTCCGAATTAGGTAACCTGTCTCATAACTATACAAATTGTGTTTTGATCAAAGTTTCTTGCCTACACTGTTGCTGCAGCGCATTTGGCGCATTTGGCGATGCAGCGCGCGCAACGAAATTCGTTTTATTTATTTTTTTGTTTACTTACCTCAATGCGGCCGAAATCCGTAGTTTACTACCCCCCACCCTGCCCCTCCCCCGCCCTGCGTCACCGCCCGGCAGCACTCCCACCACGGGCCGCTACTGGGCGCCGGGCACACTCCCTTTCAGCCTGGGTCCCTAAAAATGCTAAAACTGGCGCTGACGTTGTATTTCTTGTCAGGAGCCCAAAGTGTGTGCAGCACCTGCCAGGCGCGCAACGCCCATTGGGCTGAAAGGGCTTCAGCCCCCCCTCCTCCCGTCGTGTGTGGCAGCCAGGGCCGGACTGGCCATAGCGGGCACCGGGCGTTTCCCTGGTAGTCCACTAGGGTCAGGGCCGTTTTTGGGCCCCTGGGAGGCCGTTTTTGTTACCGGGGGTCGGCAATATCGGCCCCCTGTAACAAAATCGGCCGAAACCGGCCCTCGCAAACTGCTCTGCTGCACTCCCCCTCACCCCAGGGGGGGCCGGCTGAGCAGTTTGCCAGGGCCGGTTTCTGTTCCCAGTCCGGCCCTGGTGGCAGCCCGGGCTGAGACAGCTTCCCGGGCTCACACACAGCCGCACCCGAGTACTTCACAGGTCTTTAAAAGACCATTTACTTGCTAACGAGGCTTTGTTGTTTTTTCACCCCTTCTTAGAGCCCCTGCATCTCCACTCTGACTATCGCTGGAAGAATCAGCCCCCCCCTCCCCGAAACGTGGCTCTAGTTGCGCCTCTGGCACCTGCTGGCCTGGGAACTAAAGAGGGCCTGACTCAGCTCTTTCGCCCTGTTTAAGATGCGCATGGCAGGGCCTCAGTATCCCAGGCTGTGGCGCGGAGGGAGCCCCGCCCACACACGTCACGTGATGACCTACATTGCCAGGCGTACGGTGCAGCGTGCTGTACATCAACTGTGCTCATAGTACTGTCAGAAGTATAGTGTTGTTTTATGCGCAGCAGCTGTCGGTCTATGAAAGGAAATGGCGGCACTTACTTCCTGATGGGACTAAATGGCCCTTTTGAGATTCCTGGGACGGCCTTCACGGGTACTTTCCAGACTTTTATGTCTATTGTGTTTAAGATCTGAAGAATCAAACACACAATGTATGTAAATTTAAGAGAGCCGTTTGTGTGTGAAATTATGGGAAACATTGACTTATGGGGCATGTTTCACAGCTTCAGTGAAAATATGTGTGCCATCTCAGGGCCGCGTTAGCATCTTTATTTTCAAGTGAGAAGGTGCAGCTAGTTAAATGCTCGCAAGTGTGACTTGCAGGCAGTCGCAGCCATCACTGATCGGAGGTATGGGAGGGGGGTGGGGGGGGGGGCGGGAAGAGGAAAAGACGCAGGGGGAAGCTGGAATAAAAAAATAAAACAAAAACTTACCTTCTCGCCGCTTCCTCGCCTCAGTAGTACTCCCTCGCTCTGCCTTACCGGAAGCACACCCAGGCTCCCAGTCAGCAAATCACAACGCTGCCTTGTGATTGGTCTGAGCCCCGTGTTTTGGCGCTCAGACGCTGACTGGGGACCTGGGCATGTTCTCCATGTAGGCTGTAATGCAGCTTGTACGGAGAACATGCAAAGTGCTCAAGACTGTTTTGGGCGGCCTGAGGTTGCCGGCCAAGCAGTCATTGCGCACTTAGGAGGGTTCTACCACTCCTCCCCTGCCCCCACCCCCTAACGCAAAGCAGGCGGAAGTAGGAGAAAATTAAATGATAATAACTTGAATTATTATCATTTTATTTTCTCTTTGCAAAAAAGCAGTGGGGCGACGCTCCTCCGCCTTAGCGGAGGAGCCGCCTCTGCTTGCAGGTCAAACGTTTGACTACTGGAAGGGCCAGCATAGCACTGATACAGTGGCCCAGTAAATTGTGATCCTTGCATTGGAATTATTCGTGCTGCAATGTTTAACTCACCAAGTAATTATGGGGTGCGATAAAGACTGAAGAAAAATTTGGGTTAAACCTGACAGAATTTTAAAGAGAGGAAAATGGCCATTACATTACAGGACACGTGTGATAAGCTTCAAAATCTGAAAGATGTGCCACAGTTTAAGGGGAAAACATGTCACTGACGATATTTATTGCACCTGATAATCGGAGCAGACATCATTGTTGGGTTTTATCAGGTGTTTTACTTGTCACACACAACACCAAGCCACTCTTAATGAGGGCTATATCCAGGGCCACTGGAATTACGTGATTCTGCCGCTGTGACAGTTTCTGCATAATTATAGATTTTCCGCAATTGCCACATAATACACCATTTGCGGCATAATTTCTATATTTCAACAAAAAAACCCTGGGGCATATTAGCAAGGAATAGCGATATTTATCGCTAACCGCGCTTAGTGCGACTTTGGTTAACGCCGCCTATCGCTGGAAAATATCGCTGAGATAACACCCTATTAACAAGGTTTATCTCCATAGCGATAAAATTTCCAGCGATAAGCGTAAAATGTGTGAATATCGCTGGAAAAGCAGCGATATTCTCGCATATCGCTAAGGTGGATTCAGCATTAGAATCCACCTCCTATACCTTAAACAGGTAAGTCATCCTCACTAGCAGGAGATAAAATATAGCGATAAACGCGCTTAGCGCGATTATTATATCGCTTCGCCTGCCTTGCTAATAGGGGGTAGTGGGATTAGCGACTGTTTTCAGTCGCTTTAGTAGGGAACGCCTTCCTTGCATGTAATTAGCGATAATTATCGCTGACATGCAAGGCGATGGTTAACGCGGCCTCTAACGCCTGAAAGCTGTCGCTAACGCCTGTTAGCGACAGCTTGCTAATAGGGCGATACAATTATCGCCACTTTAGCGGCAAAAAGTGCCGCTAAAGCGGCGATAAAGCCCTTGATAATATGCCCCCCTGTTCCTAGTTCAAATGGATGAAAAGTTACTAAAAAAGGAGCAACTTTTGTTGCCTAACCGTGGAAAGCCCTTCGCAAAGGTTGACTGGTCATCTTTCAGTGGCTTATTGATGTATGTGGGTGTTAAGTGGTAATAATGAGGTGAACCCTTTGCTAAGGCAGTTAAAACATGGATAAAAATGACAAAATAATGAAGTGATACTATCACAAATAGTGCTGCATTAAGTCGCAGAATTTGCCTTTTCTTGCTGCATAATTTAGTCAGCCCGGCCGCATAATCTGATCGTCTCCTGCCTCATAATTCCAGATTTCTCGGCTGTTTCCTTTCATGCTGCCAGTGCTGAAGCTGACAAACTGACTACAATTACAATGGCTAATACTGACACTTGCCATTTAAAGAGCCTAGAAATCATAAAACGAAAGCTTTAGCAGCTACACGGAAAGCAAATTGTTATTCTTGTACTCTTATATGACACACATAAAAAGCATCTAAAGAAAGAAACACTATTTTACACGGATTCATTCTGGTTTCTGATTTTGTGTGTTTAAAGAGCATTGAGCATCTTACGACTGTTCCATAAAAAAAGAATCAACACTTTAACGAGTAACATTAAATAAAAGGAGATCGTAAAATGAAACCGCCATCTTAACTGAATACAAACAAGACTCGAATCCCTAACTCTGCAAAAAGGAGGCTGTTGAGGTGGGACAAGTTCCCAACCCTCGGATGCTTCACCATGGGGCCGAAGTGTGTGTGATGGTGAAGCAACATGTAGCTACTCTTTTCATTTAGTCACTTTTCTCCTTCTCTCCGCTTTTTGTTTTTCTAGGGTATCTTTTCCTCTCTTTGCCTTGTTTTTTTGTTTTTGTTTCTTCTATGCTCAAGGACTTTGAATTATTTTTTCTCTGCAATCTCTGTCTTTGTTGCTTTATTCGTCTCATCAAGGACCGTGTTTGCTGTCTACAGCTGCACCCTAAAAATGTTGATGTTTTTCGGTGTTCCAATTTTCATTCCTTTGCTTAGAGTTCGGTTTTATTCGCGCACAGTGTCTTGGATAAATTTGCTACAGAAATTCAACAGCAACATATCACAGAATACCTGCCCCCATTCAATAAACCATTGCCTTTTAGCGTTGGTGGGGGTGGATTGCTTTTATTGCCATTTCTTGCTGATGGTGATAGGCAATAAAATACTTTAATCAATTAATTCGCATGAAAGAATGGAATTTCGCCTCCAGGGGTTGAGTTGCTCGGCTCCAAAGCCTACTGTGCTCAGCTTTATCTAGACGCCCAGCTCCACAGATGCGAGCAGCTTCCCCATCACTAATGAAAGGAGGGTGGAGGCATGTTAGAAACATGAAATAATATAGGTAGGATTTATTAAGGAGGAGGGGGGGGGATCCGAGTCAACTGGATTGAATGCTTTGAGCGACCTTTCACTGGAGCACAAGAGAGTGAGTGTGAGAAAATAAGACAGAACTCATTTTTATCATACAGTGTTCCACTGGCAGGGTCGGATTGGGAAGGCGGGCACTCGGCCAATGGGCAATGGGCCGGTTTCTGATTTGCAGCAGTGACCGCTTTTTTGACCAGCATGGTGGCCGATTTGAGATTATCCTGTGCAGTTCAGATGCCGCCAGCGGCCCAGTGGGGGCCTGGGCGGACTTTCAAGAGGCAGATAGGCCTCTATTACTTCCCTTTTACCAACGGGGTGGAAGTGTCATTTCCAGTCTGTCGCTGGACTGGACCATTAATGTATGCAGATGGGGCAGGGGGCCTAAGCAGAAGTGACCTCACTTATATTCAAGTGTGGTTCACCAGTGTAAACTGATCCATGCACAAAGAGTCTTGGCAACATTTGCATTTTTTTTTATCTAAGTGAAGTTGAGAAAACATGCCCCTTTTAGAGAGCCATCCCCCTTTTCTTCCTAATACTTAAAACACTGAAACAGTGTCTTGCGAAAAGGCGCAATCCGCAAATATGAGTCACTTTTTTATGGTGCCCAGGACTGTTCTTGATCCCAATCCAACCCTGTCCACTGGAGCCACCGAGTGACCACCTGGAAAGAACCAAACAGGACAAACTAAAAGAACATGAGATGTTCCCTTGGTCCTCGTGTCCTTGCAGGATGGATGCGTGAGAACTGATGGGCCATGTTAGAGTGACGGGTGCCTCCCCATAGTCTCCAAAGTGTCAAGACGACCCTGCAGTAATGCACTATGCAAAGGCTTCCCTGCCCTGGAAGTTGTTTTCAAAAACACTGTCAGGGGGCAGGAAATGTAATTACACTGATGCAGTTATTAGTGAGGTTATTACATCGCCTGGATCCTGAAATTGGTCATAAAAGAAACTGTGTTGGTCTACTTGCTTATTATTATTAATTTTTTTGCTCTTATAGTAATCCTAATTCAGGCGAAAAAAATGGGCGAACTTTGCCGGTTTAAAAATTCACCCAGAAATTTTACCTACGTCTAATACTGATAACATTTGGAGGAGAGGTGTCCCTCTGGGATTTGAAATTGCGGCCTGCAAGTTGGTTACAAATCTGCCTGGCAGTCATATCAGAATAGTACAGCTGTGATTGGTTGCACAGAAGCCTAGCAGAATACCTGAAACAACATGGGGCCCGATTCACAAAGGCAAACTTAGACTTAAGTTTAAGTTTACGGCTTTCGGTAGTCACAAAGGTAATTTACGAGTAGTATCTTTACGTCAGCACTCGGGCGGAAGCTGCGCACTCGTGGAGCAGTCTCTGCACTTGGGGCGGAGGAAGTCTGCTTTCGTCCTGACACACCTGTGTGAGTGCCTACCACCCTCCCTGCTCCAGCTGAAACTCCTCTGCCCAACAGCCAATACCAGGCCTGCTGTAAACATAAAAGCAGTGCTGACACAAACAAACCCTTTCAGACCTTTCAAGATGTTGTTGAATGTGTTTGTTGGTTTGCCCCAGGACGATTTGAGGAGAAGGAAAAGGAGGAGAGTAGAGAGGATTTTTAGACAAAGGATAAACTTATTTGGGATGTCCAGCCAAGATGTCAGGGCCAGATACTGTTTCCCCCAGATGTCATCTTGGAAATGGTTTGTGAGTGGAAGCAGGATCTTGACTCCGTGACCTGCTGCTCTCATGCCATCCCAGCCTATGTCTAGATCCCAGCAGCTCTCCAGTTTTTTGCTATGTGGTAAATCCAGAGGCTCTGCAATGACCCTGTGGGTATCTCTTAGGCAAGCCATTCCTGATGCTTGCATCAGGTACTGAGCTGCATAAATAGGAGAGCTCATCTCCACATTCGAATGCCCCTTACACTGGCCAGGAGGCAATGGGTCATTAGGGATTTCTACCTCATTTCTCGCTTCTAGCGTGTGCTCGGTGCAATTGATTGCACCCATGTGGCTCTTCAGCCACCTCACCACATTACATACATTCTCTGCAACAGACACTGCTGGCACTCCATCAACGTGCAGGGTGTCTGTGATGCCAGTGGTAGCTTCATTGATGTCCTGCAGTGTTCCCAGCGGGAGATATTGGCAACATGTAACAACTGGGTAAGTACCAAGCACCACACAAGTCTGATATGTATAAATGTTTTGTAACATACCCAACCATATTACAACACTAACCCTCATGCCCCAACAGACGCTGCATGTACCGTTTCATACATTATGTACTGTACAGATGCAAGAGGGACATGTAAATATATTTTCTCACTTCACTCCTAGGTGATGCTGGATTTGCTCTCTACCCTCACCTCCTCACACCACACAGATGTGCAGCCACAGTATCTCAGCAGAGGTACAATAGGGCACACATACATACCTGAGCCATCATAGAGTGCACATTTGGTCTCCTGAAGATGTCTTGACCAAACAGGAAGGGTGCTGCTGTACTACCCAGAAGCTGTGTGCAAGATCATAGTAGCCTGTTGTGTTTTGCACAACATAGCTTTAAGCCACAGCTTACACAAACCTCTGGACCCTCAGCTAGGTCAGAATCCGGGCAACCGTGCCATTGCACAGAAGAGAGGGCAGGATATGCAGCTGACCAGCGGGTTGACACTTTTTTCTCCAGCACAACCTGTTGTGTTACTGCCATCATGTGGTTTGCAGTCTGTTGTCAATTAAGATAATTTAGACATTTCACACTCTGTCCATAAATTCCATCCCGAGACTACTTTGTAAGCCATACATAATGTCTGTAAACAACAGCTGTTGCCAAGAGTCAAAAGATTGGCCATGCAATACATTAAGTGCACATGTCAGTGACTAGTCAGAACAACATCACTAAGGACTCCATTGTATCAGGGGATTAAATGTCTGTGCGTGTGTGAGACCTCCTGTACAATGGGGGCCTGATTCACAAAGGGCCTCTGCTCTCAGTGCAGACATGTTGCTTTTGTGGGGGATTGTTCGTACTCAGGGTGAAATTGCTACAATATGTCATCTCATTGCAGAGACCCCACCCCAAGTGCCGACAATCCACCACAACTGGGGGGATCTTCACCATGAGGGCAGAGGCCCTTTTTAAATTAGGCCCATTGTATGTGTGTGTGTGCTGCAACTCATGTGGCAGTGTGACCATATGTCTGTCATAAGTACACCATGGTTCAAGTTGACCTGTGTGATGACATGGATAATCCATGCTCATAGCTGCCATTTTGGCAGCTCCATGTGTGAAGTGAACTGCAGGTCTGTAGGTAAAATACGTTAAAAATACGGAAGTTGCGTACCTGTTTCATATGGAATGAAAAATAAAATAGGGCTCATTTACAAACCCTGTGCACCGCCGGAACGTCACTTTTTGTGACGTTCCAGGGACACACAGCCCTTAGCCATATCTACAAGGCCACGTAAAGCCACCCTGCATGGCTTTTCATGGCCTTGTAGATATGAAGTGAGGCAATGCTGCGCAAGTCGCTGCGTTGCCTCACACTACGATAGGGAGGCATGACATGGGCATTACAGTGGGTGTTCCCATGAAACGCATGGCATTTGACACATTCCCACATTTATAGCAAGTTGTAAACATGGGAATGCGTCAAAAGCCTACGCCTCACAAGGGGAGGCGTAGGGAAGGCACAATGTGGAGAAATAACATTATTTGTCCTCTTTCTATGTGTGCTGCATTCAGCAGCACACATAGAAAAGGAAATTGCGTCCATTGATTGTTTCTGTGCAGGAAGTTGTCTCTTTCTGCACAAAAACAATCATCCCTACAATGCAGACACCGTGGCTGCGTTGGAGCATGGCAGTATTGAGCGCCTGCACAGGAAAAGAGTACAGGAACAGGAATGCGCCATATTTGATAGATATGGCGCATATCTGCCCTTGCCCTTTGCCTTGGGGCAACACAGCAGGAAGGCTTCGTGCGCTGACCTACAGCAAAATATTGTAAATGAGGCCCTAAATGTCCCAAAATTAATTGTGACCATCTGGCCTGGATCCGCACATCATGAATGGACCTGGGAAACCTGGCAGTGCTGTGTGTTTAGTAACTGTCTCCATCATAAATTCAACTAACACCTACTGGTCCCATTCCAAAATGGTTCTACATTTTGTATTGCGTGTAAAGCAGAATGTATCACACACGCTCTGCTAATGTACCCCTTTAATGATATCTCACTGACTCGTGTTAACTTAACATGTCCCTTGCGAGATACTTGATATGGAGCAGCTGCCACAGGGTGAGCTGGTATTGTATTAACACATACAAACACACACACCCTTCTCTTATGGCACATCTAGGCTCATCCTAGGTAAAAAGACTAACTACCCTACAGCACACAGCAAATTAACTCCACAACTCTTTGTGCACTGCACCACTCATCTGTTTCTCTGGCCCCAAATAACTCAGATGGTACCTATCATGCACTCCCTTAGTTAGTATGGTCATATTAGGCCTGTGTATTAAATTCTGCTCTGCTCACGGAGTTTGCAGAGTTTTTCCCACTCCGTGCAGTGCGCGGAGTTCCAAAAAACTCCACTCCACATAGCAGCCATCCCCTTTCACCGAGTCTGAATTAAACATTTTAGTTGAGTGGGTGCTTGATAAGTACCCTCAGCTTTAGGGGGACCTAGAACAACAGCTGAGCAATGCAGCGCACCAACTAAAATGGCAAGACATTGAAGCATGCTACAGTGCAGTGGGTGTATACCACCGGTGGGTCAAGACATGTAAGAAGCGCTGGGAGGACCTGCAACGCTGGGCCCGGATTAAGGCCCAGGAACTATTGGGCCTGTCCTCCCAGCCACACGTACATAGGCCCCACCTAAGCCCACTGTACCGGAGGGTCCTAAGAACAGCCTGACCGACCCTCCATGCTCAGCTGGAGCAGCATGAGCATCAGAGACCTGGTGAGTGAATGGACTGCTTTATGTGTCTGGTAGTATGATGTGAGTAGTGAAAGAAATGTTACTTCATCTTCATGTGTCAATTTTCACCTGATGTGAAAATTGGTTACTGTATTCATGAGGTCTAGGTCTCCTTTGCACAAATTTAAGGCTGACTTATGAGGGCATTCTGTGACTTTTAGTTTAGTAACCCGAACTTTGCCAAATTTTCCTCAGAGTTGCATTTTAATCAAGAAATGCACATACAAAACCATGATAGACTACAAAGGACCTCATAACTGTCATATCCAATGGGGAAGGAAGGCCTTTCACAATGTCTAGTGTTGGTGTGTGAGGTGTTTGGGTGTTGGATGTTGTCTCATCCATGCTTTGTGTGTACTTGCTTATACACTGAATAACATATGTTGGGATAAGGAGGTAAAGGCTGACTTTGTGGTATTTCTCCTACTCAAATTGATACCAATATATCTAAGAGGACAGAGCAACATCTTCAATGCAGTGGCACGTGTGTGATTCTGAATTACTAGGTCTAAGTCCTAACTATGCACATGTGGTTACCAGTTCACAGCATACCCAAAGCTGTCTTGACCTGCTACATGAGGCACTTGCCATGTACACTGTCTGATGTTCTCCAGGGAAAGTCTAATATTTACACTACAGTGACAGAGTAAAGCATATTCTAGGGCAACATCTTTGACAAGGTCATATCCAAGGCCTTGTTTGTATCTGTACATCCTATTTTGCAGGTATGTCGTGCTTCTGTATGTCACACAGCAGATGACCTTTGATAGTAAGTCTATGACTGTTTACACTGCACATTACAGGACAATCCTGGATCCAACTGTAGGTGTAGATATATCCAACCTGACTGTGTCCTATGCCCACATGGAAATTTCTACATTGGCAGATAACCATGTTTCAATTTCAAGAAACTTACATCACACCAATGCAGAAGGTGAGGGTCGGTAAGTACTGAAGAGGATACAGAGTAGACTTGAAACAGATGTCAGTGTGTGTGTAGTATCAGGACATTACAGTGAAAATGCTCATACTTTTGGGTTCCTAAATCATCACATTGCCTAGTGAGATCAAAGGATTACAATGTCAGCTCTTGCTTCATGTTGTGGTGAGTTTCTTAATGATTAGTACACCAACTACATAACTGTTTGCCTTCTATTTCAGTGGACCCGGTTGGCCAAGGGACATCTACCCAGCACCAGGGGCAGGAAATTAGAACCTCAGCTCGTAGACGGGTACTGCCTCTTGATACCACCAGCAAGGAGGAGGCTGGAGATGAAGATCAAGGCAGGGGAAGTGCACCCACCTACACCGAAGCTACAGCAACAACACCATCAGGCCAGTTGGAGACTTTAGACATAGAATGTGGGGGACATAGAGAGGGACTCCACAGCCGGGTGGGGGGAGATAATGGGTCTCCCCCTGGCCTAGAAGATCTGGAATTTGATGTGATGTCCCCAGGGCAGGCACAATCGCCATCTGTGCCTGCCACATCTCCTCCCTAACTGCTGAGGCCCCCATTCCATCAGGGCCTCCAGCTGCATCCCCTGCCTTTACTCCCCCTCTTTGTGCCCGCACAGAAGAGCTGAGGGAGGCACCTGCCCCGACACTCCACATCCTGTGTTGTTCAACCCAGACCCCTCCATGTACTGTCATTCCTCGGGCTGCATCCAAGATGATATCTGAGGTTGAGGGGAATGTGTCCTCTCGGATCTTACTGGAGATCCGAGATGAACTCCGTAATCTCCGAGAGGCACAATCCTCTTGAAGCTTAAAGGAGATCCAAGATTACCTCTGTATGCTCCAAGAGGCCCAATTCCGAGATATGGCTCATCCCAGTTCCTCCATCACTTCATTTCTGAATTTTCTCCGATAAAATTTAAACAATCTACATGTCTGTGTTGTGTGCTTCATTAAATTTGCCGGATTCGAACTATTGATGTTACATAGGTAGGTGTTTAGCTATGCTTTCAAAATGGTATCTTTGTACACGGATGGTTCTAGTTATATAAAAATCATACACAAATTTAGCAAAACATATGTGGTCTACCACCAGATTAACCAATTGACCATCATCAACTAGGGCTCGACTTAATTGAAATGTGGAAAATATCTTTTATTTAAAAAGTGGTTTAAAAATCTATATTACAGTGAATATGGGGGATCTATCTTGCGACTTTGCATTTGTGTTGTCTCTGTGAGTAAGTGCATTTACCGTATGGGTGCTGATGTGAGGGTGGGTGTGGTGCATCTTCCTGGACAAGTGGGGGAGGTGCCTGGACATGTGGTGATGGTGGCTGTGCAGTGGGGGGCATGTGCAAGGGTGGTGGTAGCTGTGAAGATTGGCAGGGGGCCGTGCAGGTTGTGGTACAGGTGGGTGGGTGTGATATGCTGCAGGTAGTTGTGTTGGGTCCCCTCCATGCGTTTACCTTGAAGGGAGACTTTGGATCAGTTTCAGCATACTCTCCATCATCTTCATGGCCAAGGCATGGTGTCTTGCACTCTCTTCCCTATGGATGGATATGATGTCATTAATCGACTTGGACATGTCTTGACAAGATCTATCCATCCTGTCTAACACCTGGGTCAGTCTGTCAACCACCTGAGGAATTTGGTGCATGCCTGTAATGCATCTAATATGTCTGACAGAGTAGCCCCTATGGCACTTATGTCCTGTCTCACACCAGGCTGCTGTTGGAAGAACTCCACCTCTCACTGGCCACCATGACCATCTGCTAGCCCCCTCCACATCGGATGGCCTCGGATACGACCGTCAGGCCCAACAGCCAGGAGCTTGGCAAATGGCAGGCTGTGGGTAGGAGATTGTGGCCCAGGGAATACCTGCACCTCACCAGGGGTGATAGGTCCCTCAGATGGTGGAGAATTCCTGGGATCCACTGTCATGAAATGAGAGTGTAGGGGAACTAACACATCTGACCTGGGTGTGAGGGCTGTGAGGCAGTCATGGATGTGTGGGGGTAGGTGAAAGCGGTTGACTGGGTGCTTGGAATGGCAATACTCTGTGTTGGAGTGGGAGGAACTTTGCTGTGTGGAGCAGGGGTTGGGTTTAGATGGTTTGCCCAGTCGGCCAACAAAGGTGGCCAGGGAAACAGACTCCTCATTCTCTGTTGAAAGTGCCATATCGTCTTCATCCTCCTCCACTTCCGCCTCATCCTCCTCTACTTCCTCCTCCTCTTGCACATTACTGGCAGCTAACATGGCTGCTTGTAAGAGAAGTGGGTTCTCCCCTGTGATTGCCCATCACCCGCCATTGGTGGATGGTCCATTTTCCTCATCATTCTCAGCACCTGAGAGACAGAGATTGCAACAGGATTAGTATCTGCCTTAGAATATCATATGGTGCAACACAAGAGTTGAGTCAAATGATATTTGCATCAACGGATGTTCCACATGTGAACTGGTTTGTGTACACCTACACGTGACAGCTCACACCATAGCACTGAAGTGTTGAATGCAGATGTGTAACACAAAAACAAACTCCCCAGCTCCAGCCACAGTTCTGTGTTGTTTTGACACACCTGTGATGTCAACTGCTGAACCAGGTTCCTCGTATGTATAGCAGAAAATGCGGTCCTCGATCCAGAAGCTTGAGAGGGAAGTGACACCATACTTATATATTAATATGGAAGAAGAAGAGGTAAGCTGACACTAAACATATGGATAGGATCACACAATTCAGTCAAATGGAGAAGCTGAGATGATCGCTGCCTTTATTGATTTCACCTTGTGTAGTTCAGCCACCAGATGTAGATGCTTCACTTCCTTTACATCCACCTTACCAGCCCCAAACCCCCTCCCCACCCGCAACCCAGATGGCATATGCACGGCCCTCAGCCACATCAATTCCCATACATATTGGGTCCTGGGATTTTGTTACCAAGTTTTCATGTCATGAACTTTCAATCCAGTGTTGGCTACTCCTCTTCATAACAGACAATATAAGAAATAGGTATGTACTGCACTCACTTGCCATACACATTGAGCCATCCTTTCATTAGCCAACATGGTATGAAGTGGTATACTCTCATGCGCTACATGTGGGCATAAGGAGATGAGTGACAACAGTGATATCAGACAGACACAACATACTGCTGACATTTTATCCACTTTTTAGGAGCATGAGCATTTGGGTAAGTAATTCTTAGGTATACTTACCTGGGTCCCACATCCCCCCAGTGTGTGGTGCCTGACCAGATGTCTCACCCGAACTTGTAGCAGAGAACGCTGTGGGCAGTGATTTCCTGGACAACATCACTGAGCCTACAATGAAAGGTGCGTTTTCAGTCTACAATCTAGTCGACACATGTGGTGCACAACATTTCCTAGTTCTGTTCACATGTTTGGGACTGTTGATGGATTCTATGTCATATATATATTATTTGTCTGATAACAATGTAGGAGTTTGGACCCTCTTCTGGCCATTTTTACATACCAGTTTGTGCTGGTGGTATGGGTTGATGTGTCCCTTGACGTTGCCTCCCTGCAGGTGCCACCTCTGCTACAGTGGGTGACTGTACTCTAGCTGTTTGTGGCAATAGGAGAGGAAAGAGAAAAGTCACCGACCAAGAAATATTGTACATGTGCAACTTGTCACATATTAACTGTTTTGAATGTACATGCTAACAGTAATGGTAAGTGGAAGAGGCACATTGTATATTGCCATTTACCAGTGTTAGGTGAATACACCAGCAGTGATGGGCCCCTTTTTGGGACTGAGGAAATGGGAGTTGCCATTTCCATCACAAAGGATTCTGGGACTTGTAGTGCAATGGATGAAATTAGACACATGAGGGTCTGACTCACCATGCATTTTGCACATTCTTGGGACAACATCCATAGTCACAATTGAAGTGTATTCCAGACATTATTAATTTAGTATCATTGTTAGTATCATCACATTTTACCTGGCAACACATTGTGGACATCACTCACAGGCAGCCCATGGAGCATCTGGGGTGGATAGTGGAGAGGGCATCCCTCTCCAGTGGGGTGAGTCGGAGGCAGGGTCCAGATTGTACACCAGGGTGAGCTCTGGCCACCTCTATCCTGGAGTACTTCTCCTTCAACCGCCTCTTCTTGTCCTGCCATTCTTCTTAATGTCAGTTACAGTGCGGACATCCTCCCCCAATGCTGTGACTGCAGTGGTTAAATGTTGCCATAGGGATGCCTTCTGTGTGGCACTGGTGCTGTAGGGGGGAGACCATGGAGCCTCTTGTGGTACCTCATCAGGTACCAGGATCATGATGGTCATCTCCTCAGAATAGTTTTTCTTCCTCCTCAGTGGTAGCATTATTGAGGAAAGGCACAGAGCAGGCAGACAAAGATTCTGCGTGGGCAAACCAGGGCCCCTGATTGTGTGCTGATTTCATTTGGTTTGTAGTGCAGGTCTTTCAGGTGGAATCAATTGTCCTCAGGTGCATGAGATTACACTCCCTGCTCCCCAAGTGCAGAGACTCCAATCCTTGTGCGGACACTCTGCCTCGAGTACAAAGACTCTGCCCCAAGTGTGGAAACTCCGTCACAAGTGATGAGATTCCGTCCCAAGAGGGGATGTAAAGATTCTACTCAAATGGACTTTGTGAATACCCAAAGTCGTAAACTTAGACTTTTGGTCTAAGTTTACCTTTGTGAATTGGGCCCATGGTGTTTAAGCCAAATTGGGTTCCTGAGCATCAAAAATTAGAATGAATCCTTTTAAGTCAAAAGTGAGGAAGAAGTGAAAACAAATAGTGATAAAGACAAAAAGTGAGAAAACGTTTAGGACTTCATTACAATTTGCCTGGAATTCCAGATGGGACCAGTAACAGGGTTTCTTTCTCCATAAGAGTTGCAAGTCCTATATAAACCTCAGAGGAATGTTGTTTTTCTCCAGAGATTTCAGCTGCTGAAAGCAGCAAAAATCTCTGGAGGAAACAATTTGGGGGAATGAGCAAGTACCAGGGGAATCAGACCTGGAACTACTGTTTCTCCAGTAATTCCACATTATTTAGAGCCTTTCCTATAATAAGAGCTCTTTATGTTCAATGGAAATCACCCCAAGCTACTAATAATATTAGTGTTGGAAAGGTGACATCAGACATGATTGCCTTGGTGGCTACCATATGCAAGATTCCCAGCAATGTCCCTCGGTTCATCAGGCATGGTTGACAGCAGTAGCATAAATGGCAATGTGCAATGCCTCTACGTGGGTAATACATGACAGACATAGCTGCAATGCTCCTCACACTGAAGTAATAGTAATTTGTAAGAAGTTTCCCCAACGCAGCATTATTTATCACTGAAATATAAGTTTTAAATATATTTTGGAAATTCAACCATTTTTCTCCGAACCTCAGTTTATGGGTTCTTAAAATGCACACATTTTCATCTCAAATATATGCTTTTTAATTTTAGTATACATATACTAATTCAGCCAAGAAAAAGCTTCTAAGTTAGGTGGCTGGGCTGCACATAGAGTTTACTACAAAGAAAAGTCTTGAGGCCTTTTCTGAAGGCCGATTCCAGTTTTATATCCCGCAAGTGCTTTGGCAGAGCATTCCAAAGTCTAGTGACCCTTGCGGAGAAGGATCTCCTTCCTAATCTGACTTTGCAGACCCCAGGAGTACATAATAAGTGCTAGTTAGCAAATCTAAGTGCCATAGAAGGAGTGTACTCTTTCACTCTGATATGGAGATAGATAGGAACTTTTTTTGAAGAGCTTTAATGATAAGGACTAAAGCTTTAAATGTAACCCGTTGTCTGATCGGGAGCCAATGCAAAGCCCTCAGGCCGTTCTGAATGGATTGCCTTTCAGGACTGTTCAAAATAAGCCATGCAGCTGCATTTTGCACCAATTGAAGTTTGTTAAGCACTTCATCCGGAGACCCCATATATATTACATGAGCATAATCTAATTTAGCCGTAATGAGGACATGGATAATATCTTTACTTGTGTACTCTGGCCAAAGCTTTACTGTCTTTTTGAGGGCTTTCCTCAAAGAAAAATAGGATCCCGTTAAGGCTCGTATATGTGACTTAAAGGATAAGCCCTTATCCATTTTATACGAGATTTTTCACAACCTCTGTAAAGATGTGAGGATTCCCTAGGCCGGTCAGAGTCTTTTTTTTTATGTCCAGGAGAGGAAAAACCCCAAAGGCCAGATCTCTGATTTATTCGAATTCAGTTTGAGGCAATTTTTATGCATCCAATTGTCTACTGCCGAAAGGCAACCCTGGAAATTAGCTACTACTGAATCGTCAAGTTGATGGAACGAAAGCATAAATTGTGTGACATCTGCGTAGGATACAATGTTAAAACCCCACGACTCCATAACATGTGCCAAGGTTGCCAAATAAATGCTAAATCGCGTGGGGCGTAGCGCGCTCCACATCTAATTTCCATTTAGTAGATTTGAAGAGAGCTAAACATATCACTTGGACTCTGAAAGGAATGATTTTAGCCATCTCCAGGCTGTATCCACAATTCCTGCATCTTTTAATCTCGTGGGATACTGTACCAAACACAGCTGATAGGTCAAGGAGAATTAACACAGCTTTTTTGACCTGATCAAGGTTAATTCGGATAAACTCAGGGGCATATTAGCAAGGGCACTATCGCCGCTTTAGCGGCACTTTTTGCCGCTAAAGCGGCGATATTTATATCGCCCTATCAGCAAACTGTCTCTAACAGCAGTTAGCGACAGTTTGCGGGCATTAGCGCCCGTTTTTTTTACCGCTTTGCATGTCAGCGATATTTATCGCTAATGACATGCAAAGTGGGCGTTCCCGACGAACAAACCTGGGAAACACTCGCTAACAGGCCTATCGCCTATTAGCAAGGTGGCCATGGCCCCAGTTAGCAACGTGAAAAGTCGCGCTAACCGGGGTCATCGCCATTTATTTAACACCTGCAATTAGCAGGTGTTAGCCATACCTAACATGGGGGGTGGATTATGCTGATACGACCACAGGGTCGTATCAGCAAGGTGTTCTCCCTTCTCCATGCAACATCGCTGGTTTTTCAGCGATGTTGGCCCATTTCCCCGCTATCGCTGGAATATTCATCGCCATAGCGCTAATCGTTGCTAATACAGCGTTAGCGTAACAATATATTCCAGCGATAGCCGGCGATAAAAAAAATCTCGCTAAGCAGGGTTAGCGATGATTATCGCCTCTTCTTGCTAATATGCCCCTAAGTACTTTCCAACAGCGCCATTTCTGTACCAAATCCTGCAATAAAGCCAGTTAGGAAGAATGCAGAATCCCCTTACCTTCGACAAATCTTGACAACTGACTATTTACCAGATTTTCCAATGTTTTTCCGAGCGCTGGTAGTAGGGAGATGGGTCTATATGTATTCAGGTCACATGGATCTGAATTTTCTTTTTACTGAGAGGCAGCAGGGATGCCATTTTCCAATCAGCTGGAACAACACCCTCTGCCAACGACCTATTACAAAGTTTGCTAACTTCAATATTAATAAAAGGAGCAGCATGAGCTATAATTTTATCAGGGCAGGAATCAGCGGGTGAGCCTGAACTTATTTTTGATTGCTAGTAGAGAGTCCTCAAGAGAAAGTTTCTCAAAACCTGCAAGCTTGATATCACTACGTAAGGCCCATCCATCTACTTCCATTCTGACTTGAGTTTCTTCAGTGATGAGTAATGAGACTCTTTGTGAGAAAAAGATTAATACTTTGAAAACGTTGAACATGAAATTAAAGGATTAGGAATGGGAAAAATATAGCATAGTATTCGTTCAAAATTAGGTTTATATATGTATATGAGAAAATCTAAAAGCTAGGGAAACTTTGCATCGGGGTGTGGCCAAGATGGCGATCGGGGGAGACGTGGCACACTGAGCTCCATAAGCCCTGTCACTTCCAAACATCCTACAGGGCTCCCAGACACCCGTGAAGCTTGTCTCACACTCGCGGTGCTCCTTAAAGGCTGTGGAGTGGGAGAGTGACCATCCGGGGACTTCCGCAATATGAGGCGTTGGGCCCGATTTGAGCGAGGCCGATGTGGCGTGTTGGAGTAGAGGCAGGGCCCCTGGCCACATTGAGCCTCCCAATCCCTTCATGAAGACGGGCCATGACATCGGAGGGGGCCTTTAACCTCGGGCACAGCGGTCGGCGCAGCAATGCTGGTGAGGCCCCTGTGAACTGCCAGGGGGTCGGCGCTGACCACGCTATGCTGCCCGACTGCCCCGGGGTCAGACTGCTGCTGGAGCTGCGGGTACCTGGACTGCGGTGCTGCTCCCATCCACGCAGCATTGACGGGGGAGACCGTCACCACCTGCCTGGACCCTGTGGTGGGTGGCATTAGAGACTGCTGTCGTATACCCCTCTCCCCCCTGCCTGTCTCGGGGAATGCCCCCCGCAGCCTGACACATGGAGGGCATTTGGGATTACTTCGAAGCAGGTATGAGGCTCCTCTCCCTCACAGCGGACCGGGGCTGCGAGCTGTGGGGCTTGGCCCTGTTCTTTTTATTGCACACCACTTCCAGAGGGGGCTGATATTTGCCATATTGAAATCTCCGGGGCTGCCGCTTTCTGCCACGCTGGAGGCATCAGGAGTGACGATTTGGACACTGGTCCCTGGGATGACCTTCAAGTCTGCTTCGCATCATTTGCTGCCCTAACAGCCCCAGGCTGGAATTGCCAGATCCAGGGCACCCTTCGCCTCCTTCGGATTTTTACCCTCCCTTGCGCCCTTCTAACTGCAGATGTCCACCCCTGCTGTGTCGCCCACCTCCATCTCCGCATAGAGATCCTCTGTGGCCATCGCTGAACACAAGCTACTGTGTCCCTTTCAGTATACAGGCTTGTGGAACTTGGTGGGGGTCGGCTCTCATGCTTGATCCTCTTTACAGGTGCGACAGCCCTTCCAGTAGCCCCATGGTGCATGCTGCAAACATATTTGCTGGGGGAGCCCCCCACTCGCCGAATGTATCGCTGGAGGGCACGCTCTCGGATCACTCATGAAAGTTCAATGAGATCTTACAAGTGGTCTTGGACATTAAATCCTCCCTGGAGCTGAAATTAGTTGCCTTGGAGATTGATATGGGCCTACTGCCTGAGGATCATAAAAAGTTGAAGGACCGAGTGGAGGCCCCTGAGTCTACACTGACCACACTCAGACCGACAGTCATCAAGGCAGACTCTTGAATTAAGACGCTCCAAGAGGAAGTGCAATACCTTAAGAAGTGGGTCGTGGGCCGCTCCCATCACAATATTATGAGAATTGTGGAGCTGCTGGAGCAGACCGAAGGCCCCAGTATGGAACTTTACCTTGAAAGCGGCTCTCACAAACAGTGCTAGGGCCACATTTCTAACCTTTGTCTCAGTGGAATGGGCACACAAAGTCCCGGGTGGGTTGCCTGTTCCCCCCTACCCGCAGGGCTTCCGAGACCAGTGGTCACTCGCCTCTTTAACTACAGGGATAGAGACCATATACTGCAGGTAGCACATGCAAAAGGGCCCTCGGAAATAGACAACTCCTCTGTAAAAATCTTTCTGGATTACACCGTAGATGTTCAGAGACGCAGGGCCTCGTTCATGGAGTCAAAGAGGCAACTCTGCGATCTTCATATAAACTGTGCCTTGCAATTCCCAGCCACCTTAAAGATCATGCCTGAGGGACACACCATCTTTTGTGCAACTCTGGCAGAGGCATGGACCTGGCTTGAGGGTCAGGGTGCCACTGCACCTCCCGAGGAGGAGGGCGACGGCGGCGGCTTGCAGGTGAGGCCCCGAGGTAGGGAGCGGAGGGTGGTACCCACAAAGGAGCAGGCTGCCAGGGAGAGAGCCCAGGCAGTAGCAGAACGATACAGCGCATCCCCTCCCTCTCCTTTGGACAAGGCCGAGCGTGTGGACCACGCTCCAGCAGACAGTGACTTGGCCCCGGTGGATGCCCTGCTGCAGGGGAGACAAGTTCTCACCCCCATGTTGGTAAAAAACTTGCTCTGAACTGCCCACACTGGACTTCTATTAGGTTGCTCAGGATGTCTCACCAACGTTGGCCTGCATTATGCATGGTGCCACACTTCCTGGGGGCACTGTATGTACTGATTTACTTCAATGGGTTGATGGTGAGGACCCCCAACACTAGCAGTGGACTGGCCAATGGGGCTCCTCTACTGGAGCAGGGCCAGACTGGCTGTAGCGGGCATTGGGGGTTTTCCCGGTGGGCTGGAAGGGTGTGGGCCGGTTTTGGAGCAGTGGGGGTTGTTTTTGTTACTGGGGCCGGTTTTGCAGTAGTGCTGCAATATCGGCCCCCTATAACAAAAGCAGCAGCCATGCTGCACACTAGTACCCCCCTACCACCGGGCCAGTCAACTGAATTGCCAGGGTTGGTTTGTGTTCCCAGTCCGACCCTGTATTGAAGGATGCACACCTGCTGTGCCACACTAAGACTTCCATCATGTCATTGGTAACCCCCCCTTCTAATTGACTGTTCTATGAAAATGTTCTTATGCACACAAGTGCTGCTGACCAGATGCCCATTGGTGCCCTGGCCCAGGAGAAGGTGTTGGGAAGTTGACTGAGTTTTCCTTTGTTTCCTCCACATTTATATGTTCCTATGTGTGCTGTGCATGTACCTGAAAATGTGGGTGGCCATGCGGGGGGATGGGGCTGGGGAGGGTATGGTGCCGGGGTTTGAATTGTGCTGGACTAACCATGCCGCTTATTGATTGTTTGGCTGGGACGCAATACCAGCTTGTGACTTGGAATGTTCAGGGCATGGCCAGCTATGTCGAATAGTATTGCATTCACCAATACCTAAGGAGGCGAAGGTGCAGGTTGCCCTCCTTCAGGAGATTCACCTCTCTGCTACTGCTCTGGATGGAGGGGGCAAAAGATGGAGCAGTATAGTGCTAGGTACAACTTACTCCAGATACGCCAGGGAGGTTCTGATATGGGCTGCTCCGGAGGGGCCTCTTTCAGTGTTAACCACAAAAACTGATCCTGAAGGATGGTATGTGGTTCTGGAGAGAAAACTGGAATACCCTTGCACTCCAATACACCCCTAACTCTAACCAGGCATCCTTTTTTAATTCCCCGACCCCAGCGCTACTGACAGACACACTGGCCCGTGTTACTGGGGAGGCGATTACAATTGCATCCCAGATGCTGACTTAGATCCCTTTCATCTACTGGTCCCTGGCACACCTGGGTACTGGAGGCTTGGCGCAGCCTACACCCAATGAGTAGGGAATACTCATATTATTCGAGTTTGCATGACCTCCACACCAGGATTGACCTAGTCTATTACAGCCCTGATGCCCTCTCTAAGGTAGTGAGGGCCTAGTACCTCAGACAGACCTCTTCTGACCACAATTCACTTCAGCTTTCCTTGTCTTGGGGTCATGGGTTGGCATCTATACCCACATGGTATCTGCCTGCGGAGGCCTTCCGTGATGCGGCATTTTGTGCAACTCTTTCTGAGTAAATAGACTTGTATTATGCAGAAAATGTGGGCTCTGTCTCAGATGACTGGATTGATGGGATGCATTCAGAGTGGTACACTGAGGCGTGGCCATTGAAACGGTCTATGCCAGAACTGCACCGCCTAGAGGCAGAAATCAGGGCAAGCAAACTACTACTGCCCACAGCCCAGACAGCTGCTATCCCTTTATCATTGGCGAGACTCTAACATGCTGCTCCTACAAAGGACCTGGGTGCCCTGGTCTACAGGTAATATATGGCCAGAGAACATGCGGATGGGGACAAGGCGGGTAAACTCCTGGTGTGGCTCTGATTCATCTAGGATGCCTATTGCGGCCATTCGTGATGTAGTCCATACCATAATCAATACATAGGAAGGGATCAACCTTGCGTTCTGCTCTTATTACAGTACTCTACAGTACTCTACAGTACCCTGATAACTGAGGATGTGTCAGTGGCTCGGGTGTTTCTTGAGATGCTGCAGCTCCCATGAATGCCAGATGTCGCACCGTGCAGACTTGAAGGCCCCATTGTCAGAAGATGAACTCGAACAAGCAATCAAACAAATGGCGCATGGCAAAACTCCAGGGGTGGATGGCTGGATGGTGGACTTTTACACTGCCTTCGCTTTGCAGCCTACCCTATGTCTAAAAATTGGCATAGGAGACAGGGATGCTTCCTCAGTCTCTGAGGGAGGTGCTACTGGTGGTCTTACCCAAGCCAGACAGAGATCCTCCGCTGTTGGAAACTTATCATCCCCTATCCCTTCCCAACACAGACTATAAGGTCCTGGGAAAGGTGCTAGCCAACCGGCTGAGACCACTCGCATTTGATCGAACCCAGCCAGAACGGGTTCATACCTGGTTGGAACACCTTCCTGAACTTCCATGTTAATGGATTGGGCGAAGACCTCCGGGGCAACTCCCTGGGTCACTTCTCTTGATATTGAGCAAGCGTTCAACACCCAGGGGTGGACATACCTGAAGGAGGTTCTTAGGAAGCTGTGTGTGGGTCCGTAGTTTTTGTCTTGGGTCTCCCTGCTCCACAACTCACTGCTGGCCAGGGTAAAGAGAGATGGCACTATATCAGCCCCATTTCACAACGAGCGGGGTACACAGCAGGGCTTTCCCCCTGTCACCGATTATCTTTGTGCTGGCCATGGAGCTCCTGGCATGTGCACTCCCTGCCAGGGTGCCTGACTGGGGTATCCAAGTCGGGGTCAGGTGGCACATAGGCTTCCACTATAGAAATGATGCACTAGTGTACCTTTGAGACGAAGCAGACAACTTCCTGCGCCTAATTGATCTTCTATGCCTCTTTGGGAAGGCATCCGGGCTCAGGGTAAACTGGGACAAATCCCAGCTCTTTCTCCTGACAGTGACTACAGATGACCAAATAAGGCACCTCCCCCCGCCCCTCTCTCCTCAAGTTGTGGTTCCATCAAATACTTAGGGATTCAAGTGTATCATACGAAGATCTGATAGACGCAACATAGGGAAGGCACTAAAGGTGATACAGAGCTCTATACCATTTTGGACCGGCCTCCTCTTTCTCCTATTGGCCGTATTGCAATTTCCAAAATGTTGGTGCTCCTGAGACTGCTCTACTTCTCCTCTGCCATACCTGCTCTGTTGACTCCACTCCCTTCTGATCACATTGGTATGGCGGTGGCGATCTCCAAATTGTATGCCCCTTTCACAGAGGGTGGCCACGATTCAACTGCAATGGTCGGCATGCTGGCTGGCTTGCTCCGGTGTGTCAGAGTTGGGGCACTGGTTCGGGAGACCATCCGCGCCAGATATATTGCAGCGGTTGCTGGGCTCTGAAGCGTTGGTTCCCAGAAGGGAGGGTAATGTCCTCATGTGTGCATCTGGAGCCTGCTGGACCACCTATACCACCAAACGTCACTCGTACACACCCTATGTGCTGGACCTGCCCCTCTGGTGAATGCCTGATTGCACTGCACTGGGTCAACAACAGGAGGTAAAACAAAGGACAGAGGAGGGCCTCACTTCCTGGTGGGGATCTATTCAATGACAAGGGCGCATACATATTTGATGGCCTGGTAGAAGCCCAAGGCATCTCCCTGGGTTCCTTTCTAATTTACGCGGCACTCATAAGATGATTACACCGGGTCTGGCACAGAACTCCTGATGAGCCAGAGACCTCACACTTCTTGTAAACACTGTTCACACATGGGGGGCAGGTTGGCCATCAATTGCCCATATGGCACCCTGCGCATGGACAATGAAGTGCCACTTCAATCAATGGAGACAACACTAGACATGTCAATGGCAGATAAAAATGGGTACAATGTAAAGGAATTGCCAAAACTATCTCTACTAATACTTAAGTATCCACAGTTTAACTACCTGCATCATATTATCTCACTCCTGCAAGGTTAGCACGGGTTTACCTGGGGACCAGGGATTCTTGCCCATGCTGTACATTTGCAGAGGTGGATTTTATACATATGGTGCGGCAGTGTCCCTCCATCAGTACACATTGGGAGATGGTGGGTTCTCGCTTACTGAAAGACCCACTGCATTGTATGATTGGTATTACCCCACGTACTGATGAGGGTAAACCCCCCCAATATGTTTATTTACCTGGCCCTCGTTCTGGCCCAAAGGCGTGTAGCCATTGGTTGGATATCGCCCTTACCTCCTCCTATACAGCTACGGCTCATTGACCTGCGCCCTGGAATACTTGCTGAGCGGGGAGGGCTGCGCAGGCTGGCCGCAGTACAGGGTGGAAAGACCAGGCCTCCAGATTGGGATCGATTCTTGGCCGCAGTGGAAGCCAAATCAGATGAGACCACCCTGAACCAGAGGCCCTTAGTGCTGCCCTCCAGCTGCGCACATAGGTTTGTAGGATCCATGGGGCACTTTAAGTCTCAACGGTGGTCGGCCCTCCCAGCTTCTTTCATGCCCTTGCTTCCCTGATATTCATCACTCCCCCTCTCGTGTGCTTTTTCACTGCCGGTACCGCTCCGACTGGCCTGTTCTCCCCCCACCTCTTACCCCCTGCTGACAGATTGGGGTCCCGCCTCCCCCGCAATGGCGTTCCCCCTCTTTTTCTTATATGGCGGAGCGAGCGCGAGATTTCCCTTCCCCCCATGGATTTATGGCCTACACATGCGCACTTTTCACTGGTTGACCTAGTTGCTCCTTCTCTTCTTGGTATGTGAATTTATGGTTATTGAACGCCTAAAGTCAGCAACCACTCATGATTGCACATGGTATTTTTTAGTGGCAATCACTGTTGTATAACTGTGTTATTCTGTAATCCACACTCGACCCCAACACTGGGACTGTCAGACATTCTAACTGAATGCTGTTCTTTATTTATGACGACTGCATATATGTTATTCAAATGTCAATAAAGACGTATTTAAAAAAAAAAAATGATGGTTCATATCTCAAGATTAATCTTAGAGTTAGAGATAGCATTAGGGTTAGTAATTCGCTTTCGCATGGTACATTTAGGGCATTGTAACATAGACCACTATCAGTCAACATTTTACGGATGCAAATTGTAATTGAAATTGGTTTCCCAGGTGTAAATCACAGCAACAAACGTCCACATTTCGCGCAACAAGTATAATCCCGTTTTGGGTGCAAATGTGAGGTTGCGCCCAAACACGATTTGCTGCCCAATCATGATTGGGGCTTTGGTGCTTTTTCTCACTACTTCCTTTATATTTTTCACTACACATTTAGCTTTCTACATCAAATGTATGCATTTTGTCACAAAGTTTTCTGTATATGCACCTCCGTTGTATTTTGTATTTACATGCATTTAAGGGCACATTTTTATTTATAAATGTGAGCTTCATTTAGTACTAATTGCAGATGTACAGCATAAGATCTCGGCTTTTTTTTTTATAGTTTGATAGTGCATCAATTATTCATATATATGGATTCATGTGATTTATAGTTGATAGTGTGCAGTGCCTTTTGGTAAAGGTGCAAGGAATTAATATTCTAATTCTTGCATTTTACATAATTAATCACAAGATCTTGTCTTTTCATATTAATAAGGAAAGTGTACTTAAACCTGATGTAGATGTACATTCGACAGAGAGGCATCTTCAGCTCTTCCTGGGAGCTTCTTGTGAGCTGTGTTGCAAACATCCCTAGCGAAGCCAGGCCCTAATCAGCTCAGGAACGCATTAAGATTTCTTTCTCAAAGTACAGAAACTAAATAACTTCACATTAGTTGTTCAGCTAAGGTATTCAGGCGAGAACCTACCTAAGACCCTAAGAAAGTTAGATATTCTATTTGGTGCTAAGACAGTTTAGAAATGGGCTAGAAGGAAAGGGTGGGTTACCAAAGGCTGGTTTCATTACTGAATGCTTGAATACAATGAATACCATCAACAATATTGGAACTCTTTTTAATGCTTTAATAATGAATGGCTTCCATTGCCACGGTTTTGTTTATAGTTTTAATTAAATAATTTTTTTTTTTTTTTTTTTTGGTCAAACTTCTGTTTATTGAAATTTGTACATCATACAAATAGGCCAGGTGCCTCAAGTTCTCTCCTGCAACCCCCCTCCTTGCTACAGAGTACACAGTATCTTAATACGCAGGAGTCACAATGTTTTATCCCAAATCTCAGGCTCAATTTCCCAATAATATAACATGTTTACAACATTTATAATTCCCCCCCCCCCTTCCCTCCCCCTCTCCTGTGGTGGAGAAGTTTCATCTGTCTTGTTTGTGAACTTTGTTCTATCCCTGTGAGTGGATTGGACCATTTCCTCGTGTCCACCGATTAGCGTCCTACAGCCAGTTAATAAGTGGTGTCCATACCCTCATCCCGAGGGGGCCTAGAACTGGAACAGGTGTAATTCCCTCAGATTGGGTGGGCATAACGCCAGCGGCCAACCCTTTGTAAGCTATGACACCAAGGGACCTCGTCTATACTCAAAATTCTTGTAGTCATCTCTAAAGATGTCTGCCATCCGCTCCATGGTGAGAATCTTCCACAAGCGTGAGTGCCATTGAGCCAGAACCGGGGCATTTTTCCTCTTCCAGGAGGCCGCGATAGCCTTCTTAGCTGCCCCTATACATGCCCACATGATTGCCTTATCTGCCCTGCTTTGATGTTCTAGGGTGGCATCCCTAAGACCTAGGAGGGTCACGTCTATTGAACTCGGCAATGGGTACCCCAACATCTCCTTCATTTGGGCCAGTATCCCCTCCCAGAATGGCTTAATGGTTGGGCAATCCCACCAAATATGGCGGAAGTCCTCCAGCAAGCCGCATCCCCACCAACACATATCGGAGGTTTGTGGAAAGATCAGTTTAAGTTTGGTGGGGATGAGATAACAAACAAAAAGTGTTTTGTAGTGAGCTTCCCTTAGATCCAGTGAGTGGTTATTCTTAGCAATGTCAGACCATAGGTACTGCCACTCCCTCTCTATCACCTCTCTTCCCAGGGTTCGCTCCCAGAAGTGAATATACCTCGGCCTCGGAGCGAGTGTTGTATCCACCAACAAACCATACAAATAGGAAATCACCCCTTTCATGGAGCCCACCCTCCGTACGAAGGATTCTATAGGTGCCAACTCCAGGGTAGGCTCCTCCCTAACTTGAGGGTGAAGTGCACAATGCTTAAGTTGAAGATAATGAAAGTGTTCGGTGGGTGGGAGCTGAAAGTCTTGCTGGCAGTTTTAAAGGTGAGGATATCATGATTGTGGAACAAGTCCGAAAGAACAAGGCAACCCCCTTCCCGCCAAGTGTTAAATGGGCCCGCCCTCAAAGCCGGGGGAAATTCGGGATTGAAATGTATCGGGGTGTAAGGGGAGGGAAAGGAAGTCCATCCCTGGCCCTGCGTGACTTCGTCCCATACCTTGAGTGTGGTCCGGGTAGGAGTACTTAAATACGCATTGATGGGTCTGTCTTTCTTGGGTTTCCAAAGAACATCCCAGATTGTCCTGCCCACGATGGCGCGGTCTATGTGGAGCCAGTGTTTATCCGATTCCCTCATGGACCACTACGCCACCACTCGTAGCTGGGCAGCTTTATAGTACAGTCCGAAATCTGGGAGAGCCGCACCTCCCTCTGCTCTCGGCCTCCTCAATACATGAAACGGTAGTCGAGCCCTGCCTTTTTGCCATATATATCGTATGATCAAGGAGCGAACCCTGGCCAAGAAGTCTTTTTCTAGGTCGATCGGGAGCACTTGAAATAGGTATAACAGCTTAGGTAGTACAGTCATTTTGATCGCATGTATTCGCCCCAACCATGATATATACCAGTGGTTCCCAAACTGTGTGCCATGGCTCCCTGGGGAGTCGCCAAACCTAGCCAGGGGAGCCGTGCAACAAGCACTTTAATGCATTTAATGTTGAAGGGTCTGTTGGCTTTAGTTAAACTAATTAGACTTAAACGCATGAGGTCGATGATTTGTAAGTTACATGCCTAAAGCTGTAAACGTAGTGCTTAATTGATGGCATGTCGAGGGAGATGACCTCCATATTTCACTGGATACCCACGTTCCAACACTCCCAAAGTAAGCGGAAGATGCCTGATGTATTTTGTTAGACTCGTTAATAGTTTAGTTTTTCCAAATGCATTTTACACCAATGCAAGTTATCAGGAAAGTACAGTTGTCCTGTCAATTAAACACACTTTGGGGTCGATTCCGATCTCGGCCGGTAGTGCTCCGAATCGGATTCGGCTTTACCGGATCCGATTCGGAGCCCTGTTTCCCGACCGAACCGTACGCGGGTCCGGCCGAGCGAGTACGATGCGAAATCGCCGACCGACTCGTCCGGGCGTCCCGACCGCTCCGACCGACTCGCTCCCGGCTCGAACCGCTCCGACCGACTCGCTCGGACTCGACTCGCACCGCGCAATGGAGACGTCTCCCGGCCGGGTAAGTACGATGCGCGCCGCGAGCAGTCCGACCGAGCCGCGCACTCCGGCTCGTAAGAGCTGTCGGAGCCATACTTTGGGGGTCCGTGTCGGACCCCCCTGTACGCGTAGCCGCGCGAGTCGCACACAGGGGGGACCCATGGGTCCCCCCTACCTGTGCGTGTACGGCGCGAATCGCTTCGCCGCGTACCCGCTGTAGGGGGCGCCCTCGTCCGACTCGCACCCATTGGGTCAATGGGAGCCCGCGTACGCGTTGTCAGACCGGCTCCCATTGACTTCAATGGGAGTCCGACCGACTCGAGTCCGATAACATACGGCCGCATCGTACTCGTTCGGTCGGACTGCACGGGTCCGATTCGGTCGGAAATCTCTCCGGGTCCGGCTCGGTCGGAGAAATTTCCGGCCCGAATCGGAATCGACCCCTAAGTATTATTAAGTATTGATATTTGTACTTGAATCATAGGTACTTCCAGTACACATTTCTTTCAGTACACACACATTTCTAGACAGGTCTGCTCTCTCCTGGAGCACAGGGAAGTAAAACACCATATATGGCATAATGTCAACATTTGGAAGCAAGAAAAAGGGACGTTTAAAAAAAAAAAAAAGGAATTTATTTTACTTGCATTGATTTGGAGGCAATTTTAGGGAGGAGACAGCAAAAATAAAGCTATATGTGGTTTACAAAATCATGAGTCACCCTGCTGAGACAGGTGTCTTGGCACGTATGACATGGGTAGAAATGGAAGTGTATGCAAATATTTTTCAAGCGCAGAAACACTTTGGCAATGGGGCCTACATGCATAGGGGTGCTATCTAGCACTGTAAGTGGGATAAAAAAGTTTGAGAGGGTACTCTAAAAAAGGCATGGGCAAAGAAGTGTAACTAGGAATATTTTATTAGAGGCACCGCCTTAGTAATACGAAACACCCTGCGTATATGATTATAATACCTTCATCAGCTTCATCCCAATCATTTTCATGGAGAAAAATGCAAGTACTCTTGAGGCCGGGCTCACACCACCCCACCCTCCAAAAAAAAATAACAGCGGGGAGCCATGGGCAATAGCCAATCCAATGGGTCAAGAGAGACGCGGGTCGAAAAAGTTTGGGAACCACTGATATATACAATGGTTTCCAGCGCTTAAGGTCTTGTTGAATCTGAGTGAGTAAGGGCGGGAAGTTCGCCTTGAATTGACCGTCTAAATGGGGTGTGATCTGAATCCCTAGATACGTAAGTTTATGTTTGGACCATGTAAACGGGGTCTCCTCCTGTAAGAGCGTCTTCTCTCTGTCGGATAACGTTAAGTTTAGAACAGATGACAGTCAAATTCACTCGAAAGTCCGCCGCCATTTCAAATTTCTTCAGCTCCTCCTGAAGAGTTCGTAGTGAAATTCTGGGGGAGGTGAGAGTCAGCAAAAAGTCGTCAGCAAATAACAATACCTTGTTTTCTTCCCCCCCAAATCTGATCCCCTTAATGTCTAGTGTAGCCCAAAGTTGCGCCGCCAGAGGCTCCATGCTCAAGGCGAACAACAAGGGGGATAGAGGGCACCCCTGTCGGGTGCCACAGCTTAGTTCAAAGGGATTTGAGGTCACACCATTGACCTGAACTCTGGAGAGTGGGTGTGCATAATTAGCTCTGATCATATTGATAAACGTGTCCCCAAGGCCAAAGCTTTTCAGAGTGAGGAAGAGAAAGTGCCAATCGACTCTTTCGAAGGCCTTTTCTGCGTCAAGCCCCACTATGACTGCTGGCATTCTAAACTTGGAGACCTTTTCTATAAGATGTAGAGTTCTCCGGATGTTGTCATGTGTTTGCCTCCCTTTTATAAAACCTGATTGGTCGGGTGGATGAGATCTGGCATTAGATTCTCTAGTCGCGACACCAGTATTGCAGAGTAAAGTTTAGCGTCCAGATTCAAGAGAGCGATCGGTCTATAGGAGGCGCATATCTGTGGGTTCTTCTCAGCCTTCGGTATCACTGTGATCAGGGCCTCTGCCATTGAGGGAGACACCTTTTGACCTGTCGCAGTCTCATTGAATAGTGACGTCAGGAGAGTTATCAGTTCCGACGCGAAGGTCTTGTAAAAACGGGCTGTCAGCCTGTCCGGCCCTGGAGATTTGTGAGGCTTCAATGCCGTAATTACCTGTCTTACCTCCTCTTCAGAGATCGGAGCATCTATTTGTTCCTTTCAGGTTGCAGGAACCTGGGGAAGCGCTAAGGCGGCCAGGTAGTTCATTTGAACGGTGGTGTCAGTGGGGGTCGCCCGATAGAGTTCTTGGTAGAAGTTCCCAAAGTTATTAGCCTTACCTGTATCATCGTATTCTATCTCCCCTTTGGCCTTTTTTATTCCCCCTATATACTCCTGCTCACTTTTTTCCCGGGGTTGTCGCGCCAAGTGTGTGCCCACTTTATTTCCCAGTGCATATGCGTTGCGGCGCAGTCTCAATATTGTAAATTCGGCTCTGTTAGTGTAGATAGCGCTGAGTTTCCCTTTTACGCACTCAGTTGACCTTTTAAAATCCGAGTGGGGGTCTTTTTATACTCGATTTCTGTCAGCCTCAGTGTTGCCTCTAGCTCCACCCTTTCCTTTGCTCTCAGTTTATTCAGCGTTGAGACCAATTCAATACATTTACCCCGTAATACAGCTTTGAATGCGTCCCAATTATTCAGGGGAGAGGTGGCATTCGGGTCATTCAACTGAAAAAACTCCTTAATCGAGGCACGCAGTTCATCCCGTAGCACTCTGTCCCGAGTCAGAGAGGCAGGAAAGTACCATCTCGGTGGGCCCTGCACCTTACCCCCCCATTGCAAGCATGCTGTGACCGGGCTATGGTCTCACAATGTAATGGGAAGAATCATGGGATCTTGGAGACTACCCTTTAACCCCTGGGAAACAAAGATATAATCCAATCTTGAGTATGTTTGGTGAACATGTGAGAAGTATGTGTAATCTTTCATGTTAGGATGAAGGAACCTCCAAGCATCGAAAAGACCCAGGTCTTGGAACGTGTGTTTTAAGCTCTTAGGGAAACTTCCTCCAGCAGCTCTGTGGGGGTGAGTACTGTCTTCTGTCGGGTGCCAAGTGAGGTTAAAGTCCCCCATTAGAATTATCTGCCCCTCGGCAAAGCCCCCCACCATGTCTAGTAGTGAAGTCACGAATGATGCCTAGCCCGTATTAGGGACATATACCGAGACAAAGGTGACACTTCTCCCCCTCAGCTTCCCCTTTACCATGACCACCCGGCCCTCCCTATCTATTTTGATACCCTTCGGTTGGAATTTGACATTGTTATGAAATAGTAATACCACCCCATTATGTTTTCTACTGGCAGATGATCTATATAGGAGTGAATAGCTTTTGTGTCGGAGTCTCAGCTCGCTGGATCTCTTTAGATGTGTCTCCTGGAGAGCCACTACATCGAATTGATGATTTGTCAGGTATTTCCAAATCTTTTGACGCATAAGTGGGGAGTTCAAGCCCTTCACATTCCTGGAGGCAATTGATTTAATCTCTCTGACTTACTTAACCCTCCCGCTTGTTGAGGCACCCTGTGCTCCCCTACCATCTGCTCTTCTTGTCTCTCCTTTAAGGGTCTCTTCTCCGGTCCTCCTTCACCCCTGCTGTTGTAGCACAGTGATGCATCATTCTGTACCCTGTCCCCTCTTCTCCACCACCCCCCCTTAGTAGTAACTCCCCCTGAAAAATAACTAAATACACAACCAGAAAAAGAAACCAGGATAGCGGGGCCAACAGGTCCCCCACTATGGTGTCACCCCACGTTGCGGGCATCTTGGTTGGGGTTTCGGCCCAAGCCCGCCGCCCAGCTCTCTCTACCGCTAATACAACGTAGCTCTTTCACTCTGAGTGTCCTTTTTGAAGTAAGGAATCCGGTGGTTCATCATGGCAGCGTATGGACGCTTTGCTTTTGCCCCTAGTCCCTCTCGTGAACCGCCTCACATTTGCTTTGACGAGAAAACTTGTCCCCCTCATTGAATCAAGTCTTGGTTTGGCGGCCTTTGGCGACCTGTCTCCATTGTGAGGTTTTCGAACGTGAAGTCTCTCCTGCTTTCGCCGATCCAGGAGATCTCTCCTCCTCAGGAACCAGCAGGCCCAGAATCTCCAGACCTTCCTTGAGGTCTGTGACGTGCTGCTGCTTGTTATTAAACTCGAAGGCTAGTCCAAATGGATATGTCCAGCGATCCAGCACTCCAGCCGCCATTTTAGAGTCAGGCATCCCGGGGGGGGTGAACACCTCACAACCCTCAGTGCACCCCCTCCCTCTTTAGTGTCCCTCTTTGGCTTCGGGGGTCTATTGGGGGCCGCACCCCTGCTGGCGTATGACGATCACACTCACCCCCTTCATCGTAAACCGTTTCGCTGTTGCTGGCGCCTGCTATCTGCACGGGCCGCTCGTCTTCTGATCTTGATGTCGGGTCAGCAGCGGAATGCGTACATATTCCTTTTTCAACCCCTCCGGTTAACTGCTCTCACGCTCTGCCCCGTCACCATTAGCGCCCGGCTCCTTATACCTTGCCAGAGTTCAAGTTCGGCTGCCGCAGTAAGGCGCCGCCATTTTGTGTCGCGCACCATGCCAGCAACTCCGGGGCTTCTCCCTTCAGTGCCCCTGTCACCCGCTAGCTACCACCAGGCTCCTCTAATTCTCCGCAGTGTCCGGATTGTATTCCGGTAGGTTACAGCTACTTTGGGGCTCTAGAAACGCCCGCGACAGCTACATGACGGCGGAGCCGACACAGATGACGTCCGTCCGGCAATCTTGCTTGGCCACGCCCCCTGATTTTTTTTAACAATTGATAATTAAAACAACAGTCTCAGCAGTCACAGCGGTACAGATTTCTCCCCCCCCACAACCCTGTAGTTACATGGTACACACCCGTTTCACCAATACATAATGGTCTTCACATTTTAGCATCATTCTGGCAGGTGCCTTACTTAATATTTTTGTCTTCCTCAGCCCAACACTTTCCTCCCTAACACATCCAGTTTTCAGACCTTCATTACATCCACATCTGTAGTCTCCAGTCGGGGTCCATCCTGTCCATATATTCTCAAATTTTTGGGACATCCCCTCCCTCATAAATCATTGTTTATCTTACCATACACATATCCATTCCCCACTCACAATCCAGTATTCTCAGTGTCCTCTTATTGCCCCACTTCTGTGCAATATCTCTCTTTGCTAACATTAGACCCAAACTTATCAATATTCACTTATAGTATATTATTTCTGAGACCCTCCAGATCCCCAGTAATTTTAGCATTGCATGCACTTATATATATTAGGTAGGTGAATCCTCGAGACTCTGTACCACTCCCGCCCAGTACACTTGAAGCTTGGGGCTATCCCACAGTATTTGCATGAAAGTGCCCTTTAGGCCACCATTTCGTAAACATTTATCATTTGTTGTTCTCCCTATTTTAAATAGGAGAACTTGGTGATAGATTTTTTAATTGGATGATTCGAAAGCTTTCCACCTCTCTAGGGAATTCAGTTACCTCTTGTCAATCATCATCGTCCATGTCACCTAAGTCTTTTTGCCAGGTGTTGTTTAATTTGTCTAAGGTGACCTACTTGTTTTTCATTAATGTGTTGTTTGTTAGTGAGATAGCTTTCGTTCTCTTTTGCCCATCTAATAAAACTCCTCACTAGGGGTGAAGTCATCTTTGGTCTCCTCTCCCGTTGGATCCTCGCTTATAATGAGTGTCAACTGTGCAGGGCGATCATAACCCAATTGCGACAACAATTAGATTCGCCCCTAGACCGTATTTTGCCAAAGAGTGTGGGGCCAGCAACTTAGTGTCCTCTACTGATAACTTGAGAGTGATTTGGAAAGGTGTTGATAACAATATCCTGTTTTCTAGAATGATAAAAGCACATCCATCACTCATTGACACAACCCCAACCCAGAGGCAATTAACGCCTTTAGCCATTTATGTGGAGGCATTAAACGACTGATCTCTAGGCCCGCATCAGACACTAACCAGAGTCCAAGATGGTTCAACAATGCCTGCTCATGAGCAAATAGAGAGCTCCGCACAGCACTTGTAACAAAGCCAAGGGATGCAACTCTTGTCAAGTCCCTGAGGTGTCATTACAAACAAGTGGCCAGGCAACGAAAAGATGAGATCCTAAAAGAATGCTGGGACAACCTTGCTTGTGCTGTCAGACTTAATAACGGAAATGGTTTCTGGGCAGCAGTTAAAGACATGCGATCCATGGGCCTTACACTCACCCCCCTAAGCTGTAACATAACTAGTGAAGCTTGGGAAGCCCACTTCTCTAAGATTTATTTAGCTCCACCTCAGAGTGAGGATCCTTTTAATCATCACACTGCCTCGCGGATTCAGATATCCGTGTTAGAAGTTGAGGATGCCATCCACCAAAGTTTAGGCAACAAGGCTCCCGGCCCTGATGGGCTTCCCATCGACCTCATCAAACACAAACCAGAGTTTTGGGCATCCCTTTTACTTAACGTTTTTAATAATCTAACAAATGCCTCTATTCCTAGCACATGGTCTACCAGCATTATCGTTCAGATTTTTAAAAAAGGGGATCAATCCGACCCTAGCTGCTATAGACCGATCTCCCTGATCGACAATACACTGAAGATTCTTGGGAGGGTCCTGTTTAATAAGATCAGGTCTTGGGCTGAGGAGGAACACATTTTAAATTCGTGCCAGCTAGGTTTCAGAAGCAAAATAGGCACTGTGGAACAGTGCCTAAACCTAAACTTGATTGTTGGCAAATACACCATAGCTCGGAAATCCCCCATTTACCTGGCGTTTATGGACCTCACCTCAGCCTTTGATTTTGTTAACAGGTCAAGTTTATGGTCGGTTCTTTTAAAATAGGGGTTGGATGAGGGTTTAGTTCACTTTTTAGCCTATTTACACAGGGATTTGAAAGCACAGGTGAGGATCAGTAAGGACGGGGAGGTTTCACGGGACATTAATATTGGTAGGGGGGTCAGGCAGGGGTGCGTACTGGCCCCTCTCCTATTTATTTTATACATTAATGACTTACATAATGTACTGACTGAACTTACTAACGATGTCCCGAGAATTAATGGTAATACACTCCCCGCCCTACTGTATGCGGATGATGCGGTCCTAATGGGCCGCACACCCAACGCACTACGCACTTTAGTCCGGGGCTTTGTGGATTTTATGGCCGGTTTAGATCTTTGTACCAATTTTAAAAAATCATTTTTAATGGCCTGCGGCCCAAAAAAGCACCTTATCAATTCAATTACCTCAGGATCCGAACGCTTATTACACACTTGCACTTTCCCATACTTGGGGTTAGTATTTTCAGCCAACGGCTCCTGGGTAGATCATGTGGCACACAGCAGGGAGCAAGTTTTTAAAAGCCACCAATTCAATTTTGTGCCTTCCGCAACCAAAAAGGGCCGAGGTGGTTTTATCTATAACCAAAATTTATAAAACACAGTGCATTCCCACCGCAACATACGGCGCTGAAGTTTGGGGTATTACAAAATGCAGTAGTATCCAGGGTGAGGAAAACAGATTCTGTCGGAAACTCCTGGGGGCCCCAATTTTCTCCTCACATTTTGTTTGCCATAAGGAATTAAAATTGTTTTACATTGAAGATTACATCAGGGCCCGCCCAGCCATATTTTGGCTAAAAGTTTGGCAAAACCCGGCAGTGACCCTAACAAGAGATGTAATAGTTGATTGTCTTAAATGTGATAGGGGTGGGGACATACCCTGGCTCGTCACTGTTAGAAAAAGTTTGATCAGTGTGAATCTTGAACGTATTTTTTTAAATCCAAGCGATATAGAGGGCATAAATAAAAAATCCCTCCAGGAGGCTCTATATGATCAATATAGTCACACAAGATATGTAACAGAGCTCTCGAAATCGTCAGTTGCAAGGTATATGTCCCTGGTGGACGCAATTTGTCCCCCATCACATCTGCCATCCAGCTATCTTTTACAGAATATAGATCGCTGGGAAAAAAGCTTGCTTTTTCGCCTTAGGGCTCGCACCCTAAAATTTTTGCTTTGCTTCCCCTTAGGGTTCAATGTCAATCTTGAGCAAATGCCCTGCCCTTGTGGCAATTATAGCAACCAATCAATGTTACATTTTTTCTTCTTCTGTAATTTCTAACAAAAATATACCAAACAATTTCTGATTCCTTTTTTTAAGGTAACTGCCATCACTGATTACAGAGCAGCCTACATGGAAATTCTTAAATTGAAGGGGGATGACTTGGTTTTCCGTGTGAGTTCCTTCTTGAAAGTGGCAGTTCGTTCACGTACCTCAATGAGCACCCCCTGATGGCTGTTTCCCATTGTTCCTAATTTACGTTGCTCAGTTAAAATATTTAGTCTACTTTTGTACATTTATTTATTTACTTCTGTATTTGTTTTGATAGTTCTTATGTTTTTTACTCATGTGCCTTTTGAACTACTCTTGACCTTGTACTGTATATACTTGATTGCACTTTATTACATTATGCTGCTATTCGATATAAGTTATGAATTCTCCCCCGGACAGTATTTTCCTAAGAAGTTGCTGTTTTGCACACCATGTTTCTCTTCTTTACAGTATAGACTTGATTGCACTTTACTACATTATGCTGCTATTTGTTAAGGGCTATAAGCTCTTATTTGGTCAGTGTCTATATGAAGTTGCTGCCTTGCACACTATGTCTTCTTTTATAATACATGTATTTTTACTGTTGCTATTTGGTATGCATCACAAGCCCCTACTTGTCTATTGCTTTTATGCTGTTATTGCTTTATTGTTCCATATATTGTGTATTTTTATAAATGTATGTATTTTTGCTGTGTGCTTTTATGGATATTTTATATCCGAATAAAGATTTATTGAATTGAATTGAATGAGTGTCATAGTTGTAGGTATTTAAATATTTGTGAGGCCGACATCTTGTATTCTGTCTGAAGTAGGGGTAAGCGGAACTCACAGGGTTTTACTCCATGGAATACCGCAGAGTTTCAGAAAAACTCCACGAGATTCCACAGAATTCCGCCAATGGGTGGAAAATATGCAGCTTGTGCTACAATTTAGGGCCAGTAGTGCGAGCCGTACTGAAAATCAAGTGAATGGCATCATGCGTTGCACAAGAGTGGCTGGACATTCGAGTTGATTTTAATGCCACTTGAGTAAAAAATCTACTCGAGCAGCTGCAAAACTGCTCGAAAGGTGGCCCCCTGATCGCAAAAGCTTGTGAACGCCGGCGACTGCCCGTGTTACAAAATCACACTAGGGGATGCCAAATCTCGCTCATTCTTGCCAGCTCACATTTTCTTGAGCCTTGTGGGGGGAAAAATTCTGCCACGCAGCAATAGGCAGAATTTGCCCAGAACTCCATTTTAAAGAGTAACGTGGAGTGGCTAAAATTCTGCCAATTCTACAGGCGGAACGGAACAATCCACTCACCCCTAGTCTGGAGGTGTTCAACAGGCACTATACAGTTCACATCCCACACATCTTTCAGAGCAGACAAGCCAATGTCTTCCCATTTTTTAAATTCTGGTAGGCTTGCCACCACGCCGAGTCTGGTGCCCAGCCATAAGGGTGTGTTTGATGTTAATCTCTTCTCCCACCCCATTTCTCTATTTATTCTGGGCAACATAGTTGTCACAATTGCATTGGCCAGTGGGATGTCAGCTTCCATTTGCCCACCATACAGAATGGGTAGGTAGCCTTTCTTTCCCATTTTGAGTCAGTCCACTCGATATACCGGGTTGTCCAGCGGTGCATCATACGCCCATTCATTTATGTTACTAACCTGGGCCTCTTCGTAGTGTTTTTGAACATTCGATAGTGCTATGCCCCCTTCATAGACTGACCATTGGAGTGTGGACAATGCGATCTTTGGTGGATCGTTTAAGCAGAGCAATGATCTCAGCAGCCTATCTACCTTTAGAAAGAGCACATCAGGTAGTGCATATAGGCTGTTTCATAATATATAACTAGATCTAGGTAATGCAAGCATTTTAAATATCACAGCCCTACTCAGGATAGAGATCAGTAGTACTCGTAAGTCGTTTATGTCCCTCTCTAATTTGTTTAGTAGCGGGGCCAAGTCGTTTTTATAATTTTCCCCCCCTTGAGATCCATAGTCCCAAGTACTTAAAGTGGCGAGTTGCCACCCACAGCAGCAAAGTTAAGTCTCCGTCCACTGGCCAGCCTCCCATCAGAAAATCAGGGATTTCTCCCAGTTTATTCGCAGTCCAGAGTATGCCCCATAGAATTTGAAGGCCTCCCTTAGTCTTGCCAGGGAGGTCACCGGTTCCACTAGGTACAACAGGATATCATCAGCACACAGGGAGATCTGTTCTTCCCATTTCCAACCCCAAATTTGTGCGTCAACCCATATCCATTCAGCCATTGCCTCTATCGACCGGACGAAGAGCATTGGTGATAGAGGGCATCCCTGCCTAGTGCCTCTCTTTATAGGGAACTCCCTGGGCAAGACACCATTCACTTTGGTACGTGCCCTGGGGCTTTTGTAGAGTAGTTTAGTCAATTTCAAGAATTTGGGTCTGCGCCCCATTTTCTTCTGGATTGCAAACAGAATGGTCCATTCCACTGAGTTGAACGCCTTATTTGAGTCCGACACCACAGCCAATGGTGATATTATTGTACAATCAATTTTTCATTTGGTGGATTTCTGTGGTATGAACACATTTTGATCAGGGTGTACCAGGTCTGTGATTAGCTCCCATAATCTGTTTTCCAAGACTTTGGCAAGCACTTTGGTGTCTGAGTGGAGGAGCGATATCGGTCGGTATGGGTCACATCTATCTCTGGGCTTCCCATCTTTGGGAATTAGTACTATTGTTGCAGTTCTCATGTCTCTGGGCGGTTCTTCGGTACGATTTGCCACATCGAATGCCGCTTGAAGGCTTGCCACTACCATGCCAGCCATTTGCTTCAGAAACTCATTAGGTATCCCACTTGTGCCCGGAGCCTTCCCAGACTGCATTCTCACAAGCGCAACTTGTACTTCTTAGGTGGCCCTCAAACTCCAGGGCCTTATCCCTCGCAAGTCTCTCCTACATAGACAGTTTGGTCTCAGATTAAATGCTGCAGCTCTAGCAAGGGTAGTGCTGTCTGCACCTTTTAGATTCCTTGCATATATTCTGCAAATGCTGCTGCTATTTCCTCACAGTCTGTTATTATCGTCCTATTTGGGGCCATGATTTCCCTGACATGATTTCTCTCTTCCTACCCGCTGCTGAGCAATGGGAGGAGCTTTCCTGCCGTATCCCCCACTTCATATATCCATTTTTGTTTAGCAGTGTAGGCTGTTTTGTCTTCATCAGTAGATAGTGTGCAGTATTTTCTGATTTTCTGGGAATGCATCTCTTTATGTTGTCGGTTGGTTGCTGGGCAAGCTGCTTCTGTAGGTCTATGGGTCATTTCCATATTTCTTCTTTGTTTGTTTCTTTCTTTTACCTTCTGTCTCACCTGGGATTATCTCACCCCGTATTGTGGCTTTATATGCCTCCCATAGTGTAGCTTCATTGTTTACAGTGCCTGTAGTTTCTTTAAAGTAACATTCTGTGGCTTTGACTAACCACTCAGTTACTTCAAGATTTTCCAGGCGCCACACTATTATTCTCCATTCTCTTCTCCTCTGTGCCTTTTGTGTCACCAGTTTAATACTTAAGGGGGGGTGGTCAGATATCCCCCTTGCTTTTATATTCAGCCTTTGAAAACATGTCTAATGTTGATAGTGGGGTGAAAAAATAATCAATCTGGGGTAATGAGTTGTGTGCTCCTGAGTAGTAGGAGAAACATTTGCCGTTTGTATGTAGTGTGTGTTGGCCATTCCGAGTGCTTGAATTAAGCTCTCTAACTTCCCTTCCAAGCCACTGCTTCTTTGTTTTGATACTTAATCTATCTAGCTGTGAGTGTGATGTCATTTTGAAATCCTCTCCCAGGGTGATCGTAGCCTGCGGTAAATTCATGAGTACACTCGCTAAGTGTTGTATGGAGTCAGTCTGCAGTCCCGGTGGGATATATACATTCACCAATAGTAAAGCTTCCTTAGCCCATTCCCCCCGTACCTCTGTGTATCTTCTCAGCTCATCCATCCAGATCTGTGACGTATGAAAAGTCATTGCTTTTTTAATCAGGATAGCCACTCCAATGGACCCTGAGTTATGTCTCAAGTGGCTCGCTACACTATATTTTCCTCTCCCTAGAAAGTTGCAGTTGGTGCCCTTCATGTTTGTCTCTTTAGAAATACTGCATCCGCTGCATATCGTGACAGCGCCTTGGTCACTAGGCCTCTTTTATATAGATATATATACCACTGGCCGCTGGTGGCGATAGCACCAGTGTGACTGCCAGTGTGCTGGTGTCATTATGGTTAAATCAGAAATTCTATAGGAAAGTCAATTTTTGTTTTCTTAATAATTTTGATGCAGTTTGACAAATCTGCACAAAACCTAAACATTTCCCAAAAACGTACATCTATTTTGGGACCATATGGGGAAAAAGAAAAAGAGAAAAAAGGCAGGTTGAGTACACTCTGATCCTCACACCCATGTGGAGGGTCCCCAAAGGGACCACCCCACGCAATAAAATAAAGATCCACAAAATAAATGCTAATCATGGGATTTCAAATACTATGTTGAATTCGTGAATTCTGGGCCCTCTCTGTGACCCACAGAACCCTCACAATTTGAAAATCCAGAGTGGGTAAATGGGTCCTGGAAAGAAATATGTAGTGCACTACTCCTGAGCCTGTCTAACAGCCAGAAATTTGGATTGACCATAGGTGGTGGGATGGGAGCAGGGCCAAGAACCCTGCAGCTCATGGGTGAAGGCCATGTGCAGTGGGGATTGACCACTCATGGACGGTAGGACACAGGCTACCAACCTGACTGTGTATGTCTGGATTTGACCACCCATGGAAAGTTCAGTAGCCTGGACTGGCCATAGGCAAGATCCTCCATCTAACACAGCCTCACATGGCCAAATCCCATGCACAGCTGGGGTTGGCTATCTGCAGTGAGTTCGGTGCAGGACCTGGCTGCATTAAGCCAGATATGGCTGGCAGTGTGCATCGAGGGTTGGCCATCCCCAAAGTGTTAGGTGCAGGGTATCCAGCCAACCCCATTTGTGCACAGCTGAAGGCCGTGGGCTGTGGGTGTTGGCTGAGTGATGGGTGCACAGCCTGGCCAGAGGCCAGGTCCTATGGACAACCCTCCCACAGCACACGGCTGAAGGCAATGCTCAGATGAGGTTACCTACCTGTAGAGTCCTATGGCCAACTCTTGCTGTACAGTCAAAGGTCACTCCCGGAGGATTGGGCATACGGCCATGAACAGCAGGAGTTGCTGCCCATGGAGTGTTGTGTGCAGGGCCTGGTAAAAGGCCAGCCTCTGTGCCCAACTCCCACTGTGCCCAGTCAAAAGCTGTGCATTGTGGGTGTTGGAAACCCATGGAGAATTGGGCACAGGATATGGATGGCACCCAACACCTTGCTATGTATGGTTGAAAGTCATGCTCAGTGGAAGCTGACCACCATCTTAGGACTGGGCACAGATCCTGGATGAAGGGATGAAGGGCTGGTTTTGTGGGTGACCCCTGTTGCACACAGTGAGAGGCTGTGTGGTGACATGCATTGGCCACCTGTGTCAGATTGGACACAGGTCCTGCCCCAGCCGAAGCCTGCAGCCCACACACATTGTTCATAGTCAAAGATCAAGAGTTGTTTTTGAATGCCCAAAGTGGATTGGGCACTGGGCATGGCTGCAGGTCAGGTCCTACAGCCAACCCCCACAGCGTGGGTCAGCCACCTGAGGCGGTTGGGCACATGGCTAACCACAGCTCAGATCAGCGACATTCCCATTGACCTGTTTGAATCCAGTATAGAGCTCTGGACCCTTGTTTTGATCAATATCTTGAACTCTGCCTCTCACTCGAGATTGCTGTGTTTCTGGACAAATTCAAATATCATCCCTATATTCAAAAAGGCTATTCAAAGCTATCGATAATGCTAGGGCCACCTCATTAAGTGATTCTGTAGTTGAAGTAGCTGAGAGAGTAACTTTAATAAACAAATTAGCTTGGTATTCTAATAAAAAACATTCCTGCTGAACACCAATATGGTTTTAGGGATGGTCTGGGGACTATGTAGTAAAGCTTCAACCTGCATTTAATCATCAGCAAGTATACTCTGTTAAAATGGCTTCTTTCCATTTAGCCTTTATGGATTTGAGGGTGCTTTCAATCAGTTAGTAGATACAACACTTATTAACTTTCTCCACTGTTTACGCAGTTAGATTTGTAGATTGTTGTCAATGTTGCCAATCTTTCACAGTGGCGGCCGGCATGGCTCACGGGTGGTGAGGCGGGGAGGGGGAGGGGGGGCAGCAAGGGAGGGTGCGGGGCACAATGTAATATATTTAAAAAAATATATATACTTACCTTGCTGCCGGGTCCCACCTCTCTGCTCCTGCTCTCCTCAGTCTCGGACTCCAAGAAACACAGTCAGGCTCCCCTGACCAATCAGAACGCTGCAATGGAGCATTGTGATTGGTCTAAGTGCCATGGTTCCGCGCTCAGACAGGGACTGGGGGCCTGGGCATGTTCTCCATGCAGGCTGTAATGCAGCCTGCATGGAGAACAGGGAAAGTACGCATGAATGTTTTGGGCGGCCCGAGAGGGTCGGCCAAACAGTCATTGCGCACTTACGGGAATTCTACCACTCCTCCCCTGCAACCCCACCCCACCCCACCCCGTCACGCAAAGCTGCCACAGGAGGAGGACAAAATAGAATGAGAATAACATCACGTTATTATCATTTTATTTTTTCCTTTTTTACTGCTTCAAGGCAGTGGGGCGACGCCACTGATCTTTTAGCTTAAACAGGGGGGTTCAGCAGGGTGGTTTTATGGCCCCAAAAGTATCTATTTTGTACATCAATATGCTCAATCCTTATTTAATCCCACAGAGACAAGATATGTCTCACATTGGTCATAAAGTTATGCCAGCGCTTCTTTATCTTGTTATATCAATCTCATCAAATTGTCTCCGTTTTGTAATCCTGAGTTAAATAATTAAAGGGTTAAGCAGCAATTTCTTAAAATTCTATATGGGTCTGCTACTTGTGCCTGTGTCATATATTATTTGTACTATGCTATTTTTGGTACTATGCTATACTTAAACTCTTATTATGTTCTATGTATTGTAATACAATAATTATCTTGTACTATGTTATGCATTCTGTATGACGCAAGGTCTATGCATCTTCGTACTGTACCAGAGACGTTTTAATGCATGGGGAAAGTGGGCTCTGGCCCAGGGCCCCAGCCTTTCAGGGGCCCCCTGACAGAGTCAGCTCTGTTCTCCAGAGTTTTGCCCTAATGACCTTGAATATTTCTTAAACAGATTGTTTTAAATACTGTTTTCCTTTAATTTATGTTTTATGTACCTGATGTATGAGAGTCTGGTACAGCCATTTTGCAGAGAAAATGTTGTGTTTATGTTTCATGCAATATACATAAAAAAGTTTCTTTTAGATCAAAACAAGGCCTAACATATAAGAAATGGGAGGGCGTCACAGAGATTATTTGCAGTAATATTGGTGAGCTGCTGCTGTGTTACAATATTGAAAACACACATAACTATCCCTGAGTATTAGATGTAAACACATTTAGGGCCTTATTTATGAGAAGTGATGCATTGCTGTGTGAAAACAGGGATGCGTCACTTCTTAGTGCGCCCTCCTTGCGACATGATGGATGCGTCATATTTACTGTATGACGCATCATGTCGCAAGGAGTTACAGATACGTCAGTATTTCTGACGTATCTGTAGGCGCAAAAGTGATGCATTGCTGGGGTGTGTCTTAAAATAGACGCAACTCCAGCAATGTGTCCTTTCACATGGGGCAAGCCCCATGTGAAAGGGCCTGCATCAGTCTTACGCCTGCTGTGAGGCAGGTGTAAGATATTGACGCAATGGCGTCTTAGAAGTGGTGCACTGAGTTCTCATAGATTTCAATGCTCCACTTCTACGAATCTTTGCATGGGAACACCCATTCTGCATACATTATACCTGGCACAGGTATAATGTGGTGCAGGTTTACAAAGTGACGCATCTGCCTAGATGCGTCACTTTGTAAATAGGGCCCAACATGGCACATTTTTTACGCTGCCAGTGCGTCACAAAAAGTGACGCACCGGCGGCATAAAAGTGAAGCAAGGCCTCATAAATAAGGCCCTTAGAATTTGGACGAGTGTTCCTTTGCACTGCCAGGGACCTAATGAAATGAAATAGTGTATTTAATAAAGCGCGCAGCTACTCAGACTAGAGTGTCCTGGCGCGTGACAGGGGGAGGAAAACGTGCGTAAAAGACCCATCAGTTATTAAAAAGCTAGGTTTTTAAGTTCTTCCTGAAAGAGAGTAGGTCTGTGGTTAGTCTCAGAGACTCAGGGAGTCTATTCCACAATTTTGCGCCTAGAAAGCCGAGGGATCTGCCTCCAGTGCGGGCACGGCATATTTTAGGCACAATGGCCAGGTTGGCATTGGAAGATCTTAGGGGTCTAGATGTTGTGTGGTGATTAACGCACTTATTTAGGTAGCCGGCTCCTAAGCCGTGGAAAGCTTTAAAGAAGATGGTCATCGCTTTGAAGTCGATCCGTTTTTATGCAGAGCCAGTGTAGAGACTTATGAATAGGGGTCATACTAGATCTGGGTTTAGGTCTCAGGATGGCTCTGGCCGCCGCGTTTTGTACCACTTGTAGGTGCTGGATAAGGGATTTGGGAAGACCGAGGTACAAGCTGTTGACATAGTCAAGCCTTGATGTCACCAGAGCCTGCACCACGATCTTTCTGCTCTCAAGCGGTAACAGTGGCAGGAATTTTTTTACCACCCGGAGTATGCCCAAGCAAGCGCCAGTTAGATTTTGGATTTGAAAGTGCATGGAGAGTGTCTTGTCTATGACAATTCCTACTTTTTCTACTATCTCCTTTTCCGGGGGCGGCAGATCTTTTGGCCACCAAGAGCTCCAGTCAGGCGTTTCTGGATTACCAAAGAAAACAACTTCAGTTTTGTCAGGATTGCACTTCAGCTGATTGGTCTTAAGCCAGTTAAAAACCTTTGTGAGGCAAGACCTAATCATTGCCCCGTCAAAGTCGGTTCCTTTTTCACATGTAAAAATCAGCTGAGTGTCATCAGCATAGGAAACTATTTTGGCGCCCTCTTCCTCTACCAGAAATGCAAGGGGGAATAGATATATATTAAAAAGGGTAGGACTGAGAATGGAGCCCTAGGGGACACCTACATTCATGTCCGGAACCGGGGATGAGAAAGGGGAGAGCCAGATGTCCTGAGATCTATTTGCCAAGAAGGATGACATCCACGTTAAGGCGGTCCCCCCCAAGCCGATGTTAGCAAGTCTCTCCAGGAGCCTCTCATGTGGGACCGTATCGAAGGCCGCCGACAGATCGAGCAGTATCAGAACAGCCTTGCCTCCCTGGTCCAGCTTACCCTTGAGAAATTCAGTCACTTCCAGCAGAGCGGACTCGTACTGTAGTTAGCCCTAAAACCGGATTGGGACTCATGAAGGAACTTCCCATCTTCAATGTGTTTTTGGAGGGCCTTGTTTACATGCTTCTCTAATACTTTGGAGAGGGCCGGAAGATTGGCCTGTAGTTGGCAGGGTCCGTCGGTTTGGCGTTAGCCTTTTTTATCAGTGGAAGAATCTTAGGGGCCCATTACGATACCCGGCGTAAAAAAATCCGCCAGGCATGGAAGCGGCAAAAATCCGCCCGCACACACCGTCTGAACACCGACCACGCCATTACGATTACACAAACCGAAAACCGCCATCGGCGGAAAATCACACAAAATACCGCCCGCCAACGTCCGGAGTCGGAGTCAAACCGCCCGCCACGGACGGAAACACGCACGACAACACAAAACCGCCCGCCCTCACGGCCGACACACCGCACGTGAAATTACGATCGCACCGCCATGAGCGCGGAAAACCACAAATATACCGCTGCCAGCGCAAACAACTCCGATGAGAATCGACACGGCAGAAGCCATGGCGCCCACGTACCTGCACAGAAACCATCCGCTCACAAAACCAATAGCACACAACATGGCCAACAAGTCCACACAGCAAGGCACGCACAAATACACAAGCACAGTACACATCCCGAAAACACCCCCCGGACAAACAAAAAATACAAAGGCCAGAACCCCAGACACAACACACCTGAAAACAACAGACCATGAGGACACACCCACATAGGTGAGTACAAAAGCAGCACTCCCACAGACCACAACCCCTTGCTACATTGCAAACCAGAGAGGAGAGGGAGAGGACACAGTGACACAGCAAGGACAGCAGCACACCACAGAAACGCACACATCACAACCACCACCACCACCACCACCACCACCACCAAACACCTGCACCACAAACCCCCTGCACATTACACAACACACACCGCACCAGCACCACAAACACCATGGCACCACAAAGGATGCCCAAGTACACGCCCATTGAGCTGACGGTCATGGTCGACGAGATCATCAAGGTGTACCCACAAATCTATGGGAACATGGTCCAGCACACACCACTAGCCACCAGAAACAGAATGTGGAACCGGATCGTAGACCAGGTCAATGCAGTCGGGACCCTGCCCAGGAACAGAGGAGAAATAAACAAACGTTGGAATGACGTAAAGAGCCTGGTCAAGAAGAAGGAGGGCAAAACAGAGAGCTGGCTGCCGTCACTGGCGGAGGGAATCCCGCGCTCTTCAAGACCTTCAAAGCGTGGGAGGAGAAGGTGCGAGTCATAATACATCCGGAGATCCTCGCCGGATTAGCAGGGGGAGTGGAGGCTGGTAAGTACAAACTAATGTATACCAGCACACCGCTATGTACTCACATGCACTACCACCATGCCACAGCTCCCAGGGACAAACACCCCCATGTCCAGCACACAATACACAACACATCACACACACATGCAACAGACACCACCACACACAGCCCAAACCGAACAACTGTAACATACGTGGGGACATGTGTACACTCAGCCAGCCACGTAACCACCAACAGGTCCCCAAATATGCCAGAAGCGCCCACAACGAGCACCCACCACACCCATGTGTCCGCCACAGCTGCACTAACCGACAAGTAACAGGTAAGTGGCAGGAACACAAAGTGCAGTGGGTGGGACGGTGGACAGCCCAAGTACAACACACACCAGGCCCCTAGTCCCACAGCACAGGAAGGAGGAGCATCCCCCACACCCCACAGCCACGTGTCAGCCACCGCAGTGCACAACGACAGCCGAAAGGCAGACATCACGGTCCACAGCAATCGGTGTCAGTGGGTGTCCAGCCACCCCCACGACCCACAACACCCCCCACCCCCACAGACCTGCAACATGGAGCACCCCCGCTTAGAGCCATGTGGCATCCAGTACAGTGCACGCACGAACAACTTGCAGGTGGGAAACTGGACAGGGCTGGATTACTGGAGGCATGAGGACCATAACACGACCAACACATGGGACATGTCACGTAGCAGACGAACACGCAGCACCGCCCACCATCACGAACAAGTGAACAATGTGCACACGGACATGAACAACAGACTCACACCCCACATGACCCATCACAGACATAGCAACACCCAAGGAGCCACGTCTGCATGCACAAGCCACACTGAATATAGTACCACACGGCAGCCACTGTGCAACTCATCACACACAACCGAAACACCATTGAAGTCCTGTCCATGTAGCCCCTACTGCCTGTCAACCACACACCCCACAACTACGCCTATGTAAGACAAACAACACTAGACGCAACAGAGCGGAACAACATAAATGCACACGAACACCACTGAACCCATCAAACACACAGACACACCATGCACATACAACATACCATCCATCCCATCCGTCAGCCCCAGTCTCATGAAAGGCATGTCATCCGCACAGCTGCCACACATACAGCAGTCACGCTAAGATACATGCCCATGACCAACCATGTGCCAGAAGTCAATGAAGCGCACGACACACTGTGAGCAACAACACACAACATGGGCCACACTCCCCGAGCACTGCAGTGATGCACATGGCACAGGGCAGCACGCACACCAAGGAGATGGGACAACTGCAATACGTTGGCTGGCACACAACCATCACTCACTCATAACGATGCGTCCAATGCCATGTCCAGTAATCACAACAGACAGCAAATATGCAGGCCATGTCAAGCATGCACACACCTCAAACCATGCACTGTCATGCTGCCACAACACATGTCACGTTCGGCACCCATGGCTTACAGCATGTACCCCAAAAGCATATCCCTCCCAAATGCGAATCTGGGGCATGGCCCCCATGTTGCCATATGCGTTCCTAAGCGTTCCATTTGAACCCCAAAAGCATATTCCCTCCCAAATGCGAATCTGGGGCATGGCCCCCATGTTGCCATATGCGTTCCTAAGCGTTCCATTTGAACCCCAAAAGCATATTCCCTCCCAAATGCGAATCTGGGGCATGGCCCCCATGTTGCCATATGCGTTCCTAAGCGTTCCATTTGAACCCCAAAAGCATATTCCCTCCCAAATGCGAATCTGGGGCATGGCCCCCATGTTGCCATATGCGTTCCTAAGCGTTCCATTTGAACCCCAAAAGCATATTCCCTCCCAAATGCGAATCTGGGGCATGGCCCCCATGTTGCCATATGCGTTCCTAAGCGTTCCATTTGAACCCCAAAAGCATATTCCCTCCCAAATGCGAATCTGGGGCATGGCCCCCATGTTGCCATATGCGTTCCTAAGCTGCTCCATTTGAACCCCAAAAGCATATTCCCTCCCAAATGCGAATCTGGGGCATGGCCCCCATGTTGCCATATGCGTTCCTAAGTGTTCCATTTGAACCCCAAAAGCATATTCCCTCCCAAATGCGAATCTGGGGCATGGCCCCCATGTTGCCATATGCGTTCCTAAGCGTTCCATTTGAACCCCAAAAGCATATTCCCTCCCAAATGCGAATCTGGGGCATGGCCCCCATGTTGCCATATGCGTTCCTAAGCGTTCCATTTGAACCCCAAAGCATATTCCCTCCCAAATGCGAATCTGGGGCATGGCCCCCATGTTGCCATATGCGTTCCTAAGCGTCCCATCTGAACACCAAAAGCAAAGTACAAACCAGACCCAGGAAGGGCCAGGAGCCCGCATACACCAGAGTCACAATAAGTAGGGGCACAGCAACACACCCATCGGCATGGCCAATCCGTCCCATGCCACATGTGCACAGCACACAGTCCCATTGCCAAGCACACACAACTACAGATGCTACAGCCACACACACGCCTCCGGGAAACCCATGTACGAGATTGCACGAACTGTTAATGTCAGACGACAAATACATACTTCGCCAGGTGCAACACAATAACAAATCTCATTCTCTCCACAGGTGACGAACTGCTGGATGCTGGGGATGGAGCCAGCAGCCAGCACAGCCAGCCTACAAGCCCCCAACGAGGACACACGGATCTGGAGGATCTGTCCTCCTCTTCGGACACGGACTACCAAGCAGGCCCATCTGGTGTGGCAGGGCCCAGCCGCTCCCCAGGACCCCTCCTACCCACCAACCCATCATCCAGGGCTGCTGAACATTCCCAGCCCCCTGCTGCCACTGTCGTTGCGGCCACACCCACGGTCATTGTGGCCACTACCACTGCCGCAACCGCCACCATCGCCGCACCGACCACCACCGCCGCCACCACCACCACGTCTTCGCTGGCACCAGCCCCAGCGCAGGTGGTGGCCCGGCCGACTGGATCCACCCTGGGAGCCACAGCGAGGACCGTGGTGAGCAATGTGGCTAGTGGGCAGGCCGGTGGCAGCAGGACTGGTAGGAGGAGCAGGGTCAGGGAAACGCCAGCCTCCCCTGGGAGCCATGCCCTGCCTCAAATGGCCAGAGTCCTTGGGGCCTATGAAGAGGCCCAAGGACAATGGGTCCGGTCTGCTTCAGACACGCGTGAGGTGCTGGGGGTGCTGAGGTCCATGGACGCCCGTATGGGCCAAATCGTGGACCTCATGGGCCAGCTGGTGGTGGCGGTGAGGTCACAGCCAGGGACAGCAGCTCCCCCTCCGCCACCACCTGCCGGGGCGCAGGGTGGAGCAGCAGTGTCCAGTTCCCCTGCGTCCACAGCCAGTGAGCACACCTCAACCACCAGCATGTCGCAAGCAGGCACCCCCTCGCAAACGTGGAAGGGGCCGTCCGAAGTGGAAACAGATCTCCCGGGAGGACTTCGCACGCTCCAAACGCAAGTGAGGCAGCCAGCCAGCCTTCCGCCAGCCTTCCTTGACCAGCCACTGCATTGACTTGGACTACGATCCCACTCCACACAGCCATCTGGATGGCATGTGTGTGTTGGACTATGGACATAGAACCAGTGGGTACACCCTGAGCATCACGCAGCCATGACCGACAGCTCATTGTCACTGCACGCACCACTTTTGTCATCACCTTACACACAATCACATGTCACAGTTTGTAATAAATGCACCTTTTACACTAACTGCTGTTTGTGCCCTGTGTTTTATTTGTACGGAATACAACGGCCACCTTGGGCGGAAAGGCACCTGATGCGTGGCATGGCAATTGAATCCGGAGGATCTGTAGGGACCTAGGGGTGGGAGACAGAACAGGAGCACATTCAATGAGTGTGTCACACACCCATCACACAGTACATGTCAACAACTACAAGCAATGTACACACATCGCACAGAGCAATAGGGCACAATGCCACAGCCACCAACAGTGGCATACTACCCTGGCCATGGAGCGTTGACACACAGCACGCAGTGAACAAACGGCCACCCTGACACAGCACACACACACCTGCACAGATACAGCCACATCAGCCGTCGTACATGGACACTCACCGTCAAGTGAAGTAGCGGGCGATGAGCTGCTGCCGCACATTACCAGCTTCCTCCTCTCCGCTGTCCTCCTCACTCGAGCTGTCCTGGTCTGCGGGCTGGGGCCCTGGTTGATCTCCGTCATCCACGATGAGGGGGATCTGCTTCCGAATGGCCAGATTGTGCAGCATGCAGCACGCCACCACTATCCGGCACACCTTCTGTGGGGAGTACGCCAGCGCACTCCCGGTGCGGTCCAGGCACCTGAACCTGGACTTGAGGAGGCCAAAGGTACGCTCGACCACACGTCTGGTCCTCCCATGTGCCTCATTGTAGCGATCGTCTGCTGGGGTGCGAGGATTCCTCAATGGACTGAGCAGCCATGCCCCATTCGGGTACGCAGAGTCACCTGGGTTTGAGGGACACAGAGAACCGTTGCAATTCCAACTGGACAGGGGACAGCATCGCACAACCAGCACGCTACACCACTCCACATACTCACTGACAATACAGGCACGATCCTGTTGCATATTGGACATCAGTCGTGGCAAGATGCTGTTGCGCATTATGTGTGCGTCATGGGCCGAGCCTGGGAACTTTGCACACACGTGTGTGATCACCATGTCCGCAAGGCACACCACTTGCACATTCAGGGAGTGCGTGTGCTTCCTGTTGCGGTACAGGTGCTCAGTGGCCTGTGGTGGAACAAGGCCGACATGTGTGCAGTCAATGGCTCCAACGACGTGTGGGATTCTGCCAAGGGCATAGAATGCACCCTTCACTGCCGCCAATTCACGAGCCCTGGGGAAGCGGATGTACCTGTTTCGGTACAGCATCATGGCTGCCAGTACATCCCTCAGCACCTTGCTGAACATGGGCTGGGACATCCCTCCTCCAATGCCCACTGTGTGCTGGAATGACCCAGTGGCGAAGAAATGCATGGCGGCCATCACCTTAGCCGTGGGGGTGACAGCAGTCGGATACACCCTGCGGGGACGGAGATGGGGTTCTAACATGGCACACAGTCGATGCAGGGTTGGCCTGTCCAGTCGAAACTTCCTAATAACCTCTGTATCGTCCATGTCCGCCAGCAATTGGTATGGGCGGTCAATGTTCGGTCTCCGCCTAGGGACAATGGCAGAGGACACATGTCAAAGCAACACGACACATAGCAATTTCGCATACACATCACTGACATGACTGAGCAAGCACATGAGCCACAGCCCAGCTGTCAAGCTGGGACGGCACGGCCACAATACACTTACACAGGTCTCCCAACAATGGCAATGGCTAGTGATACAAACCACTGCCATGTGCATGCACATGGGGATCTAGGCCCCAATGACTTGCGGGGCGTGCTGATGGGGACTGACTGCATATCCGTCAAGCGGCAACGCCACGGCAACATGAATGTCTGCTGAGCATGGAACTGCTTCCGCGGCTGGATGAGTATGGCACACGACTGACGACGATGTGGGCACAGGCTGAGCGGCCAAAACAAGTGGGACCTGTGGCACGAGGGGATATGAGACAGTAGTAGGTGTCAGCACTGCACCCTATGTACAGCACTGTACGGATCACACCTCCCGAAACATTGACAGGTGTCCACATTGACAGCCCCATGCCAAGACGGCTGTGTGCTTGCAGTCACACGTCACAGGTGAGAGGTTACATTGCACGTGCCAGGTGGCAGACGTACATAGTGGGAGCTGGCATGTGTGTGCATGTGTCTCCTGTTCAGGATCCACCAGATGGGCGCTGACTCTGTACTGACCATTGGACACAGCATGTTCCGTGGAAGGCTTGTGTGTGTGGGATGGTGGCACTGGATGTGCCTCCGTTGGGTGGGGGCCATGCACAGGGCGGGTACGTCGATGATTGCGCATTGTTGGTCACGGTGGGTGCACCAACTGAAGATGTGTTGCCCTGTGTTCAATTCCTATGTCCGCATGATGATGGACTGTAGATGTGGGCAGACTACACATTGGTCGATGTGCTGTCTATATGCATGTGCCTTCACACCAGGCACAGCTGCCCCTGCACATGTGACCCCTGCTGGACTCGCTGCTGGGTCTGTGGAGCTGATGCACCTTCTGCGCGTGGGGCGGACAGCTCTCCTCACTTCCCTCATTGCGCATGTCATGACTTTGCCGCAGGTGACATGGATCATGGAGGGCCCACATGTACGCGTGGGTAGGCTACACATGATTGTACACTGGTCGCCACCCCCAGTCAGTGTTTCGAATGGGAAGGTTGTCGTGCTGGTGGTATGTTCGATGTGGCGGATGGGCGGGCCTAGGTGCGGGCTTACATTCCGGACATGGGGGTAGTTGGATTGGCGACTAGTTGCAGTACACACGGGACACGTCTCTTCCTTTCCACATCTGGGTCATCCCTTGTACTTACTGGACAGTGATACAGTCATCTTCGCCCCAGCCCTCATGTCCTCCCCTCGCTCCCCCAATATGCATGCTCACCTGCGAGGCTAGCGCCTGCACAGGCAGCCCCAAGCTCGCACCAGAGAGGGCAAGGAGTGTATGTGTGGGTCCAGTTGCACGAGTGGGCTGTCTCAGGGTATGATGTGTGGCGGGACGCCGTCCACCTGCGTGGTGCCCCAAATGGAGACCCGGCCTGCATGGACTATGCATCACAGTCTTCGCCTTCCGGATCCGCCACCTGCGACACCCAGTGGCTGTGGCTGCCCTTGCGGCCAGGCCAAGTCCGTCTGTGGCTGATGGCCCACACATTCACTCTTTGGCCTCTCTGGGGAGGGCTCGGGGGTGGTGGCGCACGCGCTTGCACTTAGTCGCAATGGCATGTGGCGTGGTTGGTATGATGGGCAATGGATGGGATGGTGCGAGCCACCTCCCGTGACGTCAGTGCTGCTCATGCTGTGGTGCGTCCCCCTACACTTCCATTTGACTTGTGCCATGCTAGACGTTGAGGTTCTATTGCCTGCGTGATATGACCAGGAGGAGCGCGAGGAGACCTCTCACACACCATGCTCCACTGCCATCCCGTGCCCTGTATCGCCTGTGCGGATTGACTATGTTGGGGTTACACCTGGTCGACTGGGGCTGTGTGTGCCTTGTCAAGGGGCATGGCGGGCGCACAACAGGATCCAGCTTGTCCACAGAGGGTGGGCTGAGGTGCGCCTGGTACCGCTTTGTACGTGTGCCCGGCTGCTGTGCACACACGTGTTCACTCCCCCCGACAGGTGTCCTCTCACAATGCCCAGGGAAGCGGTGGTGTACTGTTCATGACCCCTCCCAACACGGCGTGCTCCAACTTGGCATGTGCGCATCTACCCGTCGCACCCACCCACCTGAGCACTGCGTCCATACGACTTCACACGACACATGTGTGTCTTCCACAGTAGTGCTACTCATTTGCGTTGACATCCAATACCAGTGGACTACATGGTCATGTCACGACTGCCGTGTACTTCACATACTCTCATCCTCTCTCATTCTTACTTGTGAAATGAGTCAGCGGAGACAGTTTTGGTTTCAAACATTATATTGAGTCTTCTGTCCTCTGTGATGCAGTATAGTGGACACTACTGGCAGCGGAATACATGTTGAGGATATACTGAGCATGATTGCAATTGGGATAGGGTGTGGGTTACATGTGATTGGCTGTTGCATGTGGGATGTGGGCTTCAGAGTGACATCTGCTTGGCCAAGGCTGTGCTAATGTACATTTACGTATAGCTGCGGAGCTGCGGACTTTGACACAGACGGTATACATGTAGCCTACCAGACCGCTTGGCATCATGGGCACAGTCCATCTCAGTTCCATGTGACAGGTTTGCTGCGGTTGTTCCTCATGCACGCGTGCATGTGAGATGACATCAGGGCATGTGCTTGCGTGCATGCAGCGGCGTGCCACTTGTTGTTGCACTGTGGTGGTTACTGGACATGTCACAGTCACTGGGGTCGTGTTGTTGTTGTATGCACTTGTCGTCCATGCAAAGGTCCTGGTATGGGATTCCCGGGCGGGGGTGGGAGGGTGCAGCACCCACAGACTCCAGGCGACCTATTCATGTCCACTGAGTGGTGTGTGTGTCCATGGGCGCTGGATCCATGTCGTGTCCTGGTTGTTCGTGCAGTTCCGTCCATGTGGGTGCGATACACAGAGCCCATGCCACTGCCTCCCACGATGCATGCGGTGTTCCTGGATGTGATGGGGAACAGTGTGCATGTCCCGGTCATATCCGATGTCATGGCGATGTCGTTGATGGTGTGGTTACAGTTGCCGGTCGTTTGGTATGGCTGTTGTGGTGGTGACTGGCCAGTCCGTGCGGAAGCTAAGCATGGGTGCGGGGTTGGACATCATAGGTCAATCGGGGAACCTGCGTTGTGGTCCGACGAATTTACAGGTTGTCAGGTATGCGATGCCGTCCAGCAGGGCTTCCATGTCATTGGTGGTGTACATGTTTGCCAGCCAATGTAGCGGATGGTGGCTGTCAAGGTGTTGTTCGTAAGTTGTCCCTTGGAGGACCATGATGGGGCATGCTGGGTGACATTCGATGTAGCTGTTCTCGATGATCCGTCGTGTGGAGGCACAGTGGTCCCATTTCAGTGCGGGTGCGATGTTGGCCACATACGCCATGCCCCCATAGGCAGAGCAGGCCCTGTCGTGTGCGTCCAGAGGGAGGAGTAGTGGTAGCAGGTCCGCCTTCAGACATGCCGGGTTGGAGAGGCATATCTCCACGGGATGCTGGTAGGGACACCTCCGACAGTAGAAGACGGGCATGACGCAGCTGAACAATGTGATGCGGTAAGTCAGTCGGTAACTTACGTTCAGCAGGGACAGGAGATCGCATCCCAATGTATGAAACAGGTTGGTTTTGTACAGCTTGAGCTGTTCGGCGTAGTTGGGTAGGTGTGTTGCGGTTGCCATTTCGCAGCGGTGCGTTGTGGTGGCGTGCTCCGGCTGTGTGTGCAGTCTGCAATGTGCACGCTCCGAGGTTGCTGTGAGCTCTGTGTAGTCGTAGGGAGACAGGACTTGTGTTCTGTTGGCTTGTTTGGAGGACACGGGCCCTCTTCCCACATGCTTCTCAGACAGTTCAAGGTCAGTGATGTGTGACTCCTTCCAATTAACTTGCATGTGGCCGACATGGGGGAGTGTTTTCTTCTTTCTTCCCGTCCGTTGTGTGCTTCTGTGATATGCGCTATCTGCCCTGTGGTCGGTCTCCTCGGCATGCCTGTGTTGGTCTATTCTTAGACAATGGCTGTATTCACCGGCTTCTGTCGTAGGGCTGTGGTTTCGGAGTTGGAATGGAAGGTCATTCAGTGCTGTCTGCTCTCCCTTGTGTGGGCGGCAGGCTGCCTTCCGCTCTGCGTTGGGCCTTGTGTGTGAATGTTATTCTTGGGCCACCTGTTGTCGGTCCCCGGGCTCTTTGGTGTTCCGTTTTATATGTCTTGTTCATATGTGCAGGGTGGTATGGGTGTTTCAGTGTGGTACTGGCGTTCCTCTTCCCGAAGGGGCCCTGCTTCTCCTAGTTGGTGTTGCCGCCGCTGTGTGCTACGCCATGTTTGTTACACTGGGGTGTGTCCTGCAGTTGCGTGTCTTCACTGACATGTGTGCGTCGGTTGTGTGGCGTTGGGTATTGTCCGTGAATTGGGCGTTGGGGACATGTCTGTGGCAGGCCTGTCACGTGTCATGTGCGTTCGGGGTGGGGCTGATGTGTGTGCTGCTTGGTTGTGTCCCTGTGTCTGTGTGCGATGCATGCATGGCGCTGCGGTTGGCCTCTGCGTTGTGCGCATGTGTGGCGGCGTCATCGCCGCTTTGGGGCCGTGACGGGGTGGTTGGTTCCTAGTCCCAGGTGGTGTGTACACATGTGTTACGCGATGTTACGATTTGGCCTGTGTGTCATATGTGGATGCAATGGTGGATGTGTAGTGTACACGCGCTGGTGGGGGTTGTCCGCTTTTCCGCCCTTGCACTGTGTGCGCTGTTTGCGTGCACTTGTTGTGTGTGTGCCTACTCTGCGTCTCCGCGGTACGTTGCGTCCTTGGTGGTGCATCAGCAGGAGCATGGGGAGGGCCTGCAGTGCTGGATTCATGCTCGGGGAGCCGCTTCTTCGTTGTCCGTGCTCGGCGTCCGTGTTACCGCTTCGGTTTGTCGTACGGTATCTCTTGGCCGTGGGAGCCGTTTGTTTGCGGCATCGTAATTTATGCGCCGGGCGGTACGTGTTTCGTCGGACGGTGTGTGTCAGTTGTGCTGCGCCGCTACGTGTACGGGCGCACTTTGATGGCGGACGGTGTTGCTGGCTTGCCGGCGGTGTTTGGCCTATTTTTCGCATCGTAATTGGGCGGGCGTGTGGACTGCTGCGTGCCGGCGGTAACTGGTGGTTTTTGCATCCGCCAGCACAGCGGTTGTGCTTCCGCCCGCCATCGTAATGGGCCCCTTAGCATTCTTCCATAATTTCGGCATGTTGCCTGAGGAGAGGGAAACATTAATGAGCTGGTTTACCATGGGGTTTATGGTGGAAGCTAATAGGTTCAGGATATTCGCTGGACATGGGTCGGTAGGAGAGCCAGACTTAATGCTTTGGAGAAGGGTCAGTGACTCTTCAAGCTGAAACTCAGGGAAAGCTAGTAAAGATGGAGGATCCAAGAGGTGAAATTTGCTATTAGAACTAAGGTAGAAGGTCAGTTCTTCCTCTGAGATGTTAGTGAAGGCTTGTTGGATCACAGAGATCTTTTTGTGGAAGAATTGAGCTATTTGCTTCGACCATTCTTCCTTGCATGGTCCTTCCTTTGTGCCAGCTTTGGGGGCGGTAAAGGATGTAACTATGCTAAAGATTTCCTTACTCTTATTTTGGGCATTTTCTATCTTGGTTTGAAAGAAGGTTTTCTTGGCTGCCTTCACGAAAATGTAATGAGCTTTTAAGGTGTCTTTATACACCTTTCTGTCCTCAGGTAGATAGGATTTACGCCATTTCCGTTCCATTTTTCTACAATTTCTTTTGCTAGATCTGAGGGAATCATTAAACCATGGAGCTGTTGGGGCCGACCTCTTTGAGAAGCGGGAAACAACCGGTACCGCTGCACCAATGTTGGTTCGGAGAGGGCGTCTGAGTCGGGGCAGCCAGACAGCTCCGGTGAGGAACGACCGAGGGCATCTGCTAACATCTGCTAACATCGGGATGGATATTTTATTGAACGTCCTGTAATTAGGGACCTTCTGCCCTGCGTTAGCCCGAGGGGCTGTGGCAGAGTTGAGAATTTTAATAGGAGGTGGTCAGACCAGGTAATGGGAAGAGGTAGGCTTACTGATATGTCAAAGTTGTGAAAGATTTGGTCTAGGGTATGGCCCTTCTCATGGGTGGCCGAAAAAATAGATGGAAACATGTTGCAGGCCTGCAGCGTCTCCAACAAGGAAATTGTTTGAGGGTCTTTTCCATTGTCCATATGTATATTGAAATCTCCCAGAATAAGGCAGCTGTTGCATTTTAAGGCCAGGAAGGTGGTGGCTGTATTAAGCGTAGTAATAAAATTTCCAATTGCACCAGGAGGTCTGTAAATCCGAAAACCAGCTATGCTATGATGGGGGATAAGGTACAGCGGAAGCCTAAGGACTCTGCGCCCTCAATGTTTTCCATCGGGATGGGAGAGCAGTCTAGTTTTTGATTGTAAATTATGGTGACACCGCCCCCCTTCCCACTCGGTTGGTCCCTCCTAAGGATATTATAACCCGTAGGGATGGCCGAGGTGATAGTAGGGTTGGAGGCTTCAGACAGCCCGGTCTCAGTGAGAAATAAAAGATCAGGCTGTTCATCTAAAAGTAGATCATAAATGTGTGGTTCATGCTTTTGCATAGAGCGACAATTCAAAAGGGTGGCCTTTAAGTCCTCTGTTTTCTTATTGTTTTTACACTTATTGTTGCGTGGGAGGATCTTGGGTGCAGGTTTCCTGGGCTGAAGGAGAGACCAGTTGCACTTATTGCATCGAAAGTCTACCTCCAGGCTCGGATCAGCCGCTGTACACTGACATAATGGTAGCCGCCTAAGGCTAAGCAGTTTCTCCCTATTGTAATATAGTGGAAGAAACTCACCGGAGGGGAACTGGGCAGCATGGCCGGCGCCGGACGCCTCCGGGACGCTGACGGGCGCAGACGGGCTTGCCTTTGGTGCGCCAGCGGTGCGCCCGCTGCACGCGTCCGTTTGCATCGGGAATATATAGGCTAATGCCTATGATGCAAACTGGATCGCTGACGCAGCTCAGGAAGCAGAAACTGCATGGGCGGAAGTGAGGAGCCCGATAGTAGCCCCAGCCCTCCACACAATCGGCGTATCAGCCGTGGCGGACCTGGACTGGAGGAAAAGCGAGATGCGAATCGGAGCAGCTAAGGAGGTGTAGGCAAGCAGAATCAAGTAAAGTGCAAGTGCGCGTAGGTAGGAGAAATTGTTAAAAAGCACAGAGTAATTCAGCCACACATATACAATTTAAAAAGTATTAAAAACCTAGTAGCAGGGCAGGAAACACTAAATCCTACCGCTGTCAGCTGCGCGCGTCCGTTTGCATCGGGAATATATAGGCTAATGCCTATGATGCAAACTGGATCGATAACGCAGGTGAGGAAGCGGAAACTGCGTGGGAAACAGGGGCTCAAATTGGATCATAATTTTAAAGCTGTTCTGAACAGGGGCCCCCAAAATATGTTTGGCCCAGGGCCCCCAAAATCCTTAAGATGTCCCTGTACTGTACTATGGTAATTTAAATGCCAATAAAAATGTAAGAACATAAAAAAAAATGTATCAGCTTACGTGAGGCTTTTGAGCTTTTGAAGCTTCAGTTTGTGTGTAGAGTTATACTTATCAGCTGTTATTCACCTCTGGAAGAGAAGTCTCCTTTGTCACCTCAGGTAGGGCTCTATTCCCTGCATCCTTTTTTCCATAAAGGGCACTACAGCTTCCACCTGTTGTTGTCCATGTGATGAGGCTTTACTCCAATCACTTTTGCACTTTATCTTTTTTTCCGTAAATGTTATAAATCTTTTTCCTTAATATGTTTTATCCTGTTCGTTAAAGCATGTGATTTTACTTGGTGTAGGCCCACCTTAATGTATCTAGAGATGCTGGCCGAAATAAATGTTTGCTATGCGACAGGGTCTTTGTTTGAAATAAATGGTTAGGTATGTAACTTGTTGATTTTTTAACATATTGTTTTTAATGCATTTGATTTCAATGTTCTTAAATTTAGTTTGTTATATTTAATGACGTCTTTTATCTGTGCTTTTATTGTATTTTTATTACATTTAATGACGTCTGTTATTTGTGCTTTTATGGCATTTTTAATACAATCCAATAAAGCTTTCTTTGATTAATTGATTGATAATTATATTTTTCCAGTCTCAAATATCAGTGCACGTTTTTATTTCTTTCAAGGGAAATGTTATGTTCCAGAGACAGGTAAAGCTTGTTAATAACAGTAACCTGTTTTTTGTATACCACTTCATCATACATTTTTAGGTGTCGCCTAGCGTTGCAGCGCGAATGCGCTGCCATCGCTTTGCGAGGCATGCAGTATATACTGTAGCGTGGAAGCTTTGTGGAAGTTCCGCCAGTGGCGTAGCTAGGCACTCTGCCGCCCGTGGCGGTCCCTGCCTTTTGCCGCCGCCGAGCGCCTAAGAGCGGGGGGGGGGGTGCTGGCGATAAATTTACCTGCCGCCCCCAAATCTCGTGCCGCCCGGGGCGTACCGCCCCCTCCGCCCCCCCCTTGCTACGCCAGTGAGTTCCGCCCACTCTCTGTCCATTGGCTTTTGTCTTAAATGCTGCCTTCCAATTGGTTTGAGGCTTGTTAGTCCCTCCTCATTCATCATTTGTATCCTTCCACGGCTATTGGTCCCTTTTACTTCTAACACTAATTTCTTCCCTGTTTCCCCCCGCCCCCTCCCTCAGTGTGTGACTTCTCGCCCCCCCGCGCCTCCCCCACTCCTGTTCATTTCTTCTTGCCTGCCGGCACTTCCGTTTTCAATGCAATAGGTCTCGCGTAAATGCGAGTCCTATTGCATTGCCAATGTTTGTTTTTTATTCTTGTAAGCACTATTTCTGTATACGTCATGACGTGCTTTGCTTACGTTTAGCGCGCCATGCCCGCTTTCACTTTCTAAGGCCTGGCTGAAGGAGTAGATGGAGCAGGGCAGCGAGCGGCTGCTGCTCATGGACTGCCAGCCGCAGGAGCTCTACGAGTCCTCGCACATCGAGGCGGCGCTCAGCATGGCCCTGCCAGGCCTCATGCTGCGGCGCCTGAGGGGGTGGGAAGCTGCCGCTGCGGGCTCTCTTCCCCCACGCACATTACCCACTGCAGTCACCGTCATCCCAACTGCCCGCGCTATTGACGGACATATGCCGTTCTCGAGCACCTGCGTTCGTGCTTATCAAAGCATCTCTCCGATGTTCGTATCACAATCACCTCACAAACAGCTTTCATTAACAGTGACACTTGGATGTGATGGGGCTGTGCTGCTGCTATCTGTGCACAGCTCCTAAGAAAAATGTTATTATAACCGCAGTACCTTCAACTTTCGCAAATGCTAGACGGACCGTATTGCAAATGTTTGTTGAAGATAAGAAATTGGACGCAAGAGGTCGTTCACGTAGTCCTTCTTTCGTTTTGACGCCCAAACGGTAATTGGAACGATGGATAGGGCGGGAGGTTAGGCGGGGTTTAGGTGACGTCACATGCTAGGCCTCCTGCTGGAAGCGGCAGACAGCACACATTGGTCTGCAGTGATGGCAGAAACGTACCAGGTCTGGAGTTTTGAGGAGCTAACCCAGACAGCCTGTCGGCCCCGCGCAGCACATTGAGGAGCAGAAGCAGTAGCAATGGAGGGAGTACTGCGCCTCCAGAGGCTTTTACTGGGCTGCCTGCTGATCCTGTTGTGGGTGAGTGCTTAGGATCCAGAGAGAGAGGCCAGTGTGTTGGTTGCGTGGGCAGGGATAGCTTGGTTCCCACAGCTCAAGGGAGTGGCCGGTAAAGTAGCTACGCCGGACGCAATATATATATATTTATACTGCACACCAGAGGACCAAGCCTCTGTTAGGATCACGTCTATCACCGGATACCCTTTCCATATTCCCCGCAGGATACCTATGACTGCTGTTCTGTGTAGCATAGTTCTAAGGTGTATCCAGCCCTTTCTTCCATCCTCTTCTTCATTCCTCTGCCATGACGGTCTTACCATACATGTGCCATTTACTTCCCAGCACTACACCTCTGACATGAACTTGGCTCCCAGTCACCATACTTTTACCCGCTTCGTGCACCATACCTTTGTGCCAAATATCTTACGCTATTACATTACCATAGCAATTCCATCTACCACTGTTTTCAGCCCCATTATAAGAACTCGCGTTTTGCCTTTTTAAGCGCTGTAAAGTAACTTTTAATATTGTTTTGCTAATGGTTTTGGGTTTATTGACTTTAGAAGCCCCCTCGTGGACTCAAGATTGTTGACTTACAGGGCACCACTTATGTGTGCAACGTGCGCTTAGCCTTCCCAGACATATTCCGTTTTTGTCATGTATTTTTCGCCTATACGCCTAAATGCAAGTTGTGGCAGACCCATAAGCACTGCCTACATTTAAATCTCCTGTGCCTCTGCATCAGTTTTTTTTTCACGGACTCGGTTGCTTTCAGTTGAGAAGATGCTTGATTTTTTAAATTTTATTTATAGCTTTTGGGTATGCCAGTTGAACATCTTCACTCTCTTTTTAAAAAAAAAAAAAATTAAATACATGTATGTCTCATTGCATAGGTAACTATTTAGGGGCCGATTCCGATTCGGGCCGGAAATCTCTCCGACCGAGCCGGACCCGGAGAGATTTCCGACTGAATCGGACCCGTGCAGTCCGACCGAACGAGTACGATGCGCACGTATGCCATCGGACTCGAGTCGGTCGGACTCCCATTGAAGTCAATGGGAGCCTGTCGTACAACGCGTACGCGGGCTCCCATTGACTCAATGGGTGCGAGGCGGACAAGGGCGCCCCCTACAGCGTGTACGCGGCGAGCGGTTCGCGCCGTACACGCACAGGTAGGGGGACCCATGGGTCCTCCCTGTGTGCGACTCGCGCGGCTACGCGTACAGGGGGTCCGACACGGACCCCCAAAGTACGGCTCCGACTGCTCTTTCCGAGCCGGAGTGCGCGGCTCGGTCGGACTGCTCGCGGCGCGCATCGTACTTACCCGGCCGGGGAACGTCTCCATTGCGCGGTGCGAGTTGAGTCGGTGCAGTTCGACCCGGGATTGAGTCGGTCGGAGCGGTCGGGACGCCCGGACGAGTCGGTCGGCGAATACGCATCGTACTCGCTCGCCCGGACGCGCGTACGAATCGGTCGGGAAATAGGGCTCCGAATCGGATCCGGTAAAGCCGAATCCGATTCGGAGCCCTAGCGGCCGAGATCGGAATCGACCCCTGAATCTGTGCGCACATGGATCCTGTTTTAGTTTTCAATATTTAATTGCCTCATGGAAAGAATTTTGAAAACTGATCCTGTGTGTGGTGCAGAGCAGGAATATCGACGGAGAAATATCGAGGGACATAAATATCGCTGCAAAAATATCGTGGGGAAGAAACATCGACAACAAAAATATAGTTGACAAGAATATCGACTGACAGGTAAGTAATATCGATTACAAAAATATCGATATCTTAAATATCGTTTACAAAAATATAGTTGACAAAAATATCGAATTATTAATAATGTTATGTATTTTAGTGTTTTTAATGAGAATTGTTTGTCATTTTATTATATGTTTTAAAATTTTTCTAGTTATTAATTTATTTTAAGTTTAATTTTGCGTTTTTAGTTCCGTAGCGGGTTGTGGGTTTATAGGGGTATAGGGTGGGAAGTAATTTAATTATATAGATTTAATTAATTATTTATAGTAGTTAATAATTTTTTTTACATTGAATTTTGCGTTTTTAGTTCCGTAGCGGGTTGTGGGTTTATAGGGGAATAGGGTGGGAAGTAATTTAATTATATAAAATTTATTAAATAATTAATATGTATAATTGTGAATTTATAGAGTTAGATGTGTTAATTGATTAATTAATAATTGTTTGATAATTTTTTAATTAATTTCAATTAATCAATTAAGAAATAATTATGTTAATTGCTTAATTAATTTTAGGTGTGTGTTGTGGTGTTTATATGTGTAAATGGTGGGAAGGGTGGTAAGTAATTAATTTTTTATTGATTAATTATTAAATATTTTTAAATTAATTTCCATTAATTAATTAGTCATTATTAATTGTAATTGTGTAATTAATTTTAGGTGTGTTGTGGATATTATAGTGTTAATTAATGTGTAATTAATGATTTTTTATTATCTTTGTTAATAATAATATATTTAAATTTAAATTTTAATTATGTTAATATTGGAAAATAAATTTAATAAAAAATGTGATGTTTTTGTTTTTTATTGTTGTGGGATCCAGCACTTTCCCTACTGTTGCACTCACTGGAGTGGGAATAGTAATTTTACCCCTCCGCTATCCAGCGCTTTCCCTACTGTTGCACTCACTGGAGTGGGAACAGTAATTTTTACCCTCCGCTATCCAGCGCTTTCCCTACTGTTGCACTCACTGGAGTGGGAATAGTAATTTTTACCCCTCCGCTATCCAGCGCTTTCTCTACTGTTGCACTCACTGGAGTGGGAATAGTAATTTTTACCCCTCCGCTATCCAGCGCTTTCCCTTCTGTTGCACTCACTGGAGTGGGAATAGTAATTTTTACCCCTCCGCTATCCAGCGCTTTCCCTACTGTTGCACTCACTGGAGTGGGAATAGTAATTTTTACCCCTACGCTATCCAGCGCTTTCCCTACTGTTGCACTCACTGGAGTGGGAATAGTAATTTTTACCCCTACGCTATCCAACGCTTTCCCTACTGCTGCACTCACTGGAGTGGGAATAGTAATTTGTACCCCTCCGCTATCCAGCGCTTTCCCTACTGTTGCACTTACTGGAGTGGGAATAGTAATTTTTACCCCTCAGCTATCCAGTGCTTTCCCTACTAATGTGTTTATTTTGTTATTAAATGTATGTTTTATTCTTTTTTTTAATAGTTTAATGTGTTAATTAAATATAGAATATATTATTTTATATTATATTATTTATATATGTGTATATTTTATTTTTATATAATTTAAAACGTTTATAAATTAAATAAAGATAACAGTTATCAAAATGTATTTAATTAAATATATGTATATGTACACATTTTTTGTGTTTATATTTATTAAATTAAGTTTATTTGTTATAATTAAAATATATATTAAATTTAATTTATTTTGTTAATAATATTAATATTATTTAATTAATTTTATTTAAGTTTTGTAATTTTTTTAAGTCGATATTTTTTACTTCTATATTTCTTTACATCTATATTTTTGTGTCGATATTATTGTACTTACCTGTTTAAGTATAGGGAGTCGATATTTTTGTAATCGATATTTTTACATCGATATTTTTTTAATCTATATTTTTAACATCGATATTTAAACATGGAACCCTGTGTGTCTATCATCATTAGGTATTCTTTTCCGAAAACCTTTTCTTACTATAATGTAGTGTCAGAACACTACAATGGTTGCTGACCTAGATTGAGAGTCGGTGCTGACCTTTCATGATGTGCCTGTTAACCAAATACAATGGGTTTTGTATTCTTTGTGTTCCTTCATTGAAAGTAGTTTCCTTCATTGAGTCTTGGTTTAGAATAAACAAGCTTTTAAAAGCAACACTTATACATGATGAACTCCAAACATTAATATCTACATTTGCTTACAGAAACCATTTTGGTAGTAAACCCTGCCTAGCTGTCTGTGCTTATAATTTTTATATGCAACCCTTACATGACTCATTTTGCTACTCATAAGGTTGAATTGTCTAAAAACATTCGATTTTTAGGCCTACACGTTGAAATTAAATTACAGATGGGCGGATCCTCAAAATACATTTCAATAGTGATTTTGTTCATGCCTTTTATTTCGTTATCTGCTGGTGCTGAACACCAGTACTTTCTGTTGCCTTCTTCTGGCCTAATATAACTGAAAGCATGCCACAAGGAAATGAGGTTTGTTGTTTACTCAACTAGCTGTGTAATACTTCATAAGATTACCAAGCCATTCTGAACGTGGTGTGTACGAGACATCCATGGTGGAATCAGCATTATGATTAACTAATGCCTGGTGTTTTTTTGGGAGTAGGAAGTCATGAGGTGAACTCCATGAGACCTGTCTGTTGCACCTCACTGACCTCTGGACAGGGTTCTCGGATGCTTACTTTCAGGGGGGGGGCGGGGAGCTTTGTTGAAGGGCATGGAGTACAGTCAAGCCACCCTTCAATCAATGAGAGTTAATCATCCTGTCTGTGATCATGTGAACTTGAAAATACAATTTTTTTAATGAGAGAAATTTAAAGTATAGAAAAACTTTCATAATATAGAACATTTTTCTGCACCTTAAATTTGTCCCACTTATAAAAATGGCTGTATTTTTCAGTTATATATATGAAACTGTGTATCCCAGCCACTGGGAGCAAGATTCTTGCTGTGTGAAAATGCAACACTTTGAAATGGGAGAAAATTAAACTTAAAAGTTAACTTTGTTTGTATGGATTCCATAAAAGTCATAATTTACATTTTCTCCTATTTAAAAGTGTTGCATCTACAAATAGAAGGCATCTTGCACCCAGTGGCCTGTAGATAATGCTATATTTATAACAGAAAAACACAGCCATTTGTTTAAATGGGAGGAATTTTAAAGTGAAGAAACATGCTTCCAAAAATGTTGAGACTTAATTGGCTTAATTAACAGTTGAGAAAAACAATGACTGAGGGGTCGATTCCGATTCGGGCCGGAAAAAGCACCGACCGACTCGGATCCGGAAATAATACCGACCGACACGTACCCGTGGCGCACGACACGCCAAGTACGATGCAAGGCGCGAAAAATCCGACCGACACGTACCGAAACCAAGTCGACCGACCGAGCCGCACGGAAAACAGCAATCCGGCCGGAAAAACACGCGAATCCAACTGACCGACACGCACCCGGAACAAATCCGACCGAAACGTACACGCGAACTCCAAACCGCAAAGTACGATGCAAGGCGCGAAAACCACGAGCGAGTCGGACGGAGGACAAGCCGTACGACCGACACGCATACAAAACCGAGCCGAAGCAACACAATACACCGCGACCGACGCGTACGCAGCATAGAAAACTGCACAAACACAGCGTGAACGAAACGGAGAACACCGTACGAGACCAATGCAGGGTCCGACTCGGTCACAAGAACGTTTCCAACATACACAAACAGCACAAAGGAAAAATCACCCAAAAAAGGCCAAACAAGCAATTACCAAGCCAATAAATACTGGGGGGGTGGGGACAGAGAACAAAGACACACCCACAACTCCACCTATATAAAGGACACAAATCAAAACCATGAGCCTTTGCAAATGCCATTCCACTGCCAGCACCCAAGAGAAAGCAACCACACACCCACAGCTCATCCCTCACACAAGCCACACACCATCAGCACACCAACAAATACCTACCTCACATACACCCAGCAAAACACACACTCACACACCCTCACCTGCACACCAACACACACATCACCCACCATCACCAACCATCACCATGCCCCCCAAGAAGAATCCCAAGTTCCTAGATAGTGAATTGGAAGTCATGGTAGACGAGATCCTCAGGGTGGAGCCACAGCTGTTTGGCACACTGGTCCAACAGACCCCCATGTCGCAGAAAACCAAGATGTGGGAGAGGATCATCAACAGGGTGAACCACAATCACCATGTCGGCGCACAAAGACCGTCATCCAGAACAGGTGGTATGACGTGCGCAGGAGGGTACGGGACATGCTGAAGAAAGACTACATCAACAGCCAACACACCGGCAGTGGCCCTCCTGCCAAGCCAATATACCTCAGGCCCTGGGAGGAGAAGGTGCGGGCCATCCTTCCGCCAGTGAGCGTATATGGACTAGAGGACATCCCAGAGCCTGGTGAGTACACAACAAATGTACACAATATACTGCCACAAAACACACACATCACTGTCAAGGGGAGAGTCAAACCATGCACTCATAGCAATTACACAGCAACCAGAACAGAATCATCCCAAAATGTGTATGTTAGTCAGATAAACACAACACATGCCATCAAAAAAGTCACATCCAACTGTGCCAACACATGTACAAACACAACTACAACTAGGCAGTGGCACAAATAGAACTAACAAACACATCCAGACATGTAGCCACCACAACAACACCAACACACAGTGAAGACCACTCAAAGGAAGGAATTCTGTGTATGCTGGCCAAGTCAGTGTAGCCAATAGCATCATGGGAGTCGCAGTCACACATATTGCCCCCCCACAACTGTCCCATCAACACCACCATGAACCATGCACACATCACAGGGAGTGGAGAAGGACTCACAAGATGGCTGACACTGGCAACTGCTGTGGGGAGCACAAGGCCCTGCTGGCAACTGTGCACCAACAAACAGCAGGACACCACTGACTGACATCCTGAGAGACAACTTACACTCCCTGCAATGCAAGCACGTTCCATGGTGGGATAACTGGCTGGCTGGCTGGGTGGGAAGGAGGACTTGCAGCACTGACCATAGTCACAAGCACCTCCCCTCACACCACCCCAACACAAACTCCACAGAACCCACCTGGTAGAATGCAATGCCCCCATCCTAACACAAGATCCCACAAAGAACCGCCACCCTGGGTTATGTTGTGTGAAGCACAGGGACACTCTTGGGACTTCTAGCCAAACAACTGCCAGGACAACACTCCCAGCCATCCTGTCAGCACAGGCAGCCCACCCCACAGGGAAGCAGAATCAAAAGGAAGGAAGCATGGGCATGCTGGGAAGGGGGTGGAGGCAATAGCATGATGGGAGTCGTAGTCACTGATATTGGTCACCCCCACAACTGTCCCATCAACACCACCCTGAACCATGCTCACATCACAGGAAGTGGAGAAGGACTCACAAGATGGCTGACACTGGCTACTGCTGTGGGGAGCACAAGGCCCTGCTGGCAACTGTGCACCAACAAACAGCAGGACACCACTGACTGACATCCTGAGAGACAACTTACACTCCCTGCAATGCAAGCACGTTCCATGGTGGGATATCTGGCTGGCTGGGTGGGAAGGGGGACTTGCAGCACTGACCATAGTCACAAGCACCTCCCCTCACACACCCCCAACACAAACTCCACAGAACCCACCTGGTAGAATGCAATGCCCCCCATCCTAACACAAGATCCCACAAAGAACCACCACCCTGGGTTATGTTGTGTGAAGCACAGGGACACTCTTGGGACTTCTAGCCAAACAACTGCCAGGACAACACTCCCAGCCATCCTGTCAGCACAGCCAGCCCACCCCACAGGGAAGCAGAATCAAAAGGAAGGAAGCATGGGCATGCTGGGAAGGGGGTGGAGGCAATAGCATGATGGGAGTCGTAGTCACTGATATTGGTCACCCCCACAACTGTCCCATCAACACCACCCTGAACCATGCTCACATCACAGGAAGTGGAGAAGGACTCACAAGATGGCTGACACTGGCTACTGCTGTGGGGAGCACAAGGCCCTGCTGGCAACTGTGCACCAACAAACAGCAGGACACCACTGACTGACATCCTGAGAGACAACTTACACTCCCTGCAATGCAAGCACGTTCCATGGTGGGATATCTGGCTGGCTGGGTGGGAAGGGGGACTTGCAGCACTGACCATAGTCACAAGCACCTCCCCTCACACACCCCCCAACACAAACTCCACAGAACCCACCTGGTAGAATGCAATGCCCCCATCCGAACACAAGATCCCACAAAGAACCACCACCCTGGGTTATGTTGTGTGAAGCACAGGGACACTCTTGGGACTTCTAGCCAAACAACTGCCAGGACAACACTCCCAGCCATCCTGTCAGCACAGCCAGCCCACCCCACAGGGAAGCAGAGTCAAAAGGAAGGAAGCATGGGCATGCTGGGAAGGGGGAGGAGGCAATAGCATGATGGGAGTCGTAGTCACAGCTCTACATCCCCCACCACATGGCCCAGCAAGCTCACACTCACGCATGCACATCCCACAGAGAGTGGAAAGGCCCATCAAAGATGTCTGACACTGTTGCTGTGTCGTGGGGAGCACAAGGGCATGCTGGGTACTGCACACCAACCAACAGCAGGACACCACTGTCAGCCATCTTGCCATTGCTCTCACACCCACACACACTGAACTCCACACAAAAGCAAGTAAGTATGGGAATGCTGGGAAGTGGGGTGGAGGCAATGGCATGATGGGAGTCGTAGTCACAGACATAGCTCACCCCCACAACTGTCCCATCAACACCACCCTGAACCATGCTCACATCACAGGGAGTGGAGAAGGACTCACAAGATGGCTGACACTGGCTACTGCTGTGGGGAGCACAAGGCCCTGCTGGCAACTGTGCACCAACAAACAGCAGGACACCACTGACTGACATCCTGAGAGACAACTTCCACTCCCTGCAACGCAAGCACGTTCCATGGTGGGATAACTGACTGGCTGGGTGGGTGGGAAGGAGGGCCGGCTGTCAACCAAACACAACCAATGCAGACCATGTTCACACCCCAGAAAATACATAGATATGCCCAAATAATGCAGGACAATGTGCCACACCAATATCAACCCCTGACTGTGACGACTTAGGACAATGCAATGTACAGGCCCGCACCCAGAGGCACAGTCACAACTGTCATGTGTGTCAACCATTGATGCCTGCAGAAACATAACATACATTGTTTGTGTCTCCCAAAAACAGGTGATGATGGGGACACAGCAGCAGACGCTGAGGAGTCCCAGTCCCAGACTCAAGAGGATGCCGAGCTCACTGGCGTCGTACAGCCTCTGTCCTCCTCGGACGATGAAGAACAACCTGGCACATCCGGTGCAAGTCAACATGCAGCACCAGCAGGACCACCAGCTGCAGCACCAGCAGGACCACCAGCTGCACCCCCTGCACCCACCCCTCCAACGACTGTCACCACGAATACCATCCCTGCCGACATGGACAGAACAAGGAGCAACACCAGCACAGTGACCCTGGACCAACCTGGGGCCATGGACACCACCACCAACCCCCAAGGTGGACCAGGGTTATCTGTGCATGCCACTGCACACACTGCACATGTCAGCAGGGGTGGTGGGAGGGGTGGTAGACAGAGGTCGCTGCTTGCAGACGTTGCTGGTGTGCATGATGACCCACAACTGGTACGCATAGCTGATGCGTACCAGTCCAGCACCGGAGAGCTCAGCCAGGTAGTGGGGCTCCTCAGAGACATTAAACAGCAGCAGGCTGCCCATCATGCCCGCTTGGACTCCCACATGTCCCACGTGGAGTCACACATGCCCCGTGTGGACTCACACATGTCCCGCGTGGAGTCCAAGTGGGATGCACTGCATGAGATGACGACGGTGCACAGGGACATTTTACAATGCCTCCGCCAGATGAACAGCAACCAGTCCACACCTCCCTGTGTGCCAACAACATCTGGTACCGAACAAACTGCAACTGCCACAGGGAGGGAGGAGGACTCTGGCGGAGAGTCCCCTGCACCGCAGCAGCCTGTACTTGAGGGGCCCCCCCAAGAAGAGGGGTCGTCCGAGGAGGGAAAAGTGAGAGGCCGATGGCCAAGCGCAACTCCCAGGAAGCCTGAACCTGTTCTGGATGTTCGCCTTTGTGCACAGACTGTTCACCCTGCAACACTACTCCCACACATTGCATGGGGAGTACAATTTGGACCAATGTGTCAGACAACTGTGGCCCCGATACTGGGGATCCTGTCTACCAGGACATTCAATTCACCTAGGAACTTGGGATTGCAAGATTTATGTACAGCACTACCCATCCTATGCACTATTAACACAAATGTATCACAATAAACACACTAATACACCATACTTGCCTCTGTCGTGATTCCAACGTGGGTGCTGTTATGGGGATGATGAACTGCAAAATTACACTGTGTATGCGAACTGCAACAGCAAGGACAACACAGGCATGTGAGTACAGGCAACGTGACACACATGAGGGAGACACACCACCAGGGCTACACAACACATACACACCTAGGCCATCTGACTCATTGCCTACACTGATGTTGCCAGGGAAGACGGTGCAATGCACAGACACCACACCCATTCCCAGTTGTAGTCAAGTAGCCCACAGGTGCAGTAAGCAAATGGCAGTCAAATGTGTGACCACAGACAACGCACATCACAAAGTGAAGCACAGGTTTATTACACAGTTGCAACATGCTGTAACCACTACAGATGCAAGGTAATCCCACCTGGCAGCGGGCACACAGTCAACAACTGTAGACGGAAGGAAGTCCATGGGTGTGGCGCACATCACCTGTAGGGACACAACAGCTACCAGCCTGGATGTGCAATCACGTCGTCGGTGGACACAGTTGACCAAACGAATCTGAAAGTACCCTGTGAAGGACAGAAATGACACACAGTCAAAAGCAATGGAGTACAGGACAGAACAGCAAAACTCATGCACAATACATGTTACAAGATACACACCCAGAACCAAGTTAGCATGTCAACACTGTTGGGGAGTACAGCCCACCTGTCACCACACATCTCAACACACATCCAGTCAAGTAGCCCATGGACACACTCCAACAGCACCAGAGCACCACCCACACATCATGCCAACTCACATCATTGACATGACACCTCAGGATACTCACATTCAGCTAAAGAAGTTGGTGATGAGCTGTGTGCGGACATCACCATCACCATCATCATCATCATCGTCACTGGCATCGTGGTCCAGGCCAGGATCCTCCACAGGTGGCGGATGTTGGTCATTGTCATCCTGGATGAGAGGCAACTCCTTCCGCACTGCCAGGTTGTGGAGCATGCAGCAGACGATGATAATCTTGCACACTTTCGCAGGGGCATATGGGAGGGACCCTCCGGTCTTGTCCAGGCAGCGGAAGCGGCTCTTCAGGAGACCAAAGGTCCGCTCAATCACTCTCCTGGTCCGACCATGTGCCTCATTGTAGCGCATCTGGGCTGGTGTCACAGGGTTCCTGAGGGGTGTCAGCAACCACGGCATGTTGGGGTATCCCGAGTCACCTACGGACAGACAAGTGCACATTAGCTGACTTGGAAAAGTGGGCGGAATACTACAGATCAGATCACACACAATGGCACAAAGTCAGTACACACCCACAAGCCAGGCACGCTGGTTCTGCATCTGTGCCATCATCCTGGGGATGCGACTACTCCTCATCACAAAGGCATCGTGTGCTGAACCAGGGAAACGGGCACACACGTGTGTGATGGTCATGTCTGCAAGACACACCACCAGTGCATTGACCGAGTGGTAGTGCTTGCGGTTCCTGTAGGCCTGCTCCTGGGCCTGTGGTGGTACCAAAGCCACATGTGTCCCATCAATGGAGCCAATTACATGCGGCATCCTCCCCAGGGCATAAAAGTCACTCTTCACGTCAGTGAGTCGTCGCAGTCTAGGGAAATAGATGTACCGGTTCAGGAAGAGCAACATTGCCGCCAAAACATCGCAGAGCACACGGCTGAACATGGTCTGTGACATCCCACCAGCAGTCGCCACAGTATGTTGGAAGGTACCAGTGGCAAAGAAGTGTAGGGCTGCCATCACCTTCACCTTGGGGGTCAGCGCTGTAGGATACGGCCGGCCAGGCTGCAAATGTGGGGACAACTGCACTGCCAAATCCTCAATCAGCTGCCTGGTGAAGCGGTACCGTCGGATGCTGTCCCGTTCCACCATCGTTGCCAGGTCTGGGAATGGTCGATGGACAGCAGGAGCCCTGCAGTGCAGAGGAGAAGTAAGCAAGATTGTCAGTCACCCCACATATGCGGCATTGAACACACTCAAGATCCCAACATACATCATTATGAGGCACAACTACATGAAGTGTGCAGTACCGGAAGGACATGTATGGTACATACATGGCCAACATCTGTCAACACGGTCCAACAGGTGGCATCAATTAGTCCCAGGTTGGCCCATTGGATATCATGAGGCCGTGTCACAGTTCCCATCTTCTGCTGCCGTGTCACAATAACCCCCACAGTGACATGTGAGGACAGATGTGCCCCAGGCACCACAGCTCAACGACAGGTACATTCCCAGGGACCCTGTAATGCCACATGGACACTGGCATTACATGGAGTATCATGTATACACCACAGCAAAACAACCATGACCCCCACAGGTAGTGGCCCCACTTGCCACGGCAGGACAGACATGGACGTCTGTGACACACACGCACAACATCAGAGTCCATGCACACACAACGTGGATGTGGAGACTGTCTCCCATTGTGCACATGAAATCAGAGACATTGTAAACACTACATGCACAAAGACTGTGGAGGACCATCACTATTGTGCCACTGGGACACCCTGGCTCAAACATACCGTCCCACATGGGACTCACGGGGTATGTGACATGACATACACATACACCACTGTGAAATGTGACCATGGCACATGCACAGATATGAACAGTTGCACATCACAGTGGTCATGTACATGTAACACCCAGGATCCTGTCCCCATGAACACGTGCACAGCCTGGGGGTGGCTGGCCACAGGTGACACCCACAGGACAACATGTACACCAACATACACACAATAAGAAATGCAGCCTTACATGCCTTATGATAAAGTTTGGACAGGCTGTCGTGATGTAGGTGTGCCCATCACTCCCTGGGAGCTATCTGTGGCTGGCATATGTCCATCTGAGACAGGCATGCTGACATATGCCAGTCACATGTACAGTGATGCGTTGTACTGCAATGGACCGATCGGTGCCTCCGGCCGGCCCATTGCATTCAATGTGTGCGGGTACGCGTTGTACCCCTGTGCGCGTTGAACTGCAATGGACCGATCGGTGCCTCCGGCCGGCCCATTGCATTCAATGTGTGCGGGTACGCGTTGTACCCCTGTGCGCGTTGAACTGCAATGGACCGATCGGTGCCTCCGGCCGGCCCATTGCATTCAATGTGTGCGGGTACGCGTTGTACCCCTGTGCGCGTTGAACTGCAATGGACCGATCGGTGCCTCCGGCCGGCCCATTGCATTCAATGTGTGCGGGTACGCGTTGTACCCCTGTGCGCGTTGAACTGCAATGGACCGATCGGTGCCTCCGGCAGGCCCATTGCATTCAATGTGTGCGGGTACGCGTTGTACCCCTGTGCGCGTTGTACCGCAATGGACCGATCGGTGCCTCCGGCCAGCCCATTGCATTCAATGTGTGCGGGTACGCGTTGTACCCCTGTGCGCGTTGTACTGCAATGGACTGATCGGTGCCTCCGGCCGGCCCATTGCATTCAATGTGTGCGGGTACGTGTTGTACCCCTGTGCGCGTTGTACTGCAATGGACCGATCGGTGCCTCCGGCCGGCCCATTGCATTCAATGTGTGCGGGTACGCGTTGTACCCCTGTGCGCGTTGTACTGCAATGGACCGATCGGTGCCTCCGGCCGGCCCATTGCATTCAATGTGTGCGGGTACGCGTTGTACCCCTGTGCGCGTTGTACCGCAATGGACCGATCGTTGCGCACCCATTGACAATGGGCTTGCCTGGCAACGGACGCGTTTTCGAATTTCGAACGAGTCGGTTGCTGTAAATTCAGTTGGTCACCCACAACAATGTTGCAAAATCATGTATGTCATGAAGTTGAAGATTTGAAGGATGCTGTGGGCGTGTTTTGGTGCTGCTATTCCATGGATTGGCCAGATTCAGAAGATGCAAACGACTTGGACCTATCACTTTGGACACAAGGGACAGTATCTGCCTCTCCAGCACATATATATTGCTGGCTGTTCCCCTGAGAGCTCACTTGCCTGCACTACATGCTCCAGGACGACATCTGCCACTGCACTGCTGCTGTCTCTGCCCCTCTGGACCCTGCAATGGCACGTACTGTGGAGAGAGCCCCAGCCTTCAGCCTTGAAGAGAAGCAGGCCCTGCTGGACAGCCTACTTCCACAGTACAGCAAGCTGTATGGGACACCAGGGGAGCAGGTGAGTGTTCTGTGCACTGCCTTTCTGAATGTGCATTTTGTGTGACTAGCAAGGCTGAGAGTCTGCATGCCACTGGCTAGCAGGCTCACTGAGTAGTTGTCACCCCCATAGTGTGTAGTGACTTGCACTGGACAGGTATGGTGCAGTGACAGTGCATTTGAACATGGTTTTACTTCCCATGCAATGATACCATGTAGTGACGTCTGGCAAACTGTCCATGGTCAGCTTTGCACTGCCTGTGTACATCATGTGCCCCTGTGATTGAGACATGTATATACAACTGTGTCATGCACGGATATGTTGCATGTGTGGTAATGGCCTTTTCACTTTGTCATCCTGACAGGTTAATGCCCATCGGAAGCAGGAAATCTGGAAGGACATCGTCCGGGCTGTCCGGTCCGTGGGGGTCTACAAGCGCCGGATCCGCAACTGCCAGAAGAGGTGGCAGGACCTTTGGGGCTGGACCCGGAGGATTGCACGGGTCCAGCTGAAGCTGTCGCCTCCTCGCAGGAGGGGCGGAACACGGACCCTGACCCCCCACATGCTCCAGATCCTGGCGGTGGTGTTTCCAGACCTGGATGGGCAGCTGAAGGCCAGACAGCAGCAAGGAGGGGGTGAGTCATAGACTGCACTGTGAACTCTGTATTACATGCTTTGTGCCCTCCTCTGGCCTGGTTCAACTGCCACAGTGCAGCAGTCATGTTGTCCAGGAGCCATGTCCCTCTATTGTGCACTGCCCACTGCTCATCTGATACCCAGGTGTGGCCCTTACATTCAGGGAATTGTGTCACTTGGGACTGTGTCCTTGCAGTTTGCTTCACTAAAGGTGGGGGACAGCATCTGTTTCCCTAACTCTGTTGTGGGCATCATGGGTGGGTCCATTGTTCACACAACGCCTGGGTTTGGACATGTGATCTGCGTGTTGCTTTGATATGCGGTCCACTTGCTGAGCTGAGCCACCACATGTGCCTGAGGTATGTGGCACACGCCCATGCAGCGGGTGGGAACAATGTTTGGGCCCCAGGAGTGTGCAGATTACGTGTGTCACACATACATAGCCAGCTATCCACTGTCCAGGGCTCATCCCTCATTCATGTGGAGCAGGACAGTCATGCCTACTCCAGGCCATGCAATGCACCCTGTACTCCCACTCCCGTGTATCAGCTGACACATTGTGCACAGTGATTTTACCCCTCAGGTGTCTGCCTCTGTGTCAGTGTGCTGTGGATTAGTTGCCAGGACTGCTGGGGTGTTTCTTGGTAGGGGCTCAGCATGCCCCTGGAGATGTGACCATAGGAGACGATACTTGTGTGTCACATAGGTGTTTGATCAGCTGCCCGTGCAGACTGGGGTATGCGAATGTGAAGTTCAGGCAGCTGTTCCCCATTCACAGCAAATTGTGAGGGGCTCAGGTTCCGAGGGTAGTGTCACAGGTCTCCCATATGTCCAATAGGTGTGACCTGGACAGATGAGGGTTAAGATGATGTGTTGTGTGGGGGATGTACATGTGCACTTGTGCAGCTCCAGGACTTGCATTCCCCATGACCTACTATTGTGACACAGTGCATAGTGTTGTTGTCTGGCTGCCAAGTCATACATCACTGAGACAGTGATGTATGACTTAGCAGTCATGCCTCTGCCATGGCATGTGACAACTTATTGGTGGTCCTGCAGGGGAGTGACATGTGCTACATGCACACCATAGTGGCGCTGGCTATCAGGACATGGGTGCATCATGGTGTCTGTCGCTGGTATGCATCACATGCATTTCCTATTTGACTCTGGGCATCCCTTTCATCTGGAAACCTGTACTGACTCAGTGGCAAGAGCTGTGATGTGTGCATGTCCACATGCCACACCGTGTCCTCTGCACTGTCCAATTACTGTGTACTTGATGCATGTGTCCACACTGGGGTGTTGCAATCCAACAGACACCAGACAGATGGGTGCAAGGCCATGTGGGATGTGAGTGCCATGCTTGGCATCAGACTGACAATTGGCTCCTCCTGTTCAGTTAGGGCACTTTTAGCAATGTACAACTAATGATGCCAGGGCTTGCTCTGTAATGTGCTGTGCTCACAGTGGTGTGTGCGTTTGGTGCAGGTGACTGATGTCTGTCTGTTTCCCCATTGTTTGCAGATACATCCACGGCCACGGAAGGGGACAGCTCCACGGACCAGGAGGAGCCAGAGAGCCAGACTGGGTCAGCAGCCGAGGAGTGGTCGGAGGGACCCAGTGGCACGGAGGGCGAGGGGAGCCACACCGAGGAGTCCTCAGCACCATCCACCTCAGCTGAGGACCAGAGCAACTCAGAGGATGACTCCCTTGTGGAGGCGGGTGTCAGCAGCCACCACACGCCAGCTAGTGTTGCTGTCCCCGCCACCACCAGCACCACCACCGCCCTCCCATCGGCTCCCATTCCCCAGGTCCGTGGAGGCTCCCATGTTCGGGAGCGTGTCTCCTTTGGGCCAGGCACCGCACCCCCTGCCCCTGTGTCCCCTGCTGCCCTGAGTGAGGAGTCTGTGTACCTCCTTCGCCAGCTCCATGTAGGGCAGACAGCCATGCTGAGTGTCCTCCATGCGCACACCGCACTGTTGACTCAGCTGGTGTCGTTCATGGAGGGCATCTCATCGGGCATGTCTGACCTACAGAGGGGCAACAGGTCCATGGACTCCTCCCTGACGGCAGCAGTGTCCCTCCTCAGACAGTCCCTCACCCCTCCTGCCTCTGCTCCATCCACACTCCCCAGCACCTTACCCGTCCCAAGCACACACACACCGGCACAGGCACACACCAGCACACACACGTCCAGCACACAGACACACACGCCACAAACTAAATGCACACGCACGCACAGTCAGGGGACTGAAACCAGACTCACAGGGGATGGGGCCCTGGTACACACACACGCATCCACGGGCACTGCGCAGTCCTCAGTTGCCTCTCCCTCCAAAGCACCCTCCCTTGCCTCACCTGCAACCCCAAAGACCCAGCGCCTCTTCCTCAGTGACCTCGGCCTCTTCCCCTCCGATCCAGCTGCCCCAGCATCCAGGGGGAAGAGGAAGCCCCCACACAGAGCAGAGTGCCCCTCGCCCCCGGACACCCTCCCCCAGGCGCAGACAGACTGAGGCCCCCACCCGCAAGTCCCCCGGAGTGCTAAGAGCAAAACCCCGCCGCCGCCCTGCAGCTCAAGCACCAGGTCTCCTTCCTCCATCCCTCAGGCCCCCACTCCACAGGTGCCCCCACCACACCCTGCCCCAGGTTCCCCCACCCACAGATATACCATCCCCAAGAGGCTCCGGCCTTCTCCCCCTGCCACTTGCTCTCCCGGCACCACACCCCCCGCTGCGCTTGTCTGTGCCACTGATGTGGTGAGGGTGTCCTCCCCCTCTGTCCAGCCCACCTTGCCTGTTCCCCATTCTCCTCCCCTGGTGGTAGGCACTGCAGTGGAGTCCACTACCACCCTGTCTGACTTGGGCACTGCAGTGGCGGACCTGTCCACTCCATCTGCAGGGTCCACTGCAGTCGTGCCGGCACCCACAACATCTGAGCCATGCCCCCAGTTGTGCCGGCACACACCATGTCAGACACCTCCACTGCAGTTGTCAGTGGCTCTTCAGCACCCACCACCCCTTCCCTGCTTCCTCCTGGTGAGCCCTGATCCTGTCCCTGCGGTGCCTGGCCTACCCCCCGGTTGCCCCTCCTAGTGGATTGTCCCTGGTTTTGTGCAGGCATGTGTAGGGTGGCATCTGCCACTGTCACCCACTTGTGACTTTGTTGATGGACTGGCCATTGGCCTTTGTTTATGTTCTACCGGACTTCTACTTTTAATGCCACATATGCTGAATAAAGCAACTTTCTGTTCTCTAGTGCTTTTGATTCTGATGTACATGATGTTGATGATGCTAACCATGCCCTTGCTGCAGTGATGGTGATATTTGGTCTCATGATAATGAAGTGTTACTGTGCAGGAACCCATGTGGTCCAGGGGGAATGTGTCCTATCCTGTGGTGTATCCATGTCATCCATAGCAGCATCTGAGGGTGTCATGTGTTCAGTATTTGGCAATGGGATTTCCTACTTAGATTGGCAATTTCACATCTGTGGCTTCCACCCCTGCACATCTGTTGTGCCTGCCATTGTTCTATTCGTCTACTTCCCTGACCGTGTGGCCATCTCCAGTGAACATGCAGGTTTGGGCATCAATGGGGAAGGACTCATCTGTGTTGTCAGTGCAACATTGCTATACAAGTGTGTTGGATCTGTGCTGATGATTCCGTTGGCACTTCCATGACCAGGCTGATGGGACGGGAGCCCTCATTTGGTGCTAATTGTTGATTGTGTGTCCCATTGCTGCCATGGTATGGTATCTGTTCACCTCACATCTGCAGTCTCCACAGGGTATCTGCATGTGTGTGCCCATTGGTGCAAATATGTGGGTCTGCATTCTGATGGTCACTTCTGTCATTGTGTCATTGATGATTGTTGACGGTGTCAGCCCCCATGGGTGTTGTTTGTCTGCACATGGCCAAAGTTATGTCTTATTTGCACTGCAGGATTTGGCTCCCCCAATTTATGTTGCAATGGGACACATACACTACTTTGCCACTGATGTGTTTGTTGTTCTGTGACCAGGAATCATCCATGCAGTTTGGCAGTTGCACCTCTTACTTTGTCAACACTTACCTTTTGGTCACTGTGATGATGGGGGTTTGGACCCCATTGCCACAATGTTCAAAATGTGCTGCAGCTATGGACCCCACACTTACCTTTTGGTCACTGTGATGATGGGGGTTTGGACCCCATTGCCACAATGTTCAAAATGTGCTGCAGCTATGGACCCCACACTTGCCTTTTGGTCACTGTGATGATGGGGGTTTGGACCCCATTGCCACAATGTTCAAAATGTGCTGCAGCTATGGACCCCACACTTACCTTTTGGTCACTGTGATGATGGGGGTTTGGACCCCATTGCCACAATGTTCAAAATGTGCTGCAGCTATGGACCCCACACTTGCCTTTTGGTCACTGTGATGATGGGGTTTGGACCCCATTGCCACAATGTTCAAAATGTGCTGCAGCTATGGACCCCACACTTACCTTTTGGTCACTGTGATGATGGGGGTTTGGACCCCATTGCCACAATGTTCAAAATGTGCTGCAGCTATGGACCCCACACTTGCCTTTTGGTCACTGTGATGATGGGAGTTTGGACCCCATTGCCACAATGTTCAAAATGTGCTGCAGCTATGGACCCCACACTTACCTTTTGGTCACTGTGATGATGGGGGTTTGGACCCCATTGCCACAATGTTCAAAATGTGCTGCAGCTATGGACCCCACACTTACCTTTTGGTCACTGTGATGATGGGGGTTTGGACCCCATTGCCACAATGTTCAAAATGTGCTGCAGCTATGGACCCCACACTTGCCTTTTGGTCACTGTGATGATGGGGGTTTGGACCCCATTGCCACAATGTTCAAAATGTGCTTCAGCTATGGACCCCACACTTACCTTTTGGTCACTGTGATGATGGGGGTTTGGACCCCATTGCCACAATGGTCATGGCCTGCTTACGTTGTGTGTGCCACACACATATTTGTGTGGCACATGTGCTAGGGGGTCACATTGTATGTTCGAAGTCATGTTCGGTGTTGTAGGCATTTGACACAGTCTACACACGCTTGTCATGGTGTTGGGGGGATGTCTTCTTCTTGCATTCCCTAGGTTGTGGTGTGCTGGTTGTGTCATGCATTGTCCATCCTATGGGTGGGGGTGGTAGTGGTGGTAGGCATCCTGCCCCCCCTGGGTGAGGGTGGTAGTAGTGGTAGGCATCCTGCCCCTTCTGGGTGAGGGTGGTAGTAGTGGTAGGCATCCAGCCCCCCTGGGTGAGGGTGGTAGTGGTGGTAGGCATCCTGCCCCCCCTGGCTAAGGGTGGTAGTAGTGGTAGGCATCCTGCCCCCCCTGGCTAAGGGTGGTAGTAGTGGTAGGCATCCTGTCCCCCCTGGGTGAGGGTGGTAGTAGTGGTAGGCATCCTGCCCCCCCTGGCTAAGGGTGGTGGTAGGCATCCAGCCCCCCTGGGTGAGGGTGGTAGTGGTGGTAGGCATCCTGCCCCCCTGGGTGAGGGTGGTAGTAGTGGTAGGCATCCTGCCCCCTGGCTAAGGGTGGTAGTAGTGGTAGGCATCCTGCCCCCCTGGGTGAGGGTGGTAGTAGTGGTAGGCATCCTGCCCCCCTGGGTGAGGGTGGTAGTAGTGGTAGGCATCCTGCCCCCCTGGGTGAGGGTGGTAGTAGTGGTAGGCATCCTGCCCCCCTGGCTAAGGGGTGGTGGTAGGCATCCAGCCCCCCTGGGTGAGGGTGGTAGTGGTGGTAGGCATCCTGCCCCCCTGGGTGAGGGTGGTAGTAGTGGTAGGCATCCTGCCCCCCTGGGTGAGGGTGGTAGTAGTGGTAGGCATCCAGCCCCCCTGGGTGAGGGTGGTAGTGGTGGTAGGCATCCTGCCCCCTGGGTGAGGGTGGTAGTAGTGGTAGGCATCCTGCCCCCCTGGGTGAGGGTGGTAGTAGTGGTAGGCATCCTGCCCCCCTGGCTAAGGGTGGTGGTGGTAGGCATCCAGCCCCCCTGGGTGAGGGTGGTAGTGGTGGTAGGCATCCTGCCCCCCTGGGTGAGGGTGGTAGTGGTGGTAGGCATCCTGCCCCCCTGGCTAAGGGTGGTGGTAGGCATCCAGCCCCCCTGGGTGAGGGTGGTAGTAGTGGTAGGCATCCTGCCCCCCTGGCTAAGGGTGGTGGTAGGCATCCAGCCCCCCTGGGTGAGGGTGGTAGTGGTGGTAGGCATCCTGCCCCCCTGGGTGAGGGTGGTAGTAGTGGTAGGCATCCTGCCCCCTGGGTGAGGGTGGTAGTAGTGGTAGGCATCCAGCCCCCCTGGGTGAGGGTGGTAGTGGTGGTAGGCATCCTGCCCCCTGGGTGAGGGTGGTGGTAGGCATCCTGCCCCCTTGGTGAGGGTGGTAGTAGTGGTAGGCATCCAGCCCACCCTGGGTGAGGGTGGTAGTAGTGGTAGGCATCCTGCCCCCCTGGCTAAGGGTGGTGGTAGGCATCCAGCCCCCCCTGGGTGAGGGTGGTAGTGGTGGTAGGCATCCAGCCCACCCTGGGTGAGGGTGGTAGTAGTGGTAGGCATCCTGCCCCCCCTGGCTAAGGGTGGTGGTAGGCATCCAGCCCCCCCTGGGTGAGGGTGGTAGTGGTGGTAGGCATCCTGCCCCCCCTGGGTGAGGGTGGTAGTAGTGGTAGGCATCCTGCCCCCCCTGGGTGAGGGTGGTAGTAGTGGTAGGCATCCTGCCCCCCCTGGGTGAGGGTGGTTGTGGTGGTAGGCATCCTGCCCCCCCTGGGTGAGGGTGGTAGTAGTGGTAGGCATCCTGCCCCCCCCTGGGTAGGGGTGGTGGTGCGCATCCAGGCCCCTGTGTGCATATGTGGCATTGGTGATGGGCATCCCGCCCCTATGGTGCTGCTGTTGCTGGTGTAAGTATATTCTGCATCCCTCTGTGTGTGTGTGATGTGTCGTGTACGTGTTGTATGTGTTTTGTGGTTGGTGTCTGGCTTACCTTCTGCGCCGTACGCGTCCGTGCCTGTTCCGGTAGTATATGTAGAATATTGGTATGATCGGGACGAAGGGATTCATGGTTGGTTTGTGTCGTTCGTCCTTCTCGTTGCTTCGCGTCGTCCTCGTCGCTTCGCCTCGTCCTCGTCGCTTCGCGTCGTCCTCGTCACTGCCGTGTTCGTCTCGGAGCCGTGGATCGTGTTGTGGCGCGAATCGGAGCTTATGTGCGCCTCTCCCGGATGCTTTGACGTGCCGTGCGTAGCGACGGGTTCGGCGCGTACGGAAAGCGCATCGTACTTGTCCGGCCGGACGGGGCTGCATTTTTCCTTCCGTGCGACTCGATTCGGCGTTTCCGGATTCGCCTCGGTCGGAGAACAGGACCTGGTTTGGGTGAGTACGGCTCGGCCGGATTCTTTGCTGTTGTGCGCATCGTACTTGCTCGTTCGGTGTGCTGTACGGATCGGTCGGGAAACAGGCTTTCGCATGGCTTTTTTCCCGACCGAATGGTGTTGGGTGCGCCTCCGACCGAGATCGGAATCGGCCCCTGAATGTCTAAAGAAATATTTTCTTCACCTTACATTTTTCCCATTTTTTTTTTAAAGGCTAGTTGTCAGTTATCACGCAGTGTCTACTGGCCATTTGGAGCAAGAGGTCTGCTGTTTCTAAATGGGACACTTTGAAATGGGAGAAAATTAAAATGAAGAGTTAACTTAGCCATTAAGGTAACTCTTCATTTTATTATTCTCCCATTTAAAAACACTCGGAAGCATCATTTGTTCTCACCCAATATTGAGTTGACAAGGGCATTTATTTAAGACTCATTTAAGACTTTATTTTTCTGGCAACTGCCTCTATTTAACTTTCTTGATAGAAAACGACCAGCAGAGGTCAGTAAAATACCAGAATCACTTTAGCATTCTCTAGATTCCAGTCCATAGAAATTGTCTTCCACGAGCACCCGTAGACAATAATATTTTTTCAAATCTTGTATTTTCAGTGATATGACCACCGAAGGCCCTGATTTTATATTAAAAACAGAGCTTTGGACTATACCATTTCCCGCTCAAAGGCAATATTTCTCTCCATGTGTTCCCATACCTGGCGTGTCACGCAGTTTGGTGCTTACTTTCCCTCCATGTTTCAGCACCCAGGCTAATGTGCTGCATAGCTAAATACATATAAGTTCCCAAAGGCGAGACCGTTTGCTTTGCAAATGCTTGTTTCAATCTCTAAATACTACAAATAACGCATGGCACAAGTACCTAACGTAATGGTACTTATGATCCAAACATTGAAAAGTGGAAAGTAGATTTGGCCTATTGAGACTTCAGTTTACAGCTTTGAGGTCTCATATTGGTTTCAGGGTTGAGTGAACAACTCTCTGAGCAATCCTGCAAGGACATTCATTTACTGAAACTGTAATTCCTGTTGTCAATCTAAATTGAAATGCAGTTCACTGTTCATTGATTTTTTTTTTTTAGAACTTTTCCATTCTGAAGATCTAGAACAGAAACTTGAAGTTTATTTTATTTATTCAAAAAATAAACTATCTTCTTCCGGATTATTCTGCCAGGAAAGGAAGAGGAGTATTTGCCTGTTTGTGAACCACAGATCCCTCAAAGCCATGCAGCCTGTTAGATATATGCAGCAACACACATTCAGCATTACACCCCAGACAGCCCAAGCGTGATCAATCAGGCGAAAGAGGCCCATTACACAAATTCTGATACCATCATATAATCAGATACTTAAACTGATTCTGAGGCGAAGCTAGTGATAATCTGAGGAGTAAATGTCCATTTTGTGCAAATCAAGTGCAATCCACAAACTAAGTTTTCGTTTACACCTTCACTATTTTTCTGTAGAATATGAATCCGGGCCTTGTAGTGCAGGTTTATAACTCTTTAGCAGGGATGACGCACTCAGTCCAATGTCTCTTCTCTGTCTGAGAGGTGGTCTGAATGAGTTCTCGTTGGTGGCAGGAATTCCACCACAGATGGCAGGAATGTTAATGCATTATCGCGCCTAAAATCATTGTCATGAATGGTACATAACGCAACACAACACAACACAACCCCGTGGGTCTCTTGATGCAGAAGTAACAGATAGAGAGACAAGATGAATGCTTTACAGATAAAAACCACTGTGAATTGCAGTGGGATGTATTACTTTCTGTACCTCTACTGACACAAGCCGTTTTATAAAATGTAAAATGAGTCGTGTTTATTAACAACTGTTGTGGTCGGGCAAGGGAAGGGCGGTGCGGCTCAAGGATGAATACATCTGGGGTACAGGCCCCAACTGACTGACCCCACCTCCCTGGTCACTTCAGCTGCTTCTCGTGTGCTGCCCCTCCCACTTCCTGCACACTGCAGCCCCCATTTTGTGACAGCTGTTACAAGTTTTTATTTCTTTCCATGTCACTGCATTCACATCAGCCAGCTTCTCCTCCTCCATCGCTCTCCCTCTTATCTGCTTTTTCTGCCTTTGGTCCCTCTCTGTGTCTGTTTCACTAACAACTTACAGACTGTGATGGAGGCTGCCAATTCTGGACTTGTGGCCTCTTGTGTTAACACGTACATCCATTTGTGTCTAAACACAGTAAAATGATGAAGAGTGAGATGATGATGATTCTCTGGTACGGTGTACGGCTACTGCCTTTGTTCTTTCTCCACCCCTCTCCTTTACCTCTCTCTTTTCATTCTTCCCCTTCTGTGCTCTCTCAAAGTCTCTTTTCATATTCTGTCCTGGTGTTCCTCCATACCTTTAGTGTTTTTTATTTCTCCTTGGCCTCCCCAATGCAGCGCTGACTTTGAGCTGGTGATTGTGTCGAAGTTGAAAATCAATAACGGACAAATGCAGCAAGATTCAAAGGGAATTTTTATACACAACTGTGTGGAGTCCAGATGTAATTGCCTCTGAGCTAAAAGGCAACAAAGATGGAAAGAAGAAGGAAGGAGACGGAAAACAGTGAAAAAGGGAGACAGCAGGGATGTTAATGAACCATGAAGAGTGAAATATGGGGTATGCAGAGTATATTGGTGGATGAAAGAGACATGAGGGGAGCCCCAGTATTCGGCTGCATTGCTGGCATGCTTCTGAAAAAATGTGGGCCAAGTGCTTATTCCTTTACAAATTAAGCACTAGCCCACTGTGTCTTTTCTGTCTCTCCCCTCTGTGTTTCTCCACTCACACATTTCATCGCCTGCTCCCCTTTTTTCTCACTTCATTCTTGCCTTTCTATCCCTCTGTAATCAGGAGTTCTATCCCCAGAAGCGGGGGACTTCTACAAGTATTGGTTCCACACATTTCCCCAGCAAAATCCCATCTGTTTGCAAGCAGAAATGTCTTTCTTTTGCAATCCTGGTCTTGTCCTTTCATTTGCGTGCCTTCTTTTGATTCACAAGTAAAGTCTTGCCTCCTGGGGTCCTAGAAATATCCCCTGCAGAGAACACAAGGACAAGATTCCAGAGGAATGGAGCAAAGTCCATGGTCAAAACGACCTTCAGAATGGCAAAGAGTGATAGTGTCATAAAACAAAATCGGACTTACACAATGAGAGTGACTGTAGACCAAGGTGAGAAAATTCATACCAAATTGGTGAGGATGTGCACTAACGAATGAGGGACGCACTAAACGAATGAGAGCAAGCAGCGAAACTCACACGAAATTAATGTGTGTGCTCTAAAGGTGTGGCGCCAGATTTTTGGTGTCTGAATATCGTCTTGCATAAGTATTGTGTCCAACATCTTCCTACTAAAATAACATTCCATTGTAGCTGGTAGTAGAAAATTTACATCCAATTGAATGATAGTTTTGTAAATGAGATTTAGGGCACAATTCTTATGTCAGACAATCAGCTTGTATGCAATATTCTGATATACAACCTTCTCCAAGTAGTAAGATTGATACCCAGTCAGTGACATTGAGTTCTATGAGATGTAACCCTCAGATATTGAGTGAGAATTTGTGCCAAGATAGGGGATTAATCCCAATCAGTGAGAGCGGGCTCCAAGGTGACAGATTCGAACCCAAAGATAGGAACATAGGGCCTGATTTTGGTCTTGGAGGAGGGGAATACTCCATCACAAACTTGGCGGATATCCCGTCCGCTTTATTATGATCCCATGATATCCTATGGGGATCATAATAAGGCGGAAGGGATATCCGTCATGTTTGTGTATCAAGGTGTAAGATGTACACTGAACATTAGCGGTTGTGTAATAAAGGTTTGTTACTTTCATCAAATACCATAGTCTGAGAATTGAGCCCTGTGAAGAATGAAGGAGACTGCTCTCTTACAAAATAGTCTCACTCCCAAGTGAGATGGTTCAACAAGTCAGATGTTCACACTCACTAAGAGAGGCTGTGCTTTAAGGAATGGGGCTCACATCAGTTTAGTATTTACCTCTGTTCTGTGCTGTTTTGAATCTTTTGCTTTGTATTCCTTAGTAGCCCAGCTCTGCTTTATGACCTCCTCTGTGGCCAATGCAGTTTTTAGTTTTGACTCTGGCAGACATCTGCTTCTGGACTTCAAAGCAACAGAAACAGATTCAGTAACACAAGATCACTATACTAGAAATGACTCAAGATCAGACGTCATGAATGAGCATCAGTCAGCATCAATAGCTGTGCTCGCAAAGGTACAATACTATGAATTGTGCCGGCCCGCCCATGAGGTTTACATACTGTGATTGTGTCAAGTCACTGTTCTGAAGAATAGAGCAATCCCTCTGTAACATGATGTGTTCAATAATGCCAGAAGATAGGACCACTTTTTCAATAATGTGTTTGGTGGCTTCTTGGAATGAGGTGCATTGCTATCCAGTTTTTTGGGGTGTAGGGTTGGGATAGAGATAGGAAGAGGTTGTATTTGGAGTCGATATCAGGGTACCATGGCTTAGTGTATAGAATCAGATGGTGTTTTATTTCGAAATGGATCTTGGTAAGGAGAGTGAAGGATGGCCTTTCCAAAAGTTTGCTGACTGATGTTGGACATCATTCAGCTGTTTGAGGGTTGGGGTAGTAGCAATCTGGTGGGAAGTCTGTGATTCAGGCATGGGTTGGATCTCTTGAGAGACAGTTGAGGGCAACTTGATATATCCTGAGAAGGTAGTTGTATAATATGAAGAACTGTTCAGAATCATTTGGGAAGTGTAGGGGAGATGCGAGTAGGTCCTGGGAATATTTGTGAGAAAAGCAGATGGGTAAATCACAAAGTGGTCTTGAATGAAGTTAGTAGGGGGTGAAGATTCTCATTCATCAATTATAAAAGTAAAATGTATTTGTTAGAAATTGGGCCTCTAGTTGGCAGAGGTATGCACCCTATCCAAGTATGGACCACAATCCTAGTCAGGGTAAGTCAGACACACACACCCTAAATTAACCTGTGCTCACCCTCTGGTAGCTTGGCACAGAGCAGTCAGGCTTAACTTAAGAGGCAATGGGTAAAGTAATTGCGCAACACTTAAATTAGAGTAGCACAGAAACTCCAGACAAGTTTAGAAAAATAGAGAATATTTATTTGAGTAAAACAAAACTAAAACTACAAAACTCCAATCAGTAGAAGTCGAGATATTCATTTTTAAAGATTAAATCCCAAAACAGTACTTAAATGTCAATAGCGCTAAAAGGTTACTTTGGGTCATGAGGGACCGGGGTAAATCCAAAGTTCGGGCTGACCGCGATGGAGGGCAGGCCACGCACAGAACCCACACAGGGCCCGGTGAAAAACCCTTTGTATGGAGTAAGCGTCGACATCGAAGACTCAATGTGTCGGTTGCGATTCATGCAGTCGGGTCGATGTGCTGGTGTCGAGCCTCGCATTTGGCGTCTAAGGTTTGGCGCTGCGTCAAAGTAGAGCCTCGCGGTCATTGTCGAAGGATCGGCACTACATCGAAGTTGAGCCTCGTAGCAGTGTCTTTAGATCAGGACCCGCGTCATCCTCGAATCAGCACTGCGTTGGTACCAGAGGGCACTGCGTCAATTCCGATCAGCAGAAAGGGATCACTGTGTCGAGTTTTGCAGAAAACAGCTGCAGAATCCACGTCTGAGGCCCAGGCTCGAAGAGGGCACCTCAGGCTAGGGCAGGAATCACAGATGGCATATTCCAGCAGTACCAGCAGAGTTGCAAGAAGTTTTTTGTGTCCCTGAGACTTTAGAAAACAGGAGGCAAGCCAACAAGCCCTTGGAGAATCTTGGGTTCAAGGATGTAGAGAACAGGGCCAGTCCTTCTCACTCCCAGGCAAGAAGCAGCAGGCAGCATGCCATCACAGAAAAGCAGGTAGCAAAGTGGTATTCCCTCTTACAGCACAGTAATCAGCAGGCAGCAGGCCAATGCAGCAATGCAAAAAGAAAAGGGGCAGTCCCTCCTACAGCACAGCAGCTCTTCTTTCAAGAAGAATGTCCTTGCTTCCAGTAGAGTTCTGATTTGGTGGTGTCAAGGGTTTAGTACGTATACCCAAATACGCCTTTGAAGTGGGGGAGACATCAAAGAGGCCATTGAAGATCACAAAGTCCCTCCTCCTGCTTAAAATTGGGGGTTGGTATATTTTGTATGTGCAATGTTATCTTTGGGAAAATTGTTCATGTGTGTATAAGCATTGTTTTTGATTTTTGAATCTAGTGTGGGCCAAAAAGCTCATACAACTTTTGGTTATACCATCCAATGTTTATGATTTGCAAAGCAAAATGACTCAAACAAATGCATGAAAAATTGATTATATTCATGAAAACGTGGTCAAACGAATTACATTACTTGATTATCAAAGATTGAATTTCTTTGATGGTTAAATAATGATCGTTCAATGTATACTGTTGATATTGTACGTTCAAAGTGGTCCAAACTTACTGAGCAAATAGACCCAAACCGTTAGTATAAACTTTATAACTCTCGCCAATTCAGCCGTGAGGGAAACGGCTCGTGCTGCTGCCGCAAAACCACAACCCCCAGGTGACATTGGGGTCAACGTTACGCCATTTCCGCGCCCGGAGGCGCGTTAAAACGACCGCAGGGCTCCCGCAGCGTGGGACTCTCGCCAATTCAGCCATGAGGGAAACGGCTCGTGCTGCTGTCGCAAAACCACAACCCCCAGGTGACAGTGGGGTCAACGTTATGCCATTTCCGAGCCCGGAGGCGCGTTAAAACAACCGGCGGGCTCCCGCAGCGCGGGACTCTCGCCAATTCAGCTGTGAGGGAAACAGCTCGTGCTGCTGCTGCAAAACCACAACCCCAAGGTGACAGTGGGGTCAACGTTACGCCATTTCCGAGCCCGGAGGCGCGTTAAAACGACCGGCGGGCTTCCGCAGCTCGGGACGCTCGCGGGCGTGCCCGGGCAAAGCCCGGGTTAAGGGCGGGCCCGTCCACACCCGTCTGAGCCCGGAGGAGGCTGGGCTGGGCCACCCCTCTGATATTTACTCCCTGGCATTGGATCTCTTCGTTAAGCCCCCAGGTATTGTGAAGCTTATTGCTATTTCTGGCCTGCTACTTGTGTTGTATTGTACTTTTGCATCTGGGCCACTTGAGTTTGTCATTACAACATGAATAAACGTAGAGGAGTAGCTGGGACTTTAGATGCATTCATCGTTAGGGCGGAATCTCTGTTGACTCACGAAATTGAAATGACCGAGCGCCGCCTTTCCTTGGACCCCGCAACACTACAGACCCGTCAATCACTAGGAGGCCCTAATTCAGGCAGTGCACCACATTCATCTCCACAAAAGTCACCGCCTATTATGATTCGTTCTGTTTCCCCGAATTCCCCTCCGCCAAATCTGGATGTAACTAATATGGCTGCCCCAGTTGTGTCTTGTATTAATACCAGAGCACAGGTTGCGAAGTCCCAAAGAAATGGCAAGGTGAAAGCACCACCGATTAAACGGAAGCGGAGTGCAGCAACTTCAAAAACAAAAAGTATAAAGGGCCCTCGATCTGTCAATCCCGTAACTGATCATGCAGCCATTTTAACTAACTCTACAGGTACTCAGACAGACGCCGTTTTTTACCAACCAAGACATGGAACTGATGCAGACACTGTTGGGGACGTTGCGCTTGTAAGCATTGAAGAGAAAGCCCTGGAAACGGCACTGGTTCATATTAAGGGGATGATTGATAGGAATTTTGATCTCCTCTGGGGAAAGTTAAAATGCATGGATTCTGCAATAGCTAATCTAAGTGGCAGCAAGGTGAACTGTGTTTCCGATGACGCTGGAGGGGGAACTTTGTTAATGCCGGTGGTTAATAACCTTGGGTCTGACCCACAATTGCTAAGTTCTACTCTGCACAAAGACATTCCACCTGTCATTTCCTGTCTAACATGCCGTAACTCAAATTAACCTCCTGTGTTAGATCCTAGTCTTGAGCAGAGGAATTCACAAGACATGCTCCGAGCATCTAATGCAAATACTCTAGATCCAGGCAGTAGTCATCATAAGTGTCCACATTTTGGCACCAATTTAAGTGACCCAAGTAGGAGTGCCACGGACTGCCCTAGGAGTAGCTGCCTGAGACCAAATGCCGAAGTTTTGAATCTACCCCCAGCCTCTTGTCCTTATGTGTGGGTTCTGGCTGGTGTCCCAAATCTTACTGGGGACCAGAGGGAGTCTTGGGTTGACCTACGTAATAAGTCTGTGGATTGGTTAATTAAACAGAAAAGATTCCATCCCTCTGACATGAATGAGATTCTTATGGTCAGACGAGTAGGGTGGGTTGGTTATTCTCCCAAGAACATAAATGGTGACTGTATTGTTATTAATTTTCGCAGGCCCCACATGGTCCGCCGCCTATTAAGCATCCGTGAACAACCATTTACACAAAGATCCAGTATTTGTGCGCTTCCCCTAGGTTATTTTTATAAACCACAATTCACACCTATTAGGAATGTTTATGCACCGCCTTTGGTAACCAATAGGTTTCAGGCCCTTTCTAATCTGGATGCTCAGGATTGACAACCACCTTTATTGGTAGACCAACCACATTATGTAGAACATTTCTTAGGTACTGTACCTACAGCCCACACCGTCATGTCAGTTGACCAGCAACCTATAAATAAGGTCAACGCTGATACTGATCTGAGTGTTTTAAGCTGGAATATGGCAGGTTTACAGTCGAGGCTTGGTGACCTGTATTGGCTGCGTTTAATAGCGGAACAAGACGTAGTTATGTTCCAAGAGACCTGGGCCACTCATGAATTACATATTGAGGGGTTTCATTGTTTTAGCATAGTTGCCCCCACTCCCAAATTTGGCCGACCATCGGGGGGCCTATTCATTGGGATTAATATTGCCGCTGGAGGGAGTTTTAAGGTTTTATCAACCAACAGCCGCAACTTCCAAGTTTTGATTTACAAAAGGAGAGTCTCTTTTTATCTGATAAATTTCTATAATAATGATTTTCATTCTATTCCCAATAGGAATTTTATTGAGCTCTTTGATTTTATTTCTAATTTAGACTGCGAGCAAGGTTCAGATGGGATCACTGGCATTCTCTTGGGTGGTGATTTTAAATGCGAAACCTATAGATACGCCGCATGGTGTAGGTACACACAATTCAGGTCCCCCCTCTCGTAGGGGTACAGAGTTGGCTGCATTCTTGAGCTTGTATAATCTTGTCAACGTTATGGATGCTGTGGGTGCTTCACATGTTACCAACTATCAAGTACCAACATTCAGAGGAAGGGGTTGTTCCTCAATTATAGATTTTATTTTTATTTCCCTCCTCCTTGCGGATCACCTAATGGCTGCAGAAGTTATGGTTATGAGCCATGGGGATCACAATCCAATTAAAACAGTATTGAGATTGGCCCCTCGGCCCGTGTTCTCTTCTGAATGTGGGGCCAGAAATCTAATGCCCTCAACTGACAACCTAAGATTAACATGGAGGGGTGTTGATAGTGGCGAACTGTTTCAGTCACTAGTGAAGGCTAACATACACCTTATTAATTCATGTTTATCGACTCTAGACCCGCACCCAGAGGTAGTCCAGGATTTTACTAAACTCTGTTTGGCAACTAAAACCCTTTTGTCGAAACCCATTCCTGTGGCGAAACAAGGCCCGAGATGGTTCGACCATGAGTGTTCTGAGGCTAATAGGAACCTGCGCAGGGCTTTATCGTCAAACCCAAGGTGTACCACAGAGGTGAAAATGGCTAGGTGGAGGTATAACACAGCGATTGCTAACCGTAAAGGAGCACTCTTAAATGATCGCTGGGAAGCTCTATCTAAGGCTGCCACTATAAAAAAGAGCAACATATTTTGGTCTGCTGTGAGGGATTTGCGATCTATGGGCCAGCTATTAACCCCTATCAGCTGTACCATTACGAGCGAGTCATGGGAAAACCACTTCTCAAAAATGTATGCCACCCCCCCACAAGAGTCAGACCAGTATGAATCTGGCCCACTGTCCAGCATACAGATAACTTTGCCTGAGGTGGAAGAAGCTATCCAACAGAGCCACGGGAACAAAGCCCCTGGCCCTGATGGGTTACCCATAGATTTAATCAAATGGAAACCAGATTTTTGGGCACCTCTCCTTTTAAATGTTTTTAATAATTTGACGCATGCTCCGATACCTAGCACCTGGGCCACGAGTATCATCGTTCCAATTTTTAAAAAGGGGGACCGGTCTCAACCTAATAATTATAGGCCTATCTCCCTGATCGACAATACTTTAAAAATACTGGGCAGAGTTTTATATAATAAGATTTTGGAGTGGTCAGAGGAAAGTGGCATTTTGGAGCCCTGTCAACTAGGTTTCCGCAGTAAGGTTGGCACCAATGAACAGTGTTTAAATCTTAAACTGGTCATTGGCAAATACACCATCGCGCGGGCCTCTCCAGTCTATTTGGCCTTTATGGATTTGTCCTCCGCTTTTGACCTTGTTAATAGGTCAAAGCTCTGGTCTATCCTCCTGGCCTATGGACTGGATGAGCCTTTGGTACATTTTTTAGCGCACCTTCACAAAGATCTTCGGGCCCAGGTGAGGATTGGTTGTGGGGCGAGGTCACCGGAGCCATTAAGGTAGGAAGGGGGTCAGACAGGGATGTGTTCTGGCCCCCTCCTTTTTATCATTTACATTAACGGATTGAATAAAATGTTAAAATCCACGACCCAAGACGTCCCCAAAATCAATGGGAAACTCTTCCTGTACTATTATACGCAGATGATGCGGTCCTCATAGGCCGCACTCCGAACTCCCTGCGCATCTTAGTACAGTCTTTTGTTAATTATATGGACAGCCTGGACCTATGTGTCAATTTTAAAAAATCTTTTATAATGTCGTGTGGCCCTGGGAAACACCAGCTCAGCTCTATCACTGTGGGCAGTCAAAAACTGACAAGTACTAGCACCTTCCCCTACCTTGGGGTGGTCTTTGCTGCGAACGGCTCATGGACTGAGCATATGGCTCACTCCAGGAGCAAGTTCTCAAAGGCCATCAATTCAATTCTTAGTCTTCCTCGCCCAAAGAGTACAGGTGCTATTTTAGCTATTTTAATTTTTTTTAAATCACAATGTGTTCCAGTAGCCGCGTATGGAGCTGAGATCTGGGGTAATGCCAATAGCTCCTGTATTCAGCAGGAAGAGAACAGATTTTGCAGGAAGCTGTTGGGTGCCCCAATCTCTACTCCACAATACATTTGCCACAGGGAACTTAATTTAAATTATATCGAAGACTTTATAAGTGCCCGCCCTGCTCTTTTCTGGTTATCGGTTTGGAAGAACCAGGCTGCCTCTTTAACTAGAGAGATTATCAGCGACTGTGTTAAGTGTGAGAAAGGGATGGATATCCCTTGGCTGTCTGGAGTGTACCAAAGCCTATGTAGTATTAATAAAGGTTGTATTTTTCTAAATCCCAGCACAGCTGAAACTCTGCATAAAAATGAGCTCAGAAGTGCACTTTATTCATTATACAATATAGAAAGGATTGGTATGGAATCCAAAAAATCTCTTGCCTTAAGCTACATGACTATTGAACAGCATAGGCATCCCCTACCTATCTATCTCACCTTACCTATGAGTCACTGGGAAAGAAGCCTTTTATTTCGGCTTAGAGCAGGTACTGTTAAATTTGTATTATGTTTTCCTCTTGGTTACCATTCCAATCTCGATCATGTACCCTGTCCATGTGATGGTGTGAGCTGCCAATCAACTTTACATTTTTTGTTTCTTTGTAAATATTATTTAAAGTACACCAAGTGGCTTTTAAATCCATTTTTAAAAAGAACAGGCCAATTAGCCTGGATAATGCCTACTTGTGGCTACTTACTCTGGCCGATGAAGAGCTGGTCTTCCGCACAAGTACGTTTTTGAGAATTGCCAGCCGAGCACGCAAGATGATGTGTAATCCCTGAGCTCTTATATTTATGTACGGATATTTTGTATAAATTGATGTATGAATTGGTATTTTATATTATTGTTAATTGTCTATTGCTACTAGATTTTATCATTACTCTCCATTTGTCATTTTAATTTGTTATGTTGCTGTGCTTTTATGGATACCAAGTTATCCGAATAAAGTTTCTGAATCTCTAAACTTTATAAAAGTGGCATTTTCAGACTTACAATTCAAAATCCTACTTCACAATAAGTTGTGATTTGAAATTGTGAGCCATGAGACACCAAACTTCAAATCTCTATCTTTTCCCAATTGGAAATTACACTTTTAAAATATGTTTTAAGGCAATCCCAATGTTAAGATAGGTCTTGCAGTAGTGAAAAACGAATTTAGCAGGTTTTCACTACCAGGACACGTACAACTCAAAAGTACAGGTCATGCCTTTTAAATACACTGCACCCTGCCCATAGGGCTTCCTAGGACCTACCTTAGGGTGACATATATGTAATAAAAGGGAAGGTTTGGCCCTGGCAAGTAGGTTAACTTGCAGGTAGAAATGGCAGTTTAAAACAGCACACACAGGCTCTGCAGTGGCAGGCCTGAGCCATGTTTAAGAGCTACTAACATGGGTGGCACAATCAGTGCTGCAGGCCCACTAGTAGCATTTAATTTACAGGCCCTGGGCACAGCTAGTTCACTTTACTAGGGACCTACAAGTAAATTAAATATGTCAATTGTGGATAAGCCAATGTTACCATGTTTAGAGTACAGATCATATGCACTTTAGCACTGGTTAGTAGTGGTAACGTGCCCAGAATCCTTAAGCAAGCAAAAACAAGGTCAGATAAAAGGGCGGAGGAAGGCAAAACATTTAGGGGTGACCCTGCAGAGAGGGCCAGGTCCAACAGTATTTATGACCACTTATGTCTTAGCCTACTCCTCATAGATGTATAACCCCCCTTTATATGCATCTTCAAGACCATGCTACCTCGACTACTGCCCCTTCTAAACACTAAGTTACACTTGATTGCTGCCCCTACCAGTATACAAGCTGCCCCATTTCTGAACCTTTTATTGAAAAATCCTTCATCGTTTGACAATTACATTTTCGGATAACCAATGCCTCACACTAATTTTTCCATTGTGTGGCAGTTTGTCAACCAAGGAAAGTCACCATTTTTTGGCAGTTTTTATCCAGTGGCAGCCGACACAATGAAGAGGTGGTAGGGACGGTGGAGGGAGCGTGGGGTGAGTATAGGAGGGGGGAGGGTAAACGTTTTTTTTAAAAAGCCACTTACCTAGAGCTGCCAGCCCCCTCCCGCGTCACGCCTCGGTCTTCGATGTCCCAGCAGGCACTAGGGCAGCATCAGGCTCTGTGTGCATTCCCTGCGCTGCTCTCATAATATGAGAGCAGTGCATGTGTGTTTGGCAGGCCTGAGACGGCCAGCCAAACACACATACGCACTTAGAAGTGCACGTAGCACTCCTCCTCTCCTCTCCCCTCGCATGCCCTAGCCCCGCACCTCCCTTCAGCGCTGGCTCAGAGCAGGCAAATGAAAAATAAAACGATGATGGAACATTGTTTTATTTTTCACTTGCTGGCTCTGAGTCAGTGGGGCGATGCTCCTCTGCCATTGGGGAGGAGCCGTCCCTGTTTGTATCATTTTCTGATAGCAGTATTTTGTAGATTCCAGTCAACATGCAGTCATAACTAGGCATGTTCAGTGTGTCTACATCCTATTTTCAAAAGTATCCCCTGTAGTTTTCCCTACTGTGTCATGGTGTTGATTAGAATAACTTGAGATAATCACTAAGATTTTGGAGTTTTGAGTTGATCCTCTTTGCTCCACAGAGGTTTTTATGATTGTGAGGTGTTGAGAGAAGAATCCGCTACTACATTATCAATTATCCCACATCAATTTTTGGGGATTTCAGTAACAACGACTGGATCACCACGGGTTGCCTCAATCTAGTTTGCCTTCCCTGAGGAATCTATGTCAAGAAAAACTCTAAGGCTGATTCCAGAGACCAAAACTAAATCATCCCCAAAATGTTCCTTTTTAATTAATCCCGCCTTAACCTTTTCACCTTACACAATATAGAATCTACACAGAACGCGAGCTCAAAACCCATTGTATCAAATTGTTCTCAAAATTGAGCGTGTTCAGAGAATATATGTTTACTGGAACCACCAACTGTCCACACTTACAATATTTAAAAGAATCTGCCAAACCATACTTTAAAAGTTTGATAAGGATTGGGTCCAATATTATCAGCTAACAATCCACTGCTCTGTACAGGTCGAGTTTAATTCATTGATAATAGAGGTAGAATGTGTCAGAATGTTCTTCCAAAAGTCCTCAGATAATTGCTTGTTTAACTCCTGACTATACTTATATCTTACAATCAATTTCACTCTGGAGCGGTGCGTCCATTGGGGCGTTGGGGCGTTGCCCCCCCGCCCGCAGCTCTCTCGGCGTCTCTGAACTTAAGTAAACTCTCAGTTTACTTAAGTTCAGAGACGCATGAGAGAACTGACAATCATGTCAGTCAGCATGACGTCGGACCGCCCACCCCCTTCAGAGTCTGAAGGGGGTGGGCGGTCCGTCGTCATGTTGACTGACAGGCATTGTCAGTCAGACCGTCACCAGGGGCATGCAGCAGCACAATGCACAAGTGCAGATGAGTGGGGAAGGTCGGCGAATTTTTCAGCCGTGCCCAGTCATGCGCACTAGTGGCTGCACAGGCTGGCACATGCCCATTAGGAGAGCGAGGGTTGAGCAAAGGCTCAAACCTCGGTCTCCTAATGGGCAGGCGGGCGGAGAGTAACCGTGCCCTAAGTCAATCCTGGCGCTGCTGGCAGCGCCAGGATTGGCTGAGAGGGTTTGCCACCCACTTGCCAGTAGTGATGCGGCTGTTCCGTTCCTGTAGGCTCCAACGGACCCGAGGCGGCGCGGACCTGCTCAGGTACAGGTAGGATTTTTCTTTTCTTTTAAAACTCCCCTCCCCCCACCCCGGCACTCACCCCCCGTGACACCCCACCCCCGCGAGCCGTGACTGAGTACGTCTATGTGTAAATGTGGGCATTTTTGTTGTTGGTCTGTGTTCATGCATTAAAACATGCTTCGAAACATCTTGCTTCTCTTCCGGGTCCTGAGAGGGCCTGGTTGTGTAATGCCCGAGTCCCTATGATCGGAACATCATTTTCTCCCCACCCAAAAAAAAGTCAAGCACCCATCTCCTTCAACTGCCGTTCCACGCCCAACTCAGAGTGGTGTAAAGGAAAATAACGGCCATCCCTACAGACTGGGACGAGGAGCCTCAAACTTTACTATATGTTCGGGCCTCAGTTCAGCCGAAGACCAATGAATATTTATAAGTTACAAATATTCATTGGTCTTCGGCTGAACTGAGACTCCGCCTGAGGCATTGGGGGTGGGGGGCTGGGGTTTTACAACCCTCCTGCGCCAGTCCCTGCAGAGGCAGCCGTTATGCCCCCAGTCTAACTCCTGCTCCTCACACAGGGTTATTATCCTCTTACACATTATTCCGCCCTCACGCGCCCCTTCTATGTTTCACACAGAGCGTTCCCTCCATTTCTCTCTGCCCGCCTCCCTGCATTGACGTGGTTATTAGCATCGATCGAGGGCACAGATTATAGGGTGCCTGTGCATGGCGCTAGCAAAGCAGATGTGAAGCGACGACAGCACAGTCGACACAACAAGAAGTAGCCAGCATAGCAGGGAGCAACCATTACAGGGGCCAGAGCTGGGAGCTTTGCTGAGTAACAGCAGCGCACAGAGACATCGCTCTAAGAGAGGATCTGTACATTACAGGCGGCAGCTGAGCATGAGGGGCAAAAAACATTAACGTAGGAAAGTAAAGTCACATACAGCATGCATGCAGAAATAAATGCACTAAGACAACTGCGTGTACACAGAACATACATGAAAAGAAGCATAGACTCCCATGGACTCACGAACGAAATAGAGCAGTGTCTGCACACCTAGACAGCAAAGCAGCTGTAAATGCCACTTGCACCAATTCAACACACATGCAGGCACAAATCGGCAGCACATGCAGGCACACATACATTCTGCACCCGTAGAAATACTGCATACAAGCGCACATACATACACAAAAAGCACAACCGACATTAGGGTGTTGTGGTGGGGGGAGAAAAAAACAGTGGGTGAAACAATTTATTTCTCGCATTGTTGAGAGGAAGGGGTAAACTGCTAGAGACAGTAGAGAGAAATCAAGAGACAGACACAGAGAGTGAAAGAGGGTGCAAAGAAGAGAAAGACAGACCTAAAGAAATAGGGATGTAGATAGAGATAAAACGACAGAAAGAGATACAGGCATAGAAAGAGAGAAAACAGATACTTGGAGATAAAGTCAATGAAAAGCAAAGAGAAAAGAGACACAGAACGCACTTGTAAACCAAAATGTCATGCCTGGTGTGTAATGGAACTAACCTGGATGTAAATGATAACATAAGATAGAGAATAGATTGATAAATAAAGCAAGGGAGATGAAGCAAAATTGAAAGAAAGATGAAGAGCCAGAATGAGAGAGAGGAGAGAGTGAGAGAGAGTGTGTGTGGGAGAGAGAAGCGATGTATTGTTAGAGAGAACGAGAGAGAGGAGGTGAAACAGAGAGAGATGGAGCTAAGCAGAGCCAGAATGAGAGGGTGTGGCAGAAAGAGAGAGGGGTATAACGAGTATGTTGAGCTAGAGAGAGAAAAAGAGAGACATAGGAAGTAAGACAGATATAGGTATGAGCATACGTACACAGTTATCTCTACTATAATCAGACACTGGAACAGACTATTGAATGTTGGAATGTAAAATCTTGTCCTGCTTTGGGGTAACTTAAAATTTTGACTGCTACAGAAATTTTTAAATATGAGAGAATGTTAATTTGCTTTGGCAAGTCATGCATTGTAGACTGCACTTAGCCCACATGAAATGACACGTGGGAGGCATGCTTTGGCAGTGAATTGGATCTTTAATTTCTGAGTTTGAGTTGCATGGTCAATATTTATGTGTCACTTTCATAGTTATTTAGACTGTGTTTCTGTTTTATACTGTTTCTGCCAATATGTAACCTTGAGCCACAGCTTTGGTTGATTTTGATTGCAGTGGCTCAGTTTATTTGGTGATTCACAATTTCAATCATGTGTAAAACATGGCTTGTTGAACATAGATGAGATGTACTTGCAAATTGTTGGATTGCATTGCAGGTTTTCAATTTGACCAATCTTTTGACTTCTTACCAACGAAATATGAGTGTCTTCCTGGTCGATGACCACACTGCTTTTTCTCTTATCTGTCTTGTATCAAGACCCTGCTGGACTATGGGGTGAAAGAAAGCTTGAATAAGCAGCTACCTATGTTATATGACATCTCTTTATTAATGTAATGACTGCACTTTCACAATTGCTTTATTAACCTTCCTGCTTTCTCAAATTTGCTTGAAAATGCACCATTTGTCCACTCTTTGTCAAAATTTGCTCGGGAGAGAACCCCCGAACCCCCTTAGGTTAGTTCGGCTCGCTCGCTACACTCGCTCGCTGCGGTGCAGTATGGCAATCATTTTACGGCTCACCACTTTCAAATGTCACCAGCCGCCACTGATTTCACTGCTGTGTTCAAAGAGCTTTATAAATACTAGACTGTCTTCCATCGAATGTCCTCCAGAAGCAGATATATTAAATGCCAGATTTGTTGACCTGGGTCACGCTCAGCAGAAGTAACTTATCCCAGCAATTTTTTCAATTAATGACAGTCTAATATTTCATGATTTTTAAGACAATCCTGTGCCATTCATTTTGATATGAAAATGTGTGACTTTAAGCGCTTATTTCATCACACAAATATTAGTAAGAGGGCTTTAAGCTGCTTTCAAAAAGACTTAACTACAGAATTTATGGTAGGTGTTAAAAATGTTAGCCTGCTGACATTTTCTAAAAACTAAATTTCAAAAGAATCTGCATATACTACATTAGAAGCCTGTTTACTATCAACACACAGAAATCCACTGAATAACTACTGCCTCTTTTTCCTCAGAATGAAAACTATGTGATAAATCGTCTCTAAAACCAAAGCTACCTTGTCTGACTAGTATTCTCAGTTTAATTAGTGATTTTATTTGTTTTTTGTCAATACGGCATAGAAAAGTGATAAAATAGTTCATTATTCGATAGTAATCATTAGCTTGCAACACATTTGTAATAGTATTAAACAGACATACTTGTTTTGGTACATCACCATCTTAACACAGTTTCACTTAACTCAAAGATAGAGATATAACACAACCCATATTTCAAAATCTGCGAAATGTCCTCCATTACATGAACTGTATTGAGAGATTGTAGTCCCCCACCCCTCCCTTGGAAATTAAAATGCACAGCTATTTAAAACAATTGAAAACTATTTCAAAGGCCACTGACTAAAATGTGAAGTCCTACAGCCTTTTGAAAAATAAAGAACAGGTGACTTTTCTTAATTCACCTTGTACCCAAAGGAGGACATTTCCCTTGATGATTATAATGGTATGTGAAAGAGGGCGGTGGATCCGATGAAGGAATCAATGTGGCATCAGCATTTGGAGCTGCAAGAGTTACAATTTCCAAGTAGTTCTCTGGAGTGCATATGTGAATTCAAAGTGTGATCAGGCAAATGCATTTTTGCATTCATAATTGTAAATATTGTGCATCTGCTCATGTGTAAATGGGATGTTGTACAGTACATCAATCACACTGTCAAAGAATGTTTATCAACCAGAAAAACATATTTTCGAGTTGAAAAACCCTTACGCATACACTCCCACTAATCGTACTAAATGAGACTTTATATGGACAGCCTCTAAAATACATGAATTTTGATTGTTCTTAAATAAATTCAAGGTCACTCAATTGAAGAGCACCTTGTTTTAGAAGAGATGTTGTCCTAATATTCTTAGAAATACAAGCCCCCCCCCCACCATATACTCCATTATTTGTTAATGCTAATGATTCTTGCCCTTCTAAAGCAGAATCAAACGTTTGGTCATCCTTTTGAGTGCAGCAGTCTAGCACTTCAAACAGTGGAAAGTGTTCTTTATGCTGTTGCTAGCAATCAGAGTGATGTACTTCACATTGTGGAAGTAAAACAACACTCGAGAGATGTAGCACAAACATAATTTTTGAAGCTCACTGATAACATTCCTCAGTTCTAGATAGGAAGGAGCTATGGTGAAATAACAATAGAGTTTCACATTGCTGGAAGTGATTGAACAATCTTCCAAATATATCCAGTTTGTGTAGATGACGTCATTGAAGTCATCATAAACGATGCTACAAGTGCTTATCTCGTAACAAGAATTGTACAAACACATCTCTAATACCAGGGGGCCAAAGATATTGGCTATATTCCAGTTTGAACTTTTTAGAAAACTTTCCCTCTAGCTAGATGATGTAAAGGCAACATCTGGCAAGCAAAGTTGTACTTGTTTCGCTTCTTTCCTAAAAGTAAAGACTCTTTTTCAATTCCTGCACTGACTTCAATAAGGGGTCATAGGATGTTTAATGTCACTTCAGACTCCCTTTGGTTTAGGTGAACATATATGTTCATGATTCACCAATCAGCATCCTGACCCTACTTCATGTCGTGGATGCACTTTTGAGGATGGCCTGAAGTCCATTGTGCATAGTAGTGTAAATGCTAAAAAGGCTGGTTGTTGATCACCCTAAGTGCTGAACCTCATCACTTTTGCATCCTTTCTGGGTGGATTTCCGTACATCTGTCAAACAGCACATACCACCACCAACCGATGAATTGTCATCTATGTGCTTTCATGTAGTAGTCTCAGATCATGTGCAGCACAGTGGGGGCAACATTTTTTGTTACAGACCCTCTAGGGGAGAACCTGTGAAGTGCAATGGTCATTGTTGCATTTACAAAACTTTCACCAAGCAAACCTATTTACCTATATCATCCATGTTACCAAAGGCAATATACTGGGTACAGCATGGTTTGATCGATAAAAAAATAAGTCATCTTTGGGATATTGAATAGATTTTCTGAGAGATAGACAAGGTGTGTGAAGTCACACTAGTTTGTGTTCTCTTGAGGGACCTCTTTGTGCTGTAGTTTTACAATGTTAGTTCATTCCCAAACGACAGCATCATCGAATCTGAGGATTGTATGCACTTTTTGTATAACTTGCCCTTCTAGAAGCTTCAGAGTAATTTTTCAGCAAGTCTGACAATCTGTGCTCCCATGTACAAGGAGGATTCATGTTCATTCATGAGCTAACTGCCCTTTGGCATTCTTATATTGGCAAATAATCTGTATGTTGTGCTCAACAAGTGACTTTTTCATTTTCATTTAAGGAATGCCACTGATGCAGCCATCTTCTAAGTACCTATTGGCCTCCATCAATAGCAGCAAATACACCGAGGAAGCAAGGACTCACTACATGCTCCCTACCAAGTCAAACTCTTAAGGATAACAATCTCTCTGCCCATTCACACAGGGATTTTACTCCCTTAAGACTTTGCCAATTAGTTGAGTCATCAGGTAGGCTTTCTGTGTGCATTTTTTAGACGCAGTGGCATAGGGATCCCCACCACTTTAGCAGATTAAGTGGTGGTAGCCATTGTACGCGATGGCCTGGTAATCTGGATCCCATAGAAAATTGATCAGTTTTACATTTCATCTAGTCTGTCTGCAGGTCTGCAGGCAAAGGCTCATAAAAAGGTCTAACAAAGAAGAGTGCATGGCTGAGAGTTTGGGCTCTAGTGCTGATAAGTGAACGAAGTTCAGGGAAGGAGAGAGAAAAATTAATGATGAAAATATTTTAAAAGAACAAAGAAAGCAGGAAATGTAGTGGGGCAAGAAACATAAAATAAAAAACCAATATCAGATAAGAAAAAAAGATGGGTGATAGAAACTGGAAAGGAAAAGAAAAGAGAATGGAAGGAAGGATGAAAATAACAAAGAAAGGCTGGAAGGATGAAAGGTTGGATAGAGGGCTAATAGGATCAACGTGGGAAAGTTTGGAAAGAGGTGAATGGAGGGTGGATGAAAGGTTGAACGAAAGGGTGTCAGGATGAAAGAGTGAAAGGGAGGGACGGATCCATGTGTGAAAAAACTGGTCATTGGATGGATGGAGTGATGAAAGGTTCGATGGATAGATATATGGAAAAGTGAAAGTAGATGTATGAATGAATGAGTGAACTCATGTATGGATAGAAGGTCAAAGAATTGTTGGAATAATGAAACGTTGGGATGAAGGATCAAACATTGAATGAATGGGGGAGTTATGGATAGATAGAAGGATGTATAGGTGAATAGAACAAATCTAGGAAGTGTTGGGCTTACTTGCTTCATGCACTTGGTGTCATTGGAGGTTTAGTTTAAAGTGTGGGATATTTTCCTTTTCTAGCTACTCCCTTGTTTATGAGTATGTGAGGTTCACGTAATTTTTTCCCATAAATCCATAACATTTCTGCAAAATTATGTGAAATTATGCGTAGTACCCAGAAATTCAAATCTATTCGTTTGTGATATATTTTAGTGTGAAATTCGCTCTTGTGTCTATTTTTGATGCAAGAACGTATATCATGCAAAATATATAGTTCGAAAGAACAAATGCACCTCCAACAACAGCCGCTCAGGTTGTTGTGCCTGTACATTCGCTGCCAGTTTTTATTGATGATGGTGCATCATGGTAATTTCTTTACTGTAGCTGGTGCGTATTTACCCAAAGTGGCATAATGGTGATATTTTGGGAATTTTGCGTAACAAGCATAACACGAAATTCTCAAAATGGCATGAATTATGCCGGATTAATTAAAATTTTCCCCAGGTCTATATGTGATTAATGCCTTCCACATCACTAGCTCCAAGAACCATACTATAAAGCTAAAGACCACACCTTATAAGTGGCAAAATTCCCAAAGTGTGAGGCCACCATCGGGTCATAAGCAGAGCTTGACGAAGCCTCTAAAGAAAAAATAAATAAATGAATAAAATCCCAGAAAACACACATCTGACAATGACGTCATGAACAGGAATCCCCTCTAGCGAGGTCTGGCCATCGAGCGTGGCTGGGACAGGTAACAGGCGGTGCGGCGGCTGGATCCCGGGGAGAAGCCTCCCCTCTAGTTGACAATTCTTCGGAACCTTTGGGGTGTATCCCATGTAGGGAACTTGTCAACGTATAATAGTCCCGGGGGGGGGATGGGAAAGCGGGCTGTCACGCCCTCACATTATCTTCTATTAGTTCTTTATTGGGGCGACAGGCACTCTGCAAGTTTCTTATGGGCAGTTCTGAGCCCAGAGTGCAGGGCAGCGGGGTGGGGGATGTTGGGGGAAGGGGGGTTGGAGGGTTGGGGGTTATGTTTATGTAGTAGTATTGTTTTTACATCGGTATCACATGCCACAAAGATGACGGAGCCATCTGCCAATAGTAACCTAAACCCACGAGCATCATGGGGGATAAAAATGTTAAAATATTGAGCTGGAATGTTAACGGACTTGGGGACAAGATTAAACGCAGCGTGGTACTCCAATACATAAAACGTCAGGGTCCAGACATCGTACTCCTACAAGAGACTCACCTGGTCGGGAATCTCTGTAGAGCTATGCACAGGGAGGGTACACAATGGTCGCACACGCGGGATTCACCTCGGGCTCCAGAGGGGTGGGCATCATGGTTAAAAAACACTTCCCCTGACGGTGGAATCCGTGTGGACGGATGGGAGGGGTAGATATGCTGGGATCTCTGGAACATGGGAGGGCCGCTCCATTACATTAATGTCGGTCTATGTGCCCCGGGGTGCAGGGCTCCACCTTCGCCGACCTGGGCTCCGTCCTACTTACGGTGCCAGATGGCCTCCTGGTCCTCGGAGGAGATTTTAATGCAGTAGTTTCAGGCACACTGGACAGATACCCCCCAGGGAGATAGGACCAGCTGCACGCTGGCTGCCCGAATTTCTCGACACTATGGGGTTGGTAGACGGTTGGCGCACACACCACCCAGACCAGATACAGCACACCTTTCACTCGGGCGCCCATCATAGCCTATCTCGTTTGGATTACTGCCTGGTCCCCGCAGCACAAGTCACGCACATACACGAAATCAGACACTTAGCGAGGGGCATCTCGGATCACTCTCCGATATGGGTACACATAGTACTCAATCAAGTAGCAGTGGGTAGACTGGCTCCAATTAATCCCTGGTACCTTCGAGACCCGAAACTCCGTGGAGACCTCCACAAGGCCATGGACGACTACTTCTCCGAGAATGTAGGGTCAGTATCTTCATCCCAGTCCCTGTGGGAAGCGTTCAGGGCTGTGATTCGGGGACAGGCTCTGTCCTTGATCGCCGGGGCGAAGAAAGATAAACAAAAAGAAGTCCTCGCTATAGAGGCAGACATCTACAGGCTGGAAGGCGACCTAGAATCGGGCGTGACACCGGAGAAACTCCATTCCCTCAGCCTGAAACAACACGAATACAAAGCCCTAGTTACAGACACGGCCAAACTACTAGGTAGGGAGCGACAAGGTAGGATCTACGAACAGGGTGACAAAGCAGGGAAGCTAATAGCATGGCTAGACAAAAAAGAATGGGCGAGTAGATTGGTCCCGGAGCTTAGGGGCGAGAGAGACGTCTCCATTACTGAACCTCAAGAAATAGTGGACAGATTCGCCGCCCACCTACACAATATATATACGACAGTGACCCCACACACAGAGGAAGACTCACAGGACTTCCTTCGCGATATCAGGCTCCCCTGCCTCTCCTCAGCAGAGCGCGACTTTATGGATAGTGACTTAACCACAGATGAAATCGCGCAAGCAATTCGTGCATTGAAACCAGGCAAGGCCCTGGGACCCAATGGTATCCCCATCGAACTATATAAAATGCGGCCCGACAAACTTGCACCATACCTAAAAGCGATGTTTGAGGAATCTAGAGATTGTGGGGTGCTGCCACGGGAGCAGAGAATAGCCACTATCGTTACGATACATAAGGAGGGGAGGCCCAGGACGGACTGCTCCTCCTATAGGCCGATCTCCCTCCTCAACGCCGAACCCAAAATCCTGGCAAAGCTCCTGGCGATTCGCCTGCTAAAAGTAATAAGCACCCTGGTGCACCCAGACCAATCAGGCTTCATGCCCCACAGAAACACGGCCCTAAATATTCGCAGGATTAACGGAGTGCTAGGGAGGGCATCCACCATTCGGGAGGCGGCGGTGATAGTGTCATTGGACGCAACCATGGCGTTTGACACGGTCGAATGGTCCTACCTCTGGGCAGTTCTGGCAAAACTGGGCTTTGGCCCAAAATACATAAAGTGGGCTCGTCTCCTGTATCAGGATCCACTGGCACAGGTAGTAGTCAACAATAAACTGTCGGCCACGTTCCCGCTCAGTCGTGGTACCCGTCAGGGATGCCCACTCGCCGCTGCTCTTTGCCCTCGCTCTGGAACCACTGGCTGCATGGATCCGATGGGACCCCAGGATACGAGGGCTGGGGTGGGCCCCGAGCGGGAGGACCGGATTTCACTCTATGCAGACGACATTTTACTCTATCTGGCCTCCCGAGGAAATCCCTAATAGTAGTGTTAGACATCCTGGCAGTATTCGGGAGATTTTCCGGATTCACCATTAATTGGGGCAAATCCGTACTACTCATCATTCAGGGGAGCCCCCATCCTCCCGAGAGACTGCCCGCTTCGAATTACAACTGAGGGCTTTACATACCTGGGTGTTTTCATCTCTCTGGATCCCGTGGCCCGATATGCCCACAATCTTCTTCCACCTCTGCGTAAACTCAAAAAAGACATCGCCAATTGGAAAGCACTCCCCTCTCCCTACTGGGCAGAGCGACCCTGTTTAAGATGATGTCCCTGCCCAGATTCCTATATGTATTACAAAATGCCCTGGACCCGGTACCGGCGCACTTCTTCAGGGAAGTAGAGGGTCTTCAGAGAGAGCTGCTCTGGGACGGCAGATCGCGCATCGCCCTAAATAAGTTGACCCTAAACTGGTACGATGGTGGCATAGGCCTCCCGGACATTAAAAATACTATTGGGCAGCACACCTTGCTGCCATCAATCATGGTACATATGGGAGGGGCGACGACCCGGGCTATGGCATGGACAAATGGCTCCTCTCCGGAGGCAACTACAACAGGGCACTATACGCGCGGCCCCAGAAATACCATCTAACAGGCCCAACAAACCACTCGGTCCGCATCTGGCATGAAGCAACCAACTCCCTGGGGTGGGGACGAAAACTGACGTTGGCAACCCCACTGTGGGATTCTGAATTATTGGGTAACTTATGGAGGTCGAAGGGCTTCGACAAATGGGACCTCATCGGCATAACACAAGTCAAAGACGTTTGGGAAGAGGGAGAGTTAAGTCCTTCACCACACTGCAGACTGAATATAACCTAGCCGACACTGAATATTTCAGATATGCTCAAATCCAACATGCGATCCAATCGCATCTGCCCAAAGGGTACCCCCCGGGAAGCCTCGCCCCTAGAGGACAGAATCCTGGACGGACACCTACCAGACAAGACGATCTCCTTAATATATAAAAAGCTGATAAATAACACGACAGACCCACTCCAGACATTAAGGGAACGATGGATGGGGGACGGGATCGAGATGGATGATGAGGACTGGCGGGAGGCGGTGGCCTCCCCTAGGGTGGTCGCCATACCGGCACGCCTGAGACTAGTTCAGCTAAAGATACTCCATCGGGTATACATCACCGGGCCACGCTTGATCCGGATGGGGGAACAGATAGTGGGGAGTGCAGGAGAAGGTGTGGACACCTGGGAACCTTCCTGCACATCATATGGGAATGTGAACACGTTAGTTCCTTCTGGCGCGGGGTACATAAGGTAATGTGGGAAGTGTTACACGTCCGCCTCTCGCTGGAGGCGAGACGCTGCCTTCTAAACATATGGGAGCCCACAGACCTGAGCACGCATCAGATACAATGGGCCAGCCTGGGGTTCATGATAGCCAAGAGAAACATTGCACAACTATGGGGCGCTGCTAAACCACCGACTCTGGAAGCCTGGGAGAGGGACCTAGATTGGTGTATGTTTAGGGAGAAGACAGTGTATACCACCAGGGGATGCCCCAAAAAGTGGGTCCGAATCTGGAATCCATGGAACGACTTTCGTGGAGGAATATGTATGCCACCTGTTATAGCTGACTCAGATGTCCCCTCCTGATCCGGGCCACTCCCCTCTGATGTAGATATGTAATCCTTTTCTTCTGTACAAAAGTACTATTTATTAATTGGCAGTGATTTCTGTATTGTATATATGAACCAATGTATGTTGTAATAAAAAGATTTATAAAAAAAAAAAAATCCCAGAAAACATATTTGCTCGGTACTTAGGGTCCAAACTGAGGTGGCATAGTGTGTACAAATTTCGATAATTTGATTTTGCATAACTATGCAAATTTCTCGTGCTACCTGTTTTATAGCTAGTTTTATTGAACAGAAACTGTACTGGCTGCAATCATGAAACTCACCAATTACAGCAGATTCAACAACGCATGTGCCGGCAGCATGCCATCTCGTGGCATGTGAACTCTGCACACGGAAGCTATGCTAATAACTCAAGCATAAGTGGGACGCTGTTATTGCTTACGATGTTGCACACAGGGCCGGTTAGCACTTTAGCACTGGTGGTGCCCAGTGCTTAATTTGTAAAATATTAAGTGCCAGGGCTCTGACCAGGAGGCCACTGCAGCTTGCACCACCCATCGCCCTTGTCATCACTGCCAAAACAACTACTAACCATCTCCCCTTCGCATGTAAATGTGACAGTTCAGATTATTGCAGGTCCCCAAAGCTAAAGGAATGGCTGGGGAGGCAGGTATTAGCAATTTTAATGTATATTGTATTCCTAAACTACCGTTGTTCTGCTCATCTCTAAATTAGATGAGCAGCGCCACCATGTGGTGGACTGTTCTAAGTATGGTGTTGAAAATTAGGTGCCGGTGTCGAGCCCTGGAAACCAATTAAGTGCCGGTGCTGAGCACTGGAAATAACCGGCTCAAATTAAGCACTGCCAGTGCCACAATCATTTTTGGTGCTTGCCCCCATGGCCTCCTCCTCGGATTCCCTCACTGCCACTCTACAAAAGTGCCCCTCATCCCTCCACAGCCCCTCTCTCACATACATTTCATTTGTTTTAAAGTACTGGTAAAGGTTGGCTTTACTAATAATAATGTATACCTACCCAAAACGAACCCTTTTTAGCAATATTGGGAATAGATAATAAAAGACTCGGGGGGAAAAAAACATAATGTCATAACCTATTTTATGCAGTTTGCATGCAGCTCTTTGATGACAGTTCGTAACAGTCACTGTTCTATATTAGGGTTGTATCTTTCGAACTGCCATAACAAAAGCATCTCTTGTGACAAAAGCAGTAATACCCTTCAGGTGCCCACATAAAATACAGATCTGTGATCTGCACGGTGCATGTTCTTTGCAGCAGGCATATTAACCCTCTGTGCTACATAATGGTGAGTTAAAACTGCCACTAGACAAAACTCAATCTCTCTCTCGCTAGTAGGAACATTAATCATGAGTTGCCTTGATATTTTTATTGCTGCCTGAAAGCTGGATGCACAAGGAACTCTGAAGCGTGTGTTTTAAATCATAAGTTATTGCCAAACACAGCGCCTCCCCTGAGGTCAGCGCCCAGTGCGACAGCACCTGTCGCACCACACTAAAGCCGGCCCTGTTTGCACAGCCCGCAATTTTTCCCAGGTACATTTTGGTAGGTCAAACCTGCTGGAATTTACCATGGAAAACACCCAGTATGTACCAATATATGCGAAGTTCAGTAAGCACCAAGGGGCATATTCTCAAGGACCTATCGCCGATTTATCGGCACTTTAGCGCCGCAAAAGTGGCGATAGATTTATCGCCCTATTCTCAAGCTGGTGCAAACTGCCGATATCGCCAGTTTACCAGCGATAGCTTCCGCAAAAAACATCGCCACGGATGAGAGCGACAACTAACGCTAATGATATGCAGAGTAGGCGTTCCAGTGCAAAAACACACGAAAACACCACTTCGCTATATTCTCAACGACCAGCCAGATCTGCGATTCGATCCAAAAACAGGCGATAAGGCGCGTTAGCAGCAGGGATTTAACACCTGCCTTTTACTGGTGTTAAGCAGGACGACAACCTGCAGCATGAAAGGGAGCCCAGCCCAGAGCCACATCTGAAGACCAACACATGTCATGGAGCTACTGATCATGCAGCTCGGAGACCCAAGAGGGCCACAACACCCACCGCCACCACCCCCAGGCCCCCCCCCGGACCAACCCCCCTGGACTCCACCTAGGCAGCGCAGAAGAAGACAGCGGACGTTCCTAAAATGCACCAGCCTCAGACACTCAACGCCAGAGGATGCCATTGCTCACTACAGGCTCAAAAGGACAACCATCCTCCGCATACTGACCCAATTTGCCCACAGGCTGACGGTACCAACACAGCGGACAACCAACATCCCTCCGCAGACAAAGCTGCTGGCTGTGCTGCACCTGTTGGCCTCTGGTACCTTCCAACCAACAACTGCCAGAGTCGGAGGAGTCTCACAGCCAGCCCTATCAAACTTCCTCACACATGTCTTGGATGCATGTCCACAAAAGCAACAGTGGGCCCCTGTATCCGCACCACACGCTAGTCCCAATTCATAGTGTTCCTGCGCAACCAACCCCAACACCAGCCGTTGCCTGACGCCTCTGTGCTCCAGATCCAAGATTGCAGTTACTGAAATGGGGGTGCGCCAGGTCATGAAGTCCAGTAGTCAACAGTAGTGTAAAAACAGTTCTTTATTACAAATACATAAATCAACAATACGAAAAGCTCAGCCAACGCGTTCCATTCCCAACGGGGAACTTCATCAGGGCAACGTGTGGATTCAATTAACTGCATATGCTGCGGGAACTCCCCAATACAATTCCATATTCCGAAAGTCAGTATTCAGAAACCTGTTGGAGAAATGGTGACAATGGTCAAGCGTCCGTATAGTCACAAACGTGATCTGGTACAGTGTATTGCACTTGGACAAATCGGAATGCTAACAGGTATGATAAATCCTGCATAAAAAGACCGTAACAGAAGTTCGTGTGGGCGTAACCTTCGTAGGAAAGAAAAGGAAGGTTACGGCCACACGAACTTCTGTTACGGTCTCATTATGCAAGAGTTATTATACCTGTAAGCATCACGGTTTGTATCAGCTTGATACCCCTGCACCTTCACTTCCCCCACACTGTGCAGGAACAGCTGGAGACCAAGCAAGGGAACTACGCCATAGCTGGCTTCCCGCACGTGTTGGGGGCAATTGACTGCACACATGTACTACTTGTGCCCCCTGCCGACACTGCACACAATAACTGCAACAGAAACCACACGCATTCCATCAATGTGCAGGCAAAAGTGGACCACCGGGGCCTGTTCACGAATGTCGTCGCAAACTTCCCAGGCAGTGTGTATGATTCCTACATCTTCCGCAAGTCCATCACCAACCAGCGCTTTGAGGATGGCACCTATGGAAATGCACTGCTCGTCGGTAAGTACCAACTGACCACACCACACACCTCAACTCCACAATCATACAACTCACAACTGTGGGAATGCACACGTTACAAAATCACATACAACATGCCAATCAACATGCCCAACTACCAGACACGACAACACAAGTAACTGTGGTAACCATGGCCAGCCATGTAGACAGACCATCCACGGCATGGCACCTCTGCCACACAATTGCAGAATGTGGGGAGAGGTGGGAACCAAGTATGTGCGAAGGAGGCAAGTGATCCATCAATAAGAATGTACACAATGCCAAGTGTGGCGGTGATGTGCTGGACAGACTTCAGTATGCAGAGCACAGACATGTCCATGTGGACATATACTGCTGGTGTTTGTAGTGTTGTGGACAGTGGACGCAAACAGGTTACCTCCGGCAGTGGGGAAGACCTTGGACATGTAGCTTTGTCGTCCCTCCCTGTAAGCGTGAGCGGTGTGGCCTTGGCCGGCGTATGTCATGAATAAATAGCCCGGGGCTCTGGGCGTGGTTCAGTTCCGGGATGGCCACCAAAGTAACTACTGCGTGTGTCTCTGTGTCTGTCATATCCTGTCCATAGGCCTACACACATGTGGCCGACCACCTTCAACGGCCAGATTTACACTGGAGACGAGGTGGCTACGTCCCAAGCCAACCCGCGCACATCTCATCATCGCATGCAGGGTCGTGTCTGCCAGGGCGATGCCCCCCACCCAGCCACGAGGCCGCCGCCATGACCGGTGGTGCCTGCGCGATACTGTGCGCCTGCTGCACCCCAGCCCGGGTCCCCAGACTGGTCCGCCGCCCAGCGATGACTGGCCGCCCCTGCGCACCCAGGCCTCAATGCTCACCTGCCGCCACCGGCGTGTCTCCAAGAGGGCCCACCACGTGCCGGTGCAACCTCCTCAGCCGATCGCTGGATTCCGCACCACAGGCCCCCAGCGCACCCTGCGGCACCACACCGCGTAGTCATGTGTGTGCTGACTGCTGCCTTCGGCGTACACTGCGCTCCAGCAGGGCCCTCAATTCAAATCGAATCTTGATTGGCAGGACGGCGTATCGAGGTCTACGCATCATCGTAGGCTGCACACCAGCTCAGCTCTTCAGGTGCCCCTACCTCAGTGCACTGCAAGTCACCGTCCCGTGGCGGTAGGCCCGTGCCGGCCACAGTGCATTGGGTGCCACCAACTCTGTGCTCCGCAAGTCATCGTCCCATGGCGGTAGGCCCGTGCCGGCCGCAGTGCATCAGGTGCCACTAACCCAGTGCGCCACAAGTTATGGACCTTTTATGATTGAGTCTCATGGTGCGGACGCCATCATGTCACCTCCGGCAGTGGGGAATGTGATGTGGTAGGCCCCTTTTATTGGCAGGGTCACATGTCCTGTGATGCCTGTGCTGGATGGGTGTGGTGTGGGTGTAAACCAGCCCTCAGGGAGTGGCTGTGGCATGCTGACAACTAGACCAGTGATCAGCAGATCACTACAGGGAAGACCTGGGACATGTAGCTTTGTCGTCCCCCCCTGTAAGCGTAAGTGGAGTGGGCTGGGCTGGCGTATGCCAGTCCAGCGTAGGGGTGTGAACAATGAGCCCGGGGCTCTGGGCGTGGTTCAGTACTGGGCTGGACAAGAAAGTAACTAATGCATGTGTCTCTGTTGTAGTGTCGGCGCCACCCGGACCGCAATCGGCAATGTTGCACCCTGTGACTCAAGTCCCACAACATGAGCAAAATGGACGTAAGGGGGAATCACTGACCCTACATTCATCCATACTTTCATACTTGAATGATCATAGACATGACACATCTGTGTGAATCTGAATGTTTTTTTCACATTCAGTGGAGTGTTGAAGCTGGAGCAGTACAGGGCCATGCAAACCCCACTTTACATTGTTGCCACGTGGAGGGCCAGCCAGAGCCCTCTAGGGAATGACAAATTCATCGGAAGAGAAAGAGTTCAGTCCGCAGTCTGATTGCTGTGTCATTGGTAACCAAACAGAATATGGCAGTCCATGTCGAGGTCCAAGGTGAGTGTTGCAGAGTGTATCGGGGGACAGTGGAAGGTGATGATGCAGAGGGCAGAACTAAGCTACCACTTCCTTCTTACCACTAAGGCAGAATCATCCGCATCTTCGTCCTCTGATGTTTCAGGTGCCTCACATGTGGGTGGTGGTGTTTTGTCAGCAGCACTGTGTGGCACTGACACATCAGGGGCCGGAGGTGGAATGTCTGCCGCACTGTGTGGCAGTGACACATCAGGGGCCGGAGGTGGAATGTCTGCCGCACTGTGAGGCACTGACACATCAGGGGGCGGAGATGTGGATGTAGAAGCAGCAGCAGCATTCATCGGCGCCAGGCCTTGTGGCTGCAATGCCATGATGAGGATCTGCAGGGCATGAAAGATCCCAGCTACATCTCGCTGGTGTGCAGCCGTGGCAGCCATTCTTTCCGCCTCCATCCGCTCCTTGTTCTCCATGATCCTCCGCATGTGTCCCAACTCCCGGCTGACATCGCTGGAGCCACTCTGACTAGACAGTTGTCCTTGTCTCAGAGTCAGGACTCCTGCGATGTCAGCCATGGATCATTGGAGAGCATGGAGCGGACTGTGGGTGTCCGTTAGGAACTGTAAGTGGTCCCTGATGGGACTTAGACACCCACGTATGGCATCTAGTTTGGCTGCCATGAGGTCGAACCCCACCCGCACCTGATCAGCCATCTTCTCCTGGCACCCTAACACACAGCGTTGGAAGGCCATGTGTTGTTCGTGGGGGTCCTGGGAGACAGCCGGCGTGGTGGGTGCTTCCTGCTGTGTGGTCTGTGCAGGGGGTGAGGTCTCCTCAATGCAGCTGGGCTGCCCTGCTCCTGGAGGTGAGGTGCCGAAGCTGTCCATGAGCTCTTGGAGGGCGTCGGTGTCGAAGGTGTGGAGGTCCTCTTCGTCATCAGTGAAGAGATGTTGGGTCTGCTCTGCAAGAGGTGTTGATTCTCCCTCTGCAATGTGAAGGGGAGATGCAGTTTAACATTGTGCTCACATGTATGTTGACGCATTGTACAAGTTTACATACAGACTGCATGACAATGTACATTGTGACTGTTTGGGAGGAGCTGCCTATTTGATGCGGGACAGTGGACATTTCGACAACATCACGGATGTGTGTTTGTACTTGTACATTATCATCTCACATTTCCCTGCTATGCCACATGTGATTGGCCAGTTTCTACACACAAGCGGCACCAGTTGTGTCCTCTGTACTGTTGTGAACGTGTTGCAGTTTGTACCACATTGTTGTCAATGTTGATGTGTTCTGGATGTTATGTGTGTGTGCTGCATTTTGGGAGAGTCGCCCCTGCAGCTCTGATTTTGCTGCCCCTTATCCCTTTCAGGCGTTGTGCCTTTGACTTCTGTGCTTATACAGTGCTGAGATGTTGCAAACTTGGGTAAATTGGGCTCTTGGTGGGAGTTGGGACTCTGGGGCATGGTTTGTCCGCAGATGTGTTGTTGAGGTCAGGGGTTGTTTGTGCACGTGGATGTGTCAGAGTGTGACCTGCTCCTTTACGCATGTGGTCCACACTCAGCCACCTCGGTGTCGTGGCGTGCAACATGTCATGATATATTGACTGCAGCCATGTTATTCGTCATGCAGTATCACTTGCATTGTCAGTGTGGCTCACAGACACTCCGCTTTGCTGGGTTTGGCACATGTGCATGGATTGGTTGTGAGATTGGTGATGTGTGGGAAGGGCCCCCTCTGGGCACATAGTCGAGGGGGCCTACTTGCTGTTTCTAGGTGTGTTGCAGTGTGCCAAAGGGATCAGGGACATGATCCAGAGTCATTGTGGGAGTGCACTGTGCTATACTTAATTTTGCATGTGTGCCATTGTGCCCTTCTCCCCCCGTCCCCCAGGTCCCTGGTCGTTACTCACCCTGTTGCTGTTGTGTCAGGTCATGTTGAGCAGTGTCCGCTCCCCCAATTCCTGCCACGGTCTCCCCACTGATGACTGTGGACACCATTTCCTCCATCTCATCCAGCTCCTCCTGTGGCGCTGGACTCCCACCTCCAGTCTGCATTGCTGCCTTCTGGTTGTTGCCAAGTTTCTGCTTGGTTTTGCGCTTCACATCATTCCAGTGCCTCTTGAGCTCTTCCATTGTCCTCCTCAGCACTCCGACTGCATTCACCTTGTCCAGGATGGACTGCCATATTCCATTTTTTGTTGCCAATGACACAGTGGAGGTGACGGATAGTTGTTGATGGTGTTCTACCACTTCCGTTATCAGGATCTTGTTTTCCTGCGGACTGAACCGCGACTTCCTCCTCTTCTTCTTCTACTTGCCCTTCCCTGACCCCAAGGTCCCAGGCTGGTCCTCCGTGGGGCTTGTGGGGTTCTGGTTGTCCTCTGTACTTGCTCCGGCTACCTCCATTGTGCTTCGCAGTTGTTTTGGTTTTGTTTGTGGTTTTTTTTCTGATTTTATAGTGATTTTTCCAACCTGACGTGTGTGAATTGCAGGCCTGACGCAGCTTATCGCTGATTTTTTTATCGCGGTTGGGCCCATCGCCACTTTTTTCACGTTCGGGTTTAGATTTTTATCGCTGTCCCGGTAATTTTATTGTGGACATTTGACGCGTTGTCGGGAAACTATCGCATGTTACCGCCGTGTTGGGAATACGGCGTTAACACAGAGTTATTTTCCCGCGATAGACGGCGATATGAAAGATTGCGTTAACCTATTTTGGCGATGATTATCGCACGTTCTTGAGAATATCCCCACAAATGTCTCATGTTCCGCCTCATTTTCTGAGTGAAAATTCTGAGGGCCCTGATTTTGGGTGTGTTAGAGGTGTAAGGAATATTTATCGCACCTAATGTAACCCGATACTCTGGGGTTCTTAATTTATCAGGTGTGATAAATAGCATGTTTCAAATTCTTGGGGAATACTATGCAGATTTTGATGCTTATTTTCTGTACTGTTTTCTGCTGTTAAACTCTCTTCACTGTTTCATTGTTTACCAAGTGCAATAAATACCTCATTCCCATTTGCCCCACTCATGATCCAGGACTCAAACTTTATTCTGGAAACCACAACCAGGCGACCACCATTGTCAAAAGTTAAATGCCACCTAGATGCAGTTTATAATAAATAAGAGATGCATGCAACCCTCTCTCATCTTGCAAAGTGTGCGCTATCTGACAAGCACCAAATTATTTGAAACAAAATAAAGTTGATATTTGTCAGAGGAACTGCATTGCATATAATCGCTGTCATTACCTCATCTCCTGTGCTTTAAATTATTGTTTTGTGGATTTAGCGTAAAATTGTCTCTTCACAAGAGCAACATATTTAATATACTTTAAAAACAATGCAGGCATGGAACACTGCACACTATCACTCTGTTTCGTAGAGAGGGGACATTTAAATTGCGATGACTGAGCAAACTGTCCTTCAATACATTTGGAAGGCATGAAGCACTGGTGCCACAGATGAAGCACAGAGTGGAGGTGCAGAGAGACACATGGGAGGCCCAAAAGCATGGGAGTGTGCGAACTGAATCGTTTTCTGAGTACAGATTACACAAATGCAGATTCCAAGATGGACATGCCATTTTCAGGATTCCAGTTTACATTCCACAAGTGCAGTGCATTGCTGGCATGCTCCTGCGCTCTCTCCATCACTGGTGGGAAAGACCTCCTGACACTGATGGGTGCAGGCAGATGTCTTTGGGTGCTTGGAAGCAATAGTGGGCATTGATAGGTGCTCGAGGGTGCCTCTAAGCCATGGGCAGACTTTGTTGTATGCTTGATTTAAACTGGTATTAGGAACTTGTGGAGGGCTCAAAGTGCTCACTAATACTGCAGTAGCGGCTCCTCCACTAAGGCGGAGGAGCTTGCCTCACTGCCAGGAGCAGCAAAGAAAGGAAAAAATAAAATGATAATAACGGAAAGTTTTCATTTTATTTTTTCCTCCTGCTGCGGCAGTGCGTGAGGGTCGGGCGGAGCTGCAGGGGAGGAGTGGTAGAACACTCCTGCACGCAGTGACTGTTTGGTCGGCCCTCTCGGGCCGCCTAAAACAGTCATGCGCACTTCCCTGTTCTCCATGTAGGCTGCATTACAGCTGTAATGCAGCCTGCATGGAGAACAGGGAAGTGCGCATCACAACACTGCAATGCACAACGCTGCATTGCAGTGTTGTGATTGGCTTAGGGATGGGAGCCTGGCAGCCTGCTTCCTGTTCCGACCTGGAGTCGGACACAGGCAAGAAGGAGAAGACGCAGGACCCAGTGGCGGCAAGGTAAGTTTATTTATTTATTTATTTTTTTAAAGCAGCCCGCGCCCCCCACTCTCCCGTGCACCCCCCCTACCTGAGAGCCAAGCCGGCCGCCCCTGTAATACTGATTGCCCAGCAGGCAGCCTTTCACACTGAGGCCTGATGAAGGGCTTTGTCTTGCTGAGCTGTAGGCAGTACTTCATGCCAGTCCTTCCAGCACTGAGAGTACTGCATGCTGCTGAGCACCATGTTGCAGCTAAGCATCAGCAGCAGATTGCAAAGCCCATTGTCAGAGGTGAATGCGCCTTTATTCTAGCTCTGCTGCTCTGGAGCTCACGAACGCTGCAACAGCACTGGAAGATAGCAGCAGAACATCAAGGACCTGATTCACAAGGGGCCTCCGCACTTGTGGCGGGGGTCCCGCAGTTGTGGGGGGAGTCTCTGCACTCGTGACTGAGGTCTGCAGTTGTGGGGGGAGTCTCCGCACTCGTGGCAGAGGTCCACAGTCGTGGGGGACTCTGCGCACTCAGGTGGAATCTCTGCAATGAGAAGATTTGCCCGAGTGTGGAAGACTCCCCCACGACTGCGGGGCCTCCGCCATGAGTGCGGAGGCCCTTTGTGAATCAGGCCCCAAGTGTATGCCTTCGAGAAAGAGCATGAACATACTCAATATGTCTCAGGCACTAGAATATAAATATAAAGGATTTTTACTGGTCCTATCACGACTCGTTTATTGATTATAGACACCATTTGCACTGTCTGCGGTTCTCCAAGTCTTTCCAAAGAGAATCATGCAGCTGTGGTGGGTGCTGAAAGAACCCATCACAGCTGCATTATGCTCTTTGGAAACACTTGGAGAGCCACTGACTGTGCATATTTACCAGCCTGCAGCTTTGTTGACTATTGCATGAGTCACAGCAGAGGCGGTTCCGCCAGCACCACACACAGGCCCTGCAGCAGACATGGCCACTCTAGCTCCAGGAGGTCGATGTGCAGACAAAGGGTCCAAAGACAAGACGGTCTTCAATCTGGGAAACAAACTACGAAGCATTGCAGTAAATGGTTTTACTTCCAACATTGTGAAGCATTAACTTGCATTCACTATGTTCACTGGGTAATATTTTCAACTATGTGTGCTGCAGCTGACACACTGTAGGGGGCACTATTTTGTCCTTGGTAACAGAGGTGATGGTGACTTTGACTAGAGCCATTGCTTAGATAATTATATGTTTTGTCTTAGTAGCAGAAGTGCTTAATTTGGGCCGGTGGTTTCTGATGCTTAGCACCGGCACTTTATCATCAACAACTGCGCTTTTCATGAGCACGAGTTAAGGACACATTCATTTATGGTGGAAATGGGGAGATTAAGTGATTTGCCCAGAATCACAGGATATTGAGCCGATGCCGAGACTGGAACCTGGTTCCCTAGCTCCGAAGTCAGCAGCCACATCCTCTCCCCACTTCCATGGTTAGTAGTTGCTTCTGTTTTAGGAGGCGCTAAAAGGAGCAATGGGCTGGTGCAAGCTGCCTCCTGACAAGAGCCCCGGCACTTATTTTTTTTAACAAATTAACCACTGAGTAGCAGTAATCCACTGCTAGGCCAAGATAGAATCACTCTTGGAAGTTCTCACCACTAAATGCAAAAGCTCCACACCAAGAATTGCGATTTCGCTTCCAGCAGCGGTGCGTGCAGGTAATTGCGGTGGGGCGGGATGGGGGGGATGTCGACGGACGATGGCATGGGATTTATTTAATTTTCCCTATTCCGTCGTCTGTCGACTCACCCACCCTCCCCGGTCCGCCCAGCCCCACGGCGCTTACCTGCACGGACCGCTGCTGTTCGCTTCATAATTCTGGATCCTGGAGATGCTATTACATGTTTTCTCCTGGTCATGAGGAATCTGAATTACCGTGTGAGGGTGCACGCCAGGTATTTTCGCAGGCATAAAATCCACACCCAGATTTACAGGGAGTGGTTTTAGCTCCCATGCACGCCATGGAAATAATGCTCATGCGAGAAGGGAGACAAACAAAACCAATCACATGCCAAACAGGAAATACATCAATACTAGGTTCTAAAAACAGGAAGTTGAGACCTGACAATTCATTCAGTGGATGCCAGGAAGCCTCACACACTCCTCCTGTAGAAGGCACAGACAAAGCATCCTTGTCCTCAATTCTTCGGACTGGAAACGTTGTTGACTCGATGACCGATTTCCAAATAACCAGCCCAAGGAGATACTATGACTACAGAGAAAATTAGAAAACATACATTTTCTGAGAGCGAGCTACAATTGTATTCTATTCATCACTTCCTTACCTGTACTTAATGATATTTCATTCTCAACATTATGTCCTTTCTAAAAAAGACAACTCTGTGAATAGAGAAATCATATTTTAAATTATGAGCTTTTTTCTTACATCTAGAGCTTGTGATCCGTAATATTTCTTATGAATCACACTTTTGTTTCAGGTGAGGCCGAAAGGAACCCATTCCTTAAAGCGCACATAAATAATAAATACAGTCTAAATACACAAAAATGACTTGGCATGTGCGCAAGTTAAACAATGTCACAAAATGCCTTTTAAGTTCTTACAAAATATAAGTGCAAAAGGATATGCTTCAAGATTCTGTTTACATGACAAAATCGCCATCAAAAAGAACTCTGGAACAAGCAGCTGTTCTTTTAGTGGGTGTAGACATGTCTGCCCCGTGGCCTCTGCCCATTCACTGCCTATGCCCTGGAGTCCGGTCTTTTCCGGTGGTTATATCTATGGACATCTAGGGGAAGATTTACGAGTTCTGGCGCATCTCTGCAAATCAGCAGGGATGCACCAGAAAAGATGCGACACGCAATTCCCTCCCTACGCCACCACGAATGCATCGCATTTACAATGCGGCACACCGTGGGGCAAGGATAGGGCGATGCGTGTCGCATCCTGTGGCGTAAGGGCGGCGCATTGCTGGAGTCGTGTCGCAAGCGCAACGCGGCTCCAGCAATGCTCAGGGGCGCCCTATGCCTAACATGCTGCGTCACTCCTTACGCCTGCTTCAAGCAGGCGCAGGGTTTTGACGTAGCATAGACGTAAAAGTGACTCAGTGAAATCTTGTAGATTTCACTGCGTCACTTTTACGAGGCGTTCCTGCGACGGAACGCCCACCATGCGCCGGAACGCCCACATGAAACCTAACGCAGGTTTCATGTGGCGCAGGGCTTCACAACGTGACGCATCTCCCTAGATGCGTCACGTTGTAAATAAGGTGCAACGTGGTGCATGGTTTACGCCGCTGCTGCGTCACAGAAGTGACGCAACGGCGGCGTAAATGTGGCGCATGGGGCTTGTAAATCTGCCCCCTAGTGTTGAAGGCCCACCCCATAAATCTATTTATTTTCAATGACAAAATTCGAAATATACATTGCAAGTGACATTCCAGATGAAAATGAAGATGAGGAGCAACTTTCAACAGTCGTGCTCCACAAACCACATATGCAGCAACAAGGCAGAAAGCGTCACACCACCCTACCACCACCACAGAGACACAAGCATCTGCATCACCATCGAAAAGCACCTCCACAACTTGAGATCAAGTGGCCCCACTATCTTCACCGCATTGAAAACAGCTGTTGCCACCATTCCCACGATGTTGCCAACAATGGCAAAAGCTATTTTACAACTACTACAGCCATCAGCAATGATGCACCTGCACCCACCACATCTACCACCAAATCAGAAAGCCTCTGCTTCATCCACAATATAAAGGCAACAGTGGTTCAGGGAATAATTAGAAAGAAAAACAGCTGTAACACATAATGGTCTAACAAATGTAAAACCATTTAAAGAACATAAAAATAAAAAATAATGAAGTACCCACAAACGTTTATCAAGAAATTTGTTAATAAACGAATAAAAAATACACAATAATACATTGGTGCTCACAGAGTTACACAAAATATACAATTCAGAACATGCAAACGTAACTGTAAACGAAGAAACAATGGCAGGCAGAGGAGAAAATACAAAAACAAGTTTCTCAGATGACAAAAACAAAACACTATATATGCTTCCTCTTGATTTTTTGTCAAGGAAGGCATCAACGGTGTGTCGTCCTTGCTAATTATCAGGTCATCATCTGGACATAGTCAAACGTAGGGAGCAACCATCAAATATTCAATCAATACTGATCCACTCTCAGACAAGAAATCAATGAGAGTCTCACAAATGAATCAATCCAACTGTAATTGCCAACAGACGAGTCTAGCATAGCGGGGCATTTAAGGGTCCAAGGGAAATATCTCAGAGTCACCTCCCGGCTTAAAGTTCCTTATCTCTTTTAGACACTTGAATCACTGCCTGCTCCTCTTGTCACTGCGTCCAGAAAGGAGTGTGAGAATCCACAGCAACTGTTGATACCATGGGCACTCACAGTCTAACAGAAGTGCCTGCCACCATGGTAACCAGCCACATGACATCGGATGTGGATCATGAATCCCTTTTCTAGAAAAGTTCATCAGAAAATGAGGTATAGGGTACAAAGTGAGAGGACTTGAACAGACAGAAAATACTACCTTCACTTCACAAACCAGAGGGAGCACAGAGACCAGCTGCACCTGCATAACAGTGTGGCAGCATTAGCCAACCCCCGGCACAGATAACACAAAGTCTGAAGGACCATCAGAGGTGACAGGTGTGAGCCAAAGAACTGCAATTTCCAACAACCTCACTGATTTATGAGATTCTATGAGGGATCAAGTGGTTCTGCAGTGGCAGTAGTTATATTCACTGATGCTTCATCACATACACCAGCACGGTGATTGGTTTTCCATAGTCAACATGAGAGAACCACGTATAGGGTGTGTGAGTGGGCAAACTGTAATATGTTATGCAAAACAGTAAACTTGATGCACAACTTTCCAGCACAACTTGCAGAGAGACAATTTGTCCTGCTAAGTGGTATAAACTGGATTTTAGAAAGTTCAGAATGGAAGAGATGCTTGATCCCCACCCACAGACTGCCGCAAGGGACAGCAGTTCCGCAACACATTCACCACCATCCTCTACCTATTCGCCTTCTCAGTCTTCCAAACAGGTATCTCACCCTACAACACACCTGAAAAAAAGAAAGGCTGAGAAAGAGCCAGTGCTTAATTTGTAAAAAACAATAAGTGCCAGGGCCCTCGCCAGGAGGCCATCACAGTTTGCACCACCAATTGCCTCTGCCAGCTATGCCAATTACAGTACCTACACAACTACTAACCACCACACTGCTACAAATGTGACAATTCAAACTGTTCAACAACCTCAAAACTATAAGAATGGCTTGGACGACAGGTATTAGTTGTGTTTAATGTACATTGAATTAATAAACAACTGTTTTACCACTCATCTCTAAATTATGCAAACAGCACCACCATGTGGCAGCTGTCATAAGTGCCAGTGTTGACAATTAACTGCTGGTGCCGAGCACCGGAAACCACTGGCTCAAATTAAGCACTGGAAACAGTCGAGGGCTGAGACAGAAATCCTGAAGAATGGACCAACTGAGGAGGGTGCAGGGAATGAAACCCGAATCTCTAAAAAAGCCTTTTCGTTTTTGACTGAAACCTGGATAGCAGGCAGTAACTTTTGTTTTAAATAGCAGGTGGCTATTTCTCTTTTGGGGTTCCTGCACACAGCCCTGTGAAAAAGAGCTTACCTTGGGGGAAGCAGCCCTAGTATAGCTGAGAAGCCAGAGAAAAACCAGGAACTTTAGATAGTGGAAACTAGAGAGAAAATAGAGAAAAGGGGAAGAGAGAAAACCACATACCTGACCATTTCCTCCTTTACTCTGAGGTGGGGATGCCAAGGATCCGGTCCGACTGCCTACCCCTGTGGAAGAAAAGAGAACAGGAAATCACATTCATAAGACTTGTTTTTTCCCCTCTCTCCCAAACTAAGAGAAAGAAACAAGAAGAGAAGAAGATCGTATTTTTTATGTATATTCTTTTCCAGCCTTCCTGTCCTAGATGTTCTACATCTATGAATAAATAGACTTAAAGCTTATCAGTAACCTTGTCCTTACTACTACTAGAGGCTGAACCCTCACAGCACCTTAAAAATCTCCCTGCATGAGCTCACAACTCCTTATAACCACATTAGGCAGCATGTGGCACAGGAGTGTGATTGGACATACTTTATTTGGTGCATAGACTACACACCACCCCAGTGCAGTGATTAAAAGCCACACTGGAGCACTCCACAGGGATGCTAACTCGCATCCCATGCCCTAGAATGTGCTTCATTGCAAGAACCTTGAGATGGAATTGTTAGATCATGGACCAGTATCATCATCCAGACTGCATACTCAGAACTACCTGCATGTGAATGAAAGTTAAGGCAAGTGTTTAAGTTTATTCATGCACACACTACACAAGCAGAGGCACCTACTATTTTAAATAGTTGAATGTGCTATTAAGTGTGATATGTTCGGTTGTGTTTAGCATGACGTTGGTCTTCCCGTCGTATTTGTAGGTTCACTGAGGATTGTAAGCTTTCCTATCTACTACTTCTTCCATTGTTAGATGGAAGGATGATATGTACCACATTATGTGGCCTTTTCAAAGTTAGAATACTGCAGGCACATACCATAAAGGGTGGTGGGGGGGTCTATATACTCACCTAGCAGTCATGTCCTTAGCGAGTGATATGGTAGCATAGCATGTGATAGCCTGCTGTTGCATAACATCACTGAGTTGTGTGTTATTCTGGCAAACAGAGAGAGAAATTAGTAATTACTAGATCAACCACACGCACCATTTGAACATTCATGGAATGCCCCATCTTCCAGGTACATTGTATCTGTTCAATTGCTCTTACTGATACAGTGTATCCACACACATAGAGTTGAAGGCACCAATTACACACCAATCCCATAAAAATGTGCATTTAGACAGTTGATATTTGTGGGTCTTTTGGAAAAATTATGCACTGTGGTGTGATTTGCTGCAGGGCACCCATTGTCTGCTTCAGCACCTTTAAAAGTAAGCACTGCCATAGCATGAATATTTGTCACTGGGCCCAGGAATTGCCCTGCAGCCCGAAAAGTTGCACTGGTAACTTTTTTAAGGGGGTTGGGGGCGGGGGTTGGGCAGTCCATATTCCAATTTTGGCCTTCAACGCACTCCCTGTTGCATCCAATAGACTGTGGATGGTATCAATGTCAGGACAACAGGTTGTTAGAATAAATTCAGTGTAATCTGGCTTTCCCTGATTAACCTGAGTCCTCGTCTGCACTGGGTGATGTCATGGATGTTTGGATGGATGCTTCCCTTAACTTCCAGTCCCGAACTAAAAAGGTGGCTGGAACCTGCTTCGGGCTGTTGCGAGGACTCAAACCCATCTTGGGCTTCTTTGATGCCCCCACCAGGCAGATCATCATTCAGGCCTTGATTATGTCTAGACTTGATTACGCTAGCTCACTGTATCTGGGAGCTAACAAGACAGAAATACATAGGCTACAGAGAGTACAGAATGCGGCCGCAAGATCTCTCCTCGGTTGCGTAGAGCATGCTCGGTGACTAACACTATTCGCCGTCTCCACAGGCTGCCTGTGGCCAGGCGTATTGAGTTCAAGGCTCTCTGTATAGCCTTAAAAGTCCTGAAATCTGCCTCTCCTGGTATTCTGGCCGACCTGCTCTTACCCTATGTTCCCTCCCGCCAGCTTCGTTCCATGGGACAACACCTGGTGGTGGTTCCCCGGGTTAGGAGGGCTCGAGCCGGAGGTCGTTCTTTCCGGCACAGAGCGGCCATTCTTTGGAACTCGCTGCCTGCCCACATTCGTGGCCTTAACAATTATCTAGAATTTAGGAAAGCCATCAAAACCTTTCTCTTTCCCACTTCGTAGGCCTCCCTGGGGTCCTTCCCTGTTTTGTCCACCTCATTGCTGTCAGCGCCGGGACGCCTCTTTGCTGGGGCAGCTGTCGCGCTTTATAAAATCCACTAACATAACATAACATAACATAACATGGGGCTTATGGTGTTGGGCCTGGTGCTGCACCTCTAGCTGCATAACCAGTCGATAAACCACACGGAGTCTGAAGGGACGCAGGGCCTGTGATTCAGGTATGGTACCGCTTTTCAATATGTGTAAGGGGAAGTGTAGTCTGCTCTGCACTGAAGGTTTTTCAAGCAGACGTCATGTTTAAAACAGTCACTTGTACTGACAAAATAAACTCCCAAACAAGGAGTTTGTTTTCTCGATCCAAGATACAAAGGATTTTTCTCCCTATGCATTTATGCCATTGTATGGCTGACAGGGGCCAAGAACATGAGTGCAGACACCTCCCTTAATAGGTAAGATGACAGTAACTGTGAACAGATTCTGACAATGGTTTAATGAAAAGAAGTAATGATCCCCCAGCAGAATGTGAAGAGGGTCCCCTGAGTAACCATATCTCATAAATATTCATTGGCCTTTAGCAGAATGGAGCTCTTCTGATGGGTTTGGGGTCCCATGAAGGGTTGGGGGCCCCCCTTGGGCTGAAGGGGCCTGTGTTAAGCTGATGTTGATTCAGGCTAAGGTTTCAGGATAACCACGTACATGGTTGCCAACATTTGAAAACAAATTCCCGGGACACTTTGCAGCACAGGGCTGCTGCAGATAGAGGGCCTCATTTATGAAAAGTGGCGCATTGCTTGGCAAAAACAGCTGTGAGTCACTTTCCAAAGCACCATCCTAACGACACTATGGATGCGCCAAATTTATAATACGGCGCCCCATGGCGCAAAGATTTACAGATATGTCAGGAATCCTGACGTATCTGGTGGTGCAAAAATTATGCCTTGCTGGAGTATGTCGGATAACTGATGCAACTCCAGCAATGTGTCATTACACATGGGCGAGTCCCATGTGAAAAGCCCTGCGTCACTCCATGCGCCTAGATTGTGACGCCGTCAAGTCGCCATTGTGGCGCAGTGAAATCTCATAGATTTCACTGCACCACTTCTACGAGGCTTCTTTGCAGGGGAATGCCCACCCTGCATACATTATACCTGACGCAGGTATAATGTGACACATCTGCCTAGATGTGTCACTTTGTAAATAAGGGGCAGTGTGATGCATTGTTTATGCCACTGCAGCGTCACTAAATAAAGTGACGCAACGGTGGCGCAAGCCCTTCATAAATAAGCGCCAGAAAGTTCTTGTTTGCGCACCTGCGTGTAATAAAGGGGAACAGTTGCTGCAACAATATTACCAGGGACAGTCTCCAACTTGCAGGGACTTTCCCTGCAAAAAAGGGACAGTTGACAATTAATCACTTACTCAGACAAACAGATTCTGACATTTAATAGCAGGTGATCTGTTTCACTCACCAGAACACCTGCTAAGTCCATGGAGCACGCCTCCTCTAAGGGCTATTCCTCTTCACTGAAGCCACCAGAAGTGGCCCAGTGAGGAGGAAGCCCCTCCCCTCTCCGTGCCCTCTTTCAGCATTGCCAAGCCTACCGCTGAAAAGGAACAAGGGCAGACAGTGAACCAGAGAGGAAGAGACACGAAGAGGGAACTCAAGCCGGAAAATTCAATTTTTCTATTAGAGAGCGCCATTTTTCTACATTGTCCCATTAACCTGCATGATGGGCCATCCATTTTAATTCTGACCTACGTTATTTAATCAGGCTATCAACCAGTAATGTGATTAAACCATCAAAGCTCTGCGTTCATTCCCCGGGCGAACGCCAGAGTGCCGCCAATCACTCACAAGCCCGAAGAGGAAAACAACCCCATTTCTAGACTAAGATTGCGGTAATATTTTCCACGAAGGGTCTTGCGGCGCTTTTCTATTACATTTCTTGTAATCAGATGATCTGCGCAGGAATCTTCTCAAGACTTAGTTAGAGGCAGAGGCACATTTCCTCCTGCCTTCCTGTGTATAACTCTATTTCATATTTCGTGCCCATCTTGCAAATCGTTCATTAATGTATATTATGTATAAATTAATGTTTTATTGGATGAGCAATTATACACTTCACCTGCAGAGCTATATCTAAATAGATATAAAAGTGCAATAAAAATACACCAGCGGGAGAGGAGACAGCAACAGGCATTTAGCCAATAGAATCTCCCCTGTCGCCGTTTCTGTAAATATTTGCACAATCAGGAACAAACTGTGGACTTCGAGAGCAGCATTCCTGTTCTTTGCTATTATAGTTTTAATTTTCAACATTAAGAAAACATTATCTTATTGCTATGAAAAAGCCACGTTGCCAAATCACAGATTTCTCATTGTACTGACAGTGGCAGTCTTTATCTGCTAGCATCAATTTTCCATTAGTTGATTAATTGAAGTCACACACAAAACTGGCATTTCTAATTATTGCTAGTACTTAAATATTGTGTACGGTTGTTAAATGTCTTATATTCAAACAAGAAAGAGAGTTTGCAGTTCCTAACCGTCACCAAAGAGAGAGGAAGAAAAGGTTGGTTATATGTGGGACAATGTCCACTGAATGGCGGGAGGGAAAAAATAGAGGGAATTCCTCCTTTCGGAATTAGTGCCCTCACACACCCAGCCATCTAGGTGTCATTCTTCATCATAGGTCTTGCTCCTCGTCAGGTTGGCGCTACAATACCCAACGGGCACCCTATGAGGGGCTCTTTGGCGGAGATCTTTTATTCCATGCCGTTTGGTGCAGTGGGTGTGAGGGACCTAAAAAGTGTAGATGTGTGGAATGTAGGTCAACAGACCATGTGAGGATTAAAACAGGAATAGAAGTCCGATCAAGACAATTTTAATGAAACTGGCTTCTATCCTGATTAAAAATGACAATGTGGCGTATCTCTGTTGTAATGCTACAGGATATTACGCGCTAAGATGTGGTCGACATGTTTCTTGCCATTGTGTCAAGTTGACGGCAATTCTTCAGGACCAAAACAATATTTCTACACTATTGGTGGTTGTCTAGTCAAGTAACAATGATGAACCACGAAAGGCACCCTAAGTGTGGTACCTGTAAACTTGTTCAGCCAACCCTACTTGGGTTACTGACTCAAAACATCGACTCCCGGCATGTAAAGAAACCTTGTCGTATAGTGTCGCGCTCTCACCGCGAGACCGTCGACGGACCTACCCCAAACACTGCCGGGACTTCGAGAGCAGCATTCCTATTCTTTGCTCTTATAGTTTTAATTTTCAACATTAAGAAAACATTATCTTATTGCTATGAAAAAGCCACGTTGCCAAATCACAGATTTCTCATTGTACTGACAGTGGCAGTCTTTATCTGCTAGCATCAATTTTCCTTTAGTTGAGTAAATGAAGTCACACACAAAACTGGCATTTCTATTTATTGGTAGTACTTAAATATTGTGTACGGTTGATAAATGTCTTATATTGCCAGATCATTTTTTTATGTTCCCCCGACCAAAATTGAAGGACAGGCGGGATTCAAAAAATGATTTATGAAAAACTGAATAAAATCAGCAATAAGGTTTTAACATGAAATGAATAATTTTTTGTATTTTAGTGTATGGTAATGTTACAAGAAGTTGTACAGCACAAAAAAAGATGTAGTCAGGGTCGGACTGGCCTGTATGGCAATCAGGCATTGACGGAAGGACTGGTCTGATAGGTCAGTGTGTGGGCCAGTTTTGTGGATGTTTGTGGGCCTTTTTTTTGTCTGCTGGGCTGATTTTTACTGTTGATTTCCCTGCTTTAGCACAAACTTGCCTGTAACATGCATAAATGCATGCAGTCTACCATATCTTGCAAAACACCTGTACAACATGTCTTTACAAGTTCAAAATTACCCCGGTTTGCAAATGTGGGCCTCTTTTTTAGCTACTTGACACACTAATGGGAGACACTTTTATTTTGGTGCTTGGGCCCATTTTCTGTCCCACTCCAACCCTGGCCGCAGTTAATTCTTAGATGAAACTCGACTACTGGCAATAACTCTGTGGCTCAGATTTATAAACACTTTCCATTAGGTTTGCCATCATTTTTTAGTGGAAGCCCAATGCAAAGTGTTGTGGAGGGATTTACAATTCAACGTAAATTGTCATTTGCGTTGTATTGTAACTCAAAGTAAAGCAAAGCTGTGCAACGCACTACGTTGTGTTACTTTGTATCAAGGGGTGTTCCATGGGGAGTTTCATGGGCACCCCCATGCAACCACCCCTGGGTTTTAACGGAAACCCTTTATCTGCTAAGAATTGTAGACAGGGATTTGGGCCAAAATCCTTTGTCTCCTCAAGGCAGGCGTTACGAGGAGAAATGTTTCAATTTCTCCTGGTTTCTCCCACTTTGCATGTGTGATGCATTGTACAGCACACACATAAACTGGGAAACACCTTAATACATAGTTTTTGCCCTTGAAGGGAACTTTTGCAGCACAAGCCCTATGCTTCCCAATTTGCACAACACAAACACTCTTGCAAAATGGCGCAAGGGTGTCTACGTTGGCAGCCATAAGTGTGACAACCCTGGGAGAGAGCAGAACAGCTCCACATCTTAGTATCTATGGCACTGTTCTGCTCTCTCCAATTAACGCAGCACACCACTCCACACATTCTTTTCTAGTAAATCTGAGATTGGGTTATTTTCAGTCCAATGTTTCTTAGTACTTCTGTGCAAGCCATTACAGGAAGGAAACAACAATATGCAAATCAGTTTTGCCCCACCACCAAGGGGGGTAATGCTGCCTGACCTGCTCGGCGACACCCCTCTTATCAGAAATGCAAACAGCTCCGGATAAATTTTAATCTTATTGGGCATCCTCCATGTCATGCATATTGCAATTCCCCAGCACAGCATGCTGGCAACCCACGTCTTGATTGTCCATGGTGGGGCAGAGTGAAAACTAAGTTGCACAAGTTTAGGCTCCATCTGTAATAACACAGAACAAGCATAAAATGATGGAATCAGATGCAGCCTGAAGAATTTCCATTGCTTCAGTTGGAGTCACGGATGCCCGTTCACCACTTTTCTGGTGCCTCACTTTGTAGTAGTTATCAGAGTTTATTGTGTTTTAAACACTTCTATGGAATTGGCTTGCTTTAGAGCTCAGCATTGTTTGCCAAGCACACATGTAGTGATACCTGGAGAAAGCTGGCTCAGTGCTGGAGGTGACCCCAAAAATGCCCCTTGTAAATAAAGTAAGCTATGGAGGCAACAAACACAGGTTTCTCAATGAAACAATTATTGTTATTGGATTATTCGATTTATGACTAATAGATTTGCGTGTCAATATTGGTGTTTTTACAGCTTCCCTGGTGAAAGGCCTCCAAAGACATTAGAGCTCATTCGCCGTTTATCAGATTTCCACCGACATGTCTTTCCATGCATCTTTGCCGATTTCTCCTTGCTGTTGTATTACAATGCTTATCCAATCCCTCTACGTTGTTCGATGTTGTAGGCTTCAGATTGACTGTTTAAGCCTAAGGGCCTGATTCCGATCTCGTCTGACGGGAACGATGACGGATATCCCGTCTGCCGAAATATAAATCCCATCGGATATAAAGGGATTTGTATTTCAGCAGCAGACAGGATAGCCATAACCGTTGTGACAGAGTAACTTGTCCGCCAAGATCTAAATCAGGCCCTAAGTCTTTGAGAATATCTTCAATTATTGTCTTTTTCATTTAATTTTCTGAGATCTATTCTGAGCTCCTTTTCTGGGACATGAACTTCTTTATCCCTTTTCCTTTACTATCATAAAATACATCTTCTCTTTATAGTTTAATAATGCACATGATATGGCGCTCTGTGTGTTGGACCAGATCCTGTCCCTGCATTGATCAGTTAAATAATTACAAAGCACTTTTATTTTCTTTCTTCATTGACATTGCATTGTCCAGTTCACCAAAAGTGCCACAAACTATAAAGTGCCTTTCAGATCTTGTGCTTTTCTATACTTGTTAAGGGCAGAGGGTGTGCGAGAAATGTCAAAGTAACAATAAAACTGTACATATATTACCTAAGGCTTTGCAGCTCTAACGCTTCGTCCAGGAATATGAGAAGCCCTAAAATCAATGACTACCTTTGATGGTCTTGAGAAAGGTGCCTTCAGAAATTCAAGCTGCGAAGATCACAGGAAGGAGCCCAGCTGGACACCTTGATACTGCCGTCAGGTATGCTGCAGGCATGCAGCGCGTGAGGGTTGGTGAGGTGGGTGTCGGAGTGTGTGTCCACACACGTGCACACTTTCCTGTTGAGGCATTATCTGAAGTGTTCATCATGTTTCTGATTTTTATCAAATTAATTATTTGTTTCTGATTAGCTGCCTTCTTGATTTCAGCTAGTGTCTAATATGGCAAATTAACTGTGCTGCTCCTGGAACCTTCTCCCTATCACGATAAAAAGCAGCCCGTCGCTTCTGTCCCGTCTTTTAGAAAAGCCGTAAAAACTTGGCTTTTTACTTGTTAAGTCAGCTCACCACCTTATCGGTAATCCGCTGTTCATCGAAACCTAGCGCCAAGACGCCTCCGGGCATTCGCGCGCTTTATAAATATATAAATCAAATCAAATCTGCTCAATCAAATTCATCAGTGTGGATGAGGCTGTTTAACTATCAGGATGTGACTACCCGGGTCATTTTCTTTATTGTCCTTAACAGCAACCGCCTTCGGTGCTTTATCTTATAGGGTACCCACACACATCCACATACATATCCCCTGAGGGGTTTTTACTCAAATTAATCCTATTTTACTTGTGTTTTTGGACATTCTGAGAGCAACTGAGATGAAGCATCTTCATTTAATGTGGAATACACTTCAAATTTACTTTAGAGTTTCATAAAGCAAAAGGAAGGGCCAATTTGCCATCCGACATCCTGCACAGAGTTAGCTGAAAAAATAAAAGTGGAAAAGAAGTGCACTGGTAATGACAACAACAAAATAAAATATGGAATATTAAATAAATAGCAAAGTATCAGAGTGGTGGATGGACAACAGGATTACACACATTGCAGTTCCATAGTAGGAGATGTGGATATTACCTATTTGAATGAATATCATAGTGGATAAGATGAGTGATTTAAGGATGTAAAACAATATAAAAAAGTTGCAAAAATGTTGGGACAGAGATGTGACTGGGTTGAGTTTTTGAGCCTTCAAATTCCTGGGTAGTAATTGCCCAGGAGCTGATAGAGTGCATAGCATGATTGTATGTGAGAAAAAGTGCCTCATGTCAGCATTGGCTAAATCCCTAATTGGAATATTTAACCCTACTTTAAAACCATTGATTATAGTGCCCAAATTACACACATGGCATGCAGAGTTAAATGTAATCTTTGGAGTACAGCACTATTGTGCCACCCACTAGTAGGGCAAGACAAGCATGCCTCCAGTCTTGCCACTCTAGCCTGGCTGCTGCAGTTTTAAAACTGTAAACCTACCTGTCAAAATAAACCCTTTTGACAGGTAAAAACTCCCATTTAAATATTAGTATGTCACCCCGTAGCCCACACGTCAGGGTGCATGATATTCAAAAGCAGGACATGTAGAAACTTGAAGTCAATATGTCCTTACAGGGACTTTCACCCAGCAGCTATTTTCACTGTAGGAAGGCTGGCTGGCTGGCCCACAGAAAATCACTATGATGCAACATTAAATATTAATGCTGCTATCTCAAGATAGGGGCCAGCTAGAAAAATAATTCAAGGACTATTTTTAATAATCATTTAAAGCTCAACATAATGGTAAAGTCTGATGTTTATTAAATATTAAGGAAAGGGGACTTCTGGAAAGTTAATGTTTCTCTGCCTGAAGCCTCTGGAGGCTAATGTGCATTAGTCTCCTAATGACATCCAGCTGGTGAACCCTGGTGAGGTGTGAAAACTGCTCCCAGAGCGGAGACAACTGCCTGGGTGTTGGAATGTGTTTGTTTCTCTGGTAGGAAGACTGTGAGAAACCAGGGCTTTTTGCAGTTTCCCCCCACTCTCTTTCCCCCATTTTGACTACTAGATGCTGGTTTTCGGACTCTGCCCCCAGGCTCTGCTAACCAGACCCAGGGCCTGTGCTCTGATTAAAAGTACATGGTATTAAGATATAATTACACTTGGTATTGACAACCTACGTGTAAGTCCCTAGTATATGGTAGGGTATGTAGCTTTAGAGGCCCAGTAGATTTAATGTACTTAGGTGTGCACTGCTGCTTTTAAAATATCATTATATGCAAATTCGACTTTGGAATTAAAGGTACTTTCAAAGTCTTAATCTACCTTATTTTTACATATAAGTCAACCCTAAGGTAAACTCTAGGTGCCCCCAGGGTAGGGTGCCATGTTAAAATAAGCAGGGACATTTTAAAATATGTTTTATAGGCCCTGGTGATTTAGTTTCCCCATTGTAGAACATTAGCTCCATAGGCTAACATGGGAATACTTTAATAAAGTAGAACTATTGATAGGAGTGAGCTAAAAATATACTTCAATGTATTAAACCGATAGAATAAATCCAACAACTTGCTAAGGTTGGATTTACTATAGCTATTACAGAAAAGAAGTTATAGAACGTGTTTTTTTGATGTGCCAAAATCCAGCCTTCGAGCAGCCTCTCCTGATTGGCCAGCCTTTGACAGACTGAACCAAACTGCTGTGATGAGGTGTAAAGTGGCGTGCATAGAGACAACGGGCATGTGATGGGAGGAGATCTGCAGCTGCAGAGCAAAAGGCAGGATGGGGTGGAGTAGCCAAACTGGTCTTCAACTAGGGAATGACAGTGAGGACAGGACACAGTCTCACCCCCACACCCTGCACACCCAGCCAGACAGCAACCCTAGTAATTAAATTACCAGAGGGGCTGGAAGGGGAGTGTTAGGGAAACTTAGACATGTCAGAAGGTTGGCTTAGCCAGATCTTAACCTCCAGGAGAAAGTTTCACCATTTTTGATTTTGAAAGAAAAGTGCTTTCTGGGACAAGAATATGCCACACTTTGGAGGAAGCTGTCATACTTTTGGGTGGCACCGTGTACCCCATTGAAGAGGGGTCCCCCTCTGCTTGTCACCCAAGAACACTGGATAAATATGGGAGAGCTGCCCAGCAGCTCGGATCCCTGCCTTGAAACTACAAGAAGAAGAAGGACTGCACTGCTGCACCTTGGACTGCACAAGAGAGGACTGCACTCGTAAGGGCTGCACCTGCTGCACACTTTGGTCTTCAGCCCAAAAGGACTTTGCCTTTCTCTGAAAGTTGAAGGAATGGACTCCCTGAAAGCAACAGGTTGAAAGAGCTCCACCTGTATCCTCTCCACCAAGAAGAACCCAGCTGGACAGCATTCAATAGATACGGATTTGGCAAGGTGCATTTTGGGTCTTGTAGTCCCAACTTCCCAAGGAGCAACTTAGATATTCTGAAACCTTGGATTGGTGTTGTGGATCCTCAAAGACCCAAAACAAACATCTGGAGAAGAAGGACTGCCCTGCTGGACCCTTGGTCGGCACAAGAGAGGACTGCAATCATAAGGACTGCACCTGCTGCAGTGCTTAATTTGTGCCGGTGCTTTCCGGTGCTTAGCACCAGCACTTATCTTTCAGGGCCAGGTCTACACCTGAGGGCCACAGCCAACTCACATCAATGACTGAACTGCATGTGATATGTCACAGTATAAATAATTGACTCACTACAGTGTAATTCACACTCTATCAAATCCATATCCGTGGTTCCGTGCGAATTTGCCTTCAGTTCAGTGTTGCTGTGGGCGGGCGAATGATTGGGCTGGATTTGGTTATGTGGGCTAGGGGCGGCAGCAGCGTGCGTGTGCGTAACCTTTTTTTAAAATTCCAACGCCTTCACACACGCACTGCATGAGTCACCGCCAGTTCAGCACGACGTATTGAAGAATTTCAAGCAGCCAGCATGTCGAGTTGCAGTGTGTGTGAAGCAGGCCTAATAAAGGAAGTGCCACCAGTAACCAAGTAAGTACCCAAATTAACACTGCTTTTTATTGAGCACGGTGTGACAGTCACGTGTTTAGTAAAGTTAAACAGACTTCGAGTCCGAGCAATCATGCCGCCGGCACAGTGTGTAATGCTCTGGGCCTGGAGGCTGGAAGAAGGAGAGGGCCTTGCCCTTTGGTCTTACCCCCTTTCTGTCTAATCGTTGACATAGTTGAATTGACTGTTGACTCGCATGAAATGCTGTTTTTCCGTGCATTTTTATCTCTTTTGGATATACTTTGGTTTATCGGTATATTAATAATTCCTGTTCTCCACGGTGTGCAATATGGAGAGGTGCACCTGTTGAAAGTTTATTTCCTACGTTATCAAGCCTCGTGCTTGTGGCTCAGGTTGTTTGTGCAGTGGTGTGGTTGCTGTTGTGGGGTACGGTGTGCACTCTTCACCCGCATGACACCCGCCGGTAGTGGAGCGATGCTCATGCTTTACATTCTAGTTGGCACATGGCCATCTCCATAGTGAGTGAGACAAAACGCACAAACCCCTTACAGTATTCACTCAGTATTTACTTTTTTTTTCATGCATGATGCAGGCCAAAGTAACTGCTGTGCCAGCAGCCAAACCGGTCTTTGGAGCAAGTCCCTGTGAATGCCACTGGTTTCAGCAAAACCCTGTTCACGTGCCATCCTCTGCCGTGAGCATGTTTTTCATTTTATTTCTGTTCTGGTACCCGTCGCAGTCCACACACGCAGAGCCTGCTGTGGAGGTGAATTAGGGTTTGCTGGCAGTGTTGCACCCTCTCTGTGAGGTAACACTGTGACAACAGTGTTTAATTGGTCTCATGGCCGGCTCTAGGGCAGTACGACCGGTACCACCAAACCGGGTGCTGATTTCAAGGAGCGCAGTGTTTGCAAGTTTATTTTCATTTTAAAAGCATCTGCTGCCAGGTTCCTTGTCTCCAGCAAATTTCCAGGCAACAATAAAGACTCAGTGATTAATGTTCTTCATGGAGATTGATGGGAGTTGTGTGTAGTAGAGGTCTTGACTCATCATTAGGTTGAAGGTTAATATGCCTGCTGTAAAGAATTTGTACCATGCCCATGAAAAGTGCACATCATGTAAATAGGTCAGTGGGTTACTGCTTTTCTAAGAGACATCCTTTTGTTACAGTTTATGAGTTAAAAATCCTAATATATAACAGTAAATTATTAACTGTCGTCAAAGACCTGCATGCACAGTTCAAAGTATAGGTTAGAGCATAGATTAATGTTGCAAAAGGGTTAATTTGGGTAGAAACCAATTCTTATTATTAAAGAGAACTCCCAATTATGGTGTTGCATTTTCAATCCAGAGGTTCTGCTTCTCCAGATCAAGAAGTCTTAAACTATACTGCCTACCCGTATGGACGACATGTCACTCCAACAACTTGTAGTCCTCTGTGCCGGCTTATGTAACATTTCATATACGGTGATTTAAATACGTAGGATTAATTGTGTGTGGACCCAGTGGAGGAAGTGGGTGGAGCTGGAGGAAAGTGGGTGTGGCCTCCGACAAACATTTGAGCACCTGGACTTCATATTTTACAAATTAAGCACTGACCTGCTGCACTCACAAGGCTTCACAACAAAAGGACTTTGCCTATCTTAAAGGATAAGGAGTGGATTCCCTGATCACCAACAGGGAGAAAAATGCTGGAAGGCCTACCGGCAACTTCAACAATGAAGACAACTCCAGGTGACAAGCTTCACTTGGATTTTACTTGAATTGACCGGCTGCATTGTGAGAGTTTTAGTCTCAGACCGCAAGAGGCAAACCAGAGCTTCTGAACTCTTGGCTGGTGCTGTGGACCACTTTCCTGCATCAAGAAGTAACCTTTTTTAACCCTTTGAGCGCTATTTGCTTCTAAGCATTAATTTTACTTCTTTAAATCTTTAAAAATGCATATCTCTGGTTCCCTACATTGGAATATTGTTATTTTGGTGTCATTTTAATCATAAATATATTTTCTAGTTTTATAAATTGGTGTTGGACTTTTATTGTGTGTTGTGCCTTTCTTATTTAATGTATTGTGTTTTTAAATGCTTTACACACCTGTCTACTAAGTTAAGCCTGCCTGCTTGCAGTTAGCTACCGAGGGTTGAGCAAGGGAATAATTTATTGAGAACTTCACTGGATTTTATGTTGCAATTGTGGCTTTATTTCTAGTGGTAGGTACCTACCTACACCTACCAATAAGCCACATTCCAACAAAGACCAGCTGGGCTGTGCCCAGGAACTTAATTTAATTTAAATGGGCCTCCCTGTCACACACAGATGTAGATCCCACCTGCACAGTCCTTCTCCTTTGTCCTCCCAGTCAGGCTGACACAAGCCAAGTGGTGGGAGAACTGCACCCAGAACTGGTTTGGAGTGACCAAGAAGGAGAGGACTGCTCATTATCATGGCCACACGTCTATGTGGGCACACAGACTCTGCACCAGGATAGAAGGATTTCTACAGCTTGGATTTATTGAGAGACTGGCACTGTGGGATTGTTTGCAGTAGGGCACACAGGCAGGGCCGGACTGGGAACAGAAACCAGCCCTGGCAAACTGCTCAGCCTGCCCCCCCTGGGGTGAGGGGGAGTGCGGCTGAGCAGTTTGCGAGGGCCGGTTTCGGCCGATTTTGTTACCGGGGGCCGATATTGCTGACCCCCGGTAACAAAAACGGCCCCCCAGGGGCCCAAACCGGCCCCCACCCTAGCGGCCTACCGGGGAAACGCCTGGTGCCCGCTATGGCCAGTCCGGCCCTGCACACAGGAACTGCTGCAAAAATGAGTAGAGTTATCATTGGAAACCAGACTGGTGGAGCCCTCTTCAGCCTTGCCAAGCCGCAGGATTCCTAGCTCCAAAAAAGAGACTAAGTCGCAAGGTAAAAATGTTAACGAGGCAAAAGTGCCAAAGTATCTGACTGCCAAGAGGACTTCCCTGGGTGCAAAACACATATTCAAGCTCAGACCTCGTGGCCTCTTCCAATGCCTGATCGACATCGTTGAGCCCTCCTCAATGAAACCGGCTGCCTCACCTCGCTGAAGGATTTTCACTTTCAGAAAAAAGACTAAGCCCCAAGGTCGTCCCAAGGTCGGATCAAGCCTGGTTGGTGTATCTAACCTGCGTCCCATTTGGGTCAGCCTGAAATTGCCCGTAGGTCCCGGCCAGTTGACCCGCATTGGCACTTTATGCATTTTGGTGCTATTTTTTACTTCCAAAATGTATATATCTGGTTTCCCATATTGGATTTTTGTCTTTTTAGTGTCATTTTGTTCATTAGATTATTCTCTATTTTTATAAATTTGAGTGGGATTTGAACTGTGTTGTGTTTGTGACTGTTTAACTATTTTGGTAGTTGTAAATGCTCTACACATTTTCTTAATTTAAGCCTGTGTGCTATGTGCAATAGATACCACGGGTTGAGCTCAGGTGTACGTTACTGAAACCTTTAACTGGGACTAAGAAGATAGTGACCTTATCACTTTGGTGAACAACCATCCATCCCAATTAATAATAAACTTTCTCATAGAATGTCAGAAAATTTACCACAAAAATAACATGGTGCAAAATTATTGATGTCAAAAATCAACATCAAAAATATTGACTTTACATACTTATAAGGTAAAGTGACAAAATATCGACTACAAAAATATTATTTAAATTTAAAATAAAAAATAATTAGTATTTAAACTGTAATGTATTTAAAAACATGTATACAGCATTTAGCAAACTATAGTTACTAATTCAAATGCTTAAAAATATTAATAGCTTAATGTAAATACATACAAATAATGAAAAGAATTGTTGATATATAAATAACTTAATTTGTTTATAACAATACAAATAATTTTGACATTAAAACAAATATAGCAATGTTAACTGATATGAAAAAACAAATACACACATATGTAATTATTCATATTTTAAAAAAAAGAAATAGACTTCTCACTTATAAAAGCATTATAATTTATCAAAACAAAACAAACAGAAAAATATATTTAAAAAATATATATATATATAAATATACATTGAAACATAACAAATGCAATATATATAAATATATTTCATGAGTAAGTGACATTTAATGAGGCGAATTCAACAACCATTAAGGAAAATTCATCCATGGGTCGCAGATTTATCATTCTAAACCCAGTCCAACAAATATCAGGGAAAGTGAATATATTTGGGGGCGGGCGCACAGGAGATTTACTATCCTAACTCCAGTCCAACAACCATTGGGGAAAATGCATGAATTTGTAGAAGGATCTGGAGAGGGAGAGTTACAATTTCAATTCCAGTTCCACAAACATTGTAGAAAGTACATATAATTTAGGGGCTGTCATATTACTATTTTAAGTCTAACTCCAGTCCAACAACAATGAGAAAATACATACATTGGGAGCCTAAAACATACCATTCTAACTCCAACAAATGTTTAAGAAATGCTTAAGTTTTCAGTGATAGACAAATTTACTGAAAAACCCCCATTGGGAAAGGAATTTACATTAAGGTATCATATTTACTATTCTAACTCCAGCCTAACACTGGGGAAAGTTCCTATATATGGGGAAAGGGGGAGTCAGATTTACTATTTAAACTGAATTTGAACAGTGGGAAAGTGTATATGTTGGGAGGGGCATATTTACTAGTTTTAACTCCAGCCCAACAAACAATGAAAAAAGTACATATATTTGCAGTCAGTCAGATTAACTATTTCAGTTTCAAACCAAAAACACTTTGGAAAAGGCCTATAGGTACTATATTGGGAAGGGAAGGGGGTTAGATTTACTATTCTATCTCTATTTCAACTAACATTTTGGGAAATGCATACATTTTTGGGGGGCTGGGGGATATATTTAATATTCCAAAGTCAAACTAATATTGGGAAAAGTGCCCTCTACCCCCTACTGTACGCTCTGTATTGACCCCTTGATTTAGAAATTAGAGGTCAACGCCGCAATTTTACCAATTAGACTACAGGGGTTCAGCACAAAAATATTAGCATATGCCGATGATTTTGCGGTGGTGACTCCCGATCCGAAAGGGGATATGCAGGAGCTGGAAAAGGAAGCCTTACATTTTGGGAAGATCTCTGGTTATCTCCTGAACTGGAAAGACACAGTAGGTAATCAACGATCAGGTACAATATGAGGATAATCGGGTTGTGGACCAGGCAGTGTATTAAGAGGTTATTGTTACCCCTAATATATATATCAGGTAGTAGAATTAAATCTCGCTCTGGTACTACATAAATCTCGTTCCGTTACTACATAAAACTAAACAAGACTTTAGAAGAATAGACAATCTCTGTCTCTCAATAGTTGGTCGCTGTAACATAATCAAAATGCTATTTTAGCCCAAGGTGCTTTATCTCTGTGGGTCTATACCTCTGGAGTTCTAAAAACAGGGGATGAAAAAAATGGAAAAGTTATCGACTAGTTTCATCTGGTCTTACGCTAAATCCAGGAGTCTTAAAATTCATGATGCTTCCTAAAGGTAGAGGTGGCTGGACAGTTCCAAATTTCAGGTTTTATCAGTGGGCTCCCACTTTACATTGTGTGAATTCTCTACTCGGGGGACATCAGAATGGTGGAGACGACACCCAGCATTTATAAATTGTTGGTAGGGGAGTATGCGAAGGCTCTCTTTTTGAAAATGACAGAACCCAGCGACTATAAAAAAGTAACATCCAAGACTTTATTAGCTTCCTTTAAAATATGGGGGGTAGTCAGGAAGAAGATTGGTCTTGGGAGATTCAATTTTTCTACCCCCATATGCCGGTCCCAGTCATTACCAACAATTTTCAATGACACATATTGCTTTAGATGGTAAGCAAAATGGATAGGAAAATTTGGTGACTTCCTTGAGAATAACCAAATGCTGTCCTTTGGAGAGCTCCAACTCAAGTTTGGTCTTTATAAGAGGCACTTTTTAAAATATCTGCAGTACAAGTATTTTTTTTTCAGAAAGTGCTCCCCGGCAATTGGATTTAATAAAGAAGCATTACTTGAATTACTCCGCAACACTGCAGGTTGAAGGATAAGTTAGATTTATGGATATCTTGGGGGCTTCATGAGTGACAATGCTGAGAAGCAGTCAGGCAACTGGTTGGGAAGGGTAGGCCACTGAGTGCTGTTTCTAAGAGACATTAGAACTTGGGCATTCACTACTATTATCTGCAAGGTTGCAGGCACAGCACTTCAAAAACACTTTTTAACTTATATTAGAACATTGGAATGTTGGGAGCTCCATTGAAAACAATGGAGTAGCTCCGGGCTTATAATGGCTGGTATAAGCCCGGAGCTCCAACATTCCAATGTTTCTTTGTTCACAGCTGTGAACAAAGGCTTCAGGGAGCCTGAGGGGATTTCAATCCCCTCACGCTCCCTGAAGCCTTTGTTTTATTTGTTAGAACATTCTGTCCTCTAGTGGCAGAACGTTCTAATAGCCTTATAGCCCTTCGTAGCTGGGCTATACCGGCTATTAAAGTCCCGCTCCCTTGTTAAAGGCCCGAGCCGAAACGCTGGAGCGGGCCTTTAATAGCCGGTATAGCCCGCTACGGCAGGCTATAAGGCTATATTACACACCAGCTAAAATAGCGAGCTGGTGGAGGGACACTGGTATGTCCCACCCACGTTGTCAGAGTTTGGAAGCAGATATTGTTTATATGTTTTTTAGCGGTCAGGTCCTAGATTTCATAAAATCAATGATATCTTGTTTTTTTGCAGACCCTCCTACACATCATAAGCTCTCTTATCTCCTCAATTAATGCTCTTGGGAGTATATGACAGTGCAGGTGGGACTGATGGGCAATTCTTGGTGTTTATTGCAGTGGCGGTAGCTCGCATTTTGATTGCCACAGCCTGACTCACTTCTGACCCTCCTACATTCCATAAGTGGTTGGCTAGACTGCTAATCATCTATGTCACCTTGAGAGCAGCCTATATCTTCAAAAAGACCATAGTCAAGGGGGGTCAGCCAGCAGTAAATACTCTTAATAACTGGTGTGTTATATTTCTTTTGTGTAATAGTCATCTGCATATCTTTTTTATCACTGATATAAGTTTATTATTATTACTGATGAATTCTGATTTGATCAGCTATATATCTACTGTGCAATAACCATTATTTATCTCTTTCTGTTACTGAAATAAGTATAATATTATCATTGATGAACTTTGACATGATTAGTCGAATAAGTAAGTATTGGTGATGAGCTAATTGGCTGTGACAGAACGTACTTTCTAATCTTGTTCTTTCCGGTCAATGTATATGTATATTTTTGATACTATCCTCAATCAGTATTCGTTTAAATAAATTTTTGATGATTTTTCTTGTGAAAAATATTATAAAAATATTTTTTTAAAGGAAAAGAGCCTCTACTTAGGCAGAGGGGAGGGGTAGATTTACTATTTCAAATCCAGTCCAACAGACATTGGAAAAATTACTCATATTTGGAGGAGGTTATATCTACTATTCTAACTCCACCCCAGCAAACGGGGGCAGGGGAAAGGAGAGCGGTATGAGGGGGAAAGTTACTATCCTAAATCCATTACAAAAACCATTTAGGGATAGTTCATGTATTTGTTGTGATCAGAGATACTATTTTAACTTCAATCTAACAAGCATTTTGGGAAAGTACATTTATTTGGAGTGGATGGGGCCATATTTATGTTCCCACTTCTAGTCCTAGAAACATTAGCAGAAGTGCATGTATTTGAGGGATCCGATTTTCAATTCTTAATGCAGTCCAACAAACATTGAGGCAAGTGTATAAGTTTGGGAGGGGGATGGTCAAATTGATTATTCAAATTCCAGTCCAACTAATATTGGGCAAAGTGCCTATATGAAGAGGGTCCGATACACCATTCTAAATTCAGTCCAGTTAACATTGGGGAACCTGCTTATAGGTGGGGGGTCAATTTATAATTCTAATGGCAGTCCAACAAACGTTTGGAAAATGCATGTATTTTGGGGAGGGGACCGTTTACTATTCTAATTGTGAACCATCTAACAATGGGGAAAGTGCATGTATTTATGTGAGTCGGGGAGATTACTCATTCTAACTCCTCTCCAACAAACATTGAGAAAAATCCATGTATTTGTCGGAGAGGCATATTTGCAATTTAAACTCTAATCTAACTAACGTTGGGGAAAGTGCATTCATTTTGAGGTGGGTCAGATTCCGTATTCTAACTTCAGTTCAACTAATATTGTGGAAAATGTATGTATATGGAGGAGGAGGGTCGAGATTTACTATTCTATCTCCAGTCTAACTAACATTAGAGAAAGTGCACATATTTGGGGAAGGGTGGGTCAGATTTTCTGTTCGGATTCACGTCTAACAAACATTTGGACTTAGTAATTTTGTACACCTTCTTAGGACTGGAACAAGCTGCTGAGACTTGCCCGGGGAGAGCGCACTTAAGATGAGCAAGAAAAACAGATTTGTCCCATTCCTAGCTAGACGATTTTGACTTAAAAAGGTTTCTGAATCTGAAGGTAAAGCCCTAGATCAAGGCGATGAGGCAAAGCCATTCGACCAGTGACGTGACCTTGGCGTCTACGAAATCCAGGTTTGTCCTGCTTTGAGCTTTTGGTGCCAAAGCAAGCTTTAGCAGGAGCTTGAAGGTGTATATGACTTTAAGGGGTCTTGCTAGCCACAACCTTGGAATTTGCCATATTGGAAGATTGGTGTCTCCGACTTCTGCTCCTTCATGGTTGGTCTAAAATTGTACCTAGGCCCTGGTCAGCCGTGAACAGTGACTTTTGATTGGCCCTTTTTGCCTTGAAACTTGAAAAACTTTAAGAATTCATATCTTTGGTCCCCTTAATATAATTTTATGATCCTGGTGTCTCATATTTCTCTATGTTTCTTAATTAGTTGGAGAATTTTACTATAAAATTTGGAGTACTACTAGTATATAACACAGATTTCTGCAGGGATTGCATTTTGTGTGCCATAGCTACCAAGGGGTGATCACAGTGTTTTGAATTACCCAAAATAGATTTATGATGTTGGTTGGGGTACCCTCCACTCAATTTAATATCCCCCTTACTGGCACTTGGGATTTACGCAATCAACAATTTTTTGGGGAAAACCACACACTATCAAGATTGCTCTAAAGTTAAACCCCACCATGAAAGGCGTGCTGTGCTCCAGGTATAAATACAGAGTTTTAAGAGTCACATATTAAGGAAATATACATCAAATTAAAGTGGGATTCTTGCTGCAGAAAGAAGCAGAGGTCCGGGGCTTAGTTGGAAGACAGAATATTTCCTGTGACCGACATTATTTTTTGGGGAAAAACATGCTCTTTCTCCCGGAGTCCATCCTGAACATAATCATTGAAGAACAATATGTCTTCATGCAAGTTGTTCTAGTACACTGTCGAAGGAAGTGCATTACAAAACAACATCCAGCAAGATTTAATGATAATCATCACTCCCATTTAAAAAAAAAAAGCCCAAAGGGAGCGTTATGGGTAGACTTTGTACAAGGGAGTTTTTGTCACACACAAATAATCGGAAATATTGCTGTCTGAAAATGCCTTTATTGTGAGAGGCAACTCCAGTGCAATGTTCCTTAGAATGAAATCTTTGAAGGTGGCATAGCATTCATCTGGATGATGGAAGAGAAGAAACATTTTGCTGTGGCAGGGAGGAACACAATTGGTTCACGTGTCATGAAATTTAACAGCAATCAAACATGGACTAGTGTGCCATCAACTGTTATCATGCAGACACAATAGTACTTTCTTGTCTAGATATCAAAGAGATAGAATAGAATCTACTATAGAGGACCATGAAACATTTAAATATATGTTTACATAGTGTGATGGTGGGCTTTTTGTTGAGTGATAACATTTATAAAAAAGGTGGTAGGAAGAAATAATCCTTAATAAAATAGATTAATGCAGCTATCTTAGCACCCCTGACATCCGCCACTGAAGATAATCCAAGACCTCACCAAATTGGGAAAAGGAAAGATTATGGTGCAAGCACAGGGCTGAATCTGGCAACTCATAGTCAATGGCCCAAATCTGTGTGTTGTTGAGACATCTTCTCCCAGCATTTTCTCTTTTTCCATCACCCCCACTGAAGATCGGCTAGAATGTTTTTAAAGTGATAAAGTGAATGTATTTTCCCCTTTTTAATTTTTAATGAATTTAATAACAAGCAAAATTATTTTTGTAAAAACTTGAAACCTGGTCCATAGAATAGTTTAAGCTATATCATGACACCCTTTCTGGATCCTGAAGTGGCAGAACGCCAGCCTCCTATAAAAGGTCTCACACAATTGGCTAGTCCGGTCCACATAATTTCCCGAATAAGGGCAGAAAAAGGCTTGCTAATTTTACTGGTTGTCCAAGCAGTGTGGATGGGTAAATTTAAATTGCATCAGAATAATGGTGATCTTAGACCGACTACCGTGGTGTCTGAGACTTTCCTTGGGTTGTGATCCTGGTAGCTGCGCTTTTGCTGCTCAAACTTAAAAAATAACACTCAATTCAAATTCGAATTGCATTTAACATACCACCAGAAGTGGTTTACACACTGCTGATAGAGAACAGATGACTGAAACCTGACAGACAACAAAAACATCTAGAAAACTCAATTCAGCTCCATCGTCACTGTCCCTGGATCAATATGTGATCTACCACAGACAGGCACAAGTCAAGAAAAACAGACACATCTGAAACCATGTCCATCTGCAGAAGGAAAAAGCATCAGAGTATATGACATGCTTGGCGATTACGTTGGTCCAGTAATAAAATACTTCCGGTCTTTCCTATCTCCTACCCTAAACAATTTTACCATCTTCCTCTCCTGATCTCCCAACCAATGTCACCCATTTTTCAAGGTATGATCTGCAACCATCTTTTACCAGGCTACTACCCTTATCATTGCTACTTCTTTTTTTACTCCATGCTCTAAGAATCTCCCACAAGCCTTCACTAACCATTATCTATTTCTCTACCTTGGTACAGGTAAAACGGTGGTGCGTGAATATATTAGTGGTTAGAGAGCGTGAAACTAGTGGAAGAAAAATGAAGAAGGGAACAAGTACAGGAGCAAAGAGATATGATACTGGATTATTTGCAATGAGGCAGAGTATCCGTGGGTGATGCTTTCAGTCAATTAATCCTACATGTACAGTGCTTAAACTGAACAGTGGACAGCCAAGCGCTTTATAATGCAAAAGCTGTAAAGTCTTCAGGAGAGACAGTGATGCCACTCAGCTGTAGATTCAACATCAATAGAAGTGTCTTCACAGCCTAGTCTCAGAGAGCATCAGACACCCTGTACTACAGCAGGGAGCCCACTATGTATGCACCATCCAGGCTAGCAGAAAGCTGTTCTCCATCAGTGAGGCCACAGAGCTTTATTTGTGTTGTACTGTGTTCAGAGTTAAAAGCACAACAAACTAATCACGTGCCATTATATTTACGCCCTTTATAAGGAGGGTGAAAAATAAATTTGCCTGTGAAGTTACGGGAAGTTTTTTTTGCATGTTCTGAAGTGTTTGAAGCTTTCTGAGTCTGTCACTGCAAAAGAAGTTTTGCAAAAAGAAACAGAGATTTCCAAGAAGTGAATTATTCTGCTACAGTGAGTTTTTGTTGAGGGTGTATTCTGCAGGACGTACCTCTGCCAAGGATTTAAAGGCATGCGGATTTCTCATTTATATGTTAGATCAATCACTATTGATATAATTCACTGTGTTTGGCATCCTTACACCATATTAGGCTTTTGTTACATGTTTCATCGCTTTCTTTATTCCCTAGAAATCTCAATAAAATATCTGGAACACAAAAAAAAGGTATGTGAGCGTCTTCAATGCTACACAACACATGCTTATAACAATTAGAATGGTGTTCTGGGGCAGCACCCTCAGAACTCCACAAACATCCCTAAAGGAGTTACTATGTAGAAGAAGCTAATTGTGCACCAGCGCAGTGGAGAGAAAAGGGATCCTTCATATGGTTGTAGATATGACGCATCCCTTTGCTTTGGAATTAACGCAGCGTGACGCAGGGAAATGGCTTGCGGCACCACGCTGTGTTAATTCCTTGTAAATAAGGCCCAACATTTTTATTGGAAGCTTACACCACAAAAAGAAGAGGAACAAAAGGAAATCTGCCACCACCTAAACGTGGCCGCCACATATTGCAAAACAAATTTTAAATTAAAAAAAATCACTAATGGGGCTGTTTTACTAGCTTTTTTTTTTAACTAAAAATCCTTGCAGGAGTGCCATGCAGTTTATTATCATTATTGTTAAGAAGACAAGATTAAATTGTGTCCTAGCTAAAAACCCGTATTGTATCAAGCTACAATATTATAATGTTATTTAAAAACTTTGTAACAAAAAATTTAACAAGCAGTGGCAAGCCAACAGTTCTGGCTTTTTTTTTTTATAATACCTGAAGCACTTCTCCGGTGGAATAAACCAATGTGTAGGTGAATGGTTAGAAGAGAGAATTCATGGATGGTTGATTAGATGAGTAAATTCAAGAACGAGTGCAGCAACATAAGGAAAAAGAAGCATTTTATGAGCAATGGGACAATTGCCACCCAAAAAATCACTAATGGGGCTGTTTTACTAGCTTTTTTTTTTTTAACTAAAAATCCTTGTAGGAGTGCCATGCAGTTTATTATCATTATTGTTAAGAAGACAAGATTAAATTGTGTCCTAGCTAAAAACCTGTATTGTATCAAGCTACAATATTATAATGTTATTTAAAAACTTTGTAACAAAAAATTTAACAAGCAGTGGCAAGCCAACAGTTCTGGCTTTTTTTTTTATAATACCTGAAGCACTTCTCCGGTGGAATAAACCAATGTGTAGGTGAATGGTTAGAAGAGAGAATTCATGGATGGTTGATTAGATGAGTAAATTCAAGAACGAGTGCAGCAACATAAGGAAAAAGAAGCATTTTATGAGCAATGGGACAATTGCCACCGTCAGCACCAAGGTCTCAGCCTTCCATTACCTCAGCCGCTCGTCTTAAGGGTGCATTTACCTTAGCACTCATTCAATCATCCTTCTTCTGGAGCGCAAAGGAATTGCATTCCAAGAACAACACCCGACACTTTGTCTCCGCAGTAATAAGCAGCCCCAGAAAGTGCCTTTTACCAGGCTAGTGCTCACATCACCCACTCACATTGAAGTGTTTACCAAGAAGATTGTTTGTTAGAGGAGATGTCAGCCAATGGCCAAAATTCAGGCGCTGGAATCAGGGCACTTGAGTTTGACCTCAACTATTGTATTTGACAAAGTTGTGTGAAGTTGTGCAATCAGTATGTGCTTCTCTTCTCTTTAATTAGCTGCAAAAAATTGCAAATATCTAGAAGCTTTTTAAATTTCAATTGTGAGCGAGTCAAGAAATTGTATTCCCTGCTGCAATGAAATGATACATACCCTCTGTGTGGCTCACACTTCCAAGGTCCATCCAAGATCAAAAGAATGAGCTAAAGTTACACAATATTTAAAACACGAAAGGGCGGCAAAACCGTGGCAGCAAGCACTATATGAACAATGAGTGAGAAGTGTTTTTTGGTAGAGTAACCCATTGGCGGCCGACAAAAAAAAATAACTGCGGGTGGGAGGAGAAAGGGGGCAATGGGAAGCACACGGGGGAGCGTGCAGCGGGGGGGGGGGGGTAAATGATCAAAAAAATAATAAATAAACCAATTACCTGGTGCAGCCGGCCACCTTGCGCTCTTCTGCTGCAGTTCCTGTCCCAGGAGTGCCTAGGACGACATCACGACTCCACATCCAGTCCCCGTACTGCTCTCAAGCATGAGAGCAGCGTGGGGATTGGTCTGCATGTGCTGCCTTGTTGCTCCACTCAAGAGAGGGTGTCTGTGCTGTTTCTCCAATACGGCTGTGGAATACAGCGGAGTTGGAGAAAACTAAATACGCGTGTGTATTTTGGCCGGCCTAGGATGGCTGGCCAAACACACATGCGCACTTAGAAGTGCACAACATTCCTCCTCCCCCCTCCAATGCCGTGGCCCCACCCCACCTGCATATGCTGGCTCAGAGCCAGCAGCTAAAAAATAAAACAATAGTAAGATATCGTTTTATTTTTCAACTGCTGGCTCTGACCCAGTGGGACGGCGCTCCTTTGCCATTGTGGAGGAGCCGCCACTGGAGTAGCCTACGGAATAGCCTCTTCTTGCTCACGCACTTCTTGGAACGTTGAAAGTAGAAGATCCAACAGATGCATCAGATTGCAGTCAGCAACAGCTGGTGGACCTTCGCAAGTAGGTCACCTCAGGATGCTATGGTAGCTCAAACTGTGGATAGGAGTGGTTTCTTGTTCAACGTATATCAGAAATATGGTCAGGGACATGGAGATGGGATCATTCATAGTGCCAGATGCACAAATACAAAGACCGCACGTAGTTTCAGAGGGTTAAAGATCACGTCGGCTACTAAAATACCAAGACCAAAGTCAGCGTCACGAAAACAAGACCACACTTAGTGCCAACGGCCTTTTCCAAGTCGAACTCAGAGCATCCTAGCCCTTTCAGTTAAGCATTCCTTGGTGTTTCAATGGGCTGGAGATCAATCAATCAATCAATCAATCAGGAGTTTGTATTGCGTGGTTACTCACCTGTGAGGGTCTCAAGGCGCTGATGAGGGTCGCAAAGCTAGGTGTTAGTTTTGAGCAAGATCAGACAGTGCAAGGTGTAAAGATCCCAGGATCCCAGTGACCCTCGCAAAGAGAGTTCAAACTGTGTCAGATCCACAAATCTCCAAAATCACGACGTCATCTGACTCTGAGTAACTCATACTCACTGACATCGAGCGTCACTTCTCTCATTCACTGGCTATAATTGATTCCCACTTTAACTACCACATGCTCACTTAGAACACACACTCACACATATGCACACTGTCACTCTCGCACAAACACAGTCTGACCCACAAGCATGCGCACAACATAAATTTAAAAGCATTGTTTTTTACTTTCCCCATCTGCCAGCACAAGTCTTGTTCCAGATCCTGGTGTTCCATTTATTATTAGACTAGCAGTGAATAATAGACTATTATTCGTAATTAGTGTCATGTAAAATGGTGAGCACAAGAGCTATCTGCCTGTGTTTTGGCACTGATTTTCCCACCTCTGAAACTAGGAGCTGCAAAACCAGTGCCAGGGGTTGTAAAGGGCAAGCCAGGAGTTGCAGCTTTGACCCCTAAATGACATCGATGCCACCCCTCATTGCGCAGCTGCAGAGGAGGAACCGCCTATGAAGATTCAGGCTCAGCAATATGGCCACCTTTTTCACTATTCTGTAAACTACAGTTTCTGGCCTCATGAGGCATGCAGTCTCTCACAAATCAACAAATTGGGTTTAAAAGTAAAAAAATCCTTCATTAGTACTTCCTGTTTTCTGTGTGCCTGTCTCTGGTCTGGAAACAGGCTCCAATCATTGCAAGCTTGCACAGCATTACAAAGAACCACAAACACAATCTTCCTTGCCTCAAAACTGATCCACAGAAAAGTGTGAGCCTCACAGAGCAGCTGTATATATCTCTGTGCACTGAGCAGCTGCACATATGGTCTGTGGTCCACACATGCAACTCCTGTCCTTACGTATCAACAGGGCCACTGGAATTATGCGATTTTGCGGCCACAGCAATTTTCGCATAATTATAGATTTCCCACATTTGCCACATTATCCATCATCTGCCGCAGAATCTGTAGATTTTAACAAAACAAAATTTTGTTTCTAGCTCAAACGGATCACAAGTTACTAAAAATACTGCAACATGTGTTGCTGCGCAGTGGAAGGTCCTTTGCAAACCTGGACTGGTCACCCTTCTGTTGCTTATTGCTATCTTTGGGTATTAAACTGGCACTAATGAGGTGCAACCAATGCCCAGATAGTGTTACCAAGTTTTAAAGTTATGAAATAATGAAGTAATACTATTACAAAAAGTGCCTCATTATGCCACATAATTTGCCTTTTCTTGCTGCATAATTTACTCAATCCTGCCACATAATTTGGTCCTCTTCTGTCACATAATTTAAGTGGCACTGCGTATCAACAACCATGTCCACTAACGTTTTCTCCGTGTGCACACTGTCGGTAGCTTTGGCTGTGACTTTCAGCTTGCACTACTTCTTGTCACCCCACAATGCCTGCGAGAACAGAAGCCGCCGCTCCCTGTTCTCCGGGAGATTTCGGAGTGTGGTCTGCACTGTAGACAACTGAGAACGTCCAATGTCATATTGCTCAGTTTCTGCCTTTCCACCTCTGACTTGTAAGGACAGGCTTCTCGAGTGAGGGATTCGAAGCGCACGAATCCTGGCTCATTTGAACAGTGTAGTCAGCATTTGCAAATAATGGATGTTAGGCAGAATCTGGCAAATAATCAGGTCTAACAATCTCTTCACCACACAAAACACCACACAAGCATACCTAGCACCGTAAGAGGGGCCACTGATGGGTGTCTGCAACAAGGTCAGCTCAGCATGCTCATGTGCCATCGTGACAGTGGGAGGTGTCCAATTCAACTATAGCCATGTGTCAGCTACACAAAGGCCAAGATCACACGAATCTTCAGAGTCACAAACATCTAAATCACAGAGTGTCAAAGTCAATGACACCAAGATCACACAGTGCCAGAGTCAAGACCACAAGCTAATGTACAGTGGTAGGCATTTAGGTTCTCGGTTTATTATCTGTAATTAAAAATCATTACAATAAAATGAAAACAGAAATATCTGTTCCTTAGAACAGCATGATGATAGAGAAAAAAGTGAGAAAGCAGGAGACGTAGTTAAAGATAGACTCTAAAAACAATTCATTAGTCCTGGCCATTTCTCATATATGACAATATTTTCATGTTTAAGACAGTATCTATACATTTTAAATTTCACACCACAACTTGTTGATTGATTTGATTCACAATGAAAACAAAATGTGGTCAATGTTGTAAAACCATGTGGCTTATATACAAGCCCCTTGCGCCACCGGTGCACCCTTTTTAATATGGGTGAAAAGAGACGCACCGGCGGCGCAAGGGCCTTGTGAATAAGTCCCCATATTCTCAAACTAACAGATGTAACAAGTTATTTCTTACACCGCACATAGTTGGACGTAAGCACAAAATAAGATCATTGGCTCATGGCTAGAACAACACAGTCTATAGTGGTTGTCACAAAACACTTTACCTTTCCATAGCCCAGCGATTCAGACAAAGGAAACTAAAACAAAATGAAATGAAAGAACTGCCTTTTGATAAGCCACCCCCCAACCACCCACCACGACTACGGGGACTCCACCAAGTGTGCGGTAGCCCTTTTGTGATTCGCCACCATAGTGTCAGCGGACACGACCAATCGAGACTCAGAGCTCTCCAAGAGTCCAATCATGGAGCTTGACACACGTCAGCTCAGCTTACTCACCTAGTGCTCTACTGTGCTGTGCAGACATGTCAGATTAAACTAGAATCATATGTAGTCTTGGATTCACAGATGCCAAGATCACACACTGTATTGGCATCAAAAGCTGGAGCACACATCTTTAGTAAATATAGTGGCAGCCATGATGGAAGGACCTGCCTGAATGGAGAGTATTTGAGCAAGACATTCCATAGTTTTCTAGTTGCCCGTGCCAGTTGAGCACAAATATTATAACCAAGCTATTTGTGAAATAAACGTGTGACGGAGACACACAGATGCTCTGTGAAGAGCATATGGCCATGTAGTTCCATTTACAGGCAAGGATGCTCGTGAACTGTTTCTACCTACTTGCAGACTTGCACCAATTAGAACCAATGTCTGCATTCCGGGGCAGACACACCTAGAAAGTGGAATCATGAATGAAAAATTGTTTTAACTTGACATATCCTAGCAACAAATGGGTTATGAATCTTTCCATTGGGCATCATAGCAGGGTGAATCATTTGAATAAAAATAGGGTAAGCAGGCCATATACCACGACGTAGAAAATACATTTAAACATGGAATCTGAAATCCTACATGATTCCAACAACTTGGAATGTTTTATTTGTTTCATTTTGTAACTAGCATCCAGCCAACTAATACTGCTGCAAAGCAACAAACTGGTGCACTTTTCTGTTCAGCAGTAAACCTGTGAATAATAAAGTGGGGTGCAGTGTAAAGTACTTATTCTTCACTGCTCGCACATCATTAAACTGGGTTTAGAGAAACAGAATGTGTGTGTGCGTGTGGGTGTGTGCGCGCGTGCCTATACTTCATACTGGGGTGAGGGGTACACCTTACAATAAACGGTGCACCACTTTCAAAATGTGCAGCCAGCCTGCTACCTTACCAACACCAGACAGTTGTAACACACAGCAACAAACACTTACTTATTAGAATATTGGAATGTTGAGCACCCCGTTGAAGACAATGGAGTGCTCCGGGCTTCTAATGGCTGGTAGAAGCCTAAAGCATCAACATTCCAATGTCCGTTCACAGCTGTTGTGTGAACAAAGGCCTCACGGAACCTGAGGGGATTTCAACGCCCTCGGGCTTGTGAGGCCTTTGTTTTACAAATTAGAACTTTCTGCCCTCTAGCGGGTGGAATGTTCTAATAGCCTTAGAGACCCTCCATAGCGGGCTCTACTGGCCATTAAAGGTCCCCTCCCTTGTTAAAGGCCCTCACCTTTAACCCTGGAGTGGGCCTTTAATGGCCGGTAGAGCCCGCTACGGTGAACTCTAAGGCTATATTGAATGTTTTAGAATGATGTGCAGATGTCAAAGAGAAATTGTTAGGACTGATTATTTGCCAAACTCTGGCTAACGTCCATCATTTACAAATGCTGCTTTCACTGATGAGTCAGGATTCGTGCGCTTCGAAGCCCTCACTCGAGAAGCCTGTCATTATAAGTCAGAGATGGAAAGGAAGAAACTGAACAAGATGTAGTTGAACGTTCTCAGTTGTCTACAGGGCAGACCGTACTCTGAAATCTCCTGGAGAGATGAGAGCGGCTGCTTCTGCTCTCATGTCGAGGAGTGGGGTGACACGAAGCAGTGCAGGCTGACAGTCACAGCTGAAACCGCTGACAGTGTGTACAGTACACGGAGAATAAATTGGTGAACATGGTTGTTGATACATAAGGATAGGAGTTGCACGTGAGGAAAAGGGACTGATACGTGCAGATGCTCAGTGCATGGGGGTGCTTAATTTGTAAATCAAAAATAATTGAAAAAACTCTTGTCAGGAGGCCCCTGAAGCTTGCACCACCCATTTCCCCTGCTATGTGCCAATGATAACACAACTACTAACCATCACACTCCTTCAAATGTGACAAATCAGACTATTTCAAGCCCCCAAATCGATACGAATGGCTTGGGCGGCAGGTAATAGTACATTTTTAATGTATATTGAATTAATAATTAACTGTTGTTGTGGTCAATTAGTCAGACAGCGCCACCTTGTGGCAGACTGTCGCATGCGCCGGTGTTGACAATTTAAATTGCCGAGCACAGGAAACCACCAGCTCAAATTAAGCATTGATGCACGGAGATATAAACTGCTCTGTGAAGCACACGCTTTTCTGTGGGCCAGTTTGGAGGCAAGGAAGATTGTGTATGTGATATTTATAATGATGTGCCATCTTGCAACAATTATAGCCAGTTTCCGGACCAGAGACAGGCACATGTAAAAAACCGGAAGCACTAATTAAGGATTTTTTTACTTTTGTGTTTACTTTATTGATTTGTAAGGGACCACACGCATCATGAGGCCAGAAACGTTTGCTTACAGAATAGTGAAAGGAGTGGACATGTCGCTGAGCCTGAATCCTCATAGGAGGTTCCTCCTTTGCAGCTGAAGAGGGGTGGCATCAATGTCATTTAGGGGTCACTTGGGGTCGAAGCTGCAACTCCTGGCTTGCTCTTTGCGACCCCTGGCACTGGCTTTGCGTCTCCTTGCTTCAGAGGTGTCAACATCAGTACCAAAACACAGGGGCAGATAGTTCTTGTGCCCACCATTTTATAGGACATTAATTACGAATAATAGTCTATTATTCTCTACTAGAGTAATAAAAATGGACCACCAGGATCTGGACCAAGATTTGTGCTGACAGATGAGGAAAGTAAAAATGCTTTTAAATTTATGTTGTGTGCTTGTTTGTGGGTCTGACTTTGTTTGTGTGAGAGTGAAAGTGTGCATATGTGTGAGTGTGTGTATCTAAGTGAGCATGTGGTAGTGAAAGTAAATGAGAATCAATGACATCTAGTGAGTGAGAGTAAGTGAGACTGGATGTCAGTGAGTATGAGTTACTTAGAGTGAGTAATAATGAGTGAGCAAGTAAGAGTGACTGCAAGTGCGTGACACTGTGTGATTAAGAATGAATGCATGAGGGAGTGTGAGTGAGAATGAGTGAGGGTGAGGGTGAGTGACAAGTGAGCGAGTGTAACTGATTGAGAATGAGTGTGGGTGAGTGAGAATAAGTTCAAGTGAGAGAGTCTGAGATAGTATGAGTGAATGTAAGCACAAGTGAGAGTGAGTGAGATAGTATGAGTGAGTGAGAGTGAATGTGAGTGAATGCACATGAGAGTAAATGAGTGTGAATGAATGAGAGTAAGTGAGAATGAGTGAGGTTGTGGGAGGGAAGTAAGAGTTAGTGCAAGTGAATGAGTAAGTACTAGTTAGTCACAGTAAGAAGGAGTGAAAAGCAGTGTGAATGAGTGAGAAGGAGTGAGTGATAATGCGTGAGTGCAACAGTGAGAATTAGTGTAAGTGAGTGAATGTAAGTGAGCATGATAAAAATGTGATGGTGTGGTTGAGAGTTTTCCACTGGCCTTGGCATAGTGAAGATAATTCTTGGAATGGACATTGGGGGTAAAGCCACATTACAGACACTGGATGTAGAGGGCTCTCTCTCTTTTTCTTTTAACAGTTGGTTTTTAAACCGCTATTTTGATGTATGTCCTTTTAGCATTTACTTGTCAGTAGCCAATTATACATTGTGCTTGCCAGGTATATGGGGGTTCTGTTGTAATGAAGGTAAATACATTGTACAATAAAAAATTTCATCTCTCTATCTTCGATTTTATTTTATTTTACTTGAGGAAACTCTAGCCAAAATGTTGGTAGCACATTTGAGGCAATTCTTATCAAAAGGGAAGACAACTATGACGTATGGAAGGAGGCAACCATGACAAAATGGTGGCCCTGATACATTGGAGGCAATTTTTGATAAAAGGATCTTTCATGGTATATGCACGGCATAAAGAGCAAAATTCTGGCACAGGCATATTGAATGTAATTTTTGGCATAAGGGGCATCCGTTACATTATGCTGACCCTGGTACCCTGGTACAGCGGAAGTGTTTTTTGACATATGGATGCACACTTAGAACATTTTTTTAAAAATGGGATCAGCTATTTACCACTAAATTTACCTTTGTGAAGAGGCTCCAATATTTTTAATTATGTGATGTATAAAGAAGTAAAGACTATGATGGTTTATCATGTTATTTTAAATATGCACTATTTAAATTTAGGATTGAAGGAGCTGCAACCCTCCAAATCAATATCTTTTGTGACATAACAGAAAATGAATTTTTTTTGTATACAATGGCATCTGTTTTCCTTCTTGCATACTGCCACTTTCACATATGTGGGGTAATATGATTTCTACTCAGAACTGATTGTGTAAAATATAACGTTAACACAAAAACAAATTGTGTGATGCTCTCCTACAGCTTCAGCAACACCCAAAAATCATTTCGCATTACAAGCTGCAAACCAGTTGCGGTTGGAGCAAGTAAGAGCGGTGGGGCGGGGTGGGGGGGGGTGAGTCGACAGACAATGACGAGGGAAAATAAAATTTAAACAAAAGAAAACCACTTACCTTGCGCTCACGCATCGCCGAGTTGGCGATACGGCGAGCGCAAGGTAAGTATTTTTCTTTTTTTTAAATTTTATTTTCCCTCGTCGTCGTATGTCGACTCACCCCACCTGCCCTGACCCACCGCTCTTACCTGCCCTAGCTGCAACTGACGTGAGGTCATTATTTAGGAGGTCATCATGAACGAGGTACAAATGGTGAAGACCGGTAGAATGCCTCTGTAAATTACCATGAAAAGAAATGGTAGTAGTCACTTACTCCCTTTCCTCCTCACACTCACATAAGCGATGTCTGTGGCAGACATTTGTTTTTGGGACTTGCTGGAACAACAGTTCTGCTAGTTATTTTCCAAGATACCACCTAAACGAAGCAGAAATGGGGCAAACTCGCCATTCTTACTGGTCTATTTGAATAATTATTGCTGTGCTCTACATAGACACCATTGTGTTTCCTTTATGTTACTTGATGACTTCTTAAAGGGCTGGTCTTTTCCCTCCCTTTGATATATTATTTTAGCTCCGCAGCAGGTGCATGAGACCACTAAACTACAGTGCTTTTAATTTGTCCTCAACTGCGGGGTAAGATTCAGTGTCAGATCCTAACCTCTGTTTAGAAGCCTTGAGATCTTATTAGGGTATATTACTTACAAAGCACTACACAAAATAAGATGTTCCCAGTAAGGCAAAAGAATGAGGGACTCCATTCTAATATTTGGTTTTGATAAACTAAAGAAATATGTTTGAATATCATATTATTGAGTTACTAGTAGAGACATCCAGCAAATATTCAGCGATGACAGGTTTTCAGTTTCCTTACGAATAAAGCGGCACTTTTTGCCGCTAAAGCGGCGATATTTCTATCGCCCTATCAGCAAGCTGTCGCTAACAGGTGTTAGCGACAGCTTTTAGGCGATAGCGACTGGTTTGGGTGCCGCTTTGCATGTCAACGATATTTATCGCTAATGACATGCAAAGGAGGCGTTCCCAACCTAACAGCGACTGAAAGCAGTCGCTAACATCGCTATCGCCTATTAGCAATAACCGCGAAGCGATAAAAAAACGCGCGCTAACCGCGATTAGCGCTGGTTTTTTAGAACTGGTAAAAACATGACTTAACAATAATAGTCAATGGGAGGTGGATTGTAAGGTTAAGTCCCCAGCATTAGCGCGGGGATTCTATCGCTGGATTTCTCGCGTTATTGCTGGGTTTCGCTACTATCGCTGGATATTTTATCGCATTGGAGATAAACCTTGCTAATAGCATGTTATCTCCGCGGTAATATCCAGCGATAGCCGGCGATAGAAAAACGTGCGCTAAGCAAGCTTTGCGATAATTTTTGCAGGTTCTTGCTAATATGCCCCAAAGTTTACAAGGGACACATTTAGAGAGAGAAAATGTAATGCACATGGTTACATTACACAATTAATATATATTTGTCATCATTTACTTCAAATATGTGAAAGATGTATTGGTTGATAAGTGGAAAGCTGGGTCATGCAAATTTCCCATTAAAGGTGTCTGCACAGGCGTGTATTCACTCTGCATGTACTAACTCTGGGTAAAACTGCAGTGGAGTTAGATGCCAACGATTCTGTGTGTGGGTCTATTATTCTGCATGGGCACCGAACAGCAGCAGCATTGACTACACTCTGCACTGTTAGGCATAGGGCCGACTGATTTAACCAATACAGGGCTAGCAGTTAAAATCCGCAATGCATTCTGGGAGTTGTATTCTTCAGTCTCTTTCATCGAAATCGATAGGGTAAACACAAGTAACAGCGGCAGGACTGGAAGCGGGAGGCCCTGCCTAGGTCCATGCAGAGCATAGCACAGTTGTAAATGTGCTGAATCAGTGAATGTGCCTCTGTGACACATGTACACATGTAGTGTAATCACCGTTTAGGTGGCGCTCAAATAGATCACGTGTGCTATGATCATTCCATCTCCGAATGTGGCCTTTGTGCAAGCCCATGTAGTCATTTTAAAGTGTTGCATGAGCTAACAATGTCATAGCAAGTGCACTGTTTGAAACTTCACAGTTACTGTGAGATATGTAGATGTGAAAAAATGTTATTGGGCAATTATTCATGCAGTTTCACTAAAACCACACTTCCACCCCTCGATACCTGGCAAATAAACTTAAAATCTCTGGCGGCTCTAGATGCTGAAAACTTACTGCTCGAGCCCCCTACTTTCAAAACTGAAAGATCTATGGCTCAATCCTTCTCAGGCAATGCGGTTAGAATCTGGAACTCGCTTCCTCCATTACTCCGAACCACCACCTCTACCCGGACTTTCAAAACAGACCTCAAATCTCTTCTCTTCCAAAGACACTTCCAGAATTAATACATCCCTTTTAATGTCCCTCAAGGTCGCTTGGCATTTACCTGAGCCCAACGTTGTAAATATGTATTCTATACCTGTACTAACCTAATGTTTGTGGTTTTTTTTTGTGATTGCCACCCCTTATTTTATTTTACTTTTTCAACTATCCCGATTGTACCTGTAACGTGTAAGTATGTAAATCTCCTTATGTAACGTACTTGGTTCTATTATAAAGCGCTCTGACACCTTTGGGTAAAGTCCGCGCTATAGAAAAATGCATTCAATTAAAAAATAATCCAATTTGTCATCATGTCCCCTGTCGTGCCAATGCATGAGCTTCACCATAGCTAACATTTGCACGTTGGATATTCACCACCACCACTGCTGATGTGTACTCAAAATGACTTTGAGCCATAATATTTCAAGACAAGTGAAGTCAGACAGATTCACGCATTTACAGCTGTGCAAAGTGCAAACTGAACAGTGGCTTTTGCTTTTGACGTACTTATCGAGCAGTGCCGCTATATCGTACAAACGTGCAAAAAAGATGGCTGACCAAGTGCAAGCAATTGCTGCAACATATAATCATGAATGTTGGCGCCAAAACAACTAATGTAAATGTGAGCATAGAAATAGACACCATCATCTTTTATCAGAGTAGAGCTTTCCATAGTATTGTGGTGTAATAAAGCCCTGCCAAGGTGGTACAATCTGGCAATGCCAGGTGGGGAGCCAGAGATGGCACATGGCACAAAATTCTGTTTAGTTGCAACTGCCTCTTTCACCATATTTTTTTTACGTTTCATCTTGGCTCATATTCATAAAACTACAGTTCCATGATACACTACTGAGCATGGGCGTCAATTCACTAAAATGTAGGGGTATCACATAATCACACATTGCCCCAACGACATCACAGGAAATGACACATGATCTTGACACCGAATCTTCCTAGTGATGTCATATGATCTTAATCCTGATGACAACACAATAACTGATATTGCAGAAGTTAAGAGCCTCTTAAGCGCACAATTTTATAATAAAAGAACCGTTGCTAACACAGATAAAAATCTATTTTATATACAACATACATTTTAAATAGGGAGCTGACATGATAGGAACATTTACAATACACATTTCTATTTTTTATTGCATGAAAAATTATGTGTTTGTTTGAAGAGGAGAATATATAGTGCCACAAAAACATAAAAAACACCAGGAAGCCAAATTATTTTTTTACCACAAACTGTCAGGATATAATGGTTTCCCTAGGTATATCCCAAAAATAAAATGCACAAAATAAAATAAAAGATTTAAAAAACAATAATGGTTTTGTCCATGTGTATTTCTTCAAGTAGACCATATACTGAATGTGAACCTAGTTATTGACATAAATGAAGCCTTAGCACTGTATCCATTTTTATTAGCATCATTTATAAGGCATTGTCATTTATTAAACACAGAGGTGACATTTCGATTTGAACACATTTTAACATTTTCCATGTGTTTGCAATAATAAAACTTGGCAACATCTTGTTTAAAAAAATATATTTTTTATTTAATTTCTTTAGTTTATTTGGGAGTGTTTGCTTTGAACTGCTACATATTTTGAGAGATAAGGGCTTAGGGGCCCATTACGATACCCGGCGTAAATAAATCCGCCAGGCATGGAAGCGGCAAAAATCCGCCCGCACACACCGCCTGAACACCGACCACGCCATTACGATTACACAAACCGAAAACCGCCATCGGCGGAAAAATCACACAAAATACCGCCCGCCATCGTCCGAGTCGGAGTCAAACCGCCCGCCACGGACGGAAACACGCACGACAACACAAAACCGCCCGCCCTCACGGCCGACACACCGCACGTGAAATTACGATCGCACCGCCATGAGCGCGGAAAAACCACAAATATACCGCCCGCCAGCGCAAACAACGCCGATGAGAATCGACACGGCAGAAGCCATGGCGCCAACGTACCTGCACAGAAACCATCCGCACACAAAACCAATAGCACACAACATGGCCAACAAGTCCACACAGCAAGGCACGCACAAATACACAAGCACAGTACACATCCCGAAAACACCCCCCGGACAAACAAAAAATACAAAGGCCAGAACCCCAGACACAACACACCTGAAAACAACAGACCATGAGGACACACCCACATAGGTGAGTACAAAAGCAGCACTCCCACAGACCACAACCCCTTGCTACATTGCAAACCAGAGAGGAGAGGAGAGGACACAGTGACACAGCAAGGACAGCAGCACACCACAGAAACGCACACATCACAACCACCACCACCACCACCACCACCACCACCACCACACCCCGGCACCACAAACCCTCTGCACATTACACAACACACACCGCACCAGCACCACAAACACCATGGCACCACAAAGGATGCCCAAGTTCACGCCCATGGAGCTGACGGTCATGGTCGACGAGATCATCAAGGTGTACCCACAAATCTATGGGAACATGGTCCAGCACACACCACTAGCCACCAGAAACAGAATGTGGAACCGGATCGTAGACCAGGTCAATGCAGTCGGGACCCTGCCCAGGAACAGAGTCGAGATTAACAAACGTTGGAATGACGTCAAGAGCCTGGTCAAGAAGAAGGAGGGCAAAAACAGAGAGCTGGCTGCCGTCACTGGCGGAGGGAATCCCGCGCTCTTTAAGACCTTCAAAGCGTGGGAGGAGAAGGTGCGAGTCGTAATACATCCGGAGATCCTCGCCGGATTAGCAGGGGGAGTGGAGGCTGGTAAGTACAAACTAATGTATACCAGCACACCGCTATGTACTCACATGCGCAACTACCATGCCACAGCTCCCAGGGACAAACACCCCCATGTCCAGCACACAATACACAACACATCACACACACATGCAACAGACACTACCACACACAGCCCAAACCGAACAACTGTAAGATGCGTGGGGACATGTGTACACTCAGCCAGCCACGTCACCACCAACAGGTCCCCAAATATGCCAGAAGCGCCACAACGAGCACCCACCACACCCATGTGTCCGCCACAGCTGCACTAACCGACAAGTAACAGGTAAGTGGCAGGAACACAAAGTGCAGTGGGTGGGAGGGTGGACAGCCCAAGTACAACACACACCAGGCCCCAGTCCCACAGCACAGCAAGGAGGAGCATCCCCCACACCCCACAGCCACGTGTCAGCCACCGCAGTGCACAACGACAGCCGAAAGGCAGACATCACGGTCCACAGCAATCGGTGTCAGTGGGTGTCCAGCCACCCCCACGACCCACAACACCCCCCCACCCCCACAGACCTGCAACATGGAGCACCCCCGCTTAGAGCCATGTGGCATCCAGTACAGTGCACGCACGAACAACTTGCAGGTGGGAAACTGGACAGGGCTGGATTACTGGAGGCATGAGGACCATGACACGACCAACACATGGGACATGTCACGTAGCAGACGAACACGCAGCACCGCCCACCGTCACGAACAAGTGAACAATGTGCACACGGACATGAACAACAGACTCACACCCCACATGACCAATCACAGACATAGCAACACCCAAGGAGCCACGTCTGCATGCACAAGCCACACTGAATATAGTCCCACACGGCAGCCACTGTGCAACTCATCACACACAACCGAAACACCATTGAAGTCCTGTCCATGTAGCCCCTACTGCCTGTCAACCACACACCCCACAACTACGCCTATGTAAGACAAACAACACTAGACGCAACAGAGCGGAACAACAGAAATGCACACGAACACCACTGAACCCATCAAATTCACAGACACACCATGCACATACAACATACCATCCATCCCATCCGTCAGCCCCAGTCTCATGAAAGGCATGTCATCCGCACAGCTGCCACACATACAGCAGTCACGCTAAGACACATGCCCATGACCAACCATGTGCCAGAAGTCAATTAAGCGCACGACACACTGTGAGCAACAACACACAACATGGGCCACACCCCCCCGAGCACTGCAGTGATGCACATGGCACAGGGCAGCACGCACACCAAGGAGATGGGACAACTGCAATACGTTGGCTGGCACACAACTATCACTCACTCATAACGATGCGTCCAATGCCATGTCCAGTAATCACAACAGACAGCAAATATGCAGGCCATGTCAAGCATGCACACACCTCAAACCATGCACTGTCATGCTGCCACAACACATGTCACGTTCGGCACCCATGGCTCACAGCATGTACCCCAAAAGCATATCCCCTCCCAAATGCGAATCTGGGGCATGGCCCCCATGTTGCCATATGCGTTCCTAAGCGTTCCATTTGAACCCCAAAAGCATATACCCTCCCAAATGCGAATCTGGGGCATGGCCCCCATGTTGCCATATGCGTTCCTAAGCGTTCCATGTGAACCCCAAAAGCAAAGTACAAACCAGACCCATGATGGGCCAGGAGCCCACATACACCAGAGTCACAATGAGTAGGGGCACAGCAACACACCCATCGGCATGGCCAATCCCTCCCATGCCACATGTGCACAGCACACAGTCCCATTGCCTAGCACACACAACTACAGATGCCACAGCCACACACTCGCCTCCGGGAAACCCATGTACGAGATTGCACGAACTGCCAATGTCAGACGACAAATACATACTTCGCCAGGTGCAACACAATAACAAATCTCATTCTCTCCACAGGTGACGAACTGCCGGATGCTGGGGATGGAGACAGCAGCCAGCACAGCCAGCCCACAAGCCCCCAACGAGGACACACGGATCTGGAGGATCTGTCATCCTCTTCGGACACGGACCACCAAGCAGGCCCATCTGGCGTGGCAGGGCCCAGCCGCTCCCCAGGACCCCTCCTACCCACCAACCCATCATCCAGGGATGCTGAACAGTCCCAGCCCCCTGCTGCCACTGTCGTTGCGGCCACACCCACGGTCATTGCGGCCACTACCACTGCCGCAACCGCCACCATCGCCGCACCGACCACCACCGCCACCACCACCACCACCACGTCTTCGCTGGCACCAGCCCCAGCGCAGGTGGTGGCCCGGCCGACTGGATCCACCCTGGGAGCCACAGCGAGGACCGTGGTGTGCAATGTGGCTAGTGGGCAGGCCGGTGGCAGCAGGACTGGTAGGAGGAGCAGGGTCAGGGAAACGCCAGCCTCCCCTGGGAGCCATGCCCTGCCTCAACTGGCCAGAGTCCTTGGGGCCTACGAAGAGGCCCAAGGACAATGGGCCAGGTCTGCTACAGACACGCGGGAGGTGCTGGGGGTGCTGAGGTCCATGGACGCCCATATGGGCCAATTCGTGTCCCGTATGGACCAACTCGTGGACCTCATGGGCCAGCTGGTGGTGGCGGTGGGGTCACAGGCAAGGCCAGCAACACCACCTCCGCCACCACCTGCTAGGGCGCAGGGTCGGGCAGCAGTGTCCACTTCCCCTGCGTCCACAGCCAGTGAGCACACCTCACCCACCACCAGCAGGTCGCCACCACACACCCCCCTCCCAAACGTGGAAGGGGCCGTCCGAAGAGGAAACAGATCTCCCGGGAGGACTTCGCACGCTCCAGTCGCAAGTGCGGCAGCCAGCCAGCCTTCCGCCAGCCTTCCTTGACCAGCCACTGCATTGACTTGCTCTACGATCCCACTCCACACAGCCATCTGGATGGCATGTGTGTGTTGGACTATGGACATAGAACCAGTGGGTACACCCTGAGCTTCACGCAGCCATGACCGACAGCTCATTGTCACTGCACGCACCACTTTTGTCATCACCTTACACACAATCACATGTCACAGTTTGTAATAAATGCACCTTTTTCACTAACTGCTGTTTGTGCCCTGTGTTTTATTTGTACGGAATACAACGGCCACCTTGGGCGGAAAGGCACCTGATGCGTGGCATGGCAATGGAATCCGGAGGGCCTGTAGGGACCTAGGGGTGGGAGACAGAACAGGAGCACATTCAATGAGTGTGTCACACACCCATCACACAGTACATGTCAACAACTACAAGCAATGTACACACATCGCACAGAGCAATAGGGCACAATGCCACAGTCACCAACAGTGGCATACTACCCTGGCCATGGAGCGTTGACACACTGCACGCAGTGAACATACGGCCACCCTGACACAGCACACACACACCTGCACAGATACAGACACATCATCCGTCGTACATGGACACTCACCGTCAAGTGAAGTAGCGGGCGATGAGCTGCTGGCGCACATTCCCAGCTTCCTCCTCTCCGCTGTCCACCTCACTCGAGCTGTCCTGGTCTGCGGGCTGGGGCCCTGGTTGATCTCCGTCATCCACAATGAGGGGGATCTGCTTCCGAATGGCCAGATTGTGCAGCATGCAGCACGCCACCACTATCTGGCACACCTTCTGTGGGGAGTACGCCAGTGCACCCCCGGTGAGGTCCAGGCACCTGAACCTGGACTTGAGGAGGCCAAAGGTACGCTCGACCACACGTCTGGTCCTCCCATGTGCCTCATTGTATCGATCGTCTGCTGGGGTGCGAGGATTCCTCAATGGACTGAGCAGCCATGCCCCATTCGGATACGCAGAGTCACCTGGGTGTGAGGGACACAGAGAACCGTTGCTATTCCAACTGGACAGGGGACAGCATCGCACAACCAGCACGCTACACCACTCCACATACTCACCGACAATACAGCCACGATCCTGTTGCAGATTGGCCATCAGTCGTGGCAAGATGCTGTTGCGCATTATGTGTGCGTCATGGGCCGAGCCTGGGAACTTTGCACACACGTGGGTGATCACCATGTCCGCAAGGCACACCACTTGCACATTCAGGAAGTGCGTGTGCTTCCTGTTGCGGTACAGGTGCTCAGTGGCCTGTGGTGGAACAAGGCCAACATGTGTGCAGTCAATGGCTCCCACAACGTGTGGGATTCTGCCAAGGGCATAGAATGCACCCTTCACTGCCGCCAATTCACGAGCCCTGGGGAATCTGATGTACCTGTTCCGGTACAGCATCATGGCTGCCAGTACATCCCTCAGCACCTTGCTGAACATGGGCTGGGACATCCCTCCTCCACTGCCCACTGTGTGCTGGAATGACCCAGTGGCGAAGAAATGCATGGCGGCCATCACCTTAGCCGTGGGGGTGACAGCAGTCGGATACACCCTGCGGGGACGGAGATGGGGCTCTAACATGGCACACAGTCGATGCAGGGTTGGCCTGTCCAGCCGAAACTTCCTTATGACCTCAGTATCCTCCATGTCCGCCAGCAATTGGTATGGGCGGTCAATGTTCGGTCTCCGCCTAGGGTTACAATGGCAGAGGACACATGTCAAAGCAACACGGCACATAGCAATTTCGCATACACATCACTGACATGACTGAGCAAGCACATGAGCCACAGCCCAGCTGTCAAGCTGGGACGGCACGGCCACAATACACTTACACAGGTCTCCCAACAATGGCAATGGCAAGTGAGACATACCACTGCCATGTGCATGCACATGGGGATCCAGGCCCCAATGACTTGCGGGGCGTGCTGATGGGGACTGACTGCATATTCGTCAAGCGGCAACGCCACGGCAACATGAGTGTCTGCTGAGCATGGAACTGCTTCCGAGGCTGGATGAGTATGGCACACGACGACGACGATGTGGGCACGGGCTGAGCGGCCAATACAAGTGGGACCTGTGGCACGAGGGGATATGAGACAGTAGTAGGTGTCAGCACTGCACCCTATGTACAGCACTGTACGGATCACAGCTCCCGAAACATTGACTGGTGTCCACATTGACAGCCCCATGCCAAGACGGCTGTGTGCTTGCAGTCACACGTCACAGGTGAGAGGTTACATTGCACGTGCCAGGTGGCAGACGTACATAGTGGGAGCTGGCATGTGTGTGCATGTGTCTCCTGTTCAGGATCCACCAGATGGGCGCTGACTCTGTACTGACCATTGGACACAGCATGTTCCGTGGAAGGCTTGTGTGTGTGGGATGGTGGCACTGGATGTGCCTCCGTTGGGTGGGGGGCCATGCACAGGGCGGGTACGTCGATGATTGCGCATTGTTGGTCACGGTGGGTGCACCAACTAAGATGTGTTGCCCTGTGTTCAATTCCTATGTCCGCATGATGATGGACTGTGGATGTGGGCAGACTACACATTGGTCGATGTGCTGTCTATGTGCATGTGCCTTCACACCAGGCACAGCTGCCCCTGCACATTTGACCCCTGCTGGACTCGCTGCTGGGTCTGTGGAGCTGATGCACCTTCTGCGCGTGGGGCGGACAGCTCTCCTCACTTCCCTCATTGCGCATGTCATGTCTTTGCCGCAGGTGACATGGATCATGGAGGGCCCACATGTACGCGTGGGTAGGCTACACATGATTGTTCACTGGTCGCCACCCCCAGTCAGTGTTTCGAATGGGAAGGTTGTCGTGCTGGTGGTATGTTCGATGTGGCGGATGGGCGGGCCTAGGTGCGGGCTTACATTCCGGACATGGGGGGTAGTTGGATTGGCGACTAGTTGCAGTACACACGGGACATGTCTCTTCCTTTCCACATCTGGGTCATCCCTTGTACTAACTGACAGTGATACAGTCATCTTCGCCCCAGCCCTCATGTCGTCCCCTCGCCCCCCAATATGCATGCTCACCTGCGAGGCTAGCGCTTGCACAGGCAGCCCCAAGCTCGCACCAGAGAGGGCAAGGAGTGTATGTGTGGGTCCAGGGTATGATGTGTGGCGGGACGCCGTCCACCTGCGTGGTGCCCCAAATGGAGACCCGGCCTGCATGGACTATGCATCACAGTCTTCGCCTTCCGGATCCGCCACCTGCGACACCCAGTGGCTGTGGCTGCCCTTGCGGCCATGCCGCGTCCGTCTGTGGCTGATGGCCCACACATTCACTCTTTGGCCTCTCTGGGGAGGGCTCGGGGGTGGTGGCGCACGCGCTTGCACTTAGTCGCAATGGCATGTGGCGTGGTTGGTATGATGGGCAATGGATGGGATGGTGCGAGCCACCTCCCGTGACGTCAGTGCTGCTCGTGCTGTGGTGCGTCCCCCTACACTTCCATCTGACTTGTGCCATGCTAGACGTTGAGGTTCTATTGCCTGCGTGATATGACCAGGAGGAGCGCGAGGAGACCTCTCACACACCATGCTCCACTGCCATCCCGTGCCCTGTATCGCCTGTGCGGATTGCCTATGTTGGGGTTACACCTGGTCGACTGGGGCTGTGTGTGCCTTGTCAAGGGGCATGGTGGGCGCACAACAGGATCCAGCTTGTCCACAGAGGGTGGGCTGAGGTGCGCCTGGTACCGCTTTGTACGTGTGCCCGGCTGCTGTGCACACACGTGTTCACTCCCCCCGACAGGTGTCCTCTCACAATGCCCAGGGAAGCGGTGGTGTACTGTTCATGACCCCTCCCAACACGGCGTGCTCCAACTTGGCATGTGCGCATCTACCCGTCGCACCCACCCACCTGAGCACTGCGTCCATACGACTTCACACGACACATGTGTGTCTTCCACAGTAGTGCTACTCATTTGCGTTGACATCCAATACCAGTGGACTACATGGTCATGTCACGACTGCCGTGTACTTCACATACTCTCATCCTCTCTCATTCGTACTTGTGAAATGAGTCAGCGGAGACAGTTTTGGTTTCAAACATTATATTGAGTCTTCTGTCCTCTGTGATGCAGTATAGTGGACACTACTGGCAGCGGAATACATGTTGAGGATATACTGAGCATGATTACAAATGGGATAGGGTGTGGGGTAACATCTGCTTGGCCAAGGCTGTGCTAATGTACATTTACGTATAGCTGCGGAGCTGCGGACTTTGACACAGACGGTATACATGTAGCCTACCAGACCGCTCGGCATCATGGGCACAGTCCATCTCAGTTCCATGTGACAGGTTTGCTGCGGTTGTTCCTCATGCACGCGTGCATGTGAGATGACATCAGGGCATGTGCTTGCGTGCATGCAGCGGCGTGCCACTTGTTGTTGCACTGTGGTGGTTACTGGACATGTCACAGTCACTGGGGTCATGTTGTTGTTGTATGCACTTGTCGTCCATGCAAAGGTCCTGGTATGGGATTCCCGGGGCGGGGGTGGGAGGGGTGCAGCACCCACAGACTCCAGGCGACCTATTCATGTCCACTGAGCGGTGTGTGTGTCCATGTGCGCTGGATCCATGTCGTGTCCTGGTTGTTCGTGCAGTTCCGTCCATGTGGGTGCGATACACAGAGCCCATGCCACTGCCTCCCACGATGCATGCGGTGTTCCTGGATGTGATGGGGAACAGTGTGCATGTCCCGGTCATATCCGATGTCATGGCGATGTCGTTGATGGTGTGGTTACAGTTGCCGGTCGTTTGGTATGGCTGTTGTGGTGGTGACTGGCCAGTCCGTGCGGAAGCTGAGCATGGGTGCGGGGTTGGACTTCATAGGTCACTCGGGGAACCTGCGTTGTGGTCCGACGTATTTACAGGTTGTCAGGTATGCGATGCCGTCCAGCAGGGCTTCCATGTCATTGGTGGTGTACATGTTTGCCAGCCAATGAAGCGGATGGTGGCTCTCAAGGTGTTGTTCGTAGGTTGTCCCTTGGAGGACCATGATGGGGCATGCTGGGTGACATTCGATGTAGCTGTTCTCGATGATCCGTCGTGTGGAGGCACAGTGGTCCCATTTCAGTGCGGGTGCGATGTTGGCCACATACGCCATGCCCCCATAGGCAGAGCAGGCCCTGTCGTGTGCGTCCAGAGGGAGGAGTAGTGGTAGCAGGTCCGCCTTCAGACATGCCGGGTTGGAGAGGCATATCTCGACGGGATGCTGGTAGGGACACCTCCGACAGTAGAAGACGGGCATGACGCAGCTGAACAATGTGATGCGGTAAGTCAGTCGGTAACTTACGTTCAGCAGGGACAGGAGATCGCATCCCAATGTATGTATCGTGTTGGTTTTGTACAGCTTGAGCTGTTCGGCGTAGTTGGGTAGGTGTGTTGCGGTTGCCATTTCGCAGCGGTTCGTTGAGGTGGCGTGCTCCGGCTGTGTGTGCAGTCTGCAATGTGCACGCTCCGGGGTTGCTGTGAGCTCTGTGTAGTCGTAGGGAGACAGGACTTGTGTTCTGTTGGCTTGTTTGGAGGACACGGGCCCTCTTCCCACATGCTTCTCAGACAGTTCAAGGTCAGTGCTGTGTGACTCCTTCCAATTAACTTGCATGTGGCCGACATGGGGGAGTGTTTTCTTCTTTCTTCCCCGTCCGTTGTGTGCTTCTGTGATATGCGCTATCTGCCCTGTGGTCGGTCTCCTCGGCATGCCTGTGTTGGTCTATTCTTGGACAATGGCTGTATTCACCGGCTTCTGTCGTAGGGCTGTGGTTTCGGAGTTGGAATGGAAGGTCATTCAGTGCTGTCTGCTCTCCCTTGTGTGGGCGGCAGCCTGCCTTTCCGCTCTGCGTTGGGCCTTGTGTGTGGATGTTATTCTTGGGCCACCTGTTGTCGGTCCCCGGGCTCTTTGGTGTTCCGTTTCATGTGTCTTGTTCATATGTGCAGGGTGGTATGGGTTTTTCAGTGTGGTACTGGCGTTCCTCTTCCCGAAGGGGCCCTGCTTCTCCTAGTTGGTGTTGCCGCCGCTGTGTGCTTCGCCATGTTTGTTACACTGGGGTGTGTCCTGCTGTTGCGTGACTTCACTGACATGTGTGCGTCGGTTGTGTGGCGTTGGGTGTTGTCCGTGAATTGGGCGTTGGGGACATGTCTGTGGCAGGCCTGTCACGTGTCATGTGCGTTCGGGGTGGGGCTGATGTGTGTGCTGCTTGGTTGTGTCCCTGTGTCTGTGTGCGACGCATGCATGGCGCTGCGGTTGGCCTCTGCGTTGTGCGCATGTGTGGCGGCGTCATCGGCGCTTTGTGGCCGTGACGGGGTGGTTGGTTCCTAGTCCCAGGTGGTGTGTACACATGTGTTCCGCGATGTTAGGATTTGGCCTGTGTGTCATATGTGGATGCAATGGTGGATGTGTAGTGTACACGCGCTGGTGGGGGTTGTCCGCTTTTTCCGCCCTTGCACTGTGTGCGCTGTTTGCGTGCACTTGTTGTGTGTGTGCCTACCTGCGTCTCCGCGGTACGTTGCGTCCTTGGTGGTGCATCAGCAGAAGCATGGGAAGGGCCTGCAGTGCTGGATTCATGCCCGGGGTGCCGCTTCTTCGTTGTCCGTGCTCTGCGTCCGTGTTACCGCCTCTCTTTCACGTGCGGTGTCTCTTGGCCGTGGGAGCCGTTTGTTTGCGGCATCGTAATTTATGCGCCGGGCGGGACGTGTTTCGTCGGACGGTGTGTGTCAGTTGTGCTGCGCCGCTACGTGAACGGGCGCACTTTGATGGCGGACGGTGTTGCTGGCTTGCCGGCGGTGTTTGGCCTGCTTTTCGCATCGTAATTGGGCGGGCGTGTGGACTGCTGCGTGCCGGCGGTAACTGGTGGTTTTTGCATCCGCCAGCACGGCGGTTGTGCTTCCGCCCGCCATCGTAATGAGCCCCTTAATGCCTTCATGTCGGAGCTCAGAAAGTAAATAGTGCACATCACAGCAGTGTTTACCTTCTGTCTTTGGAAATGGATTTGCCACCACGCACATAACGTCTGATGAGGGTACTGTTCTGGCACAGTATTTGCCACCAACACTACTTTTGCTAAGTGTTTCTGAATGAGGAAATATCTGCCATGGCACAAACTGGGCACACAATGATTCTAATGTTGCTATAATGTGACTGGGTGTGCATGGGACACAAACTTCAGGGGGATTTTTTGAAATTGTGAAGGAAAACATGATTTCTTACACTTTGGCCCCAATTACGAGTTTTCGTCGAAGCGGTGGCGAAGCGGTGCAAACCGCCGTGCCACTGCTCCATCGAAACGCGCACCGTCCGCCCTATTGCGACAACACAGGAGTGATCCAGGCGGGCAGCCTGGTGGTCCCATGGCGGTGCCTCTGTTAAAAGCGGCGCCGCTATTAAAAGAGGCACCGTAATGGGACCGCACTACGAGGTTACTGCAAGGCATGGACTCGTATGTCCAGGTCATGCAGGAACCTATGTGCAAGCACACAGGGGGTTGTGCCCCCCTGTGTGCATCTACAAATGTGTGAGGCACAGGGGGACCCCATAGGCCCACCTTTGTTTCCTCTCTGCCAGGCTTTTCATGGCAGTGGAAACGCCATGTAAAGCCTGGCAGAGAGGAAACTCGTAATATGCTTGCCGGGACCGTGGCGGTCCGGCCAAGTATATTGCGGCCTCTCACCACCGCTCCTACGCCAGGGAACGGCGGTTCCCTGGCAGTTCCCCGGCAGAGCAGGCGGTCTGACTGCCCAAGTTGTAATTGAAAAAGACACACAAATGATGGACGGAATGCAGAACAAATCAAAAATTCACCCCCAGTTCAAGAGGTCTGGGTTAAATCCATCGTTCTTTTGCTCACCATGCCACCCCAGTTTAGACCCAGCCATATACAAATCAGTCTTAACCCTGTTCCTCATGGGAACAGTCCAACCCGAACTGCCAAGCCAGGTCCTCCCTGGACCAAAAACAAGCATCCTAGGACCTGTTTTGGGGTTTCACCCCTCATCAGCCAGGCTAACTTGAATCCAGTGGCACAGTGAGCCCGAGACCCACGTCTGGGCAAACCCGGCACACTTAGGGTGAGAAAGCAAAAGACACACAAATGATGGATGGGTCATAATCAGGCGGTCGGACCACCGGTGCGGCGGTGGCTGGATATGCCACCGCCACGCCACCACAAGTTTGGCGGTCCTCGGACCGCCAGACTCGTGATAGGCCCCTTAGTATTGATCTGCTTAGTTGACTAGTTTTTGGAATTTTTCTTTTTGTATTAAAAAAGGTACCAGAGAGGGAGGCCTAGGAGCTTCTTATACCCCTGGCACCAGTAGGATGCAACTCCTGTGTCCACGGACATTGTGGCAATAGCAAGGGGCCTCTTTGCTTCAAAGTCTGAGGAATGGCTGGATACCTGTACAAAGGGGAGAGTGAGATGAATAGAAATAACAAACAAACCTTCCACAATTTCCAGTAATCTCTAGCCAGTTCCATAAGGCACAATCAACACCATTTTCGAATCTGACAACCTAGCAAGGAGTTTTTAATGATTTGGTGTACCATCGGAGAAGTGTTGCACAGCGGCCAGAATGGCTGACTCCGGAGCGCGGTGCTCACGGTTTGATTCCTGGCACCAGCGGCATTTCAGCATCATGTGATTCTGGGCAATAGCTCACTTAACCTCCCCGATGGCCCCCCAGCACCTGGATACCCTTAGGGGTGATAAGTTTGTGCTTTACAAATGTGGAATTATTTATTATAAGCAGTCAAAGTACACAGAGTCAGCCTAGACCCTCATGGCGGTGGGCAATGGAACCTGTTTACCTGGAGATAGCAGTGGTGGTTGGTGATATTAAAAAATGGTGGGGCGCTACCTATATTTACATTACATAAATTAAAAAATTACATAAAAACATTACAATAAACAAATAAAAAAGAGAAAAATAAAGTTTTACTTACCTTATCCTGCAGCACGTCATCGATGCTCTCCTGTCCCGGCCTCCAGACTCCTCAGAGCGCGAGGTGACTACACAAAGCCAACTACCTTATCCAATACAGATGCTGCTCTCATGCAGCATGAGTGAAGTGTCTGGATTGGCTGGAGCAGGCTGCCTCAGCGCTCTAAAAGGCACTGGAGCCCTGTGTCTGCTCTCCAACCTAGCTTTCTAAGATAGCTGGGATGGAGAGTTTAAATTGTGCATGTCCATTTGGCCATAGCAAGGTAGCCGGCCAAACCGACAGATTCAATACATTTTTATTTTATAGTTAATTTTATTGTTTTTGCAAACAATAGCACATAACATTGCTACACAGTGACATACGACACAGTTGTTTACTTCCCAGACATCGCTCATAGTTAGTACAGTCGGATTGATCCCATATTACGTCCTCAGGTTACCCAGTCCCAGCCAGCGTATTTTCAGTTCGCCGAACCCAACCACTTGCCCCATATGCGCCCATACTTGGCAGGACAACCTCTCGCTTCGTACACCATTTTTTCCTGCATGGTGCACCAGTCCACTCCTTTTCACCATTTAGCAATGGTTGGGGAGATAGGGTCTTTCCAGGCAGCTGCAATGTCTCTTTTGGCCACCATGATGACCACCACTAGGAACAATTTCTCGGCTCGGGAGCCGTCCAGCCCCTCCATCACCCCTAGCAGAAGGGCACGAGGACTAAGGGAGGCAGTCAAACCTAGTATCTTGCTCAATTCAGCCACTATTGATGACCAATAATTGGTGGGAGAGGTGCAATACCAGACCATGTGATAGAAATCTGCGGGGTCCGCCACACAACAGGACATCTATGGGTAGGAAGGAGGCCTGCTCGGTGCAATCTGACAGAGGCGTAAGGTAAGCGCAGTGGAGATAGTATATTTGAATTAGGTGAAGCCTGGCAGAGATGGTGAGTATCCGGGGGCCATCAGGGCATCTCTCCAGTCCTCTTCCTCTAAAGGGCCGAGCCATTGCTCCCAAAGAGTTCTAGGGTGGATGGGGAGTTCTTTATCAAGGAACAGTAAATTTAAGATACTCCCCCCCTCCCCAGGTTACCCACAAGGAGCTTGGCTTCTAGTGGGTTGAACTCTGGGAGTGTAGGATTCTCAGGGATGTGAAGGGCAATGGCGTGCCGGAGTTTGAGATACTTGTAGAACTGAGTGGAGTGTAGCGAATAAATGTGTTGTAAGTCTTGGAAGGAGCGCAGATGTCCCCCCTTGCACACATTCCCAAGGTGTGTAATCCCTAATAGGTCCCATTTCCGGAACTCTTCCAGTGTCCCCACCTCTCCCAGCCAGGTACCATGCCACACGGGCGTCTGTAATGTGAGTTTGACATCCCACTTAGTGTATCACAGTGCAGAGCGCCATGCCAGTAAGGCCACTTGGGTTATTGCCGGAAGAGTGTGAGGAATCAGGGCCCGGTAGGGCATGGCCTGGACACAGGAAAACCCACTACTCTGTAGTTCCAGCTGATAGGCCGGATCGGACCATCCACCATTAAACCAGTCGTGTATCACCAGGAGACGGGTGGCCAAGTAGTACAGGAAAGGGTTCGTCATCCCCATACCTCCGTCGTATGGAGCCCGGTGACAGTGGGTAAAGGCTAGTCGTGACCTTGAGTTACCCCAAAGAAATGCCGGGATCATGCCATCTAATCTGCGGAATTGGCTGCGGGGGAGATAGAGTGGGAGGTTCTGAATCACATATAAGAGCCGGGGAAGCACCATCATTTTGAACAGAGCAATCTTGCCAAGGGGATTGAGGGGAGAGATTGCCATCTACGGAGGTCCTCTTTTGTGCGTTTAAGTAAGGGGTTGACGTTGAGGGACCAGGTCATCTCCGGATGGAGGGCCACCCTGATGCCAAGATATTTGAAGGAGAGGCGTCATAGGGGGATGGTTGTTTGCCAGTCTATACATTCTCATGAAAGGTGAAGGGGCACCAAGGTTGATTTGGCTGGCTTAAGACGCAGACCTGATGTGTCTCCAAATGACTGGAGGACCTGGAGGCACCGAGGACCCGAGCGTGCCGGGTTGGCAAGGAAAAGCAGGATGGCATTCGCATACAATGCGATGCGATCCTCATGGGCACTTTGCCAGTGCCAACCCCATGTCTGCGTGTCAGCGCAGATAACACAGGCTAACAGCTCTATTGCTAGAGCAAAGATGAGGGGAGAGAGAGAGGGCATCCCTGCCGGGTTCCTCTCCTGATAGGGAAGATCTCTGAGAGTGCCCCGTTGATGAGGACCCTAGTGGACGGGTTAGAGTAGAGCACCCTTACAAGCTTCCTGAAATGCGGGCCCAATCCTGCCCTCCCCAGCACATTACCCAAGTACAGCCTGTCGACCGTGTCGAATGCCTTTTCGGAATCAATTAGTAACAAGGTTAAATATGGGGGGAGGAGGTGGCGATAAGCGAGTGCCACGTGTAGATGTCTCAGACAGTGTCTCATGGTTCAATGTGGCATGAAGCCATATTGATCAGGGTGTATGAGGCTGTTGAGTACCTGTTTGAGACGCGTAGCTAGGATGGTCGCATATATTTCAATTTCAGTATTTATGAACGAGATCGGGCGGTAATCTGAGCAGGAGGTTGGGGGAGGATCCGTTTTGGGTATGATCACTACCGTAGCCATGTCAGTTTGGCGCCTCTCTCCACCACTTCCTCATATAGAGCGTGCAGACACGGGATCAGAGTTTCTCAGAATGCCGCATAGTACTCCTCTGGGAGACCATCCAGACCGGGAGTCTTACGGGTTGCGAGTAGTGAGATTGCCTCTCCAATCTTCTCTCTCATGATGCACTCATCGAGGCCCTGGGCTTCCGCTTCTGAAAGACCCTGTAGGAATTGGGAGCTGGAGTCTGGTGTCTGTGATTGATCTGGTGAGTAGAGCTCCATGTAGTAATCTGCAAAGGTCTGTGCAATTGGGGTAGGAGTGCAAAACGTGTGTCCTTGAGTATCCCAGACCTCCAGGAACTATCCGGTTGGCCAGGGGATGGGAAGAGACCCAGTGAAGCAACTTGCCATTTTTATTGCCCCATCCATAGACCCGGGCCGCAGAGGACCTCCAAATCAACTTGGTGGATTTAAGCGATAAATGACTCATTTCTTCCCTTATTAAAATGGAGCTGCCGGCATTCAGCTTCTCCATCTGCTGCAGCGGTGTTTTGCTCTAGGTGGAGGGATGGGCCTCCAGTTGGGAAAGGTGATGATCCTGCATCAAGCATTTGTGTTTGAGATATCCCTAAGCGTAACCTCGGATTGTGGCTTTGCCCTCCTCCCATAGTGTACCCTGAGATTGTACTGTAGCTCATTAGTGTGGAAATAATGTTTAAGTTTGTCTTCAATCGCCCTTTTTATAATCCTGATCTTGGAGAAACCAAGCGTTAACCCTCCAAATAGGACATGGAGCGCCTGTATGGCCCCCCACCTGGAGGAGGAGGGGAGAGTGATCCGATATGCCTTGCGCTAGTATTTGGATGTCGGTGACCGTCCAGCAGTCCGGGGCAGGCATAAAGATTAAATCAATGAATGTATGACAGAATATCGACGGACAGAAAATCGACCTGCAAAAATATCGACACAGAAATATAGAAGTCAAAAATATCGAAGTCCAATCTACATAAAGGTAAGTACAAAAATATCGAAAAAAATATATAGTTGTCAAAAATATCGAAGTTAAAAATATCGTTTTTTTAAATGTTTTAATAATAAGGTAAAATTAAGTAAATAATACATATAATTAAAAGAAATATAGTTAAAAATATTAAAAGATATTTAAAAATAATAACTAATACATAAATGTTAAAATAAATTAAACATATACATATAAATTAATATATATATACTTACTCCACATAGTGCAACAGTAGAGAAAGCGTTGGATAGCGTAGGGGTAAAAATTACTATTCCCACTCCAGAGAGTGCAATAGTAGGGAAAGCGCTGGATAGCGTAGGGGTAAAAATTACTATTCCCACTCCAGTGAGTGCAACAGTAGGGAAAGGGTTGGATAGCGTAGGGGTAAAAATTACTATTCTCACTCCAGAGAGTGTAACAGTAGGGAAAGCGCTGGATAGCGTAGGGGTAAAATTACTATTCCCACTACAGAGAGTGCAACAGTAGGGAAAGCGCTGGATAGCGTAGGGGTAAAAATTACTATTCCCACTCCAGTGAGTGCAACAGTAGGGAAAGGGTTGGATAGCGTAGGGGTAAAAATTACTATTCCCACTCCAGAGAGTGCAACAGTAGGGAAAGCGCTGGATAGCATTGGGGTAAAAATTACTATTCCCACTCCAGTGAGTGCAACAGTAGGGAAAGCGCTGGATAGCGTAGGGGTAAAATTACTATTACCACTCCAGAGAGTGCAATAGTAGGGAAAGCGCTGGATAGCGTAGGGGTAAAAATTACTATTCCCACTTCAGTAAGTGCAACAGTAGGGAAAGCGCTGGATAGCGTAGGGTTAAAAATTACTATTCCCACTCCAGAGAGTGCAACAGTAGGGAAAGCGTTGGATAGCGTAGGGGTAAAAATTACTATTCCCACTCCAGAGAGTGCAACAGTAGGGAAAGTGCTGGATAGCGAAGGGGGAAAAAATTACTATTCCCACTCCAGTGAGTGCAACAGTAGGGAAAGCGTTGGACAACGTAGATGTTAAAAATAACATACATATAAATGAAATAAATATTGTAATTAAATAATGATTTATTAATAAATTTAGAAAAAAATAAAACTACAAATATATCAAAAATAATAATTACTTTAATAATATTAAATACTTCCCACCCTATTCCCCAATAAACACACAACACACTCCACATAAAATTTCACACAATTAAATGAATTTTCAATTAATCAATTAATACAAATTAATTTGCAATTAATAATTAAATTTAAAAAATGTCAATAACAATAAATATGTAATAAAAATTAATAACCAATTAATAACTAATTAACAACACAATTAATTATTAATACCAATAAATAATATTTAATAAAAATTAAGAGCCAATTAATAATTAATTAACAAAAAAATTACTTTTCAATATCAATAAATAATATTTAATAAAAATTAATAACCAATTAATAATTAACTAAAAAAAATATCAATACCAATAAATAATATTTAATAAAAAATATTAACCAATTAAAAATTAATTAACAAAAAAAAATTATCAATACTCAATTTTTCTTTATTAATTACTTAATTACAAATACATTACTTACCACCCTATTCCCCTAAAAACACACAACCCACTCCAATAATAAATTAATGCAAATAAAATAATTATCAATTAATAATAATTACCAATTAATAACTAATTAACAATTAATTAATTATTAATAACAATAATTAAACATTAATAATTACCTAATTAAAATTAAATTACTTCCCACCCTATTCCCCTATAAACCCACAACCCGCTATAGAAATAAAACACAAAATTTAATTAAAATCAATTAATAATTCCTAAAAATTATTATTTAATTTACTATAATTAAATTACTTCCCACCCTATTCCCCTATAATCCCACAACCCGCTACGGTACTAAAACGCAAAATTTACTTTAAAAAAAATTACTAATTTCTAAAAAATGTATACATATATTTAAAAAAACAGTACAATACTTAACAAAAAATATAGAACACATACATATTAAATACATACTAAAATACATAACACTCATATAAATATCGATATTATTAACATCGATAATTTAACTATCGATATTACTAACATCGATATTTGCAACATCGATATTTCTTACCTTAACTTCGATATTCTGGTTGTAGATATTCTTGACTTCGATATTTTGTCCCTACGATATTTAAAACTCGATATAACTGTGCTTCGATATTTAAAAATCGATATTTTGACTGTCCACCTAAATCAATACGGGAGTGGGTATCCTTTGCCGCAGATGTGTGGGTGTATTGGAGTGCTCTGGGGTTCCAAGTTCACCAGACATCACATAGGCCTAACTTGGATGTCCAGTCTGCGAGTCATTTAGCGCCCAGCTTTCTATGGGAAGAGGGTGTCCCCGTGGCGTCCCTAATGGGTTCTAAAACTGGGTTAAATTCCCCTCCAATCACTGTCAAACGCTGGGGAAGGGAGGATATTACTTCTATAGTGGCTCGGAGAGTGGGCTCCATGGTCGCTGGAGGTATATAAAGTGATACTAGAATGATAGTGGCATCTCCCAGGGTCCCCGTAAGGGTCACGAAGCGGCCCTGAGGATCAATGGTTGTTTGGACCGGTGTAAAGGGAAGGGAATGCTGCAGAAGGATCGCCGCTCCTCAGGATTCCTGGGAGAACCCTGATTGCCAGATCCTGTCGAATCCCTGATGCGCTAGAAAAGGACAGTGATTCCCTATGAGATGTGTCTCATGTAACAAAAGGACATCCTGGGTGACTCTCTGTGAGTATTTTAAGATCGCTGTACGCTTGACTTTATCAAGGAGCCCATTACCATTCCAGGAGAGGAATATGAGGGGTTCACCCTCATAGTGAGGGAGTGCCATGTTGACTAGGTGGTGGTGCGTGGAGCCATCGATATGGGTAACCTAGTGGAGTTGAGTGCCTAGAACCTGAGAGTATTTGGGAGTGTCCAGCCGTGCTATGAAGTACACCTGGCAGTGCATCTTTGACGTCGTACTCAGTGTTGTAGCTAAACAGAACGATACTAACAAAAGCAGGGATAACAGTTCCTACCCAACCTCCCAACCAACCCCTCTCCTATATTTCTCTCGCTGAAGCATCTGTCGCTCAGTTAACTAAAACTCAAAACAGATTAGGCTATGAAGCTAGGTGTGGAAACAGAGTGGTAGACCCCTCCATATATCAGGATTTTTGGTCCTCCAGAGTATGAGTATTGGTGGCAGTGCATTGTAAACTAGATCTGGGGGCATCGTGAGAGGTCGTTTCCTTTCACCTCAGCGTTGGAGACACAGGAGGTATCTCTCCAGTAGCCCCTTCCAAGTTATTGAGGTTCCTTGGGAGGTTCGATGAATCCTGAGGTGCAGGTGACCTGTGTGTTCCCTGGGTGGTGCCGGCGGGCGAGGTAGATACCACCCTTTGGGTGTTATGCCCTCTCCGGGATTCAGTACGTCACCTGTGGGAGCCCATGACTTTGGCTGTTGGCGATGGGGTGTCTGAGGGCTAAGTGCTGGGGCATTCACCCGCGGGCCGAGTGGACACTCCTCAGTTATCCAGGTCCATGCCTCCTCCGGATTGTCGAAGAAATGAGTCTTGTTTTGAAATATCACTTTAAGGCGGGTTGGAAAGAGGAGTCTGTGTGGCAAGTTAAGGGTTCGCAGTTTCTGTTTTACAGAGTAGCATGATCTCCTTTGTACTTGCACTCCCTTAGTGTAGTCCAGGAAAATCATTATTTTGGTGCCCTGATAGGACAAGGCAGGCTGGGTTTGAGTTTCTTGCAGGATGGCATCCCGATCTCTGAAGTTTAGGATCTTGGCAATGATTGGCCGGCGTGGGGCTCCCTGTGGCGGCTTGGGTGTGAGCGCACAGTGGGCGCGTTCCACGACAAACCATGTTGAAAGTGTACCTGGAGGCATCCAGGATTTGATCCAGTCCTCAATGAATGTGGTCACCTGCGCGGGTTCTGCCCCCTCGGGAACTCCCACAAGGCGGAGATTATTCCAGCGTGCTCGATTTTATGGCGTCTACGGCTCGCTTATGGAGGTCGTTCATGTGGGATAATAGCTGCTTGACCTGCTCGTTCAAATGTGATATGTCATCTTCCACTTTCGACAGTTGGGATTCAGCTCCTGTTATCCGGGCGGTGGCATTACGAAGATCCTGGCAGATGAGGGCATATCCACCTGAACTTCTCCTATCTTGGGCTCAACAGAATCTTGGGAGGACTTTATAGCTTGCAGGATCGTAGCAAGGTCTCCTTCCGGGTGAGTGCTCTTAGTCGCCGCAGTCTCCCCGTTGCTGGGGCCACCGGTAGTATATTGTTCCATGGAGGTCTGTGATGGTGGTAGCTTTGCCCCCTATATTTCCCCATGCTGGAGCTGTGTCGACGGGGGCAGTGTGAATCCACAACGTATGTCTGCTGCCAAGATCTCAGTTCCTTAAGTGTCTGCGGTGGTATGCCTAAGTCTTCAGCTCTCGCTCTCCAAGGCACGTGTTCAGGTCCGCTTATTCATGCCATCATCTGCTCTCACAGGGATCCTCCAGAAATGACTTCACCAGGGTGGGGCTCAGAAGATTTTTCGTTTGTGCTCTGGGGATGATCGGCAGATTCTCCTACCCCTTGCTCAGTTCTCTAAAGTCTTATGGGATTTGCCACTCAACATTGATTTCAACGTCATCGCCGCAGGGACCGGGACATTTACACTTCGTTCGGGGTCCGGTAGCTGCGTTATGGCCATAGATGCTGGAGTGCAGGGCAACAGAAGGCAAGGCAAGTCGCCAATCCGGACCATGGGCTCGTTATAGTTGGGTCCTTTGGTCCACCCATGTGTGTCAATGCTTTCTTGGTAGGTCCTCAGTAGAGATGAGACCCTCCCGTCTTGGAGCTAACACAGCTATGGAAAGGCCCAGTCGCCCCCCACTCCAGAGGTCGCCCTGCCGAATCGCAGGTTGAAAGTGCCGTCTTCAGTGTGCCGAGGGGGGCGCGAGAGAGGTGGTCTCAGCCTGAAGGGCATCGGGCGGATGCCCTAGATGGCACTCCCCACACCTCAGGCCGGCTTGGGATCAAACTGAGGGGGAGGCCCAGAGTCTTGCCAAATCAGTCAACCCGACCTGCACTCTCACAACGTCAGCAAATCTTTGCCCCGTGCCTTGCCTCAGCCAGGGCGTGTGGGGGGTCTGTCGGCCCTCACTAGGGCACCGCTGTTGTGATGCTGACCCTCTCTTGCAGGCCCTGTAGTGGTTCGGGGAGGAGCGCTCAGCCGTGTCTCAGGCGCATATCAGGAAGGAATTTATTGTCTCCGGGTCCCGATGGCGCAGCTGAGTTCTGGTGGCCGTATCCTCAGCTCGGGACCAGCAGCAGTCCTTTCCCACTGGGCCTAATCAGTGCAGGGGGTGGCTTCCAATGCGTTGTCCTGCCGATTGCAGGCCGACAGTCTTTACCGCCTTCCCTCACAGGGGAGTAGAAGGAAGCAGTAGGGCCGTAGAAGCAATGTCAGCCGGTCCGGCCGTCCAGCGGTCCCCACTTGATACTTTACTTCTTGTGGGTGATGCTCCCGACCAGGCCCACCATCTTCCGTGTGCCAGCCACCAGCTTGACGGATCACTGATCGGGTCCGCTGTGCTCCGTCTCTCCTGGGCAGTACTCAGGATGTGTGGCACCTCCGACGAAGGATGTCCCCAAAGCTGGGGCCTCCGCTGGCTTCCAGCAAGGCACAGATGCACTCTACGGTCCGCAGCCAGCAATCCTCACTGACCCAGGCTATTCCATCGCCATCTTGCTGCAGCACAGTCACCACTGCGGGCCGGTATTACAGGCATCTGTAACCCGGCTCGGAGCACCCCTCAGACTTGGGTGCACTGCTGCTTTGAGCACCACTCTGTTCAGGAGGCCTTAGAGAGGTTTCTGCTTCTGGAGGAGTACAAGGATGTGAGCAGATGACGGAGGGGTCCGGAGCACTCTTAGAGTGCAACCGCCATATTGACGCTCGAATCCACACCATGCAGCTTCAATTCATACTGAAGAGGCCACTTGTCAATGCTGCCAATGAGCACCAATGACACACTGGCCCCGCCCTGCCCTGCCCTCTCCGTTTGGCAGAAAGCTGGAAAAATAAAATGTTAATAACATCCTTTTACTACCATTTTATTTTTCCAGCGTTCTGCCCAGCAGTGTGTATGGTGGCGGGGGAGGGGTACTCCTCCGCTCCTATGGAGGAACCGTTGCTGGAAGATAGGTGGCTCATGGCACAGTGTTACCTTGTGTTATGATACCAGAGTTCCACAGTTAGGTCTTTACAACTTACCACTGTTATTTTTATAAAGTAAATAATAATATTGTACTCATTACCAATGGAAATTGATTTTGTTGTGATTTAATTGCACAAAGAGACATTTTAGAAGGAGAATGTGCTTTCTATAAAGACAGCACCCTACCTAATTTTTAGCATATATTTGTAATATGTACTCCAAAGCACTCCACTGGCTCTCCCCTTCTCTCCTCCAGCCTCATGGTGAATGGGCTTGATTCATTTGGCACACTTGCTATTTAACAAGAATTTAAAATTGTTGTAGCCATTATCGGCTACAAAATCATAACCAACAATGTGGTCATCAGTAAGAAGTCACCAGCCATGCAGCCCACATTCTGATTGGCTACTTCATCTTTAGCAATCTATATGTGAATTCACACACTGAAGCGATCTGCCTCATGATAATGACTACAAATTCTGACAGTATTGTTAGCTGCAATTAGTCACAGAAGAAATTTTTGAAATGCCCAACACCACCCTCAGAGGAACCCTCGTCTACAGACCCCCCGGACCCCGACCACAGTTCAGCGACTCCATCGCCGACTTCGTCAGCACACACGCCCTCGCCTCCACGGACTACATCCTCCTCGGGGACCTGAACTTCCACCTCGAGAACAACAACGACACCAACTCCACCACCCTGATCGACAACCTAGCCAACCTCGGACTCAGACAACTCGTCACAACACCCACCCACTCCGCCAGTCACACGCTTGACCCCATCTTCTCCGCAAGCCCCCACGCCTCCTTCAACCACACCACCGAACTCCACTGGACCGACCATCGCTGCATCCACTTCACCTTCAAGAAACCCACCACGCACCACCGCACCCAACAGATGCCCCGCCGCTGCTGGAGCAAAGTCACCGAAGACCAGCTAACCACCACCCTCGCCCAGAGCCCACCCGCCGACCCCACCGACCCCGACACCGCCGCCCGCAACCTCAGACAGTGGATCAACGACTGCGCCAACACCCTCGCCCCGATCAAGAAACCCTCCAACAGTCACACCAACAAGAAAGCCAGCTGGTTCACTGAAGACCTCCGGGCCTCCAAGCAAACCTGCCGAAAGCTGGAGAAGATCTGGCTCCGTGAACGAACACCGGACAGCCACGCAGCCCACAAGAACGCCACCCGCAGACACCATCACCTCATCAGATCCGCCAAAAGGGCCTCCTTCAAAGACCGCCTAGACAACAACGCGCACAACAGCAAAGAGCTCTTCAACATCGTGAAGGAACTCTCCAACCCCAGCTCCAACACCAACGACGTCCCACCCTCGCAAGACCTGTGCGACTCGCTGGCCACCTTCTTCCACCGCAAGATCGCAGACATCCATGACAGCTTCAATGCCACGACCGCCCCGACAACCACTGAGACTTCCGCCCCCACGACCACCATCCGCACCAACCGCCTGCTCTCCTGGACCAACATCAACGACGACGACACCATCAAGATCATGAACACCATCCACTCAGGATCTCCGTCAGACCCGTGCCCACACCACATCTTCAACAAAGCCAGCACAGCCATCGCACCCCATCTCCGGAAAGTCATCAACACCTCCTTCGAGACAGCAACCTTCCCGGAGAGCTGGAAGCACGCCGAGATCAACGCCTTACTCAAGAAACCCAAGGCGGACCCCAAGGACCTCAAGAACTTCCGGCCCATCTCCCTGCTCCCGTTCCCGGCAAAGGTCATCGAGAAGACCGTCAACAAACAACTGACCCGCTACCTCGAGGAGAACAACATCCTGGACCCTTCCCAGTCCGGGTTCCGCAGCAACCACAGCACCGAGACTGCCCTCATCGCCGCCACCGATGACATCAAGTCCCTGCTGGACAACGGAGAAACGGCGGCCCTCATCCTCCTGGACCTGTCAGCTGCCTTCGACACGGTCTGCCACCACACACTACGAACACGCCTCCACAACGCCGGGATCCAAGAGAAGGCCCTGGACTGGACCACCTCCTTCCTCTCCGGCAGAACACAGAGCGTCCGCCTTCCCCCTTCCGCTCCGAAGCCACCGAGATCATCTGCGGCGTACCCCAGGGCTCTTCCCTCAGCCCAACTCTGTTTAACATCTACATGGCACTGCTCGCCCACGTCGCCCGTCGGCACGACCTCAACATCATCTCCTACGCCGATGACACCCAGCTGATCCTCTCCCTCACCAAGGACCCCCACACCGCCAAAACCAACCTTCACGAAGGAATGAAGGCCGTCGCTGAATGGATGAGGAACAGCCGACTGAAGCTGAACTCGGACAAGACGGAGGTCCTCATCCTCGGATCCACCCCTTCGGCCTGGGACGACTCCTGGTGGCCGACCGCACTGGGAACCACCCCAACACCCACCGACCACGCACGCAACCTAGGGGTCATCCTCGACTTCACCCTCTCCATGACTAAACAGGTCAACGCCGTCTCCTCCGCCTGCTTCAACACCCTCCGCATGCTCCGCAGGATCTACAAGTGGATCCCCACTGAAACGAGAAGAACGGTCACCCAGGCCCTCGTCAGCAGCAGGTTGGACTACGGAAACGCCCTCTACGCAGGAGCCTCGGCCAAACTCCTGAGACGGCTCCAACGCATCCAGAACGCCTCTGCACGCCTGATCCTCGACATCCCTCGCCGCAGCCACATCACACCCCACCTGAGAGACCTGCACTGGCTCCCGGTCAACAAGAGGATAATCTTCAAACTCCTCACCCACGCACACAAGGCACTCCACAACACCGGACCAACGTACCTCAACAGACGACTCAGCTTCTACACTCCCACCCGCCAGCTCCGCTCCGCCGACCTCGCCCTCGCCACTGTCCCCCGCTTCAGAAGAGCGACCTCCGGTGGCAGATCGTTCACCCACCTCGCCACCAAGACCTGGAACACCCTCCCCATCCACCTATGGCAGACCCAAGACCTGCTGACCTTCAGAAAACTCCTCAAGACCTGGCTTTTCGAGCAGTAGCAGCATTCCCCACCCCAGCGCCTTGAGACCCTCACGGGTGAGTAGTGCGCTTTACAAATGATATGATTGATTGATTGATATGCCGATGTAATCCAATTTTGGTAATTTATGTTACTCTTGTTATGTGAAATTAAGTTTTTATGCCAAGTTATGTAACTTTGCAAAATTCCCGTAATAAAATTATCGCAAATACTTGGGAACAATGCAAACAACAGAATGTGAGCAGCTTATTTTTCAGGGTGCTTTCGTGCCTGGTTTAGAGTTCTGCAGATGGGCTACTCCCTCGCAAACCTGACGGATATCCAGTCCACCGTATTACAAGTGCATTTTATCCTGAAGCCTAATGCTGTAAGTGGGCCGAAGGATGCTTTTCATGCTACAATATGGCACCAAATGTCAGTTTTGCATTTCAGGTAATTACATGTAATTTCACAAAATGTAATGTGATTTTTTTTAGATTTCATGTAATTATGCAAAAGTAAGTTACAAGACATTCGCACATACCTGTCTGTAATGTCAATTTAAATGTATTTTGATATAAATGTCTTGCTTCAACAGTCTAATTAGGTTATTCTCAGAATTATGGCTCACCATGGGAGATTCTGTTTTCTTAAAGTGAAATTAGTTACAGTAGGCATGTCCCTTCTTCACATTCTTGAGCTGTGTCTCCACCTTGCCATCTTGAATTCTCTCCAACCCCAATTCCAAATGACTGACCCACTCTCATGTCTGTTGGCTACCTTTGTCCCCTCTTTGCTATATTGAACTAGGGATTTTCTCCACCAGAGGTGTCAATATTGGCTTATGAATCAGTCGGCACAAAAGTCCTACAAATATATATTGGAAAAGCTCACTTGCCACATTCAGGAACGTCTGGCCAGGCACATTCTGGGGCGTATTTACAAGGGGATATCGCCACCAGAAGGTCATTTTTAGTGACGTGGCCAATGGCGATATGCCCTTCTCTATATTTACAAAGCGGCATTAAGCCACTTTTTCATTGGGTGAGCAATTGGAAATCAGTTATGCAGCATATCCCTTAAGCAACAGATCTGTGTCTCTTACCGAGCCAGCGCACCAATCCTTTCTATAGCTTTACCTTCAATGGTGTCTTATGGAGCGGGGAGAGGATCACCAATGCCCGGCTCTTGCTTTGCTACAGAAATGTGCAAACAATGCTCCTTTGTAAAGCATTCAAAAGCTACAGAAGCCAATGCAACTTTTCCTTCCTTCCTTCTAAGAAGGATCTTTACAAGGTCATATTTACTTGCAGTCACAGAATGTGCACCAATGGAAAGTGTTCATTGTCTGCCATTTTAGCTTGAACGGCATCTGAAAACACGGTTCGTAACAAAAGCCTACTGTTGAAGTACGCATTTGTGCACATTACCATTCAAATAGTTAGTATGCTCACTGAAATGTCCAGGTAAAGTTTCATTTAAACCATCGTAATCTGGCATAAATTCCAGCATTTGGCATTAAGCGAAATGTCCAAAATTACGTAATCATGCTACATCGTGTTATTGAGATTTCATTCAAGTAAACATTGTATCACAGGAGCATGAAAACAATGCGAATGAACGGAACATAAGTGGTTCATTTTGTGGCATGCTTGATTTTTCCAATTTTTTTTATAGCTAAATGTGTCCTCCTCGTGTCCAAAATGGATCCAAATTTTCTTTTCATGCTAAAATATAGTACACAATGCTGAAGTGGGATTTTAGGTAATCATACCTAATTTTGTTTCATTTGTTGTTGGAATTTTTGCAAAATTTATGCAATGGAAATTATGTGAATTTCACCGAGATCTACTTTCTAGGTCCTATCCCTACTACATACATTCTTTAATATTAAATGCAGTAATGTTTCCATACAATAAGTCCTGTCTTGTACGTAGCATGCATTATTATTATATAAAAGTCCTGCCACACACAACAAAATCACCCAGGATTAAAGATCCTTATGTAACATCTCCTTCTCAAAGGGCCATAACGGATGTGGAAACTGTGCAATCTGTGATCAGACACTGACAGCCAAGGAATTATGCATAAATGTCACAGAATTAAACACTGGCATTTCTCAAACAACAAAAATGTAATATGTGTATCTTCTGCCCATGCAACAACCTCTAGATGGACAAACATATCAAGAAGATCAACCAAAGGACATTTCAACATAAATCCAGGTGAATAGTTCTAGCAGCACTTTTGGTTAACCATTTTGTCCAGATCAATCTTTCAGGAGATTCAGTGAGATGGAAAATGATCAAAGTAATCAAAAAGCTCCCATGGGGAGGCAGCTGGAAAAGAATGTTTACTAAGAAAAGAAGCCACCTACATTCCCACATGTAAAGCAATCAATTCATGATTCAATGAGAATTTGAAAATAGCCGAAATGTGCAGGCCCCATTAGGGACACCTTTCTCCTTCATTCAGTAGGATCCCTGCCCTGATTCAATGACAGAATATTGAGGTCACTAATACTGTCCTGCAAAATTATCGACACAAAAATATCGACCCCAAAAATATCGACATCCTATACTTATAATGTAAATGACAAAAATATCGAAGCAAAATATCGATGTCACTAATATAATTGAAAAAATATTGTTTTATATATATATATATATATATATATATCACCAACAAAGGACTCGTCCTGACGGCATTTGCGGCGCTCTGTGACGGTGCGATCCGTGGAAAACGGCAGAGTCCAGCCGTGATATGTCACCAAGGATTCCCTTTTGAGGAAAGAACCACTCGCACTCACGGGTATTTTTGCACGCTCTTAGATTTTATTAAAGCGGCAACATTCTCCAACCAGTAAAGAACCAATATATATATATAACAATATTTTTTCAATTCACAATCTGAAGAAACACAGATGGCCAGGTGGGCCAGGAGGTACTGGTCAGAAATACATGAATTTCTGACCAGCTGAGGATTCCTCTGCCACTCCTGTTCCTTGAACATAGTCCGGACCTGTACCACCAGGCGGTTCCTTGCCACTTGGCGTCCACTTTGGTACCTCACTTCCTCCCTTGCCGGGTGGACTAGGCCATTTACCTGACTCTCAAATACACCAGACCAAGAAAGCACCATGGTTTAATGAGCATCTGCTCTCTTTAATAAAGCTCAGTAAGAGAGCAGAAAAGGACTGGAGAAAAGACTTTGACCTAGATAAAGGAATTACAAAGCATCAATAAGAAACTACCATAAAGAACTAAAACTGGCCCAGGCTCTATTTTACGAGAAGAAAATGAGCCAGGCACTTAATTCCCCCAAAGAACTATTTAGAGTGGTAAAAAACCTGACCACACCGCAAGAAACTAACGGCCCTCCAAAGGCCACGACAATAAGGTGCAATCAAATAGTGTCTTTTTTCCAGAAAAAAGTGTCCGACATCTTTGATCTCTTCCAAAACACTCCCCAGCCGGCTCTAGCTGAGTCTCATATGTCCAGTGTCCCAGCTTCATCCCCTAGCCTTGCACAGTTCCCAGGCCTTGGTGAGGAAGCCACTCTCAAGTTGCTCAAAGCCATCAAGTCAGGCTCCCCTCTGGACTCGGCACCCCCACATGCCATCGTCAAGGTGACGGAGGTGGTCCTTCCCCCTCTAGTGAAAATCCTGAATAAATCACTTGAATCAGGGTCGGTCCCCCGGGCCTGGAAACACGCCATTATAAAACCAATTTTTAAAAAAACCCCGTCTGAACCCTGACACTCTGAGTAACATTCGACCTATCTCCCTTCTCCCTCTCCTGGGTAAACTCCTGGAAAGGCATGTTAACCAAACTGTAGTGTAGCTCCTATTTCCCTAATAGGCTGTGCGCATTGGAATAATATATCCTATAGGTTTGACATAGGACTAAGGTCAGTATGTCCCTATCGAGTATATTAAACTTAATTACTTGTGCCAGCTAGCTCAGAGGCCACTAGAAACTCCTTGACAACAAGAAGGGAGTAGTTTCTGGCAGCCGCAAAACATGACCACTGTGTGTCCCTTTAGAATCAGAACGTGTCCCAGAGTCGTGGAAACAATAGATAACTATTTCACTCAGCTCAGTCGTGCATGCTTAGTTTTCTCCAAGTTACACAGAAAGAAAATAGATGGGCGTTTCAATAAAAGATTTATTGAACAGTCTTGTTTCTGGTGTAAGTAAAATGTGCTGTTACGATCACAAGACAGTATGCAAGATAAATAATGTACAGTGTGAGCAGTAGAAATAAATAATACTGCGAGAGCATTATCTTTTAGTACATATGCTTTTACATAAATAACACAGACTAAAAATGCGAGTACTCATACGATGCGTTTCTAATCTAGTTCTACCCCAATGTACCTAACCTAACCTAGGTATAGGACGAGGTATGAAGTAGGTGAAGTATTCCTTACTATGGTATACTAAGAGTACGCTAACCCCAGTATGCCTAGTATGCCAAGAGTCCCTCTAGGTTCTAGTCTGCTCCATACCTGAAGAATGAGAGAGGTAGGAATCTCTTTGCCAGACTCGAACTCCAACACCCCTCAAGGGAAGTCAGATCACTGGAAGCTGGACACTCTGCGTGCAGGGATGACAGCGTCTTCTCAGTGCGTCAGGCTGGGAAACGGGCTCCTCTGAAGTCGAGGTCTCCTCTGATTTACAGGGGCTAGGGAAGGTATATTTATACCTGAGAAGCACCTAAGAATGTTAGTATTGACGTGAGTCGGACAGCGAAAGACGTCATGAATGAACCCCTAAGGAATAATGGTTCATGCATAATGTATGAGTCCTTGAAGAAATCAATAGTCCTGGACTAGGGAAACTCCCGCAGCCTAAGGGTCTGTTCTTCAAGAACTCGTTGTGACGTTAGGGTGGACGGATGTCAGAGACCATGCCTGTATTTGGAGTGCACGGTTTAATGCCTAAATAAGGGCTGGGATTTTATGTCTATATAAGGTCAGGGCGAATTGTGCCTATATAAGGACATGATACTGGAAAGCCCGTTTATGGACACCCTAAGAGGAATACAACACCCACTCCACTTTCGTGTGTACGATAATACTAAAATGCTAAACATTTAAAATGCTAAACATAAATGGAGCACCGCATATTTAAAAATATTTCTTAAAAGCATTAAAAAACATAGTAAAAAATGCAAAAGGTACTGTACATTTGAAGCAAATGCTTTTCATTTCAGGCATAAAGTTCGAAAATAAATGCAATTGGAATGAAAGAAGCAGTAATATTTACATGTGACAGAAAATGATCGATAAGTTTGTTCAAAAATCAAAGTCATTTCATGTCATGAAAATTAATGAACTGTTTTAGACACACAAGATGACTTAGGGGCCGATTCCGATTCGGGCCGGAAATCTCTCCGACCGAGCCGGACTCGGAGAGATTTCCGACCGAATCGGTCTCTGGCAGCCCGACCGAACGAGTACGATGCGCACGTATGCCATCGGACTCGAGTCGGTCGGACTCCCATTGAAGTCAATGGGAGCCCGTCGTACAACGCGTACGCGGGCTCCCATTGACTCAATGGGTGCGAGGCGGTCAAGGGCGCCCCCTACAGCGGGTACGCGTCGAGCGACTCGCGCCGTACACGCACAGGTAGGGGGGACCCATGGGTCCCCCCTGTGTGCGACTCGCGCGGCTACGCATACAGGGGGGTCCAACACGGACCCCCAAAGTACGTCTCCGACTGCTCTTTCGAGCCGGAGTGCGCGGCTCGGTCGGACTGCTCGCGGCGCGCATCGTACTCACCCGGCCGGGGAACGTCTCCATTGCGCGGTGCGAGTCGAGTCCGAGCGAGTCGGTCGGTGCGGTTCGACCCGGGAACGAGTCGGTCGGAGCGGTCGGGACGCCCGGACGAGTCGGTCGGCGAATTCGCATTGTACTCGCTCGCCCGGACGCGCATACGAATCGGTCGGGAAATAGGGCTTCGAATCGGATCCGGATAAGCCGGATCCGATTCGGAGCCCTTCCGGCCGAGATCGGAATCGGCCCCTAAGTGTCCGTGGAAGTACCGCGAAGTCCGTACTATAAGGCTAGTTCTACTTTAAGCAGATTGAAGTGCCATTTTCGTTCGAAAAAATGGGAAAAAGTTCAATTTTGGTAGAGTTCCAAGTTGTTTTGAAAAATGAAGGCCAAATTGTTACTGCATCTCTGGAACACTGTATGCTGAATCAGAGTCAGTTTACGGGTCTGGTGTAAACATGAGATCATCTATTTCTATAGACAAAACATCATCCACTGTAGTTGGTGTCAGTTGGAACACCTCGTGTAGCAGATTAATTGCACAGAGATGTGAAGCTTCGCTTCCAGCATAGGGTGCCGCAGCAAAGTTCGCGTCCGTTGTTACCTGTGTGCCTGTAGATCTTTCTCGTACCTCAGCAGCAGCCGGAAGCGTCTGTGAGATCTCAATGAATGCTGACATCAGGATAGGAAGCCTCTGGGGACAACACAGAGCATGGGCCGTTATCGGGTCCAGCAGAGTATCGACATCCGTTGGCGTAGCTGATGGAAATGTTAGACAGGTGTCCAACACGCATTCCTCACCGCATAGCAGGCATCGTAGAACAGGTAAGATGCAATCTTGCCAGATTGGTCTGAATGACAGGAACCAAGTTGTATTAAGGTCCCGTAGACGAGTCATGCCCAATAGCTGTACTATTCGCTCACAGCACTTTCGTTCAAGGAGAGCTTTCTCCATTTCGTTCGGAGTGATGTCTGCGAATAGGTTGGCCATAGCGCAATAGCAGGAAGAGAAATAGAATTCCGGCAACAAGTGCTAGAATTAATGGTATGCCACCAAACACCGAATGTGCAAAGTTCGGGATGATTCCGAGTATTGCCTGGAAAGGTGCTAACAGACCGGTACAGATGCTCTTAAATACATGTATAATTCCACTTGTATCAGACATGTTGAAGATACGTGTTATCATTTCTTTGATCTTGGCTAATCCAAGACAAGATGTTTGTTGGATGGTTTCATTCAAAAACATTATTTGTTCAGGGATGATACAGGCTTTAAATAAAGCTTCTATCCCCTGCACTTGCCATTCTTTAGTACCCCACACAGTTTTTGTGTCTATTTTGTCTTTCCAAAAGTCGAAACCCTGTCTAGTCAGTTGGGCATTAAATAATTCAGAGTAAATCTGTTTTGTATTTGTTAACATAATTTTCAGCCCTGTCTTGTTTACATTTTTATAGTAAAACATTTCTGCTTCAGATGTTTTGTATCCTGAAAAATATGGAAACTTACTAGCAAATGTTTTTGAACTACCTTTAGGTGGTGTAGGACAATGTTCCCATTGGTTAAACATAAACACATTTCTTGGATATGCAAATAATGATGACCATAGTGGTTATAACAATACATTTGTTCATAGTCTGATGAACCCTCTAAATATTCATGTTTAGAAAATGCAGCAGATTTTTCTAGGTCAAACATTATGTCATTCACAGTCTCAAAGTCCCAATCATCTGAATAGGTACTGGACGTAATTAGATCACTTAGTGAAATTTTAAACAAATGTGGAATGTTCAATTGTTCCGTCGGACCGAAGATTTCAAAATCTGTTTTGTCCCACACTATACCATCCTGTATAGGAACAGCTGTGATGTTCACTGATGACAAGTCTCTTGCTTCACGATGGGAATATTTATGAGGTTTCAAAAGTACGTTCACACCTTTTCCTTCAGTGTTCACATGGATGTATCTGCCACTTATAAGCACGCTCACAGTTGTAACCAAAGCTAGCCAGAGCAGGAAAATAAAAATTCCAGATGTAATCCAGAGTTCAATCCATGGAGAAACCAAATAAGTTTTTTTCACAAAATGAAGAAAGTCTTGTACTTGCTGCTTGAATTTGAATGATGCTGGCGTCGTTTCAGGTTCACTCGGATCTTCTGAGAACGTACCAAAGTTAATGAAATAGCCAGAAGCAGTTCTGTCAATTGTTGGAATTGCATCAGGATTTGTAGAAATCACTGGAACCAGTTCATCACTTGCCACGTTGGTGTAGACAGGTGTATTTGGACGAACTGTTACTTGGTTGTCAAGAGGGATGAGTTCCATAGCGTTGTTGCTTAGTCCTCCATCAGTTACAGCTGAATTCTCGATTGTTATCAGTCTTTCTGTCTGAACCTCTTGGATAGTAGCGAGAGGAGTGCTTCTGCTACTAGGTCGGAGTCCACGAAGCCTACTATTTAGTATTGGCCACATACTGTGGTTTGATGAGGTCGATGGACACAAATCTTTTCTCCTTTCTTCCAGCAAGGGGCGGTAGAAGTACTGTTCTTGTTCCTTGAACTGCTAGGACAGGTACTGGTTGTCTGTAAGAAGGTCCAAATTCCTTCTTGTCCGCAATCTTTTCTCTGACTAGATCCCCAACTTTTGGAATCCAGACAGGCCTTGCTGGGACCGCCGATTTTTCCCCAGTGGTGGTTGGCTGTAGGAATACGTTGCTTTGTTGCGTTCTTAATTTATTGAGTTCCTGTAAAACAGCCAAACGATCTTTGATATCAAAGGGTTTATTTTCCACCACTGTGCCTACGTGTTCAAGGTCTGGTACCCACATTCTTGTCCCAAATAGGACCTCATACGGAGTGACCCCCTAGAGAACTTCTTGGCAGATTATTCAAAGAGCGTTGAACCCCACTAAGGTGTTTGACCCACCCATCACCCGAACCTAATACCCTAGCTGTTATAGACTGCTTTATGTCCCGGTTTTCCTTTCCACAACAGAATTTCCCTCAGGATGGAATGGAGAGGAGTACCGCAATGCAACGCCCAGACTGGCCATGGCTTCTTTGTAAGCCCGAGAGCTAAACGCAGGACCCTGGTCAGAATGTAGCGTGCCTATTGCGTATATGCCGATAAAGACTCGCAAATCTTTTATAACAGTTCGAGCGTCAGCCGAGCGCTGAGGCCATAACCATAGGAATCTAGAGCATGAATCCACTGCAACCATGATATATTTATAGTTACCGTCCCTTTGCAAGGGACCGCAGTGGTCCAGGTAAACACAAGCTAATGGTTTGTCTGAAATTAACAGGGGTGTCTGCGCAGGACGTTTCACTGTTGAGACTTTCATCTGTTGGCAAATATCACATTCTAAAACATAGTTTTTAGTTTGTTTCCGAATGCCAGGCCACCAATATCTTTGCTTGAGTAAAGATACTGTTGCTGAAACACCTGCATGGGCAGAAGCTATCCCTTCATGAGCTGCTAGGATTAGTCCTAATCTGCGTTCCTTGTTTGGAATTACCCTATCCCCCACTCCAGGGATTCGAGCAAAAGGAACGTTGTTCGCATCAATTACATAAGAGTACTTGAGTGGAAACTTTTTTGGTAACGCTGCACTGCTGCCTTTGCTTGAAGCACTGACAGCCAACATTATCTCACCGTCTATTTTTGTTTTTGAGCGAGTGATCGCAGCTACGGAAGCCGTCTGAACAGCCCCCTTTGCGGCTTTGTCAGCCAATGAATTCCCTGCAACGTGAACGCCATCACGTTGATGACTCAGTGTGTGGATCACGTGAGCCTTTGGTAGTTCGTTTTTCAACTGAACTACTTGTTCCCAAAGCATTTTGTGCTTTATTGTGCCACCTTTCGCATCTTTGAAACCATTTTCAAGCCAGTTTTGTATATAGTCATTATACGACTGAACACAGTAAAGGGAATCGCACACTATCAGTGTGGGGAATTCTCGATCTGTACTTTCAAGTGCCAGTTTGAATGCTTGTAGTTCAGCTCGCTGAGCTGTACAATCTCCTAGAGACTGAGTTTTTGTGACCATAGGTCTGAAGATGCCATTTCGCATGCGACCTTTAACGATTGCACACGCTGCACTGTAAGCTTGCTTACTCCCTGTTGCGGGTTGTGCGGATCCGTCAGTGTAAATTATAAATTCGTACTGATCGAGAGGCAGAATTTCAGTGGGCAGAGGACATTCATGTTCGTATTGCAGGAATGCTTGTGTTTTTAAATCTGGATCAAAAACATATTCAACATCTGTTGCAGCAAGAGAATTAACCCATTGTATCCATCTTGGATGTAATGCTTTAGCATTTGGAATGCTAGCTTTTGTGACCGCTTCTAAAGCTGGTACCGGGGTTACAACAATAATGCGTTTCCCTTGGGCTAAGGCTCTTTCTTTTGCTACAGCGGTTTGAACTGCTGTCAGAATTTTTTCAGTTGAACTGAAGCGCATTTCCGCTTGTGTGTACAAATGGGATTTGTATGCGATTGGTACTTTCTCACCCTCATTGAAGGTTAAGTAGGTGAATCCAAATTGACCCGAAATTATTCGGATCACCAAATTGCGTTGACTTACGCGTGTTTGTAAGTGATTTGTTGCTAACATGTTAGACTGGAGTGAACGCAAGATTCCTGTGTGTTCCTGTGTCCAGTTTCTGATTGAAAAATCAGGTTTGATTAATGCGTAGAGAGGTTTAACCCTTTCTGTGTAATTTAGAATGTATGTTCTTCCAAAATTTAGGAAACCCAGGATTGATTGTAATTTTTTTAGCGTTTTTGGAGGTTGGAGCAGCACACACTTTTCTAAAAGTTAGCTGCCAAGCTCTTGCCTTCACTTGAAAGTTCATATCCTAGAAATAGGACATTGAGATGGGCAATTCTGGATTTTTAAAGTTGAACTTGTAGCCCTCAGAGGCGAAACCCAGTATAATGGTGCTCACCCTGTTCAAGTGTTTTTCCAGGTCATCGTCTGTCAGATAAATGTCATCGACATAGGACAATGCCTCATTGTCATAAATTTGTAGTAACTCCGTTACCCTCGCTGAGAATAAACCTGGGCTGTTCTTGAACCCTTGTGGGAGTCGACAAAAGTGACGCTGGGTCCCCATTATGGAGAATGCTGTTAAGTACCTGCTTTCAGGTGCTATGTTTTGACAAAAGAAACCATTTGAGATGTCTAATGTTGTTTTATATTTTTTACGCACAATGTTATTCATTAATGCTGTGCTATGTGCATTTTGCACTGCAAAGGTTTTTGAACAAGTGTTTAGGTGTCTGTAGTCCAAAACTAGACGATATGTATTGTCTGATTTGGAGACAGGAAACAAAGGATTGTTCATTGAGGAGGTGCATGTTTCAATCACCCCTTGATATTCAAGTTGATCTAAGATCTCCCTGACCTGTTTTTTAGCTTCTTGCTTTATTGGGTACTGCCGTTGTGCAGTTGGTTCATGTTTCAGATGTATTTTATGGTGAGGTGAATCCTCATCCCATCCTACATGATTTTTATATAATGCTGGGGCATGGGCCACTGCCCATTTCCTGGCCTATGTATATCTCAGATGCATTGGTATATGGTTGGAGAAGGCAGGCATAATTATGTCCTCGCCATGTGGGCACTCCCTGACAAATTGTGGTGGCCAGTCCTTTTCTGCTAGAAGTATGTCATAGCCCTTTGATAGTCTTTCCCAAAAAAGAGCTTTCACCTGTCTAGGTTTGTCTCCCTCCATCCGTAGTGTTATGTCATATAACTTTTGTGGAGTACTAACCCTGGTGTCTACAGTCTCAACTGTGATGTACTCATTCAAGTCCACTATCTCCAGAAGTTCCTTCAGGTTCTGGCGAACTATTGTGACTTCTGCTGCACTGTCCAGCATTGTCTGAGCCCATTCTCCATTCTTGAGTTGTGTTCTCAGTATTCTCGGCATGTCTGATCTTTAGACCTGCTACTTTCTTTTTGGAGAATTGAGGTTTTGCTTTAGTTTTTGGAGCGTGTTTGTCGTCTTTCGATTTCACGCGTTCTTCTCTATGTTCCGATCGTCCTCTTCTTTCCGAAGTCTGTGGTGAGATCTGAAAGGGACGAGAGGAACGTGTATCAGTATCTTGATACCTATCAGGTTTTCTCAAATTATCCCTATTCCTGAGGTTATACCTCCTTTCAGAGGGCTCCTTTTGAGGAGACCTACCTCGGGATTGAGAACGTTTCTCGTTTGATTTTTGTTTAGTAGTATCCCACTTCTTTTTAGAAGATGTAGGAGTTTGTTTAATTGAGTCCTTCTCAGGACTTTCAGATAGCTTCGGCTTCACTGGTCTTCCACCCAAACTATCTCTGCCTAATTCTGCATAAGATTGTTCAATTATTGTGGGTAGCTCTGTTTGATGTTCTGTAACATCAAATTCCCTTAATTTATGGCGGATCGCCACTGCTGCTGCCTCCCCTTTAATATTAGATAATATTATTGTTGAGACCTGGTCGAAATTTTTCAGTAATTTCATACCTAAATTTAGAGCAGGCTCTGCCCCGTATTCGTTTTGAATTTGTTTCAGGACATCAGGTATTACCGCAATTGACGGAATGCCATGTGTTTTAGTATAGATGGCAGCAAAGACTGAGCCCCAAGTGGTGCAGTCTTCCAGTTGTGGTGTGATCCCCATTGGTAAACTGATTGTCAGTATTCTGTGTTTCTCATACGGGCTAGTATTTGGAAATACTGCTTCAATTTGAGTAATTTTTTGAGCTATCCAGAATGGAATTTGCTCACGTTTTGTGGGCATTTTACCCATGACTGCGTATAGAGTCTGTGGTGTAATTTTTAGTGTATTCCCCTGGTGAGGAGTTGGATTTGGAATTGTTAATGGTTGCTGGACTGTAAAAGTCCGCATGACATATTGGACCAATTGTCTGTAGATTTTTATTAATTCTTGTATTTGAACAAGTAAGTCCTCATCTGACATTATATCCAGTTCAGGATGAGGTGTGTAGCCGGCTAGTATCGGCCATGTTGCTCCTGGTCTACCTAGTGGACCGAGCCTGGTAATGTTTCTGTGATGTTTTAGCGCACCTTTAAACCAGAGCTGATGCTCCTGGTATGTTAATGGAATTTCTATATCCTCGAAAGGAATGTATTCCTCTGGTGGATCATCTTCTTTGTAGAAGTGAAACATGTGTGTTATTGGATTGGATTCAGGAAATATTACCCATGAATAGAATACCTCTGTCTGAAAGGATTCATGTGCCTCTATCACGAAAACTGCTCTACCGCCTCTTGGTGGTAGGACATGTTTTATAAGTTTTAGAGTGATGGCTCTTCTTAAGTTTGGAGTGATGTCTATAACACCCTCCTCGGTTTCAATTAAACCTGTAATGTTAAAGGCTGCTGCTTGGGCTGGATCAGCCGCAGCTACACCGTTTCCGGCGTCTTCATTCATTTTGTTTTTTGAAAAATGTAGAACAAGTTTCAAGGAAACAAAGATAAGGTGCACAATATTTTGGAACACTGTATCCTTCAACGTTGAGCAAACCAAACAGCTAATATATAGGGTACTGCCCTATGTAGCCGTGGCGGATACTTAACCCTGCCCACTCCAGATGTCTTTTGGAGTATATGGGGAGGGGTCTCTTGAGAGAAAAAGCACGGCTGAGTTACTCAGTATCTAACGTTGAATTACTGCCTTACCAAACGTTGGGCGCCATGTAGTGTAGCTCCTATTTCCCTAATAGGCTCTGCGCATTGGAATAATATATCCTATAGGTTTGACATAGGACTAAGGTCAGTATGTCCCTATCGAGTATTTTAAACTTAATTACTTGTGCCAGCTAGCTCAGAGGCCACTAGAAACTCCTTGACAACAAGAAGGGAGTAGTTTCTGGCAGCCGCAAAACATGACCACTGTGTTTCCCTTTAGAATCAGAACGTGTCCCAGAGTCGTGGAAACAATAGATAACTATTTCACTCAGCTCATTCGTGCATGCTTAGTTTTCTCCAAGTTACACAAAAAGAAAATAGACAGGCGTTTCAATAAAATATTTATTGAACAGTCTTGTTTCTGGTGTAAGTAAAATGTGCTGTTACGATCACAAGACAGTATGCGAGATAAATAATGTACAGTGTGAGCAGTAGAAATAAATAATACTGCAAGAGCATTATCTTTTAGTACATATGCTTTTACATAAATAACACAGACTAAAAATGCGAGTACTCATACGATGCGTTTCTAATCTAGTTCTACCCCAATGTACCTAACCTAACCTAGATATAGGACGAGGTATGAAGTAGGTGAAGTATTCCTTACTATGGTATACTAAGAGTACGCTAACCCCAGTATGCCTAGTATGCCAAGAGTCCCTCTAGGTTCTAGTCTGCTCCATACCTGAAGAATGAGAGAGGTAGGAATCTCTTTGCCAGACTCGAACTCCAACACCCCGCAAGGGAAGTCAGATCACTGGAAGCTGGACACTCTGCATGCAGGGATGACAGCGTCTTCTCAGTGCGTCAGGCCGGGAAACGGGCTCCTCTGAAGTCGAGGTCTCCTCTGATTTACAGGGGCTAGGGAAGGCATATTTATACCTGAGAAGCACCTAAGAATGTTGGTATTGACGTGAGTCGGACAGCGAAAGACATCATGAATGAACCCCTAAGGAATAATGGTTCATGCATAATGTATGAGTCCTTGAAGAAATCAATAGTCCTGGACTAGGGAAACTCCCGCAGCCTAAGGGTCTGTTCTTCAAGAACTCGTTGTGACGTTAGGGTGGACGGATGTCAGAGACCATGCCTGTATTTGGAGTGCACGGTTTAATGCCTAAATAAGGGCTGGGATTTTATGCCTATATAAGGGCAGGGCGAATTGTGCCTATATAAGGACATGATACTGGAAAGCCCGTTTATGGACACCCTAAGAGGAATACAACAAAACCCTAACAAAATTCCTGGAAGAGAACGCACTCCTCCACCCCACGCAGATGGGCTTCCGCTCCCTTCACAGTACAGAAGCAGCACTCCTGGCTGTCACCGAGGAACTCAAAAGCCTACTTGACGGTGGAGGGTCAGCAGCGATTATTTTGCTTGACCTTAGTGCGGCGTTCGACACCGTCAACCACACACTGCTAAAACATAGACTGAAGGAAATAGGTATCCAGGGTGGAGCCTTGGAGTGGCTATGCTCCTTTTTAGAGGATCGATCGTGCCAAGTTATGGATCAGGACTGCCTCTCCGACAGTCTACCCTTAAAGTCTGGAGTGCCGCAGGGCTCTTCCCTGAGCCTGACCTTATTTAATATATATGTAAGGCAGCTTGCCAACATTATACAGGAATTTGACATCCTAGGCATTTCGTATGCGGACGACACCCAGCTGATCGTCGCTTTGCCCCAAGACGACCATCATGGAGACTCCTCATTGGGCCCCTGCCTGAACAAACTGGCTAACTGGATGTCAAATAGCTTCCTAAAATTGAACGGTGAAAAAAACGAATACATGGTATTGGGCAACAGAGCCATCCCGTGACCCATAAATCACTGGCCTCCTTGCATGCGGGGCCCTCCAGTTCCTAAACTGGCGGTAAAAGATTTAGGTATGTGACTCGACAATGCACTCTCAATGAACGTACAGGCAAACAAAGCTGCTTTGGACTCCTGAGGATGCTCAGAAAGATACTAGAACTCATCCCGGAGCATCTTAGGAAAACCGTCATACAGTCCTTAATAGTCTCCCGCCTCGACTATGGGAACTCCCTTTACTTGGGTTCCCCCAAGTATGTGATCAAGAGGCTCCAGACTGTGCAGAACGCGGCGGCCAGGCTCTTGCTCAAACTCCATAGACAAGTGCCAGTGAGAGAATCCTTGAAAGTACTCCACTGGCTGCCAGTAGCATCAAGGGTAAAATTTAAAGCCCTCTGCATAGCTCACAGGGCAGTAAATAACAAAGGCGCACCCAAACTTAAATCCCTGATCTTGGTCTATGTCCCCTCGAGATCTCTAAGGTCATCTCACTCACTCCTCCTCAGCACCACTAGAATTAAAAAATCCAGATGGGGAGGCAGATCTTTCTCCCACCTGGTGCCAAAACTGTGGAATGCTCTCCCGCTGGACATCAGAGGGCAGCAAAACAAACTAATTTTCAGGAAAAAGCTGAAGACCTGGTTCTTTCCATCCAGCCATTAGGGGGCCTGCTGTCTTTCATCACAGTTCTTATCGTCAGCGCGGGGAAGCCTCCGGGTAGCCATGCGCTATATAAATCACTTTCAAATTCAAATTCAAATATATATGTATGTATATAATTTTATTCACAAAATGAACAAATTACATCTTTATTGCAATCTTTAACACAGATTATAAATTAATACAAATATTATAATTATAATTAAAATATCAAACTATATACCTAACACAATAACAACAAATACATACAATATTTTTAAGTAAAAAAACTTAACACAATTAACACATAACATAATAAAAAACACAACTTTTAAAAATACTTAAATATTTTTAAATTGTTTATTACTTAAGTAACTTCCAATCCTATACCAATACAAACTACACAACACTCACCTAAAATGTACATATTATATTATTTACACATTTTGCATAATTAATTATCAATTAAAATATTTAGATAACTACCTAATAGTAAATGAATTATAATTAATTACCTTCCCCCCCTTTATCCTTGGAAAACAAACAACCCACATGTAATATATATATATATATATTTATATATATTTAAAAAAAATGCTACTTTCATGATTTACATAATTAATTATTAATCAAACAATTGATAATAATTAACTAATAACAAATGTATTATATTCAATTAACTCCCCACCCTTTACCCCTACAAATACAACTAACACCTAATATATATCATAAACAATATCTTAGTTACACAATTTATATAATTATCAAATACATATTTTATATATTGCAATTAATTAAATACTATTATTAATTTTCTGCACACCCTTTACCCATTCAAAACAACAAATTAGACACAAAAAAGTAATTTAGTAAATAATTTACATAATTAATTATCAATTAAATAATTAATTATAATAATAATTATTAATAACAATTAATTTACTTCCCACCCTATAACCCTACAAAACCCACAACCTACACCTAAATCTTAAATTAAACAAACTGTATTTATATAATTAACATTAATAATTACCAATTAATAATTAACATTAATTAAAAAGTAATTAATAATTAATTAACATTGATTTACTTCCCACCCTATACCCATACTAAACCCACAACCCGCACCCAAAACTTAAACTAAAAAAACTGATTTAATCATACAACTAACATAAATAATATTAATTGAAAATTAATTATCAATTAATTATAATTAATTTACTTCCCACCCTATACCCCTAAAAAACCCACAGCTCGCACCTATAATAATTAAAAATTAATTATTCATTAATTAGGATTAATTTACTTCCGACTCTGTACACTAATAAACCTCACAACAAAGTACTAAAAATCCACAAACTATGTTAAAAAACATTAACAATATTTATACAATTTATAACATATACAATTATACAATATATAGTAAGCACATACAAATAAAAAATCGATATTATTAACAACAGTGAGGGCCTATTACGATGTCGGATGGACTTGAGTCCGCCTGACATGCCTCAAAACTGGGTCCGACCGACCGGCGGTCCCGACCTCCTGATTAGGATGCGACCGAGCACTGTTCGGTCGCATTCTGACATTTCCCTATGGGACCATGTGTTACGGCCATAATCCGGCCGTAGTTCATGCTCCCATAGGAAAATGGGAGATGGTGTTAATCACTGCACCCCGTGGCAGGCACCTCAAGGTGCCTGCCACGGGGTGCAGGGATTAAAAGAGGCCCCCTCGGCCCCCAACCGGAGGCTGCAGAGGCAAGGGGGCCCTGACAGTGGCCCCCATACTCGCTCTCTGACAGGCTTTCCATGTCGGAAAGCCCGATATGGAAAGCCTGCCAGACACCGAGTATCATAATCCCAAGGGTGGAAAGGCCGCCCTTTGGGATTACGGGCTGGCCTCCGACTGGCTGATGGGCTCCTTGAGCCCAACGGAAGCCAGCCGGAATGACCGGCCGGTTTAATTTCCGACCGCCAGCATTGTAATGCGGCGGTTAGAAATTAAGTCAAGATGCGCCCCCAATATTTTTAACATTGATATTAACAACATAGATATTTTTGTAATCAATATTAACACTTTCAATATTTCTAACATCGATATTACTTACCTTAAAATCGATATGCTTGTCAACAATATTCTTGCTGACGATATTTGTGTCTGACAACACTTCCAACTCGAAATTTCTGTATGTCGATATTACATTTTTGATATTTTGTCTGAATAACCCCTGTCGTCAAACAGCCTTTGCATCATGTAAAATGATAGAACATCGGGGGCGTGGCTTAGCCGGCTGCAAAATGGCCGCACCCTGAGTGGGCTCTGCCGGCCAAGCCCAAAATCCGTCATCATCCTGCGGACTGCGAGGCGCTGGACAACCTCCCCGCATAGAAATGGATTCCTGGGCCCGAGGTGCACATATCGGTGCAATTATATTGCCTGAGGTTGCTAGGGACCCGCCCTGTGACACGACTGCTGGTGCGGCCCTGCGGCCTGGGCCGGGCGGGCCTTGCGCGCCCCTGTCGAGCTCCAGGACATCCCTGGTCAATAATCGGCCTCTGGGCCCGGGGAGCGAGCGATGCTGCTGCCGAGAGGCCTGGGGCGGCTAGAGACCCTCCCGCGGCGCAGCCTGGCGGAACTGCAATTTGGGCCTAGCGGGCCTTGCACACATTGAGGGAGCTGTAGGGCTCCGGAGCCCCTGCACGGATATGACATCCCGGGGAGGAGGAGAGCCAGTGACTGTGGCAGTGAGAGCGGCGCGAGGCCTGCGTACCAGCTGGTGCGCACGAGGAGGGTGCTGGACGTGGGGCCCCGGCAGTAGACAGTGAGCCCCGCTTGATTCTCTCCTCCAGGTGAGCGGGCTGGTGAGGCCGTGTGGTGGTGGGGGGCGGTGTAGGGCAGCAACGCTACTACCATGGAGGCCGCGCTTTGGGGCCTGGCTGGGCCCGGGGTGGGGTGGCCAGATCCCTGCCCCTTGCCTGGGCCCGGTGGGGGCCTTGCCTTAGGGCCTGGGAGTGCCACTGCGGTGGCGGCAGACCTCCCCCTGCGCATCCCTCGCTCCCCCCACAGCGGGCCAGCCCTGCAAGCCGCGCCAAGAAGGCTAAACAGGCTGCGACTGGTGGTCGGCTGAGGTGCTGGGCCATACCTGTGAAGGCCTCTGTGTGGGCCTGTGTTCTACTGCCCTTCACGCTCAGGGGCGAGGACGGACCCGCCCATTGCCTGCTCGGGACTGCTGTGTCCCCCCCAGGGGCTGAGTTATGGTGTGAGCCGGGAGGCTCGCCCTGTGATCTGGGCCCCCCCTCTCCTACCCTCTCCTCCTGTTGCTCTCGCCCGGTGGACTAGGCCTGGGCCACCCGCTGCTGCTAGCTGGGGGAGGTGGCCTGCTGTCTGTGGGGGGCCTTGGCCTACCAGCGGCCCTGACGCTGGGAGCACTGGACTAGCCCCTGGAGTGTCCTGGCTTAGTCCCCCCGCATCAATATGTGCAAGACAGATGGCAAGCAGCCCAAACTAACGTTTGAAAGTAAGCAACATACTAGGCAGGGAGAGACTGCGCCAGAGGTGGAGGAGCAGGCTACGCAAAAGGACGGTGGAGCATCGCGCGAAGACTACTTACGGACACTCCTCCTAGACGTTAAAGCCAGCTTACGCACAATCGACTCCAAGCTAGATCAGCTGACAGAAAGGCTTGACCAAGTGAAGGCCAGAGTTGATACCCACGAAGCAAGAATCACGCAATTGGAGGAGAGAGTATCAGACAACGATGACGCCGAAGCATCCGGGAACCAGAGGATGCTGGAAATGGACAAGATACTAAGCCTCATCAAAGCTAAGAACGAGGACTTGGAATCAAGATCCAGAAGGAACAACTGCCGCATTACTGGAGTACCGGAATCAACTGCCATCTCACGCATGGAAGACTATGTGGAAACATTGCTGCGTGAACTCTTCAGAAAGGTACTCTCTCCTGTTTTCATAGTTGAAAGAGCGCACAGGTCACTGGGGCCCAGACCTCTGCCCGGGACACCGGCGTGGCCAATAGTGGCCAGATTGCTCAATTACCAAGACAGGGATGCAATCCTACGATCAGCACGCAAGATGGGTGAGGTGGGACATCAGGGGAACACCTTATCCTTTTTCCCGGACTTCACCGTGGTGGTGCAGGCGGCGCGCCGTGAATTCTTACCGGCCAAGCGCATACTCCAACAGCGAGGCATACAGTATGCCTTACTAGTAGCGGTCGGTGGTGGGAGTGCCGCCGGGCACTGACGTGGGGCGGGGGAGGGGCAGGGTGGGGGTAAATACACATATAAATAAATAAAACAAATTTCGTTTCTCGCGCTGCATCACATTTGGCGATGCAGCGCGAGAAACGAAATTTGTTTTATTTATTTATATGTGTATTTACCTGTAATTGCCCGTAATCCGTAGTTTACTACCCCCCACCCTGCCCCTCCCCCGCCCCACGTCAGCGCCCGGCGGCACTCCCATCACCGACCGCTACTGTGCCTTACTCTACCCGGCCAAGCTGCGAATTAGGAGAGGGGAAAAAACACAGCTCTTTGTGGACCCCAAGGCCACACTGGCGTTCGCCACCAGAACGGGAGGGAGGTGGCAGCACAAGTGACAATGACTAGTAACCCAGGTCGAGGGTCTGATGGGCTGAACTGCACCATGCAACGCCACCACTGTATCTATTAATCTGGGGGAGGGTGCCGGGGAGCTTTGTAGGCTCTGGACACCAATGTATAATCAAATAAAAGGCAGCCCGCTCACTTGAACATGGCTTGGCCACCCTGTCTGAATGGCATTGGAGACCGCTGGTGAGGTCGCGCCCCATGGGATAAATCCCAATGCACCTATATAGGTTTTTTGTTACAGGTGGGGTAGGGGCAAACGCAGTCAACCAGGTCCGCCAATGCAACTTGTAAGAGCACTACACAACACATGGTTATGAGTAAGCACCGTCCCCCTTCCTCCGGGCAGTGGGTCTTGTAAACTTCCCCCGCCCCACAATCGCAGATCAATAGTGTTCACCAAGGAGGATGGCTAAAATCTCTTGTATGACATGGATCATCAATGGCCTAAACGACTATCGTAAGTCCAGGCTGGTGCACGCCTACCTCGTTAGACATGAGGTGGACGTGTGTTTCCTACAGGAAACCCACCTGACAGAGGCCACTAAGGGCAGGCTAAATGCTCGCTGGTGCAGAAATACATACTCCTCTATTTATTCTGACTACGGGAGGGGGGTGGCGATCTTAATGAAAAAGGGCATCCCATGGTCCACCACTCACCAGATCATAGACAGGGAGGGCAGATTTGTTGTTGTCTCCGGTAGGCTCTACCAGCAACACATCACCCTAGTGGCAGTATATGGCCCGAACCAGGATGACCCCGGGTTCATACCGGAGGTTTGGAGACTGATTGCGGGCCTTGGCCCAGGGACCGTGATCTGGGGTGGGGACTTTAATATTGCATCGGACTGCCGGCTGGACCACTCGGGGACACGAAAGCATCACCCACAAGTGGCAGGTGCCTTAAAAACAGTAATAGAGGATAACAAGCTGGTAGATATTTGGCGCCACACACAGGGGGAACAAAAAACTGGCACATGCAATTCCAGCTACCACAGCTCCTGGTCCCGCATCGACTTTTGGCTGAGACGTGATCAGCTGGACAGTGTTAGTTGACCACCTACCGCGGGCGCTTTCAGATCATTCTCCAGTTCGGTTAGTACTCACTATACCACAGACCATTCCACGGGCATTCTCCTGGCGACTGCCCCTGCATGCTCTGCGCGACGCTGCATTTAGGGAGGAAATACGCACTGCTATCACTGATTATTTTGAGCACAACCAGGGCTCGATCGAGTCATTGTCCACACTGTGGGAAGCCTTTAAAGTGGTGATGAGGGGGGAGTGTATTGGAAGACAGGCAGGGGTCTTGAAGGCGATTAGAGGCACGCTGGCGAAACTGGAAGCTGATATCGGGAAGCTAGAGCTCGCGCAGGCCACAAACCCTAGCTGCACCACATTAGCTGACATTAGGGATAAAATATCGGTATAGAACACAGAGGGAGAGAGGGAAGTAAAGTACCTGGGTAAGGAAGCCAAAGTGCGGCATTATAGTGAGGAAGACGTCCAGGTAAAACCCTAGCAGGAATGCTGCGTAAGCCGCATCCGTCCGCATATGTGGCCGAGCTCAAAGATAATAGCGGCCAGACAGTTACGGCCCCAACGGAACTTCTCCTTTTATGCTCACTTGTATAGGGCCAGGACGACCGTAAGCCCATAGGAGCTACATGAATACTTCGAAACGATTGCGCTATTATGGCTTGGCGCCAGTCATAGGGAATACCTTGACGACCCATTCACACCGGAGGAAATTGCTTGGGTCATAGCGGCATTGCCGGCCGGGAAGGCTCCGGGGTCAGATGGGCTTCCGCCGGGCTTCTACAAAGAATACTCCGAGTTGCTAATTCCCCATCTAATTGAAATGTATCATGAGTCACTGCAAGCAGGGAGGCTTCCTCCAACCCTACAAGAGGCCCTCATAGTGACGATACTTAAGCCAGACAAGCCCCCCGAACAATGCAACTCTTATAGCCCTTTATCACTGATAAACACGAACGCAAAAATATATGCCAAACTTTTGGCCAACCGTCTACTGCCACTCATGCCTTTGGTGGCCCGTCCGGATCAGTCCAGATTAATTCCCGGTCGTGGGACCTCGCACAATCTAGGCACCCTAATCTCGATCATGCATTACCTGAACCCATCGCAGCAGGTCGTGGCGGCCTTTCTCGACTCCACTAAAACGTTTTACACGTTGGAGTGGTCATTCCTCTTCCCGCTGCTAGCCAGACTGAGGTTTAGCATGATCTTTATTAAAAAGATTCAGCTCTTATACACACAACCAACAGCACGGGTGCATCTAAACGGTAAAGGGTCCGATAGTTTCAGCATTACGAGAGGAACTAGACAGGGCTGTCACCTGTCTCCCCTCCTATTTGCTGCTGCCATGGAACCTCTCGCAGCTAGGCTCCGGCAACATCATGCGGAGAGGGGAATTGGGTTCACCACCCTGGGCCTGGTGATTTCGATGTATGCAGATGACATCACTTTGTATGTGCGGGATCCCAGTGTTAATCTAGGCCCCCTGACGAGAGAGGTTATACGTTTCGGAGGACACTCGGGTGTACAAATCAACTGGAGCAAGTCGGTGCTCTTTCCGCTGACAGACTCCACAGTTTCTTGCCCCTTGGATTACCCGTAGAGATGGGCTACGGAGCCAGTTAAATACCTTGGTATATGGCTGAGCCGGGACACTGACAAGCTATGGAGAGCAAATTACAGCTGCGCTATGGACATGGCCGGCTGCATCGCGTTTGCGAAGATGGTGATCCTCCCCAAGTTCTTGTACCCGTTTTTAAACATCCCAATACCGCTCACTGAACGTTTCTTCAAAAGGATGAGATCCAACCTGGTCACATTGGTCTGGGCGGGCCGGCAGCCTAGAGTCCGGTATGAGACATTAACGCTGCCCTTGGAAAGGGGGGACTGGGAGCGCCGGACATGAAGCTATTCGCTCTTTGTGCGCAGGTGAGCTTCCTGCATCATTGGCTACACCCCACCCCCTTCCAGCCACACGTTGCGGTTGAGCAGGACAGGGCAGCGCCCTGGCCGCTGGCAACGGCCGTGTTTGATAAATACAAAGCACAACATGGTGAAATTGACCCGATTGAATGTATGAGAAGGGCATGTGATGGCCTCTGGCGTAGGGCGAATATTCCAGTGCTACACGCCCTGTCAGCTCCACAGGCAGGGAATCCACAGTTCCCTCCGCTGTGCGATAAGGGGGCGGCGAACAGAGCCGCCGAGTTGGGGATCAAAACTATTGCGGACCTCTTCCCGGATGGGCAATTCCTTCGGACACCCCCACATCCCATTACAAGAGTAGCTACAGTGCTTGACACTCTGCTCTATTACCAGCTGCTCGCAACCTGTAGGGCGGCAAATGATACATTCCCGGCATCCACCCCGGCGCTTGAGGCGCTGGACCAGCTGTATGGTGCGGCCACGCCGCGGAAGGTAGTCACACAAATTTACTCCACCTCTATAAAACTACCTCAGGGGGGCACGTCTAGAGCGCGGGAGGAGTGGGAGCGGGAGCTGGGCAGCGAGATAACAGAGACAAGCTGGGTATTTTGTTGCGGGCAGACAGAAAAACTTTCCCCTAACTATAAGCTGCGCTTGATTCATTTTAAGTACTTACATAAGATGTACCACACACCTGCTCAGTTGCATAGAATGGGGCTGCGAGACAACTCGAATTGCTGCCGCTGCTCGACAGGGGGGCCTCCTTCCTGCACTTGGCCTGGGACTGCCGGATGGTGGTGGATTTCTGGATAAGAGTCTGTGGCACTATTGGCTCCATCACAGGTACTAATCTGGAGCCGCACCCCATCACATGCCTGCTGGGGGATGTAGCAAAGATACCAAGAGGGAGCCGGGGCCTTGCGGCGATGCTGCTGCTGCTGGCCAAGCGCAGGGTAGCCATGCACTAGGGAGGGTGGTCCGCGCCGGCGCACGCCGCATGGCTGTTGGACGCCGCACATTGCCAGGAGCAGCTGGATGTATATTAGGAGCTCATGCCTGCACGCTCCAGACCACTAGATATTTGGGAGCCACTCACCACATACCTTAAAAGCAGGGAAGATGCTACGACGAGTTAAAAGGGGAATCGATGGGGGACTGTATGCGGAGGGCGGGGAGGGCTGCTTGTGACCAACAATTGCCTGATTACTGTACACTGCTGTTGGAGGGGGGTGGTTGAGAGAGGAAATTGTGTTACAAGTGTTCTTCAGTCATATCACGTGTAAGATGACCTAATGATATGCTTTGACAATATTTTCACTCACCAAGCTGTTGACTTGTATGTACTGTGTTGTTTCCTTAAAATTAATAAATACAAAAAAAATAAACAAAAATAAATAAAGTGATAGAACATCAGTCGAGAAAATAACCCGTTCCACTATCTATATTCGAAAATACATGCATCAGTCCAGATTCTGTTCAGCGGTTATATCACTTTTGTAACTTGCCAACAAGAGGCCTTTATTTTGACAATTAAAAGCTGTGTTTTTTTCAGATGAACCATGACTTAAAATCTTCAAAGGTGCCAGCAGAAGGCAAATCATGAAAACGTCTTTACAACAACAAAGTGGGAGTGTAAGACACATGTCTAACTCTGACATGGCTAAAAACATACACATGGAATAACACATTCCGAAGGCAATCTGGAGCCAATCAACATCCACACAAAAGGAAACAAAAGACATTGGCAATGCTATATTGTCTTGCTTACTGAATGAAAGAGCCTTTTGTGCCTTTTATTGGTTTAGGCCAGGTGTCTCCAATCAGTCAAGCTGACACCTTCAGAGTAGCTCACAGCCTTGAGTTCATTTTTAAATAAGACTGGGTCAATAAAGTGTTACATTTTCCTCTTAAAGTTAATAAAGCCTGTGTTTATTTTAGACAGACCTCTTTAGCTGCAGACAGGAGGGCCTGATAATGATCAGTGCTGACTCTGCTTTATGACCCAGGGTGGGGCACGAAGTGAGGACCTAAAGGACTGATATATTTACCTATTAAGTAAAAGTTGATGTAAACTCAATATTGGACTGTGAGAACAAAATGTTCCTGAATGATTTTAAATAGGCGAAACTTAAAATGTAGAGTTACTTAATGACTGAGTTAACTCTTCATTTTAATTTTCTCCCATTTTAAAGCGTCACATTTGTGCGCAGCAGGCATCTTGCTACCAGTGCCTGGTAGACACAACATATTTATAACTGAAAAATATAGCTAATTTTTTAAGGGAGAGAAGTTTAAAGTGCAGAAAAATGTTCCATACAATGGAACATTTTTCTACACATTAGATTTCTCCCATTTTAAAAAAATGGTTGTATGGTTGTGTTGTGTTATACATGTAATGGTGCCACATATGGTGGAGGGTATGTCCTGTGCCACATATGACTTAGGCTCTCAATCACCCATACACATATATCCCCTTCGTACACACACATGTTCATACATCTCCACGGACTCTCATTGACAACCATGGCATCCCTGTCATCGTGCCACTAGTGTAAGGGCCTGATTATGAGTTTGGTGATCCATCGGTCCTTCGAACCTGTGGTGGAGGTGCAGTGGTGGTCGGGGACCGCCACACCAGTGGTCCAACCACCGTTTTACAAGTACAGTGGTTGGACCATTTTGGGACCGCCGCACCTGCCAGGGAACCGTGTTTCCTGGCTGTGGCGCAGCAGTCTGGGGCAGCAATATGCTTGGCGGTGCTGCTGCGGCACCATCAAGCATAATCTGAGTTTCCCCACCGCCAGCCTTTTTATGGCAGTGAGCCCGCCATGAAGAGTCTGGCAGTAGGGAAACAAAGGGGGCCCTAAGGGGTCCCCTGTTGCCCCTGTACATTGGGATGCATGCAGAAGGGCACATGGTGTACCCCCCTGTGTACATGCATGCCCAGTTCCTGCACGGCATTGACTAAACAGTCCATGCCGTGCAGGAACTTGCCTGGCTTTCCCATTGTGGTGCCTTTTTCAAAGGGACTGAAATGAGAATGCCAAAGGACCGCCCGCCAAACCAGGAGAAAACTCCTAATGTAGCGGGCGGCCGACGGTCGACTTTGGTGGTGCAGTGGTGTGCCACCCGGCTCCAGCACCTCCAAAAGTTGTAATCTGCCCCTAAGTAATTTGATCAAACTGTGGTATCTGGCTGTCTGGACATTAGGTTTAAAGTCAATTAAGGTGGGCGTGGAGGTGTCTGATGACAACGGGTGATTTGGTTGGCCTTTAGTAGCTCACAATCATTTTCACTGATCAGAAGTTCCTCTCACTACGGAAAAGGGTGGAGATCCCTGGTTTAAGCACTTAACAAGCTGTCATACATGCCCTCCGTCTCTCATCTTTGCACTCTTGCATCCATTTATCCACCATCTGATTCAATCAATCAATCAATCAGGGAATTGTAAGCGCGCTACTCACCCGTGAGGGTCTCAAGGCGCTGAGGGGGGGGGGGCCGCAGATCTGTTTAGCCGAAGAGCCAGGTCTTGAGGGTCTTCCTGAAGGTGTTCAGGGAGGGGGCGCGTCGGATGTCTGCCGGTAGCTCGTTCCAGGTCTTGGCTGCAATGTGAGAGAAGGATCTTCCGCCTGCTCTGGCTCTGTGGATGCGCGGGGTTTCGGCCAGTACGAGGTTGGAAGATCGAAGGTTTCTTTTGGGTACGTGGAAGTTGATTCTGTCGTTGAGGTATTTGGGTCCATTGTTGTGTAGGCATTTGTAGGCGTGAGTGAGGATTTTGAAAGTGACTCTTTTCTCCATGGGGAGCCAGTGGAGACTTCGTAGGTGTTGGCTGATGTGTGCGTGTCGGGGGATGCCGAGGACGAGTCTGGCGGCGGTGTTTTGTACTGTCTGGAGTTTGCGGAGTAGGGACTTGTTGATGCCGGCGTAGAGTGTGTTTCCATAGTCCAGTCTGCTGGTGATGAGTGCGTGGGTGACTGTCTTCCTTGACTCAGGGGGGATCCACTTGAAGGTCTTGCGGATGATGCGGAGGGTGTTGAAGCAGCTGGAGGTGACGGCGTTGACCTGTCGGTTCATGGAGAGTGATGAGTCGAGTACGATGCCGAGGTTCTTGGCGTGGTCTGAGGGGGTAGGTGGGCTTCCGAGGGCGGTCGGCCACCAGGTGCTGTCCCATGCAGAAGGGGTGGTACCGAGGACGAGGACTTCTGTCTTCTCGGCGTTGAGCTTCATCTGATTCAATCTTGCATTCTCATTCTGACACAACAGCAATAAAACACACACAAACTTAACAACACATGCAAGAGAAATTAGAAGAATACTAGTAGAAAAAAGAAAACATGCTTCCGTCTAAACATGGTAGCATATGATTGCTGTTAGAAATGGGTACTCTATTTGGCAGTTTTTTGCACCCTGTCCAAGAAGGGACCCTCACTTTAGTCAGGGTAAGGGAGGCACACAGCAATATAACCCCTACTCACCCCCTTGGTAGCTTGGCACGAGCAGTCAGGCTTATCTCAGAGGCAATGTGTATAGTATTTGTACACACACATACACACACACAGTAACTCATTGAAAAGACTACAAAAGGAGTCAACACCAGTTTAGAAAAATAGCCAATATTTACCTGAATAAAACAAGACCAAAACAACAAACATCCAACATACACAAGTCAAAATATCACTTTAAAATTATTAAGTAGGTTTAGTCCATAGAAATCAATGGATGCATTTGTTTAGGACAAAGTACCTTAAATGTGTCAAAAACCAAAAATGATGCGAGGTGCAGCGGAGGTTATGCGACGTAAAAGCAACCGACGACTCGGTTCTTTTCTACGCAGGGGAGGTGATGCGTAGATTCCTTATTGCTATAAGGGAGTGGAGGCATTGGATCCTTACTGCTAAGCAGGGGAGGTGATGCATCTGTTCCTTACTGGCAGGGGAAGTGATGCATAGATTCATTACTAGCGGGGGAGGTGATGCATCAGCTTCCGGACAAGTGGCCTCGGTTCCCTGCTGCCTTGCAGTGTCCATGAAGAATCGGCACTCATGGACGATGCGTCAAAAATCCAGGCGCGCTGTGTTGATTTAACAGTGATGAAGCCGGTGCTGCATCGATTCCACAGTGGAAAAGCAAGCGTCGCGTCGGAGCGGGTGTCACGGTCGCCAGTGGTGCGGTGCTTGAGACTCAAGCAGCGGTGATTCTTCTGACACGCTGCGACGGCAAGCTAGGGCCTGCGGTGAATGCCGTAGGGTCTAACAAAGGTTCTCACAGAGCAAATATTCTTTAGCCACAGTTTTTCACATAAGGTAACCAACACCAAAACCATTGTCTACTACAGCAATCTGTGAGATTCCATGTAACAGAATACTTATCTGTAGGCTTTAATATTGAGTAATACCAATCCACTCTTAAATTCCTATTGACTTTAACATATGGTTTTCACAATAAATTCATCAGGCCTAGTGCATTTACCATAACATTTCATAATAAACAGATCAGCTCAATAGCCATGATCATTGGCCTATATCAGGTAGAAACTTTTCCACAAGCCAAAAAGTGTAATCAAAGCTGTCTTTTTAGTGGAAAATCCAAATTCGGCCCAATCAAATCTTTTACTCTGGGGAAACAAAGTGTGGGGGGAGTCTCAGCCCCTCTGTCATAGTACTCTGAAAGCTCTTTTTTATTGATCACATAAGGTCAGGCAGCAGGCGAATTGCCAAGCCAGACCTAAAAATCTCTGCAGATTACTGTAGCCCTGGACATCTTATACTGCTCTCAAATACAATACTACAGTCTGAAGTGTAAAGTTGATGATGGAAGGGAGGGTGCTGGGACTGTAAGACAATCATATTATGATGCCCTCCTCCCAACTGTGCTGCTGCCAGAGAAAAACAAACACCCTAGATGATCTAGTCATCTAAGATTCTTTAGCAGCTTTACAATGTCATATGTGTGCCCATGAATGTTCAAGCCTAGGCACCCATACTGCTGCGGGCTCAGGCAGCTGCATAAAAAACTAAATAATCACAGCTGCATGGAGTGGAAGCACTTTTTCTCTTGAAGCGTACAACTTCTGCCCAATCAAAACATGTACTCCTGGCTACCAGCATGTGGGCGAGGCCAAAGACTCTCTCTGAAGTACTCCTGAAAGCTCTTTCTCAGGATGATCACATTACATGTGGTGACAGCTGTGCTGTCAAGCCAGACTTTAAAAGGATCAGCCGATTTACAATGAGAATTAAAAGAAATAAAGAAGTAAGACGAATTCTTATTGCAACTGAATCTTATGCCACGTCTCCAGGGTGGAAGAACCAGTCGTCCACCTGTGCAATTAAAAAAGGCACAATTAGCCACCCTAGGGCAAAGTGTCAAAAATCTCCCCATGATATTGAGTCATCAGGTTTAATAGCAGAGTCCACTGTGCCACTTCAGACAAAACCAGTCTTACTCTGAGGAGCAGGAGAGTGACTCTCCCTTCCCTCATATCAACAAATGCATGGCGTACGAAGAGGGTAAAAAACAAAATCTTGTTGAAATCAGATCATCAAAAATAAGGTATTGTTCCCTTGCCTTCTTTCATTTCTTCCATCGTCTGATGTAATTACACTACTTCCTCTTAATGAGGTCCTCTTCAATGTATTATTACTAGATGCCCTGTAGTACTTCAGAAATATGTGTACAAAAATCACAGGGTGTGTTCCACTCTCTTTAAATCACTTTATTTCGGTCACAGACCTCAAAAGCAACAACCATCATATATTTTTGCAGTAGTACATATAATTTAAAGAAAAGTTCAGAAATATGTAACAGTACAACAATGCAAGAGGATAAGAATTCATAGATGCAACTCACCCTAAAGTGTTTAAATTGCATTCAGTTAACAGCATTAAAAGGACGGATCATAAAAATTACACAATAAAAATAGTAAAATGACCAAGTAGAACGAAACTATAACATGCAAAATGCAGGCTAAAATCCTTCAAAATAATCAATGGCATTTTAAACAAGCAAGGAAAGATTCATCCAAATAACCACAACCCATTAACTCAATCAACGTGCCCCGCAGAGGAGAAGCTTGCATCTGATGGGCCAGAAACTTTCAGGAAATTTTGCAATAGAGAATATTATATAAGATGAAGTATCAAATCTGCAAATTCCTAATGCAACTCTCCACTGTTGAACTCCTAGATACCTGCATTGGGGCACTATCCAGCGCTTGCGTTGGCAGATAAATTCTAGACAGAAAAATAAAAGGTGCTCATCAGTTTCTGCTGCACTATGACTGGCTTAGCAGATTTTGCTCCCATCAGCCGTGCTCTTCCACTTGACAGTGAAACTCACGAGCGGTAGGACACCCAGTCTGAGTCGGATACAAAGAGCCTTAGTAAAGGGCAGCTCAATCGAGTACATAAAGGGCTCGAATCCTGACACTGTTTAATCTCCAAGAATCTGTCTTTGAGGGGACCAAAATTTCGAGAATGTATCGAGGCTCTATATTGACTTTCCCAAAAATGAAACTTGATCATTCGGGAAGAGCTACAAGGAATGGAAGCAGGAGTGGTCCAGACGTCAGCCAGGCCCAGAGTAGCTAAGGTCTCTTGCACATACTTAAGCCATGGGAGTGATGCTCACAATGTTAGTTTCTTCAGGATGTCTCTCAGGCCATTCCTTTAATGGAGTAGCTCTGGGGTACTCCAGATCCTTATCCAATATGAAGCTGGTTTAAGTCTGACCTTGGAAGTAATGGGATTCATGTCCAGATCATGTTTAGAAATCAAGGAAGTGCTTTGGGGGAGTTTTAGGCCGCTCTCAAGAATTTATTTTTAGCAACTCCTAGGGAGTCACCCTAAGTTGCGGCAGCCCCCATGGGCTCTCCATATTTCAAGAAGGGGGGATATAGGGTGTATAGAGGTATTGCTTGTGAATTTCAGTGTAGCTGCTGCCCTGTGGGTTAGCAGGAGTGCACTCTTCAAAATCTGGCTTGCCCAAGAATTACTGCTAGACAGGCGGATGCCGGGGTAATCATGGGTCGAGACTCTCTCAAGGATAATGTTGTCTAGCCTTATGACTCCTCTAAAATGCCTATGAGGATAAATAGCCGTAAACTTGGTTTTAGAAGCGTTTATGGCTAATCCCTGCTCGGAGCAAAACAACTTGAATCTGTTTAGTAAGATTTCTAGCCCTTTTGGGGTTTTGGACACCAGCAGAGTGCCATCAGCAAATTATAAAGCTGGGGTTTTAAAACCCCACAGGGTAGGTGAGTCATTAACACAATTCAAAAGAAAATCCACACATCCATTTACAAAGAGGAGAAATAGGGTTGGGGTGAGTACACAACCTTGCCTGACACCCTTGGCCACACTAAACCTCTCAGTTGTCTCACCATTTGGACCCCATCTCACCTGAGCAAAATTATATGTGTGCGTAGGCACATTATGATATCCAATAGAGGGGGTGGAAGGCCCAATTCTCTGAGTGGACCAAAGCTTTTCTCTCAGGACCATGTCAAAAGTCAAAATTAGGTCAACAAAAGCCACATAGAGGCTGCCCCCACTAAGATCCACTACCTTCCACTTCAAAAGCAAAAATCTAAAAACTTGGTCCACCGTACTTGTCTTGGAACAGGATCCAGCCTGGAACTGGGTGAGGATGTTGTTTTCTTCCAGCCAGTACTGGACAGAAAGGGCCCCTGCAAACTAATAATGGGAGAAGGCAAACCAAGGGGAAAAATCAGTTCAATAAACAAGACAAACAATGCCTCACCACTTACTTTTTCAAAGGTGTAACTCAATCGCCTAAAATATATCTATTTCATGAGGCAGACATATTCAAGAAGATATTTTATTGAATCATAACTTTATTTTATAATCTACTTTTTATGAATATCATACAAGATTCAAACACATAATTGCCAGTGTATCCAATAGAAAATATATACATTCAGTAAGATGCATCAACATATATTTATATTGGGCTCCTTAATCATACCACAAAGCTCTAAAAACCATACCCAAACATCAATTCAACCAACCACATTCATTCAAAGTTATTCAATCTACTCTCTACAAACAATATCTAGAATCCCATACTGAATTTCAGCAATTCACTACTCATCTATATGTACATCAATGTTGATTTACATTGGATTCAAACTAAATGGTTGTATTGATGTATGTCTGACTCATTAAATAGATATATTTTAGGAGATTGAGTTACACCTTTGAAAAAGTGGAGAGGCATTGTTTGTCTTGTTTATTGAAGTGACTTCCTCCATTCAGTCAAGGAGACAATCAAGAATTTGTTTGCAGAAAATGTTTTGAGTGACATCAATAAGACTTATGGGATGGTAGTTGCCTGGATCTGATTTGCAAACTTTCATCTACATGGGTATTATCTCTGCTCCTTTCCAGGAAACAGGGATTTGGGCACCAGCCGCGACAGCATTAGCTACATGATTTAAGTATGGGGCCCAAACAGCAGGGTCGGACCTAAAAATGGCCCCAGGGATTTTGTTAGGGCCCGGGGCTTTACTTGCTTTCTGTGAGCAAATTGGTCGGGAGAGTTCAGCACAAGTACAAAAAAAAAGGGGTCAAAGCCACTGTGATTTTTGAGCCTGTGTGGTAGAACTGTGAAGATAGAATCAATGCCTGAGTCTTCAGAGGCTATAAGGCCAGCCCCCTCACAATAAAGGGCTTAAAAATGATTATCCCAGTCATGGGGGAAATTATGGTTTTCCGGTCTAATTGAGGAATTTTTTGAGCCATGACTAATCAAATGCCAGAACGCTGTCTGATTTCCCATGCGAGCAGCAATCATGATGTTGTCCTATACAGAGGTATCCCAGGATTTTTTTGCATGCCTTTGGGCAGCTTTGTACTCAGATCTGGAAGACTGAATTAAAGAGTGAGTGCCTTTTTTAATAGCTAGTAATAGTGTTTGTTTGGCCTTCCTGCAAGACTTGTTATACCAAGACTGATTATCAGTGGAGGGCAAAGTTTTGGGAAAAAATGGTTTAGTAAAATAAGAGTTTTTTTAGCTCTAGTAACGCTTATCGCATAGGGCCATAATAGCCTGAGGAGAGCCACCTGGATCAGCAAAGTCAGCTAAAATTGAACTCAAGTATCAATAAATCTGGGCAAGAGAACCCTTGTTAGTAGCTATGGTCTTCCACCTCACATTCCTACGGTTGTTGGTAACAGGTAAACTGCCATTGGCCTGGTACAAAGGTTTTGCCATCTGTTCAGCATTACCCCAAAGGGTAAGGAGCAGAGGGAAGTGGTCACTTTCGAGTTGGAAACAATTTCCATCTCAATGAGAGAAGACCACGAGAACAGGTCCATAAAAATATAGTCAATGTTGCTCTGATACGAATTCCTTTTAAAAGTCGGGTGTCTAATCGACTCAGATTGGGTGCGACCATTGCAAGCTCTCAGTTGGCAGCTTAGACATAGATCTATCAGTTGCAAAGCTGTCTTAGTGGACCATATGGGTTGTCCTAGAAGCTGGAGAATGCCCCAAATTTGATCTTCTGCACTTGCAATGTCCTTCAGAAGAACTGAGGGTTTAAAAGAGATATTAAAATCTCCACCAACAATAACAGCCGCCTCACTGTCTAATCCTTTAATTTGGTCTCTAGTAACAATTTAGTTGAAGACTCTAGGTTCTTCAGGGTACTTCTGCTGTACACATTATATAGATATAGTTTCTTCCCATACCACTGTAAAATTTCTACCCCAAGCAAGTCAGGAGAATCAATGGCTAGTTGCTTGGCAGTGGAGTCCAAGGTAACGTTAAGCCATAAAATGAGTTCTCCTGAGGGCCAGCCAGCCACAGGCTTTCAAGCCGGTGTGAAGAATGTTTCATACCCTTGCCTATAGGAAGGTTCCAATTCCCATGTTTCCTGAAGCATGGCAATAGCACTGCTATCTATGAAAATCCCCCAGTCCACCTGAACCAGCTAACTCTTTAGGCCCGCGATGTTCCAGGAGATTAATGTTAGGTAGTCCACCTTTGTTGAAGGTAAATTCGGGGGGCTTCTGGGAGAGTATTCAGTCTTCTGATCTTCAAAAGAGGGCTGATGGGAATATAGATTAGGTACTGGGGCTAGGCAAGGTTTGTGGTTAGGGCCTAGAAGATCAAAGCTTGGCTTGAAGTAATAGAGTAAGCAAGTTGTGCCGTGAGTCATAGAGTAAGCAAGTTGTCCTGTGAGCTTGACTCTTGGTGAGACTCTATCCTCAGGTTGGTAGTACAGCTTAATAAATAATCTGAGATAGAGTTCACTTTGGGGTCTAGTCAATCATTTGAGGACAACGAAAAGATTGGGGGGCGAGCTCCCTCTTTCTGCACTAATGGATGAACTTTGAACTGAATGTGTGAATTTGTTGGGGGACATGTTCGGGCTTCCAGTGCTAGTAACCCATTCAATATGGATGGGTGAGAAAAAGTTAACTTAGTAAAGTCATATGAATCAACTGAGGATGATAGCCTGGAGGCCTCAAGAATATCTGAGTGGATCACACTATAGCATCTTCGGACGTCTCTTATCCAATGAATGGATATATTAATAAGGGACACCTTATTATTTCTCTGCAGTGTGACTGTAGCTTGGGGACCCCCTGTCATATATATAGTCCTGAGATGCATAAAGGTGTCAGATTCAGAGGGAGTTCTGTCCGTCGTATGTCCGAGTTCACTACCCCCCCACCCTGCCCCTCTCCCGCCCCGCCGCCCGCACCACTCCCTCGGCGAGCCGCCACTGAATAAATATGTCTGTTAAAGACATTTTACTTTCTCTTTCTAATTTAGCAATGACTCATGTCCCCTGGACCATCAGGGTTCTCAAAGATAGAGACAGGTCAAACAAAGGGCAAGCTAGAGTTAGAAGCTGCTGCACCAGGTTACTCCTAATCGCTATCCATGTCTGATTTAGGAAAGACTGCAAAGCCGACATCATAGCATGCTATTCAACTAATGCAGCCGATGTGCCTCAATCTAGCCTTGAAAATGAAATATATGTATGCACAATTTTTTTTTATTATTAATGGGAGTCTGACACAGAGTTACCAATGGTTTCCAGCTCTGAAATTCTCCAGTTGCCATAGATACTAATTTAGGAAATGATGGGTCTCAGTTTTAAGTCACGAAACACACTGCTATTAGTGGTGGCATAATATGCCCCTGACAGAGTCTTAGTGCTTCCCAACAAGAGGAGAAGGCAAATAGGTGAAAGTACTTATGTTTTCTTTATTGGTTCATTTTTTTTTTTTTTTTTGATGTTTAGTGTTCCCATATGATGGCACCATGAGAATACAAAGGTGTACACTGCTCCATCACACAGATATAGGGTGACCAGATTTTCGAAGCAGAAAACCAGGACAGGCTACAAACATAGAAGCAGGACTACTAAATGAAAGTATTAGCATAGAGGTAAACTAATAACACTCACCAATCTAGTACCATGGTAACGCGTCGCTCGTAGAGACATTGATATGTACACGTCACCTAAAAAGCTAAAAGCAAAATATCCACCTTCAAAAGTACAAACTATTGCAGTATTGTGGTAATCATAAACTAGCAATGAAAGGGAAATTTTGTGATCTGCTTTAGAGATTAGGGTTGCAATATAGTCACTGGTCGCCCTTGAGTTTATGATGCTATCTGACCAGCGCAGACCCTTTTTCTAGAAATGGGAAGCTTGTTTTTGTGCAATAGAACAATAACATATTTGTAAAAGTTTAATAAAAATGAACAGGGCACAATAGCTTGACGAGCCATGACATGCTGTGCTACATTCCAAGCTCTGCATATACTACTTCTCTCTGAGACATGTGAGAAAAGGCAGCAGCTGTGCTGGCTGAAGGATGCCTACTGTACTGTACTGTTATGAGAAGGGCCCATTGGAGATGTAGACAAGAGCAATATTTTTCTTGTAGTGCTCATGGTCAAAGCAAACACAAGGAGATGATGGACAGAGTGCTGTAACTTTTCAGACACTCACCCCAGTCACAGATCTGGGTTGAATCCATCATCGTTCTTTAGCTCACTTCGCCACCCCAGTTCAGACCCAGCCATATGCAAATCAGTCTCGACCCTGTTCCTTATGGGAACAGTCCAGCCCGAACTGCCAAGCCAGTTCTTCCCTGGACCGGAAACAAGCATCCTGGGACTGGTTACGGGGTAACACACCTCATCAGCCAGGCTAGCTTGAATCCAGTGGCAAAGAGAAAAAGGGACCCACGTCTGGTCTTACCCTGCCAACTTAGGGCGAACAAAGCAAACACAAGGAGATGATGGATGGAGCGCTGAAACTTTTCAGACACTCACGCCCAGTCACAGATCTGGGTTGAATCCATCATCGTACTTTAGCTCACTTCGCCACCCCAGTTCAAACCCAGCCATATGCAAATCAGTCACGTCAATCTCCCCCCCAAAATCGGGACATTTATTTTATTCTGGGAAAAGTGTTTGAATGCCGGGACCAGGCAGTAAAAACCTGGGTCTGACCAGGGAACTTTGTGACATCTGGTCGCCTGACCCAGATAGCTGCTGAAGGCATTACCCGAGGTCTATAAATCTCAGGGTTTATTCAAGCCATTTACCTTTAAATTGTGAGGTAGAAAAAGCATTGCTGGGTGTGGCAACACTTTCAGAGACCAACTAGTCCACCTGCTTGAAAAACCTAACCAATTGAAAGTACTGCATTCAGTCTCTGTAACATTAAATCCAAACCAAGGTAGAGTGCTAGGAGAGACGTGTGTATGTCATGCTTTCAAACTCAATCTCTGCCCTCTTATTAGTGACAATCAGTCTTTTACCATCTCAGCTTTTAGCATTTGCTCTTGGGCACCACGCCTGGACAAATTGGGCACTACATGGACTTTTCTCCCATCCTGAACAATACAGTAGGGTATCTAACCCCATTTGCTGCCCCATGCCCTCTTCCCTTTTCTCATCCCCCGTGCCCAGTGCAAGGGCTAGAATGGTCATTCTTCCGCGCTAGCATTAATGAGTGGGCTGCAGGGTAGGGGGCTGTTTTCAGAGTTGCAAGGGCTACCATGACCTTACCATGAAAGCTACTATGGCCCATTTGGGGCGCAGTCTCCTGCAGTGCATAGCTGGTTTGAACATTTTTGCAAGGGCTTTGGTTTCCCTGCTCAGGACCCATAGCACATTAGGCAGGCTGTACTGTATCAGTTGACAAATCTAGCTGCATAGCAAGCATGTCCTGGACACTAATGCAAACAAGGAAAATGGGCCCTCACCTCCTCGTTTCCATAGTATAAAGCACTCTTATTTGGGGTGCAACTGGACGCTCACACCCCTCTCCTTCTGAATCTGCAGCATTATTAATCGCTACGTCTATATCAAACAAGGCCCTAACAGAGACAAAAGTGGCAAAGGCCCAACAGTGGTGGTTTGTTTCAGCATCCCCTGCTGACCAATGCTTACTGGGTGAACCACATACATTACTGATGGGACTGCACTGCTATTGGATAAACTGTGTTTGTCATATTTTATTTCCTTAAAAACTCATAATTACATTTAGAGAAAAATGTCATCCAAGCATTCCGCACTAGTTGCGGTACATCTGATAAACATACAGCAAAAAGAACTCCCCTTTGTAAGGTGGTAGCCACATTGGTACATGCATTTGACTAATTTGAAGAGGAGCTCTATGTTGAAGCATACCACCTTAGGGTGGATAAAGGCTTTCGTAGAAGAAAAGCTTGTTCTCCTTAAGATTTACTTGAGAGTTACTATTGTCCTTTCTACACTTAGAATACATCTGTTGTTGTTAGTTATAGTTGTGAGGGTGTGATTGGGGGGTGTTTCCTCCAATCTCCCCATTTTTGTTGGTGGCTGTTGGAAATTGCCCTTTCTGCAGGGTCAACCCCAAACTTTTTGCCTTCCTCCTCAATTTTTTGCTGAATTTGTTTTTGGTGGTCTTAGGACTCTGAGCACTTTACCACTGCTAACCGGTGCTAAAGTGAATGTGCTCGCTCTTCTAAAATTGGCGATATTGGCTTATTCCCAATTGGCATATTGAAGTTACTTATAAGTCCCTAGTAAAGTGGTACAGTAAGTGCCCAGGATCTGTAAATTAATGGCTACTCTTGCATCTCTCGTGAACAGCAGCCTCGATTACGAAACTCCGCATCTAAGCTTCACCGCTCATCGGAATCGGTGCATCGCCCTAGCTGCACCTTGCATCCGTTATACTGGACATCGCGAGCCCTGTCGACAGGATCATCGATGTAACAGGACCTTGCACCACACCCTTGCGGCATCTGTGAACCGCTACATCACCTCAGCTGCTCGACGCAAATCCATGCAACACTCTGCAACCAGGATTTAAGGTATTCTCTTCAGTGGGCCTAACTGTGCCCCTGTAGCCAGCCTGTGCTCCAGAATTAATGACTTTGTCCCTCGTCCAGTGAGACCAGATGCCCTCAATAGGAATTTGTGCTTTTTGGTGCTATTTCTCACTGTAGATTTTAAAAATCAATATCTCCAGTTCTATTCATTGGGTTCTTGTCATTTTGGTCTTGTTTTGGTTTATTAAAAATCAATCTATTTTTCTAAATCTGCTGTGGACTCCTTGTGTGGTGTATTTTCACTGTTTTACTGTTTGAAGTGTTGCAAAAATACTTTACACATTGCCTCTAAGTTAAGCCTGACTCCTCTGAGCCAAGCTACCAGAGAGTGAGCAGAGGTTAATTTAGGGCGAACAACCATCTCAACGCATGCATTACAACGCATGCGTTGACGTTGCGTGCCGTCACAACGCACACAACGTTACGACGCGTGCGTTCACTATGCACGCCATTACATCGCATGCGACGTACAACGCATGCTTTTACACCTGCGGGTCGTGTGCCGGGACGGGCTCCGGGAAGGTCGTGCGCCGGGACGGGGAGACAACGCTGGAACCTTGACGAGAGACAGGTAAGGACCTCGCTGGAGGGTAGTATTTTAGGCTCTAGGGATTACGGCTTAGGGTTGAGGAAGCAGTATATGGTAGTGTTTTAGGCTTTAGGCATTAGGGCTTAGGGTTGAGGAAGCAGTATATGGTAGTGTTTTAGGCTTTAGGCATTAGGGCTTAGGGCTTAGGGTTGAGGAAGTAGTATATGGTAGTGTTTTAGGCTTTGGGGCTTAGGGCTTAGGGTTAAGAGTGGTGTAGGGTACTGTTTTTAGCTTTATGGGTTAGGGCTTAGGGTTGAGGTCGTAGTGTAGGGTCGTTTTATAGGCTTTAGTGTTTAGGGCTTAAGGCTTAGGGTTGAGGGTAGTGTCAGGGGGTCGTACTGTGTTTGGTAGGTTCCTATATTAGTGTTTGGGGGGCCGTCAGGGAGAATTTGGCGATGTAATTGAATGCGTGGTATTTGTGTGCGTTGAAAAGTTATTTTGCATGCATGTGAAGGGGAATGCGATGTCGTGGTTTGCGTGGTAAATGCATGCGATGTAACGGTGCATGCGATGTAGAAAATGCGATGTAATGGCATTCGTTGTTGTTGTTTGCGTTCTATCGTCATACATCCTTAATTTAGGGCTTGCCTGTACCTTACCCTGACTAGAATTGTGGTTGCTGTTTGACTAGGGTTAATATTGTTACCCCTATTATTATTTACATGCTCCCTTTGTCCTTTGAACTTCATTAGATGGGAGCATATTTTTACATGTACACAGACGATATTCAGATCCTCTTCAGTTTAGGGAAAGAAGAGAGCCCAACAACTTTCTTAGCTGCTCTTATGAAATGCTTCCTTTGATACTTTATGTGGTGATGTCAAAGAACTTTGTGAACCTTAACCACTAACGTTTAGCTATATTTATCCAATTTACTAGGTTGTCCATCAGAAATTAGCCCTTGCACAATACTTTCTAAATCAGTTCACAATCTGGGTATTGAACCAACAATGACCTTTAACCGAAGGATCAAGTTACTACGGGAAATTCATTAGTTGCCTATGAAGCGAAGTATCACCTTGAAGGCTGTAATAATAGCACATAGGATATTTTATCAGCAACAATAAGAATTTCTAGAACATGGCACTTTATCAGCAATCATCAGAATTTATAGCAAAAACATTTCGTTGGTATAAACCCAGATGACGCAACAGTCAAATTTGCAATGTCTATCTGCAATCCCCAAATCCAGAACAATTAGGTTCGGTGATAGAGACTTTTCTACAGCAGATGCAAAAATGTGACCATCTATTCAGTTCTACCTTCAGGCCAAATCAAACATTTACCCTTTTAGAGACCTTTTATAAACCTATCTGTATCATTGGTAATTGATCTGCATTTCTATTGCTTGTGCTGTACACAAGAGCCAAGAAGATGCAGCGAAAAATGCGCCTTATAAGTAACTTTACATAGACAATATGGCATTGGTCCTGAGATATTAACAGCCATTTATGACAGTATTAGTTGAAACGGGTTGCATGACAGAACCCGGTATGCATTTACCCCGCATGCCTTTACAACACAGTCTCTACTCTGACTGCGACGTTACCACACGTTACTTTGCCATGCAAGTCGTTACAACTACTTGCTTTAGGGGGCACTGGACTTTGGAACAGTATGAATTACTATTCCAACTCCAGTCTACACAATGGTAGGGAAGGTGTTGGACTTAAAATTCAACACCAGTCCAACAACGCTCCCCCTACAGCAAGTCGTTAAAGTAACAAATGGTAACGTCGCAGTCGGGACAGTGACTGCATTGTAAAGGCTGGTCATTGTTGAGACTGCAGGGTAAAGGATGTGTCCCATTGAAATGTGCTAATAGCAGTGTTTCATTTGGAATGGCAAGGCAAAGTGCATTTGCCATGCAGAAAAACCCAATTCTTTACAATAGGTAAATCTTTCCCAAAGTGTGCCTTGTAAGCCAACAGTGCTGGGTGGTTAGTATATAAAAATGATGCATACTAGATATTGAGAAAAGTATGCCCTCACAGTGAACCAGAAATGTTTACAGTTTAGGTCAAGCTACTTTTTATAGGAATGGACCTAGGTTTTTCATATTGAGGCAAATGAAAATTGTGCAGTGGTCATAACAATTATCTTCTACTTCGTTTTAGAGCTGCAAAATTACTGTTGAAAGCAGATTTTCAATAACGTTAGCGGAAAAGCCACTTTATGAAAGTGCACTTTGCAATGCATGAGAGTAAACTAGTTTAGACCAGATTTTTAACACAGCCCTGCTGAAGGACAACAGAATGGCCTCCAGCATCAGGAAGAGTGGAAGGGGTACACAATGGCCACTTAGCAAGGATAAGGCAGCCGGGAGGATGGCAGGACCAGATGGCAGTGCTAACATCAGCTTTTACAGTTCTTCATTTAAAGTGTGAAGCCAAATTAGGCTGTCAAGAACAGAAACCATAGATTCCCAGCACCAACCTAGGCTTTTTGTCTGTGTACTAAGCAGGAGGGAAAACCAGTTCTGTCACTGACAGAGAGGAGGAAACCTCATCTCTATAGGGGAACTGCTAGAGAAGGGGCCAAGGCGCCTGCAGGTGAAAAGAGAATGAGGGCCATCTGGCTGAAGGACTCTGGGCAGGAATTATGCAAACTGAGAAAGGAAGTGCAGAAAAAGGAGGAACACTGCAAGAATGTAGCCAGGTTTGAGTGCAGAGCATTTGTCAAGCACTACGTAGTGCAAAAAAAGAACGGCTGCTCACCGCCACATCCTCAGAACATTCCTGTACCTCGGAAGAAAACATTTTGAAGAAGAATTAAGGACTCCTGCTGGCACTCAGGGATGGGCACAGGTCTCCTTCGGCTTAATTATGAGCATCTTGTTTATTTGAAGGGGGCTGCTAATAGAAAATATGTCCTTATCATGATTACAAGTTGTAATGTTTCACCAGACCTGGCCAATAAAGTAATGACATATGAGATTATGCTTTCCTTCTCATGTAAGATAAGGTTTTGAGTCTTCCTATCAAGTTGCTATCAAGCTCTTTGCTTTAACATGTCTTCCCTCTGTCATATCCTTCCGAAACAGCAAGGGGAGGAAATACCAGACCTTTGCTTTGCCTCAAGGCATCAGCAGCAAACCGGAGGCTGCTAAGGGGCAAGAAGAGGAGCAACAAAAAGGGATGGAGGCAATAGGAAGTAAACATGGTTCTTTACAAGCCTTGTTTGTTCCCTGTCCCTGCAGTCATTCTGCGATGTCTGAGCCAGGGGTTACAGAGGGGAAGGACACACAGGTCACAACGTGCAATGCAGGAATACCAGCTGCTAAATGTTGTTCATCTTGGTAATTTTACTGTGTTGATTTCTAGACTTTGAAATGATTGGTACTGTTAACAAATAACAAACCTTTCTCTGGGGGATTGTATCAGGCCTGTGTCATAGGTATCAGATGTTGAGCAGAGATTTTCTTAGCACTGTAATGTACCTTAACATTATTGTGTTAATTAATTTAGTAGGGATGCTCTCCTCCCAAATGAATAACTCAATTTCTGAGAGTTAGGGTATGCTCCCCAGTGGAAGAGCTAAAAATAGTGGAAGCTTACCTCTGTAAACATCAGATAGACTTGTATAAGCTGTTTGTGAGTTTAACAGATGTTCAATAGTTATTAGAGGTATTAAGCAAGGTAAATGAATCAAAAGTGGTATGGGCAATTGAGCCAAACCAATTTTTTTTAACTTGTTTTATTAATGACATTGCACAGGGATGTGTATTCATCATATACATGTTACAGTGCATCGTTGACAGACCATTGTGAACAAATTGTTACTTGCCAATCCATTAATCTGTCCACATGTCACATTCAATAGTAGCATCGTTAAGCACATCATGACTATTTACGGTGTTCAACAACCCCTCCTCTTACCCAGCGGATCAATGTGTATAGCAATACTCTTTAGAGCTATTAACAAGAAAAAATATAAAAAACAAATGATAAAAAGAAAAACAACCAAACAGTGAAATCTTGACAGCGACTGGTGGCGGAACCCGACCCATGTATAAGGTATATAAATTGTCTAGGGCTTGGCCTTTGGGGCGACTGGTATGTTGTGCTTTACATTTGGGTGAGAGGGCTATTCCCATTCGCTGTGTTAGGCACAGGGGGAGTGTGGTTCTGGTTCATCTAGAGTCGATCTCACTTTCATTCTGATCTATCACTGGTGACATTCCCTCCAGCATGTGCCCCCACTCTATTAGGTCTCCCTCTGCATTCTCATCTACTCGCACATCCCTTAGGCGACACTCTTCTACCACGCCCCACTCCGGCATATTTGTCCTCCATTTGTCTAGGGTGGGGGGGACAGTGTGGGTCCAGTGTATTGCAATTCGACGTTTAGCCAGAACCAGGCCCAGGAATGCGAACCTGTGTCGTGTTGGGGTCCCCTTTTTTGGCGTCGGACGAACACCCAGTAGGCACTGTTTCATAGAGGCCTCCACTCGCACTGCTGTTGTTAAACCTAGCATTACTAGCTACCTCGCGTACCTTTGCTAATGCCCTCGTCCACTCCCCTTCAGTGAGTGGGGATGGTAAGTCCACCTCCCATCTGTGTCTAACTATGGACAGTTCGACCATACGATCTTCTTTCAGGGCTTTGTATATGCGTGAAATGAGCCCGCTGCTGGACCCTGGGTCCAGCAGCAATGCTAACGTGTGTGACTCCTTCGGCTCATCCGGGAACGAGGTCCATATTTCGCGGACCGTGCGCGAGATTTTAGCTTAATATACAAAATGCCCCACTGTGACGTGGAACCATTCTTTTGCCTCATCGAATGTTAAGACGGTCCCATTCAAATACATGACCCCGGCCGTCACGCATCCCCCTTCATACCACTTCGTAATGTCCATGACTGACTGAATTCGGTGAAAACCTTGTAGTCATTTGAGTGGGAGCGCACTGGCATAGGGAGCCCTGTGAAGGACCAGGGTAACTGCCTGCTCCCAGGCCTCTGCCACACACCGTACTATGTGTGGGCATTCCTTGGGGGCCCGTGAGCCCATCATGAGGTATCTCAGGAGTTTTGTCCCACTGCTCCATAGTAATCCTGCAATATAGTAAAGTCTGAAATCTGGGAGCCCCTATCCCCCCGAGTCCATGTCTCATTTGAGTATCTTCAGTTTTACTCTATTGCGTCCCCCGGCCCACACCAATGAGATTAGGAGACTGTTTAGAGTATCAAATGTGGACTTCTGGATGCTGCAGAAAGAGTTCTGTAGTATATACAGACAGCGGGGAAGCATCACCATTCTCATCATGCCAACCCTTCCAATTACCGAGAGGGGGAGCTTATTCCAGAATGGAACCGACTCTTTCAGGCCTGTTATGACCCTACCCATATTCAATGTATATTGAGCTTCCAGCTGATGGGCTACCTGTATTCCCAGATATTGAAAACGGCCACTTACCCAGCTGAACCCCACCTCCGGAATGTCCAGTGTATCTCCTCGCGCAAGGGCCACCAGTGGAAAAATAACTGATTTCTGATAGTTAATATGTAGGCCTGGCGCTGATCTGAAGGAGGTCAGTATCTCTAAAAGTGCTGGGATTGCCTCTTCCGGCTGGCAGATGTACAGGAGTGCATTGTCTGAGTACAGGGAAAGTACATGGGTACGGCCATCGACGACGACGCCCCACTGAGACATGTCCCTCCTCAGCCGGATTGCTAGTGGTTCCATTGCAAGGGCGAAAAGGAGTGGAGATAGGGAGCATCCCTGTGGTGTGCCCCTTTCAATATTCATCGCCTCCGATATCAGGCCTCCATTCCGCACTCGAGCTCTTGGCTTATGGTTACGTAGACTAAGCCAGGACATGTATTCCTTGCCTAATACCATTCTCCTCAGAACTTCCCATAAATATTCCCACTGCCACCCGGAGTTCACTGTCTGCTACTGAGTGTAAGATATGCGACAAATGTCGTATGTTCATATGTGTTCCTCTTCCCGGTATGAACCCGCACTGGTCTTCATGAACCAGGTGAGTTACCACCCTACCCAGACGCATAGCCAAAACCTTAGCAAGTAGTTTAGCATCAACGCCCAACATTGACAACAGTCTGTATGAGCCCGGGTCGTATGCGTCTCTGCCTGGTTTAGGGAGCATGACGATATGTGCCTCTCTCATAGATTACAGTAGACTTCCCACCCGTTTTGCCTCCTGCAAAGTCTCCAGCAGGTGTTAGAGTAGTAAATCAGCATATATCTGATAGAATTCCACAGGGATTTCCTCAGAGCCCGGAGATTTACAGCGAGCAATGCTTTGTAAAGCCTCCTGCAGTTCCTCCAATCGGAGTGCTGCATCTAGGTCTGCCGTCTGTTCCTCAGTGAGGCGGTGGAGGGGCACATCAGCCAGGTACTCCCCACGCTCAGGTGGATGGACACCGGGGTCTCTCAGTATATCCTGGCTAAATGGCTGAACAGTACAGAGTTGACTTCTGCCTGTGTGGTGGCCGTTGTTCCATCTGGATGTTTGAGTGTCAGTATAAGTGGAGAGGGACACTACCGCTTCAGTAACCATGCTAGTAACCTCCCAGACCTATTGCCCTCTTAGTGGAGTAACTGGCGATACTCACTCGTAACAAAGCAGTCTAGTCTGTCCCATATCTCCCCGACTCTTCGCGGTGCCTGTAAAATAGAATGGCAATCTGCCTCTGATGCCTGCCTCTCATGTTGCAGTTTGATCAGCCTGTCTTCGGCAGTGGTCAATTCTCGCTCTAAACGTCTCCTTGTGCTCCTTATTCTGGATAAGCATTCTCTGCAGGTGACTAGCTTAGTGTATCCCATTCCACACCTCTATTATTTGTGGTCGACCAGTTTGTGTCCAAGAAGCCCGCAATGGCTTCTCTGAGCTCTTCCTGGAATACCCCATCAAGTAGAGCCTCAGTTTGCAAGCGCTACAGCGGAACCCTCGGCCTACTTCATTCGGGTCCCCACTCCAACAGTACCGGGGCATGGTCTGATAGGAAGCGGCGCAGCAATTTGGGTCTGTGTCTGTGTCGCAGCACTGCAAGCCTCCTGGGAAAGTAAAAAATGATCGAGCCTGCTAGAGACCTCACACGATGGTGTATAACAAATGTATTCGTGCACACCCACGTGTTGCGCGCCACATGTCAATGCAGTGTAGGCGCCTCTCGTAGGTCTGCTGACATGTAAGGTTTAGTGTGCAGCTTCGGGGGTGCCTGTCTAGATCGCCGTCTAATATGCAATTAAAATCCCCTGCCCATATTAACGGCATCCCAATGTAAGGGAGGAGTAGTTTCTCTAAGTCACAGAAAAACTCACCATTGTCTATATTTGGGGCTTAGATATTCACCAGGCACACCTCCATGCCTTCCAACTCGGAATGGGACCTGTGGGGCCATGCAGATTGCCACACCCCTAGCATATGTGGAGTAGGTGGATGCAAATACCTGCCCTCTCCATTTCTTGACGAGCTTCTGTATTTCTGGGTCTAACAGGTGTGTCTCTTGCAGCATTGCAACATGGGTGCCCTGCTGTCTTAAGTATGTTTGCACTCTGTAGCGTTTCACAAATGATTTAAGCCCCCTCACGTTCCACATTATAAATTTAAACTGCCCCATTTCTCATAGTCTGTGGCTGCCCTCCCACTGTGTATCCAGCGTTCCGTCACCATCGCTGCCTGTAACAAACATGAAATGAACAATTGAAACAACCCAACCCCCGGGTAGACACTGCATCGGTAAATCGTGCATCCCCATATTTTCCCCACTCCCTCCCCAACCCCTGAACCCCAGAAATAAGTAACAAACCATCCATGAACAGTCATAATCAATGACACATAAACAAGATGTCATGATCAACAAAAAACACACACACATACATAAAGTCGTACCCTCACCAAACCAATGTACATCCCGCTTGCAAACATCCGTGTTGTATCTCACACCAGGTCAGGTCAGTGCACGTCGTAGATGAAATGCGCGTCCTCCGGTTGTGCCTGCCCAACCTCGGTCTCCACTCACACACATGCGTACAACTTCTTATTCAACAGACACACTTCTCCATACCAAAGACGTATCTGTGAAAGAAGAGAGTGTAAAGATCTTCAGGTCAAAGGGTAGAAGAAGGACAGAAGCAGGAATATTGAGAAAGGAAAACAGCAGCACAGGGTTAAAAGAAAGAGAGGAGTGGGGGTGTTGTCCACCCATCTAGTGGCGGTGCCCATCTCAGTCCATCCACTCCTCAGGTCAGGCGGACAGGTGTCACCACGGTGTTGGACCATACAGAGCGAAAGCCCAACTGCCAATATCACATGCTCTCCATTTCTGTTCAGCGTTCTGCCCTTCCATACATGCTACCCCAGTCCGATGCCGAATCAAGGGTCCCCTGATTGCGGAGTATCTTCCACTATGTCCCCCATGCTGGCTTCGGAGCTTAAGGCAGTTACTTCTTCCACCAGGGCCTTTTCGGCCTCTCGCACGGCTTTTTGTGCCATCTGGTCAATTCTAGGAGACCTTCTGCCTTCGTTGCCGGAGTCCGCCCTCGCTAAGTCCAGTTATCCATCTTGGCGTACAACCACTCTTGTTGATTGCGAGGCTTTTCTGGACCTTCTACCCCGGCCACTATTCTTTCTCATTGTGTTGGCATTTGAGGTCCCCGTGCCATGCTCCCCCGTTGCATCGTCCTTCCTTCCCCACGGACTTTCAGCCAATCCCATGCAGCTTCCGGGGTTATAAAGAAGTGGGCTTGATCCTCATGGAGAACCGTCAGTTTCGCAGGGTAGAAGAGCATGTATTTGAGGTTCATTGCCCACAGCTTCTGTTTAACCACACTGAAGTACGCTCTCTGCTGCTGTACTAAGCACGTGTAATCCGGAAAAATGTGAATTGCGTGGTTTCCGAAGGCTGGATCACCCTCTCGCCCTGCCGCCTTGATCCCTATAATTTAGGATCTTTGCAATGAGAGTTCTGGGATGGGCACCCGGGGAGGGCAGCGGCACCAGCGCTTGATGTGCCATCTCAATTACAAAAATCGTAGAAAGGTCTGTTTTGGGGACGGCCTCCTTAATCCACCTTTCAAGAAAGAGTTCCAGGTTTTTCCCTTCTGCACCCTCCGGAAATCCTACAAAGTGAAGATTACACCTTCGGGAGCACCCTTCTGCATTTTTTGGCCCGGCGTTCCAAAGATACTGATTTGATAGATAAGTCAGTTAGGGTTGACTTCAATGTAGAGACTTCGCTTTGCAGCTCAGTAACACTTTATTCTGTGGCTATGGATCGTTCCGCCACTGTGCGGAGGTCAGCTTGCAGCAGACCAACATTTAGTGACATTGTGTCAATTTTTGCCTGAACGGCCATGCTGGAGGCCTCTATGGCTGCGAGAATTTAGACTCCGGTGGGTTCTGGCTGTGTGGTGTTGTTCTCCAGTGGTTCCTCACGTCTGGTGTCAGGCCTTGTGGCACCCCCCTGCACTGTGTAGTGATCCATCTTCATTTGTTGTGCCCCTCTTTGCGGCCTGTCCTTGCCCATGTTAATGCTCTTTGATGAGCTGGGGGGCGCTCCCAGTTATCTTACGTCTTTAGGATATCTTCACCGTCTGCGTGGGCATTGTACTGGGCCCCCATTGTTGCGTGTCGCCTTACGGCTCCTGCCTGCCTCCTCACCTCTCCGATCCAGGCCCAGTACGGTGGGGATGTGTGCAGCCTCCTCTGTGCCTCGGTATCTCTTCGCGGGCATCAAAGCTCTGTCCGCACGCCCGCTCAAGCTCCCACTCTGCTCACCTCAGGAATCTGTGTGCCTGTGTCCACCTCCTGCATGCCTCTCAGTCTCAGCTCCCGTGCAGTGCCAGTCCCAGGTAGCCATGATGCCCCAATTCTCCTTCAATAGCCCAGCAGGGCTGGGGGGCCCTCCACGCTGGGCCCTGGCACCACTCATCGTGGCTGGACCAACTCGCTGCCCGCCACCTACGTCCTCGAGCAGGACCGGTCTGGAGGGAAGGCCACAATGGGGTCGCCTCCGATTGCAGCCGAGGGAGCAACACTGTCCGCGACACACGGGTCGACTGTGCCAGCAGCTTCCCGGCCCCTCCCGGCCTTTTCCTGCCTCCCTGGGCCCGATAGGATGAGGTTGTTACAGTTTGTTCGGGGATTAGGGTTCCCCCTAGTCCAGTGGTTCCCAAACTTTTGACTTCTGGGGACCCCCACAAAATCATTTCTGGAACCCGGGGACCCCCACTGAATTATTATTGGAATCCGGAGACCCCCCCACGAGTCATTACTAGAAGCCGGGGACCCCAGGCTAAGCATTGTCGATGGTCTGAACCGCAAAACAATACACAAAAAATACAGATAAAAGAATTCATCAAACAAATACACAAATGATGACACTATTTAATTTGCAAATACATACAAAAAACAAAAACAACTGAAAAATGTAATTTTAATAAAAAGGTTGGAACTTTTCTAAATTCAATTGAGGCCACTCATCGTCCATACTATATTCTGTTTGATGCACCTGCACTGCTCCCATGAATCAATCTGAGGATACTAATGACATTTTTAGCCTCCAGTTTCAAATTCCTTCACATTTACAGTACATTTTAAAAAGTTCAGTTGTACATTTAGCTTCTTTGTGTATATACACTTTATTAATTTGTTAATATTATTTAATTTTCAAAGTAGTCGCGGACCCCCTGAGGAGGCTTCGCGGACCCTCAGGGGTCCCTGGACCAAAGTTTGGGAACGACTGCCCTAGTCTTTCCTGGTCAGCCTCCCCTCATGCTCCCAGCAGGGGACGCCAGTGGAAGCTCGTGTATGCTGGATGGGCAGGAATAATTAGGATATTTAACGGGCGGTCTACGGAGCTCCCTAAACTGGGTCCTCTTCGGTCGCCATCTTAGACACAGCTAATCCTATTATGTGGTCTAGGTTTGCAGGTGTTCCAATTAAATGCGTACATGTCCTAGAAGTTTGGGCTGATCAAGTTAGATTTTCCTATGGCTTGTCCCTTTCTGGTGTATCATAACCGGAAAAAAATGATGAAACAGAATCCAGCCCAGGCTATTGACAGTGGCTAAGACTTCAACACATCACCTTGTGTTTCATTATTTATTTAATGAGGGAAGCCAAGACCTGCTTCCTACGTGTGCCAACCAGCCTCTGAAGGATGTCAGAAATCACTGCTGGGAATGCAGCTGCCACAGGGATTTGAAGTCCTTGTTCCTTATGCAACGCTTCTTATCAGGCACCACATTATCTTGTCTGCAACCGGGCTGTACTTAACAAACCACAGTATTGTTATGCTAGTTTAGCTGCAGCTGTATGGCCTTCCTGTACCTAAAAGTCCTGTTATGTCAAGGAATGTGCTGTAGCACTGGTTAGTCCTGCACCAGAAAGCCTATCACTATATACTTCTCAACAAAATAAGCCTCCAAGGCACCTTAAACAGTTCCACTACAATGGTCTCCCATCCCAGAATGGGTGTTGCTCCAGAAGAAAGGACTGACGTCTGACACGTATTGTCATTTACAACGTTCAAGTCCCTGCATGGAGATTTGTGAGTGAAACACGTAACATGCATACACTTGCATAATGGGTGCAGGTGGTAGACGTACTTTATGCATGTACTATGTATGCAAATTTTATGGCCAGGCATTTAGTTAGACTTGTGTTTACTCATAATTTTACATGCATATTTTAAGATGTGCCTTCTTTATAAACATTCTACAAGTAGTAAAATTGGTAAATGAAATGGACGTTTCCGTATAAAATGATGGGAATAGTTTACCACTCTTTTCCCTGTGAATTTCTTTTTTTCCAGTTAAATCATGTTCTACTCATTTTTATTTCGTGACTCAAGCCAAACTAACATGCCCTTGTTGGACAGTCAGCTTGATGCTTGAATGTTATAGTAACAGGGACAAATTTACTTTTTTTTCCACATAATGCAGCACAGCAACCAACCAAGATATGTCACTGCTTCTATCATCCCCTGCACTGACACTCTTTCTAGCTGCTTAGTACCATAGTGCAAAGGTATCTGCATGGCTTGAGCATTGGTTTTGCAATGGAAGGGCAACCTTCCAGTACAAAAAAACTATGCTCAGGCATGTTTAACACTTTGCCAACTCTGTTTGTGTGCTGTTATCGGTGCTTGAAATGGAAAAATAGAAGTGCAGGTACTCCGTAACAAAGTACCTGCTTGTTTCTGAGAAGTGCTAGTACTCTCCAATTAAAGGTATTATGTTTTTCTTGAGAAGTGCAGGTACTCTCCTCTAAAAATAAAAAAAGTGCTGATACATACATGCAAAGGTAGAAAAGTCTGGAGAAAAGAAAACTATTCTTAAAATATTGGTGCAAAGCCCTATCTAATTTGCATCAAAAACCATGAGTGGTTGCTGCATGGAACTCCTTTGTAGCATCTATAGGGTGCCTCTTTAACGCAAAATAGTGCAAAGTAGCACATTGTTCTACTTTGCATTGCTGTAGGGCTGCTTTACAGCACAAAACAAGTTTTGTGCTGGAATGTGAATCCCAAATCAACACTTTGCACCTGTTTGCATCACTTTTGGTGCACAGAATATTGGTAAATCTGGCCCAGAGACCTTAGCTTTCTCGAGCAGCCTAACAGGAGAATTATACAAGTAACATTTAGAGGGCTGGATAAACAGACATCAAGCATAAGGCCAGCTCACCCTGATTTAGAACAACAGTTTACGTCCTCCAGTACTGGCCACGTCTTTGAAACACGTTTAGTAGCGTCTCCCACATTCCTAAATACACTCAACACGAAACTTATCCATGTGAACGCAGAACGTCATTTTGTATGCAAAGCCAGGTTTGCTATATCAAAGTCCAAAAAACAGTCCACAGCTATTACTTTTCTCTTTATAAAGTCGTTCGCATCTTCAATTTCTCCTGCAGTTGTCTTTATTAGAACTCTTAAAAGATTAATGAAGACCAAGTGAATGGAAGACCTTTGAAATGCAGGCGACTCAAGGATAGCCACGCGCCACGAGGAAGCGAGGCGCGAGGTGATTTATATCTTCAGATGAGGGGCCTCACATGGCCAGACTGGAGCTCGAAGCTGCACGTCTGACCCCCGGAACACACCGCGCGAGCCGCCGACTGTGATTAAAACGTGTCTTGGAAGGCAGCCCTGGGAGAACGTAATGGCAACCATTTATAGAATTTGTCTGCCTAATAACTTTTCAGAGGCAATCCAGAGCGCTTTGTAAACAAATGAATATTTCATGAGTGTTTAAGCTGAAGAGTAGAAGGAACTATGCCGTGCCGTAGGCGGCCGGGCTTCCTCACACCTGTGAAAAAGTCTGAAGTCCAAAGAGACGCCGAGCCTTTCAAACAGCACGTGCACGTTGGCTGCGTCCCTGCGTGGATCTTTGGCTCACGTGCTCACGTCAGAACCAGCCCAAGGGGCCAATGGGGAAGGGCCATTTAATCTGAGCACGCTGTTATTGGGCCGTGAATTTTTAGGTTCCTCCTGCAGAGGCAAGTATGGTTTATAACTGGTTGGCCTGCGTAAAATGTCGACGCAACAGTCTGGCTCAGCAGGCTTCCTTTGGCTAGTGCCCATTCCTCACTTTATGCCTCTTTCATTTCCTTTTCCAACAAATAAACATACAGCACTGACACCATGTTGCCAATGGGCAGATTGGAATTCTCGTTATACGCTTTCTGCAAATGAAAAATTAAAATTGACCACTGTGGTCCTCTGCTCAATGTCTTCTACTGAATGATGACAACCTGGTGAAATAGTCACTGAAAGCAGTAGCGGCCCATCCACTATGCCCCTGCACATAGGCAATCTAAAAAGTTGGAAGTCATGAATCATGCATGATGCACAGTGCTAGGACGTGAGGTGACTGTGACATGTTGTTGTTTCCAGGGCTTTAAGTGGGATGAAAAAACTGGGGGTCTCTCCAAGGGGCGTGTCTGATTAAATTAAGGGTGTGGCTTAAAACACCTCAGCTAAGAATATGTGCTGAGCATAATGTGCCGCCCGACTGGTATTTTGCTGTTTCTATCATTGCATCCAGTAACATTAGACCTACAACAAGCGATGACTATTGGCTTTGTCAATGGATGTTAGTTGCGTAAAATAAATAAAAAAGCAGCAAATATGGCTTCGTTTTATATAATAATAAAAATGCTTCAGCTCTGAAATGATGAGACTGTGTAAGAACTATAACCTCTTCTTTTTAACTCTGTACATTTGTTTTGTACATTTCTTCCATTTAACCTAACAGAACGCCCTTCCCTAGACCACAACAGGAGGGGGCCCACCACATGCTATAACACCCCAAACTGGCCCATTGTTATGTTATGTTATGTTAAGGTGATTTATAGAGCGCACGGCTACCCCAGCAACGGGGCGTCCCAGCGCTAGAGGACAAGGTGACCAGGGGAAATGTGGCTAGACGGAAACAAAAAGCCAAGTTTTGATCAGTTTCCTGAAAGCCCAGTGATCCTGGCAGCTGCGGGCAACCAGTGGGATGGAATTCCATAGTGCGGGGGCATGAGATTTAAAGGAACGACCCCCGGCTCTGCACCGGCGGACCCGTGGGATGCACAGCAGATGTTGATCAGTGGAGCGCAATGGATGCAGCGGAACATAAGGAGTGCAAAGTCCTTGCAGGATTTGGGGGCCCAGACCATGTATAATCTTATGTGTGGTGCAGAGTGTTTTAAACTGGACTCTCTGTTTGATTGGCAGCCAGTGTAAACGGTGAAGGAGATTGGAAGTATGACATTTCCTGGGGAGGGCAAACAGAGTACGTGCAGCTGCGTTCTGTACCCGTTGGAGTCTTGCAGTAACCGTTTTACTTACACCAAGCAGAAGACCATTACAGTAGTCCAGGCGCGACTGGACGGCCGATTGGACTACCAGTTGGCAGGTGGCAGCGTCAAAAAATCCTAAAATGGGTTTTAAGCCGCGCAGAAGACCGAAACAGGTACCGGCCACTTTTTTTGCATGAGTCTCAAATGAGAGGGCGGTGTCAATCATTCTGTATGTGGCAATCAGCCTGCATACAGAATGACAATGGGTGGGGTGGGGCTGCTCTTGTGCTCTGAGGATGAGTGTGAGGCTGCCCCATCAGGGAGCGGAGGCCTCTCACAGGGGAACAGCTCTGCTCCCTGCAAGACCCAAAATTACGGACAAAAGGCGTCCGTAAAAGGGATCCTCACGGACAACGGATGTGAGGTCCAAATTATGGACGGTCCGTGAAATTTACGGACGGTTGGTCACCCTAGGAGGAGGGAGGTTTGCCAAAATAAAAACTTACCTGAACAACGCCGCCGCCTGCCGCATCACGCTCTTCCTCTGGGCACAGGCTCCTAGAATTAATGTAAGTAACAAGGACCCCCTGCAAGGAATAAAGAACCCTAGGGCAGGGCAATAATAAATGTGAAAATAAATCCCTAGGCAGTCATATGGTCAAATTCAGTCAAAGACTCATGTCGAAACCAGGCATGATGCAATTAACTCAGTGTCAACTACAAACATAACTTTTATAAAAAGTTTCTATTTATTATTAATCTCATTTAAAAAAACACACACAGACAATACTAGACATACATGTGTATATAACTCATCAGTACAATAATTCAATCATTACAATTTGAAAACAAACAACATAAATACAATGAAATATGTTACAAAAAATCCAAAATTGGGTACGGTAGAAAATTAATTAAATTGATAACGGAATTATAAAACCAAAAATGATTGAACAGTGGCTACAAGATGCCCCATCAGGGAGCGGAGGCCTCTCACAGGGGAACAGCTCTGCTCCCTGCAAGACCCAAAATTACGGACAAAAGGCGTCCGTAAAAGGGATCCTCACGGACAACGGATGTGAGGTCCAAATTATGGACGGTCTGTGAAATTTACGGACGGTTGGTCACCCTAGGAGGAGGGAGGTTTGCCAAAATAAAAACTTACCTGAACAACGCCGCCGCCTGCCGCATCACGCTCTTCCTCTGGGCACAGGCTCCTAGAATGCACTGCGGCCAATCCTGACGATGCATGAAAGCAGCGTAGGAATTGGCCTTAACGCCGGCAATTTGCGCTCCCAGGCAGACTGGGAGCTTGTGCCTGCTCTCTCCAGCCCCAGCAATGCAGCTGGGGCTGGAGAGAGCTTCAATGCGCATGAGGGTTTGGCTGGCCTAAGACGGCCGGCCAAACCCTCATGTGCAGTGAAGGGAGTGCCCTCCATTCCTCCCACCAGCAGTGGCATCCCCTGAACCCGCCCAGAAAGACTCATCAGAGTCCTGGGGGCGGGTCCAGGGGATTAAAATAAAACAGGTTTAAAACCCGTTTTATTTGCTGGTGGTGGCTGGGGGTGACGATCCTCCACTCGAACGGAGCGGCCACTGCTGACTGAAAGTTAACTTCTTGCATCAAGCAAATTTGCCTGATTTGAGCAGAGATTTGGCCAACTCATGCTGTATCCAGCAGTTTAGACTTGTATCTCATAGGTATGACTGTAATTTCTATCAATGTGTTCCTATCCCAGCCCAGGTTCTCTCCTAATAACCTGAACCAGCCATCAAGTCATTATATTTAATATCCAGATCATTCCAATTCAACATACAGCAAAGACTTCATGCGTTGCAACTACATGATCTTCGGAGCCAGTCAACATTGACTCTCTTGTGATATACCTGGTTACTTTGTCCACTACTTCCCAAGAAATTGTTTTGCCAAAAAAGATGGTGGGCATCCTGAATATTGAAGCTAGAATATTGAGGAAGTCAAATATTGAGGACAAAATGTCAAATTCGAAATATTGAAAGGTAAGTAAGTATAGATTTTTTATAACTAATTCCACATATGTACCTTGATGACATATATATCTTTAAGGTACGCAACTGTAGAGTTAGAAATAGTAAATCTATTCTTCCTCCTTATGCACTTAACTATTGATATTTTGGTCTTCGATATTTTGACCACAATATTTCTGTACCACTATGTTCATGGCCTTGATATTCAGTAGTACAATCCATAAAGATGGATACACATTGGAATTTATAAACAACTTTCTCTCTAGTGGTGCACACTATCTCCCTTCAGGCAAGACAGGCCAGATTTCTAGCCTAAGCACTTGGAATCAATAAGGAAAACATACTGCAAAGGAAATAAAGCAAATATTATGAGCCCCTTCAACTACAGGCCGGATCAAAGGAAACAACTCCAACACCACATAAATCTAATAAAGGAAGTGATATTGCAACGGCTACTCAATGACGTCTTTAACATTATGCTTTCCCTATTTTATGATTTGCCATTTATGTCTGTATTCATCCATATTTTTTTTGCTAATTTGTTCTGTGTTTTTCCATATTTATTTGAGGTTTTGTGAAAAAATAAAGCAAAAATAGTAAATTTCCTTTTAAACAATAAATGTACACACTTATTTGAATGTCTGACAGGCTTCAATAATATGAAGACTCCCATATGATAAACTAATGCAATTATATGAAAGTTTGAACATTTTAGTAACAACCTTATGCATATCTACTAGAGTTTAAGCCTCATTACGTAGCTTTCTTTATTTATTGCCCCCTTTACCTGTCAATCCACACAGCTATTGACCTGACAGTCATGACTGATAGTATTTAGAATCCCTCAAGAAAGAGCCTAATTTCCATTTTTATATCTGTTAGACCTGGCACCATTGGCGTGGGTCTCCCTTCCATTTTTTTGCCTTCACCTCCTGTGTTTTGCTGTGCGTTGGACTCCATTTTTGCTGGTCTAGATGCTTTGGGCACTTTGCCACTGCTGTTCAGTGCCAAAGTGCCAGTGCTCCCTTTGTAAATTATTGCTATGGATTAGTGATTCCATGATTGGCTTGTTTGATTTACTTGTCAGACCCTAGTACCGTGCACTATGTGTGCCCAGGGCCTGTAAATCAAATGCTGCTGGTGGGCTTGCAGCACTGATTGTGCCACCCACAGAAGCAGCTTGTAAAATGTGACTCAGGCCTGCCATTGCAGAGCTTGTGTGCAGTCTGGGACTGCCATGTCGACTTGGCAAGTGCACACACTTGCCAGTCCCTAAACCTTCCCTTTTCTACATGTTAGTCACCCCTAAGGTAGGCCCAAGGTACCCCTGTGGGCAGGGTGCATTGTATGCGAAAGGTAGGACATGCCCTGATGTGTGTGGCGTCCTGTTAGTGAAATACTGCCAATTTCGTTTTTCACTATTGCAAGGCTGTCTGTTCCCATAGGCCAGAATGGGGTGTTTGTTTTAACCTCTTATAAACATAACTGACCCTGGGAACAAGATCGGAAAATAAAGTTTAGTATGCCTGGACTAAGAATGTTAAAATACATCTTTTAGTGAGGGTGATTTTTACATTCTGTGTTTGAAAATACAATTTTTAGATAGTAGGTATTTTCTTGCCTAACCATCCAGTGTGCCTCTGCTAGGTTTGTGTATTGCATGTCTGGCTTTTGGATGACAGGGGCTGGAGAAGGGCAGTGGCTCCAGAAGTCTGATGAGTCAAGGCTGGGCTGAATAGACCTGGGCTGCATTTAGAGTAGGGGGAGGAGATTTCCTTTTCACCTGAATGGGCCTGGTCTGCCTTCAACAATGCTGTCTCCACCTCCTGCCAGGAAGTTGCACCAGTGAGGACAGAACTGGTTTTGGCTGGGTACAGACACTCTCTGCCTTCAGAGAACAAAGGATTTTGGTGTATAAAAAGAGGGGCCCAGACCCCAGACTTTTAGATCACTTCTGGTAAATCAAGAGGAACCTTTGCCAAGGAGAAGAGCCGGATAAGCTGAGGAGGAATACTGCCCCTGTGCTGTTTGCTGTTTGGGGTTGGCCTGTAGGGCTACTTGCTGCCAAGGAAAGGAGAAAAGGACTTTGCTGTTTGCTTTGCCACCTGCTTGAAGGAGAAGATCTCCAAGGGTTTGAAACTGAGCTTGCCTCATGTTCTGAAGTCTCAAGAACACAAATACTTCATCCCTTCTGCCTCTCTGCATCTGGAACTGCTGTTTCAGCTGCTACAGAAGGAAATTGCAACACCGATGCCGGCGAGCGATGCTGTAACCTGCATCAAAGCCGTGGGCACCGCTCGTGAAGAGCACGACGCACCGCCCGACTTACACCGTAGGCCCGACGCCTGCTGACGCCGCGCTACATCGAATCCGAAGCCGTCATCGAGGCCGCTGCCTGCACCGGAGCCGAGGACACCGCTCGTGACGTGCACGACGCACCGTCCCGACTCGCACCCCAGCCCCGACTTCATCGACGCCGGTGCTTCATCAACACAGAGCTGATTCTCGACGTGGGTGACTCCCGAATCCATTGACATCGCACCGTCATAAGGAACCGCCGCCTCGCCGCCATTCGTGTCGTCACCTCCCCGACACAGTTAGGAACCGACGTCTCACCTCCCCTGCGCTGCAGTAAGGAACAGAGGCATCACCTCCCCTGGGGTCGTAAGGAACCGACGCCGCAGGCGCCAACGAAGCATCACCTCCCCGACGCCGTGCACCATCTTTGTTTTCATCAATTCCAGGTACTGTTCTTTGTGGGTCTACTTGACTCCGGGCCCGACGCTGCGCACCTCGCGGTCGGCGCCGTACATTGGGATTTTCATCTGTCACGACGTCTTAATAACTCCAGGTGGAGTTATTTGTTGCTAGGAACTTTATTTAAGTGAATAACCTATTTTTAAGGTTATTTTTTGACACTGTATTGTGGATTTTTGTCGTTTGGTCTTGTTTTGGTTTAGATAAAGATTACTTATTTTTCTAAACTGGTGTGGTGTCCATTTGTAGTGTTTTCACTGTGTTGCTGTATGTATTCACAAATGCTTTACACACTGCCTCTGAGATAAGCCTGTCTGGTCGTGCCAAGCTACCAAGGGGGTAAGCAGGGGTTATTTTTGGAGTGTATCCCCCTTACCCTGACCAGAAGCAAGGGTCCCTATTTGAACAAAGGTACCTACCTCTGACAACTAGAGACCCCCATTTCTAACAATACCCATTTTGAAATAAATATAGACAGGAAAATGAATGGTTGACTGTCTGTATTTATCTGTAAAAATGGAAAACAGGGAGCCTTAATTATTATGACTAGTGTGGCACTGTCCTTCTACATAGCACACTGGAGAGGCGTTTTTTTCTTCCCTTCAGTCCCCATGGGTTAGACGGGTATAGTCCTGCAATTGCCTCTGGTTTCCTTTACAGCAGCTGTTACTCTGGTAGCACTCACCTCCGCAGGATGTCGAGCCTGGTCTTCTTAAAGGTCTTTTATGGCACAGTACTTCACTTGGCACCATATGGCACCAATTGGAAACTTTACTCTCCTAACTTTACAAGCCTATAAGCCTGCTTAATAATTAATAGTATGCTCTTGTTTTGTCTGAAGAGCTGAATTTGGTTTGTGTAACCTTTCTGACCCTCCTTCCTAGAGAGTGAACAGACAAAACTCTACCTATGTGGTACGTCATGAGAACTATGTCTCTCTGTCCCTACTAATCTCCCATCCCCCTTGACTGGCGTAGCGGGCATCGGGCATTTTCCCAGGAGGCTGGAAGGGTGGGGGCCGGTTTTGCAGCAGTGGGGGCCGTTTTTTGTTACTGGGGTACAGTTTTGCAATATCGGCCCTGAGTAACAAAAGCAGCAGTGCTTCACACTTGCACCCTCTCCCCCTGTGGGGGGGCTGGTTCTGCAAAATTGCCAGGGCTGCTTTGGGTTCCCAGTCCGGCCCTGCACCTTAACCATTGTAGTTTGACTATGTGTTGCAATATATCGGTCACGCTAGTTAGTGGGATGGGAGCTGGGATGGCTGTTGTCTGCCTTAGCCAGTCTATTATTTCCTGCATTTTCTGACACACATACATGTACACACACAGCATGAGCAGCATATCCTGTCTTAAGAATGCTTCCTATTCCATCATAGGATAAACCTCAAGTGTAATGTGACAATTCTACAGTCTTTAGAAAAGTTAAAAATGTTACAATTAGTTCACAGTTAGTTCCCACCAGAAAGGTCAACTTTCAGAATACAGTTCTCTATTTGCAGTATCCTTCAACTAGAGGTGTGTGAAATATGTGCAATTTGGTTTTGCGTAGTTATCCAAAATTTCAACAAAACTGTGCAAAATTGCGTGTAAATATGCAAAATGCAATTCCATTATCTTGCACTATAGTTTAATGCAAAATGCATCCTTGTGTCAAATTTTTGCATGAGGGCTCATTTAAACAAAATCACTGTGAACAACAGCTGCTCGTATTCTGTTCTAGAGCGTTCACAGTAATTTTTTACCTTGAAGGAGCATAATTACATAAAGTAACATAATGGCATAATTTCAGAGATTTTACATAACAAGCGTAACACAAAATTACCATAGTTACATGATTTATGCTACTGTAATTTAAATTTAGCACAGGCCTACTTTAAACAACTACAAAGGAAGCAACTGTACTTTGCAAATGAAGTCCTAGAACTACATAAAAAGGACCTAGCTGCAGCAACACTGTAGCACAATTACCTAGTAAAGATGCTGTCGGCCATGAGTGTTGGTATATCCAGATTTGCAAGATGGACACTGTGTCCATCAACTCTGTGAGAGTTCATGGCCTACTGTGAAATGTAGTACATTATCAAAGGGTTGTTAAATAGAGCATTCTCCATGCACACAAAGTCCCTCTTCAGATAGGACCAATACTCAGCTAGGGCCAGCAGCCCTACACGGCCCTCCAAACCCTTTTGCACTGAGTTGGACACAGTGCATGTGAGTTTGGAGTATCAATGTCCTGCTCTTGACAAGTCTTAAACGGTAAGCCATACCTCCAAACATGCTTCCTGAAAGGTTGTATGTCAGAATATCAACTATAAAAATGTTGAGCTATAAAATAGTGTAGCCAAAATATTGATCGCCAAAATACTGTAACGGTATATATGCTAGCAAATATAAATCTAGTCTAAACCAGAAAACCTCTCCAAGTAATCTATAAAATGAGACTTAGGGGCCGATTCCGATCTCGGCCGGTAGGGCTCCGAATCGGATTTGGCTTTACCGGATCCGTTTCGGAGCCCTATTTCCCGACCGAATCGTACGTGCGTCCGGGCGAGCGAGTACGATGCGTGCGCTCGCGAAATCTCCGACCGACTCGTTCGCAGGACTCGATTGCTCCAACCGACTCGCACGGGGACGACTCGCACCGCGCAATGGAGACGTTCCCCGTCCGGGTAAGTACGATGTGCATCGCGACCGCTCCGACCGACTCGCGCAGTCCGGCTCCAAGGAGCTGTCGGAGCCGCACTTTGGGGGTCTGTGTCGGACCCCCCTGGAAGCGTAGGCACGCGAGTCGCACACAGGGGGGGCCCATGGGTCCCCCCTACACGTGCATGTACGGCGCGACCCGCACCGACGCGAACACGCTGTAGGGGGCGCCCTTGTTCGCGTCGTGCCCATTGAGTCAATGGGAGCCCGTGTACGCGTCGTACGACTGGCTCCCATTGACTTCAATGGGAGTCCGACCGAATCGAGTCCGATGGCATTCGTGCGCATCGTACTCATTCGGTCGGACTGCTAGAGTCCGATTCGGTCGGAAATCTCTCAGGCTCGGTCGGAGAGATTTCCGGCCCGAATTGGAATCGGCCCCTTAGTCTGTTTTACAGGACTATTCTCCAGTTCCCCAAACATGCTAGTCTGTTCCACAGGATTCCTTTATCATACACTATTAGATAACAGATTGTTTGACAGATCTGCTCTATAGTACTTTATCACACCCTAAATTCTTAAAGCTTCATTACCAGATTACAATTTAAATATTTTATTTTAAAATTGATTTACAAAAAAACTATAAGAGGTCAACACTGCATAACATACCTTTAAAAAACTTAAATTGCAAAGTAAATCTTACACATTAATTAGATTTCTATATACCATCTAAGAAAATAAAATATAGCTGAAATGATTTCATTTATGATGAATACATTAACTTGCTGATTTAAACACCACATTAGATTTAATAGTAAACATTTAATACAGCATTTTTTACATTTTAAGCATAATAACATTTTGAAGCATACACGTAATACCTGAGTTGAAAGACAGCTTAGGCAATAGGTAGATAGTCATGCTAGGAATTCACAATACATTAGTGCATGAGGTAGTGCTTGGTAATGCTCCAAGATGTCATCTGCAATAATTACATGATTTATTAAAAAACCCAAAAACATTGCCATTCCATTTGGAAATATTATCCGGTGTTAAGTTGAGACCTAATCTGACATGAATGCAAGTCTTAGGGGCTGATTTAAAGTTTGGTGGATGGGTGCTCCATCACAAGTGTGAGATATCCAGTTTGCCTGTCATATTTTGTTAATGAGAACCCTATAAAGGTCCCTGCCATCCCTTGATACCTATATTGATGAACCAGATGGAACATATCTGCAGACACAGAAAGTAAGAGAGAAACAGGAAAGTGAGTGAGAGAGGGAATATCTAGATTGGAGCCCACTCGCTGAGGTTTCAGCAGTTTCTAGGTACAGCTCCATTCTGTCTGGGTGTTACAATAGGTAGTATATTTAACCAGCTCGAAAAAAAAGGGAATACAGTAAGTATCACATACAGCTGCATGGTTAGAACAAATGACATTTGAAACAAGACTTACCAGTTTTAGCAACGGATGGTGCCGTCCTGGGAACCGGTCCAGGCCCCTGGATACTGCTAACACACACAGGTAAGCATCTGCAAGAAATAAGACAAGAGTCTGCATAATCAGTCATAAAAGGCATGGATCCCACTAAGGGAACTGAGAGAAGTGAAGAGGGAAAACACCTAATATTGAAGAGACACCAAAATGGATGTGAACTAAAGCAAGAATCTGAAAGACATTGTAACCATGTAGCACATTGCCAAGCACAGGATGGAGTTTTTCAGGATGATTAAATAGAACCCTACCCCTCATGACCCAGAAATGATTCCAAACCAGGAAATGTGTGAATTAGAACCACTAAAGTTTAGTTATTTAGTGTCACATTCTTAGCCTTTATCGACCCTTTCTCCAGCACATTCAGCCCCCGTTGGTCTGTCTTCTTGAATGAATCCTGATACCACCTTACTACGTTATATCTTATAGCCCTTGTAATAAGGAGGACGGGATATCGGTCATGTTTGTGACAGAGTACTCATCCACGAAATTCTAAATCAATCCTTTAGTCTATGATTATTTTAAATGCTATCATATAGACTAATAATGTGGACTCTTTGTACATTGCACTGTATAAATAATGTGAATATTTCAAACTCATACTGTAGTAATTGACCTTGTCTGAGAAATATCCAACTGTGGATTTTAATCTGACCTTGAATTATTTTATGTGAAACCAAGGAATCAGGTATATGTTCAGATCACTCCCCCAGGTTAAAGTGAGTTGTACGAAGGGTATGAAAACAGAATAGGAACTGTTTTCCTCCTTTGTGCAAGTCAAATCAACAGGTGAGAAACAAATAGTAACAAACTAATTTGACATAACTTGTAGCTCTAATGGACAAGTGGAAGCAAGGTCTAGCTCCAGCCAAATTACTTCCAAGAGAGTTGTGTTACTCTACACTAGAAGATGATGCAAAATCGAGTCCTTCAACGAGGGCGATAGATTTATTTATGGCAGGGAGGCTAATCAGAAAGTTGTGAATCAGAGATGGTATGATCCTAGCAATATATATATACCTTTTTGAGTGGCACCGAACTGTATCTTTGATTATCTACTATGGAATCAGAGGCGAGCATACATTTTATAGAATAGTAGCATCATTATTTTGCTAACGAACATAGCATTTTGGTAGGTTGATGGTTCTCATGTATGAAGTCTACAGGTAAACTCAAGCTAATTCTAACAAATTCTCCAAATATAAACGATAAATTCAACATTGATTTGAATTGCCACAAACTCTATAAATTCCTTATGACTTCCTCAACAAGTATTAACTATTTTTTTCCTCTGCTATTCAATGTGCTTGACAGTACCGGCAGTATTAAAAGATGCCCATCTTAAATTGGGGCAATTTACCAGTGGATTACACTTATGTTGAGCTACAATTATGGTTTTACAGTCACATTTATGAAGATAAACTGCTTCTAGATGATGTATAATCTGTTCTGAATGAGTATAATTACTCAATCCTCAAAATGTCTTATCATGTTCCTCATTAAACATGCATTATGATGTTTCAAGCCTAGGGGTAAGTAACTTATGAAAATAATTATCTTGGGTATTTAATTAGTATTGATGATGTTCAAATGAAGCTTAACTGCTAAAGTGTTAGGAGATGAGTACAGAATTCTAAAGGAAAAAGAGAGTTTTGATCCCAATTACGGCCGTTCCTTATCTAAGATAGCCAATCACATGCTTGGAGTGTTGCATAAATTATGCAAGGACAGGAATTGGTATGAAACATGGGTAGTTCTAAGTTTAGGTGCGGAACTGCCCCTGTTGAAGAGCATCTACAGTACCAGTGACACTAAATCTGCCCTCTAGCAGACTTTGTAAGCATTGGATTAGCACAGTGCTATCCATGCCGATCTAGAAAAGCGGCAAAGTCTTTTGCCATTTTTGCAGTAAAGTCTTTTAGCATAGGCCTAGCTAGTACTGTCCACGGCAAGTAAGGATGTGAGAAATTTGCATAATTTTCTGTTATGTTATTATGTGAAATGTTATTGATCCAGCGCGGCTAATATAAATTGCTCCTTAGGACACCAATCCAGAAAATAAAACACTTACGCAACCTTTGTTATTTAAAACTTATGTTGGTGGGGCCCATGACACCGCATACATACATTCATTCAATTTCTGGATTAAACGCTAAGGAGAATGAGCTGCTGGACGAACGGGATACCTTGTTAAATTTGACAGAATGATAATCTATACATTATATACATTAACTTTGGATCCTGTCGGTTCTAAACATCAAGGTACTCCGCTATTCGGTCGATGGACCAACTAGTAGAATTAGTTGATGGTGATTAAGACCAGCTCAATCACAATTGAAACCTTTAACATTTATTAATCATAAATCTATTAAAGAACCACAGACTGATTTTAGAGTTAGAATATAAGTTTATCTAAAACTATTCAATCAAAAGTGAAATTCTTTATTAAGCAAACACATTTAAAATATCAATAAACATTTAAGAAAGGTTTCTGGAAAGAGAAAAAATTATGCATTACCCTCGGCCATGGGGCGATGACAAGAATGGTTCACCAAAGGAAAATTAACCGCAGATCACAGGATAGGACTCCCAAACTGACTGACTGTCCCGCTAACCTCCTCGGACGCACCTCCCGGGCAGAATTCCCGCAACGATCTCGTTCCTTCCCCAGTCAAAGTTCAAAGTCCAAAATGACAGAGTCTCTCGCAGCATCAAGGTGGAAAAATGAAAAATAAGAAGTGGCAAGCCAAAAGCCACGTAAGAGCAAACTCTCTTATACCCTATTCTCTGGCTCACTACACATAAAAGTTGCAATCCTTAGGGGCAAGAATCACGCTAATTGGTCCATTGGAGGGGTGGTGATGGTCACCTCATCGCCCTCCTTGTTCAAACTGGTTTGGGGACAATAAAGCACACAATAAGTCTCATGATCGTGGGGTCAAAAGTAGTCCAATTTGTTAATCCACTTTGTAGCGATCTTTGATGGTCACACATTAGTTCATCCATTGTCACTCGGCTCTTTCCCATCCGTTCCCAGGAATATGTGCTGAACACTTGGCATGCTCTTCATTGCAGGTCAGATTGGCCTTGACATTTCTCACTCCGGGCACAGGCCGCATACACGTGACTGGAGCTTCCGTACTGATTCTGCGCGGAGGCCATCTTATTCATCTCACGTGATCTCATCCTTTCCAGCAGCCATTTTCGAAGCATGGCATAGCAGGCCCGAACGAACTATCATAAGAACAAACACAACCGAAATTAAAACAAAGAAAATAAGCCTTTCTGTTTACCACCCGCCATTCTAAAGACCCGTGTTAGGTGTTACCTAGCAGAAGCGACATTTAAAGCCATTTTACTTACCATCTGCATTCTTTGCCACAATACAGTTTTACTACGCAACACAAATCATGCAATTCACGCAAATCACAATACTAACGTTAATTAACTTCACATTTGTAAATAAATTAGATTTTTGCACAAATCAGCATGTTGCCCACGTGTAGTGTCTACTAAAAGGGTGTATTTGTTGGTTAATTCATGCATTTCAAATGGTTAGTATCATTAATCATTATGAGATCATTAACTTCCAAGGGGTACAAAATTATTTCTTTTACCCTGCTCCATCAATTCCCCCTTTGGTGATTTTTAACATCACCACAAAAACCTATCCCTACAAATTTATCAGATAAATGTTTCTTGTCCACTTGCATTTGTTAAGTTAGACAACCGTGTTCTTTTCATCTTGTCTTTTAGACCTTTTGTACATGTTTTCTTTAAACTCTTCCAATTCTATCTCTCCCATCTCCCGTTCTCTTTCTCTATTTTTCTCATTTTCTCTTTTTACTTTATTTTGTCTTTTTCTTCTTTTAATACACACATATGCTAATCTCAATAATAGCATTATTACTATTACTACAGTCACTGGAATTAGTATTTTCCCAATAAGAGAACTACCTATTTCTGTGAACCATTTCTTCATTGAGGAAAAACTCTTACCAAGTCTCTCCCAAGCACCTTCAACCTCCAGTGGGGCAATTTCTTTATTCAAATCAGTAATGTTCTTTATATACTTCCGTATATTCTCACTTTTGTCTGGAATGTAAGTGCAACAATGTTGTACCTTCAGCATTCCACAGACTCCACCCTCTTTTGTCAAAAGAATGTCAAGGGCAAGTCGATTTTGCATTACCATAGCTCTCATGGCAACCATTTCGGTATTTATCATCAAGAACCCTCCAGCAGTATTCGTTGATAAACAATCTACTACTGTAGACAATTTCCGAATCCTCTATGCATTCAAAGATATACCCACTGCTGGTATCAATGCTCCAAAAATGTCACCTATTATTTCTGAGAAGCTTTCCCTCCTCCTACGGGTTAATGGTTTACCTATCTCGTGAATTCCTTGCGTTCCTCTTTCCACGTGAAAAATCTTTGGAAAGACTAGGCCTAGATAGCATGTTTCATACCAATGGTCCGGCAACCTATAATAAGCTCTATTTCCGCAAATATAATAGATCCCTGGAAATACTGGATCTTTTCCTCCTTTAAATCCCCATCCCCCTAGAATTTTGTATGTATCTCGGCACTCACTAGAACCCACTAAATAGTTATCATACATAGTGATATCTCTACTAATACACAATTTTCCCTGTTGGGGCCAATCTAGAACCATAGCTGCATTTGTTTCACCTTTGTCATAACTTCTCTCTTCAAACGCCCAAGGTGGGGTTTTTGTCTTTTCTCCTGCTGCCTTTCTTTGAAACTTAACTCTTCTGTCTTCTACCATGTCTAAGAAAACCTTTTCTTCTTTTCTTAACTCACAAGTAAGATTATGTCTAAATGCATATTCTAATGTTAATTCTTTTGTTTCTAAGAAAAATTCTCCAAAAACCTTTGCAACTTTCACCTTATTTAACTCAGGGATTACGGGAACTTTAGCAAAAATAGCATCTGTGTCAGTATAATAATACTCTAATTTACCTGTTTTATAAAATAAGCTAGCTAAAACACTACAAGTTATTCCATACTTCAAAGGAAGGTGATGATACGTTACACCTTCTGTTACAGACGCAGGTAACTGCATACAGACATAACAATCTCTCACATCCATTGTCTCCACATATTCGTACAAAAGTTTTGTGAAGACATTCTTGGAGAAATCAGTTATTGACTTATCCCTATGAAAATCAGTACTATCTATTAATGTTGCAGTGTTCTTTATGTTAGATTTCTTGTCACTACCCGTGTCATTCACTATTACAGATGAATTTTCTACAACTAATCTAAGTGGAATTATTATTGCTAAAATAAACCAAATAAGCATTAATAAACCTGTACAATAAAAACACATCCTACACCATCTACATAAAAACTCACATCTACATCTTCTATTCTCAGTGTCTACCATGTTGAAATACTTATCTAATTATATGTACAGAAATGTGTTTCCACACCTCAAATGACGTAGTGTTGATTAAGATCAACTGCCTTTTGGCACACCTGTCGGTTTTTCAGAAATCTTTCTTTGACTTTATCAGTTTGTGTGTCTAGTCCGGTTTTCTTTCTTTGTCTTTCAGGTTTGGTGCAGTTCACTCTCGCCCACTTGTTCACAGTCTTTGTCTGGGATTTCGTGACTGCTACCCACTTCTTTAATGTCGGTTAGGGCTATGTATAACCATTCAGGTGACTTGTATTTCAAGTAGGTCTTTTCACTCTTTTTGGTCTTTGTAACTGTCTTTCACTTGTTTTTCTTTGTCCTTTCTGACTTGTTATTTCATTTACTTGTTCTGCATTGTCTTTGTTCAAATTTATTATTTTATATCTTAGTCTTTTAATTTCGTTGGGCCAATTGTCTCCTTTTCTTGGCCTTTTCAGTTCACTTTCTTTTTCTTCTCGTTCTGCTCTCCAAGTTCTCTTCTTGGTCCTATTCTTTGCTTTCTTTCTTCTTCACTTTCTTCAGATTCTGTCTCAGACCTCACTTCACTTCCTCTAACTTTGAACTTTATGATCTCAGTCTCTTTATCTGAATCTGAAACTTCTGGTGTTTCTTCTGCTTGTAATTCTGAGTCTAGTCCTCCTCGTGTTTCTTCCGCAATTTCCCCACTTTCTCTATCTGAATCTAAATTTCCCTGTGTTTCTTCTGTTTGTAATTTTGAGTCTAAACCTCCTCGTGTCTCTTCTGCAACTTCCCCAATCTTTCTATCTGAATCTAAATTTTCCTGAGTTATTTCTATAATTTCTGGAGGAATTTCCCCAAAGCTTGTACTTGGCTGTTCAGTGTCACTTTTTATTAGTTCTGTTTCTCTCATTTCAATATCAGTTCTTTTACTTTCAGATTCTTCCTTTTGTTTTTCACTGGATTCAGGTTGGTCTGATTCAGATGCCGAACTGGTATCTGATATTTCCAGATGTCGACTTACAGGTCGAGCTTCAAGATCTGGAACTCTAATCGTTTCAGTTTCTTCTTCAGTTGTCAAACTGGTACCTGATTCTTCCAGATGTCGACTTACAGGTCGAGCTTCAAGATCTGGAACTCTGATCGTTTCAGTCTCTGCTTCAGATGCTGAGCTGGTATCTGATATTTCCAGATGTCGACTTACAGGTCGAGCTTCAGGATCTGGAACTCTGATGGTATGACTGGCATGAACCCAATTTTTCACACCTGCACACTTTACAGCAGTTGTTGTCACCAGGATCACTTGACGTGGCTTATCCCAGCGAGGAACCAAGCAGTTTCTCCTTCTGTGGACTTTAATGCGGACCCAGTCTCCTGGACTCAAATCATGAGCTGGTTTTCTTTCAAGAGTGGTCGCATCCGGTCCAACCTGATGAAACACAGAATGCACCACATCAGACAATCCTTTGCAATAGTCCAATACGAGATCATCAGTTATAGTCAGCAGTTTGTTGACAGGTACGTGTGCTTGTCTCATTGCTCGTCCCATGATTATTTCATGAGGACTCGGACCTGTTTTTCTGTCAGGTATGCTTCTGATGCTCATCAGCACCAATGGCAAGGCGTCGGGCCATTTGAGTCCTGTGGCTTGACACATTTTCCCTAACCTATTCTTTATTGTACCATTTACTTGCTCTACCACTCCAGAAGCCTCTGGTCTGTAGGCACAGTGCAGCTTTTGTCGAATGTCAAGTGCTTCACATATCAGCTGAATTATTTCATTCTGGAAATGTGTTCCTCTATCTGTTTCGATCGTTACTGGAAAGCCATATCTAGGAATGTCTTCCTTCCAGGATTTATTTGTTGGCATATAAGACATCTTTGACAAAGGCTGTCAGCTATAGCCCTAAATTTTGGGTTATACCAGGTCTGTCTGAAAAGTCTGATCATGGCATCCCTACCAATGTGTGCCTGTCCATGGTACATCCGTGCCATGTTAGAGATCATGCTATCAGGCATAACTGGTCTTTCATCTCTGTAAACCCAGACTTCATCTTCCTCTCTTTGTCTGCAACCTGCTTTCATCCAACCATCTTTTTCCTCATCCTCTGCTTCTTCCTGCAGTTGTTTTACCTCATCCCAGGTTTCAACTGTGTTAGTAAACAGCAAGGGACATGAAACATTCTCTTTTTCCCTTCTCCAATTCATTGAAGTCATGTTTCTGGCACAATATTGAGCTAATTCGTCAGCGAATTTGTTACCCACTGCAATATAATCTGTTCCGTTTTTTGTGTGCAGCGCATTTTACCACTGCAATCTGTTTAGGCAGCTGTATCGCCTCAAGCAACTTCTTCACAAACTCACCATTCCTAATAGGAGATCCTGCAGAAGTCAGGAATCCCCTCTGGGACCAGATCTGTCCAAAATCGTGGACCACTCTGAAGCCATACTGGCTATCCGTGATCACCGTAATTCGGAAGTTCTTTCCAAATTAGCACACTCGAATCAGAGCAATCAGCTCAGCTACTTGGGCTGAACGTATTCCTCTCAAACAGGATGCTTCCATTATGGTTGCCACCGTACCCACAGCATATGCAGCACTTAAAACTCCTTCACTTGTTCTCAGGCATGACCCATCCACAAACATCACATAATCTGATTCTTTTAAGGGTTCATCCCTGATATCAGGGCGAGGCTTTGTGCAAAATTCAAGCACATCCAAACACTTATGATCAACATCATCTTTGACTTCTGCATTTACTTCATCTGGCAGTGAAGTAGAAGGATTCACACTCGTGCATCTTACAATGGTTACATTGTCTGCACCCAAGATCACTTTTTCATAGCTAGTCAGCCGACTATGTGTCATGAATTGGGTTTTGGTTCGGGTCAGAAGGATTTCCACGGAGTGTGGGACATATACTCTCAAAGGATATCCCATCACAATGCCTTCACTCTGTTCCAGACTCACACAAGTAGCAGCTACTGCTTTCAGACATCCAGGCAACGCCTTTGCTACCGGATCTAAAACAGCTGAAAAATAGATGATTGGTCGTTTCATTTTTCCATGCCTTTGCACTAATACTGAAAGTGCACATCCGTCTCTCTCGGTACAATACAGCTCAAATTCTTTTTCATAATCAGGCATTCCCAATGCTGGTGCCTCACACAAATTTGTTTACAGTTCCTTGAAAGCCTTCATTTCCTCCTCATCCAATTCAATCGGATCTTTGATATCCCTCTTTGTCAATCGCTGTAAAGGTTTCGCAATCAATGAAAATCCACTTATCCACTGTCGACAATAACCAACCATTCCAAGTAACATTCTCACCTCTCTTTGTGTCATTGGGGCTCTCATTCCTTTGATAATCCTTATCCTTTCTGTTGTCACCTTTCGCATCCCTTTCTCAATCTTATGACCTAGGTACTGTACTTCCTGTTGACAAAATTGCAGTTTTGATGGGGACACCTTATGTCCTCCTTCTGCCAAATGATTCAATAAAGCAATTGTGTCCATAACACATGCTTCTCTGGTCTTTGATGGCACTAACAGGTCATCAATATATTGGACCATCACAGATTTTTCAGGCAGTTTTAAATCTTCTAATGATTTCTTCAGAATTTGATTAAAAATTGAAGGACTTTCAGTATACCCTTGAGGAATTCGGCACCATGCCAAAATATGCTCTCCGAACCGGAACGCAAATAATGGCTGGCTGTCAGGGTGCAATGGAATAGAAAAGAATGCATGGCACAAATCAATAACTGTGTACCATTCTGCATCATGTGGAATTTGATACAGTATTACAGCGGGGTTTGGCACAATTGGGCAGCAAGGAATAACAATCTTATTTACCTTTCTCAAGTCTTGTACTATCCTATAGGTTCCATTTGGCTTTTTCAATCCCATTATAGGAGAATTACATGGGCTGCTCATTATTTCTCTCATAATTCCTTGTTCAATCATCTTATTAACTACAGGTGTTATTCCTTCAATAATTTCTGGCGTTAATTTGTACTGTGGGGTATTTGGGTAATTTGTTCCTTCTCTTACAGTAATTTTTACAGGATCAACTCCTCTCATTAGTCCAATATCTTCGCCTGTGAAATCCCATACATCAGACCTGACTATTCCTTTCAATTCAATAGGGATTTTCTCTGCATCAAACACAGGAAACATGTCATTCACTCCTGGTTCTAGTTCTGCCATTGTCATTTTATACAGAACATCCTCATCTGGTGTCTGCAAAGCAATACCATCTGGGGTACAGTAGATGGTACAATTCATTTTGCAAAGCAGATCGCGTCCTAATAAATTTACAGGACTACAATCACACACCACAAAGCGATGCATCTCTTTGAATGGTCCAATTTCCACCTCCACTGGTTTTGTGAGAGGGGTTTTAATCGGTCTATTCGAAACACCTACCACTTGGATATATTCTCCTGAGAGAGGAAGGTTTGGAATTTCCACTGATCTAACAGTAGAACAGGTAGCTCCAGTGTCCACAAGGAATGTAACATTTACACCATTCACTTTTCCATCCACAAATGGACCTGACTGATCTACCTCTAGAGTTGCGCCAAGCACGCATCTTCTTCCTCTCCTATGCACCGTCATAAGCTTTCATCCGATTCATCTCCATCCTGCCGTAACCAATACTGCGAAACTGCAGCTGCGCGCGGCAATTTTGTTACCTGCTCTCCTCCGTAGAATCCTGCCTCTGCACTGTATCTCTGAGGATTTACACTCTTTGGAAGAGGTGGTTGCGGCACCTGACACTGTTGAGTAACTACATGCGGCTGTTGCAGCTGTTGGTAACTCACCTCATTCTGCACCTGTGGATTCAATGATTGATTTTCTGCATTAGCTTTCGGAGGAAATTTACACTCGTTTCTCCAGTGCCCTAATCTTCCGCAATTATGACATGGCCATTTCTTTTTAGCCTCTTCTATACTCATTTGACCTTTTTCCCTTACCAATATTCGGTTTGGACTTAGTCTGCCCTGCATCACTAGACTGATTATTCATCTGAGCTTCTTGCTTTTCTGCAACCTTTACTTGTGCCCACATTGCCTTTTCCTTGAGTTTACGCTGTCTACATTCAATATCGTCACTACAATATTTTGCATACCTTAATACTTCATCTACTGTGCTATTCTGCCAACACAACATATGCTTCTTAATCATTTCACTTATCTCAGGTCTCAAGCCATACACAAATCTATACACAAAATGACTCATGTCTTTTTCACTCAAGTTCTCGTAACCACTATACTGTTTAAAAACCAACAATAATCTCTCGTAATAGGCATGTACAGATTCCTTACTCTCCTGAGTTGTCCTATCAATCTTTACCCAGTCCGTTTCTTTTGGTGGGATTTTATTTTTCAGAAACGTGATTGCCTGTTCATATTTCTCATTACTTCTGAACCTGGGGCTCCTGTTTTTGCATCTCTAGGATATTCTTCCTTCGGCCAGTCAATTGTAATTTTACACTCTGTCCATAAATCTGCTGGAACAACAATCTCAAACAGTCCATCCAAATCTTCCCACAATACTTTTGAAACTTTTACAAACCTTTCTACCTGTCTATACCATTCTACAGGTTTCTCTCTCAATCTTGGAAAGTCATTCGTAAATGACAATATATCTTGTCTGGACCATGGGACATGTACATAACTTCCTCCTGGAGTTTCTCTCATTGGACATTCCATTACTATCGGTTCTTTCTCTTTTACTGGAAAAGCTAATGAAGCTTTATCAGTTGTTCCCTCCTTTCTTCTTATCCACCTGCTTCTCCACTTGTCTACATCTCCCCATTTTCTCAGTAACACAATCAGTTCCTTTATCTGTGTTAACCGTCCTGAAGTGTTCAGATTTTCTATATCCTTCTCACTAAAATCTACCCTGTACGGTTTCTGCAATCCTCAGATTTTTCCAAACTCTACTCCTAGTTCGTTCGCTGTTTCTTCCAATTTTTCATGCAAGTTCCTAGCTCTCCAAGTGATGCTTTTACACATAAACATCAATTCCTCATCTTGATAGGACTTCAATCGATCTGTACCAATAGTTCCTAGAATCAATTCTTCCATGTCTATCTTTAATCTGACCACATCCAACAGTTGTGGTTCAGCATCCTTTTTCTGCAAGCTCCTCACCCAATCATTCCTCTGCAGTCGGACCCGCAGGGGTTTTGTTTATTTCTGCCCAACTTGCACTTCTCTCTGGGGTTTCATTTGCTGACTCGGCTCCCATAGGAATCCTATTTATCTGACTCTCATTAATTGTCAAATTTACAGGTGGACTTGACCTAAAAGGACCAACAGAATCTTCTTTCTCTCTATTTTCTGGAATCATCCCTTCCCTTACCCTTTGCATACTAGAATTTAATGGGATTGTTAAGGAGTGTTCATCTATCCTTTGATTTTCAAATACTGGGATTACTGGCCCTATAGTTACTGGCACAGTCACGGCTTCCGTATTCTTTGTTAATTCTCTTATCTTTTCAGTCAACTCTCTTGTGGTTCTGGCTAATTCAGCTGTATTACCATTATCATGTTTCACAGTCTGTGGTGATTCTGGTTTATTAAATGGACTATTCATTTCAGACATTTGTTCGGGACTTTGATTTATTACAGTTCTCATTGGCGGTGCATTTGGTGTCACCACCGCAGAATTCTGTTGATATGGAGGGGGTCTTTTATTTAAAATATCCTCCAGCAACTCATCCTCTGTGTCGCTAACTCCATACCCATACCTCTCTGTTACTGCATGCTTCTTTTTCTCTGTAGACTTTCTCCCTGTAATTTCTTCAACTGTTCTGACAGGAAACAAACCATCCATCATGTTAGCATACCGCCATCGTCTCATCCTGTCTTCATGATTCAATCCCCATACTCTTCCATGGACTAAACTATAATTCTTTGCACCTCTGTGTCTTTCCCTTTCATACATCTCATCTTCCCATTCACCTAAGGCTTCTAACTGTGTCGGTATAGGTCTCGGTTCAAGTTTCATCATCTTTTCTCTCAAATTTCGAAGTACAGCTGTGCTAAACGAACCATTTTCTGGAAATGCCAATACTCCATCGCCTTGGGTATATTTCGCCCAATTTTCCAACCAAATGCAGGTATGATAGCCATATTTCAACATCATATGAGATGCTGGCGTTTTCGGCGGAGGAAGTACTTCTCCTTCCCTAGTCACAACCTTCTTGAAAAAGTTTTTAATCTTCGCGAACCATGACGGTTTTTTTCTACCATATTCATAATAAGCCATATTTCACTGTTCTTTTTCCCAAAACAAACACACGCAATCCTTCACCACTCTGTTCTTTCTACTGCTCGGCTATTCGGACCTATCACAGCGCGTCTCACACTAACGCACCAATCCGAAAGCTTTACGTCACTTTCACACTAACCAATACCAGCGCGTCTTCACACTAACGCACCAATCAGGGAGCTCTTCGCTCTTTCACAACTGGCCAATACCAGCGCGGTTTTTGTTGTCGCCAGTTTTACTCCTGTTTCTACTGACCCCTCCTTTACAAAATTATCGGCAATTTTCTTAACTTTTCTTTTCAATTAAATCGATTAGTTACAATGTAAAACACATTACCATTGTCTGTTTCTCTAAACAAAAGAGATAGTTTGTTCTAACTTACTTAAAAGAATACTGTTTCGTTCGATAAGTGTAGAACTTCTCTCTACCTTACCCTTCTCTCAAGCAAGAGGTAAACCCGTTTCTCTGGGGATAAAACACATGTGGAGACTATACTGCTCCTGAGAATTAAGGCCAAAGTTTCACAAGAAAACCTGTTGCTATTTCACTCAAATATAATTAATGCGTGAAATTTCCCTATCATAACACAGTCCTGTGTTATCACCAATTTGAAATCAGACAATGCACAATTCCGTGTGACTTCTCTTGTCACCCGTGTCCACTTCCTACTTCCCGGAAGCTTCAAAATTTTGACTACACATAACGTAATACAAACTCAACATAAAGTGTTAGACATAGAAATCAATAATCAATTGTCAATAAATCACCAAACTAATCTATAGAAACCATAACTCTGCTACCAAGAAATCTGATCCAGTGCAGTTAATATAAATTGCTCCTTAGGACACCAATCCAGAAAATAAAACACTTACGCAACCTTTGTCATTTAAAACTTATGTCGGTGGGGCCCATGACACTGCATACATACATTCATTCAACTTCTGGATTAAACGCTAAGGAGAATGAGCTGCTGGACGAACGGGATACCTTGTTAAATTTGACAGAATGAGAATCTATACATTATATACATTAACTTTGGATCCTGTCGGTTCTAAACATCAAGGTACTCCGCTATTCGGTCGATGGACCAACTAGTAGAATTAGTTGATGGTGATTAAGACCAGCTCAATCACAATTAAAACCTTTAACATTTATTAATCATAAATCTATTAAAGAACCACAGACTCATTTTAGAGTTAGAATATAAGTTTATCTAAAATTATTCAATCAAAAGTGAAATTCTTGATTAAGCAAACACATTTAAAATATCAATAAACATTTAAGAAAGGTTTCAGGAAAGTGAAAAATTATGCATTACCCTCGGCCATGGGGCGATGACAAGAGTGGTTCACCAAAGGAAAATGAACCGCAGATCACAGGATAGGACTCCCAAATTGACTGACTGTCCCGCTAACCTCCTCGGAAGCACCTCCCGGGCAGAATTCCCGCAACGATCTCGTTCCTTCCCCAGTCAAAGTTCAAAGTCCAAAATGACAGAGTCTCTCGCAGCATCAAGGTGGAAAAATGAAAAATAAGAAGCGGCAAGCCAAAAGCCACGTAAGAGCAGACTCTCTTATACCCTATTCTCTGGCTCACTACACATAAAAGTTGCAATCGTTAGGGGCAAGAATCACGCTAATTGGTCCATTGGAGGGGTGGTGATGGTCACCTCATCGCCCTCCTTGTTCAAACTGGTTTGGGGACAATAAAGCACACAATAAGTCTCATGATCGTGGGGTCAAAAGTAGTCCATTTTGTTAATCCACTTTGTAGCGATCTTTGATGGTCACACATTAGTTCATTCATTGTCACTCGGCTCTTTCCCATCCGTTCCCAGGAATATGTGCTGAACACTTGGCATGCTCTTCATTGCAGGTCAGATTGGCCTTGACATCTCTCACTCCGGGCACAGGCCGCATACACGTGACTGGAGCTTCCGTACTGATTCTGCGCGGAGGCCATCTTATTCATCTCACGTGATCTCATCCTTTCCAGCAGCCATTTTCGAAGCACGGCCTAGAAGGCCCGAACAAACTATCATAAGAACAAACACAACTGAAATTAAAACAAAGAAAATAAGCCTTTCTGTTTACCACCCGCCATTCTAAAGACCCGTGTTAGGTGTTACCTAGCAGAAGCGACATTTAAAGCCATTTTACTTACCATCTGCATTCTTTGCCACAATACAGTTTTACTACGCAACACAAATCATGCAATTCACGCAAATCACAATACTAACGTTAATTAACTTCACATTTGTAAATAAATTAGATTTTTGCACAAATCAGCATGTTGCCCACGTGTAGTGTCTACTAAAAAGGTGTATTTGTTGGTTAATTCATGCATTTCAAACGGTTAGTATCATTAATCATTATGAGATCATTAACTTCCAAGGGGTACAAAATTATTTAATTTACCCTGCTCCATCATTATCAAACGTTTTTATGATTACTTGAAATCCTATACTGGCATTTGGAGATGTATTATAGTGTACAATGCGTCCTCCCGTAACATATTGTAAAACTGGGCAGATATTTAAAGAGTGATTGCACTCAGAGGAAAATATTGCTGAAAATAAATGTGAATTTATTTCACTTAACACCCTCACACCCTGCTTGTGCAGTAGTTATTGCAATGGAAGTTAAGATTCTCTGCACACTGCAATTTCTGCTTGATTTAATTTTTATTGCCCTGTTAAATTTTAATGATTGGATAATATTTAAGTCATTGTCAATGGAGTCAGCTGCTATAAGAGAGGAAACATTGACGACAAAACAGTCAGCCTGAATATTGCGCCATTATTGGAGCACTTAATGGATGTTTGTTGAACTATTTCATATTGAACACATTTATATTTGATGTTTATTTTTTGTACAAAAACATGTTTTCCCCCATAGTTATAATTGAAGAAAACACCCCTAGGCAACTATAGGTCTATAGCAACTTTCAGACCTAACAGAACATAAACATGATATTAGGGAATCAATGTACACATGAAGTCATTAAAAGTTCATTTATTTCATACAAAATTCTTTAAAATCATTCTGATACATATTTCAACAATTTCCAGGTGCAAACACATGAAAACATCTCAACATAACTTACAAAATACAGAATACAATAGACAAACATAGACGTGGTGGTAAAAATCAAGAAGGGATGATAATGGCATATTTAAAAAAAAACACTGTACATCCAAGGAATAAACATTTAAATCAGGTGGCCGTTGCAGCCGTTTATCCACGCCGGAACCACGCTGTACTTGCGAGTAAGGTTGACCATGTATCCAATGTATTAAGATAACCCTTTCTTCACTGACTGCGTGAAGAGCAACCTATTCTATTCTGTAGGACAATTCCCTGAGCTGTCCGCAAGTGGACCACCCACCCACTGCCGGCTTGTAGCATTGCTACTCTTGGACTATCTGGAAGCTTGATTCCTTAGTTATTAACACACGTCAATTCAGTTGACCCAGGACAATCTCCTACACCTGACTGTGTTACCGGGGCATCCTCAAGCTTGGGCTCAAGCTTCCTGAATCATTTGCCCATGAACGTCTAGCCCATCACAACATTTGTGTACTTGGTACTTTTCCATCCGCAGTGCATTTTTTTGTCTACATTTGGAATCACTGTGGCTTTCCTGATGAAGGCATCGTGCACGCCGAAACGTGCGTAGAAGATCCATCATTTAGCCACCTGATTTAAATGTTTATTCCTTGGATGTACAGTGTTTTTTTTAAATATACCATTATCATCCCTTCTTGATTTTTGCCACCACGTCGATGTTTGTCTATTGTATTCTGTATTTTGTAAGTTATGTCGAGATGTTGTCATGTGTTTGCACCTGGAAATTGTTGAAATATGTATCAGAATGATTTTAAAGAATTTTGTATGAAATAAATGAACTTTTAATGACTTCATCTGTACACTGAGTCCCTAATATCATGTTTATGTTCTGTTAGGTCTGAAAGTTGCTATAGACCTATAGTTGCCAACGGGTGTTTTCTTCAATTGCGTTATTTCCCTGCCCTAGGAATCTACATTAGTAGCAGGGGGTCCTTGTTTTTTACTTTAATTTCCCCCATAGTTGGCAAATTTTGATTTTTGTCAGATTCAAAAAATTGATTTTAGCTGCTCTTTGTAGTGCTGGCCTAGGCTGACTGCTCATCCGTGTCAGTTTACCGAAATAGTTTGCTATTTACAAATTTTCTTTTCTTTTTAATATTTTCTTGTACTTTTTTGTTGCATTAGTAGTCCTTAAATTGCTTTGAATACGTAGGTTAGATGTATTTTATACTGATCCACACAATTTCTCTTGAGTACCCTAATAGATATCCGTTAGAATGTTATATCGTTCAATAGACCTCCTCTACCATACACTTTAGGGTAAGATTTAATGTGTTGTCCAGAACTCTTAAAGCAACAGATAAGAGAAAGGGCATGCCACTAAACCGCTAAAGCTGAAATTCAAGAGAAGTTTGTTCCCTCTTAACTGCTATGAAGGTTTACTATTGGATGACAGTCAGATTGCATTAAAGAATTCCTTGTAGTAAAGTATTTGATGAGCATGAATCTTTCTACAGAAGTTCTCATAGGCTAACCACTGGGTAAACATTTGTGTAATCAAAAGAACTCAGCTGTTGATCACCATCAGATAGGAGTGAGCATGTTCCACAGAACTTGGGTATTTTTCACTATCAGATAAGAGTTAGCGTGATCTACAAAGTCCACCATAGAAAACTATGGGAAAGGGTTAGAATTAACTACAGATGTCGATTCTTTCCTCTATCAGATAAGAGTTAGTGTGATCCCGAGAGCCCCACTATTGTACAATATCAGATAAGCATTAGCATGATCTAATAAATTATTTTATTGTACATTATTAGATAAGAGTTAGTATGACCTACAAAAATCTACCATTATACACCACCAGGTAAAAGTTAGCTAGTTCCACCAAAGACCATCATTGTACATTATAAGAGTAATTGTGATCCACAGAACTTCAATATTGCACACTATCAGATAAGTGTTAGCGTGCTCCACCGAACTCTGCTCAAGCGTAAACTCTCATGCAATTGTTAATTCTAGGGTTTCATTGGAATTAAAAAGTATCTGCAGGATGCATCAGGTTTTGCCCGCAGGATTAAATTCTTCTAGGAATATAGCCAACAGTCCCAGTTGGCCATCCGTTACAATCAAGACTCTATACAGTGATAATTCAATTAGGAACTGAGGTGGAAGGAGGAAAAGGCAAGACACCAGAGACACAGGAAAATGATGCCAACGGCAGCCTTAGATCACCATTTTGACAAAAATAAATACAGGACAACAGTATTAGAACTTCTTGCGATCTAACAAATACCACAATGCACAATGCATGTATTAAAAGTGTTGGCAACTTACCTCTTGACTGACTCAGGCCGACTCTAATTCCTACCAGTTTACAGGCCCAGAGCTGCAGCAATGGGGGTGGAGGTAGGAAGCTGAAGAACCAATGTGCAGTTATTGAGAGGCAAAGGGGGTGAAGTATTGAGGAGCAGGAATCCTGCATCACAAGTAGAAAGCAAAAGCACTAAGGGTCAAATGGAGAAAAGGGGACTGGAACCACCGGGTAGGGAGAAAATAGCTAAGTGTTAGGACGCAAATCTGTATGACAAACTGGTTTGAGAGTGAAAAAGCTGAAATAGCCAGATATATTACCAGCACCTTTCTAGTGCCTGTGAAAGTCTTATATACTATCTCTGCCCTACATGCCACGGAAGGTCTTCCCAAAACCCGGAAGTGTAACTACACCATCTCTTATGTTAGTTCCATGCTCCCGTCTTCTGCAGTCTCTCTTGTGGCATTAAATAAGGCCCTAATCCTTGAATACTGGTCAGAATGTACCACAACCCATGTTCTTATTTCTTGTTGTTCCTACCTATTCTTGACAGCATAGCCGTAAATCCTGCTTCGCAAATAAATGATCCTTTTTATGACATCTTTTAATAACAAAGGAAGATCTTATTGAGAAAAAAATGTGACTAGGGAAAGGCAAGCCCTCGAGGTGTAATCATCTTTACAACACAGCCCTGGTATAAATCTACATAGATTTGCAACACCTAATGTAATAGTGGAGGGGACAGGCTGACGAACCCTGGGAATATGATGTGTAATTGCTATCCGTATCTGACACTGCGTTTATGTGACTTTGATTAATTCTGTGAGTTTCATACCTCCATTCCTTTGATGCACATTATCAGCAGTCATTGTGTTTGGGGGAGATGAGAGATCCTCTATCAGTGTCTGAATTTCTAAGATATCTTGCAAAGAGTAGGTTTAATTCCCTTTTGTGTGTCACCATCTGACTTTCATATGTAACTCAGATCTCATTACATGTTCAAGAAGTGAGTCGATGAAGTGATATACAACATATTGACCTTAATCTGACTGCAATTGGTTAACATGGTGAACCTTGTTGTCACAAATGGTGGTCGGGTAACTCAGTTAAGGTCTATAAAGGTATTTACATAATTGGTAAAATGGGCCACTACAGTGCATGGACAAATGCAAGGATCCTCACGTGATTTTGTTTCCTCTTATTCTGGAAATCTTGGTAAAAATACAGCTTTAGATGGATAAGAAATACCGCCAGCTGTACTTTATAATTAAGGTTGTGCAAGATGCTCATAATTTGCCTTTGCGCCATTTCACAAAATACGTAGTGACATTACGCAAGATGCAAAAACAGCATTTCCTGCTATATTTTGGTGTGAAATGTACCCTTACGTCCATTTTAGACACAAAGACTCATTTTGCACTTAAAAAAAGCATTAAAAAACACAAGTGCTGCTAAAAACAGCAGCTCGAAAACTAGCCGTACACATTGTTCCAGTGCCACCATGCTACAATTTGTCTAACAGCATTATTTAGGGAATTTTATACAGCAAACGTAATGTGAAATTTGCAGAATTATGTTAAATTACTCAGGTGTAATGGAAATTTCACTGTTCACTCATGTGCCATTTCAGTAGCATGAAATACCACAAGAATAAAAAAAAACTGTGCTGGTAAATACCACCCTGAGGAGTTAGGACCAAAATCGGATAATGGTATAGGGTACCGCTGGTGGTAAAGATAACACTGACACATAAAATATGACATTTAAAGTGACACTGGTAGTAACAGAAATACTGAAGCTGTTACACTTACATGAATAATACCATCCTGTGCCAGGACCGCAGGAGGACTCGGCTCCAGATGACAACAGGGCACCTCCCCCCACACCCTCTTAGGCCGGAGATAGCACTTGCACCATAAAACTGTGGGGGATATTCACAAGAACGTGCGATAAACATCGCCAAAATAGGCTAACGCAATTTTTCACATCGCCGTCTATCGCGGGAAAATAACTCTGTGTCAACGTCGTATTCCCAACACGGCGGTAACATGCGATAGTTTCCCGAGAACGCCACAAATGTCCGCGATACAACTACCGCGACGGCGATAAAAAAGGAAACCCAAACGTGAAAAAAGCTGCGATGGGCCCAACTGCGATAAAAATCCAGCGAAAAGCAGCGCCAGGCCCGCAAGTCCCACAAGTAAGGCGGGAACAATCACTATAAAAGCGGCAAAAATGAAATACAAATAAAACACAAACAACTGCGAAGCACCATGGAGGTAGCCGGAGCAAGCACAGAGGACAACCCGAACCCCACAAGCCCCACGGAGGACCAGCCTGGGACCTCGGGGTCAGGGAAGGGCAAGGAGAAGAAGAAGAGGAAGACGCGGTTCAGTCCACAAGAAAACAGGATCCTGATTACGGAGGTGACAGAACACCATCAACAACTGTTCGTCACCTCCACTGTGTCATTGGCAACAAAAAATGGAATATGGCAGTCCATCGTGGACAAGGAGAATGCAGTTGGAGTGCTGAGGAGGACAATGGAAGAGGTCAAGAGGCGCTGGAATGATGTGAAGCGCGAAACCAAGCTGAAACTCGCCAACAACCGCAAAGCAGCAATGCAGACTGGGGGTGGGAGTCCTGCGCCACAGGAGGAGCTAGATGAGATGGAGGAAATGGTGTCCACAGTCATCAGTGAGGAGACGGTGGCAGGAGTCGGAGGACCGGACACTGCTCAACATGACCTGACACAACAGCAACAGGGTGAGTAACCACCAGGGACTGGGGGGACGGGGGAAGATGGGCACAATGGCACACATGCACAAGTAAGTACAGCACATCTGCGGACAAACCATGCCCAAGAGTCACAACTCCGACCAAGAGCCCAATTTACCCAAGTCTGCAACAGCTCAGCACTGTATAAGCACAGAAGTGAAAGGCACACCGCCTGAAAGGGATAAGGGCCAGCCAAATCAAAGCTGAAGGGGCAAATCACCCACAATGCAGCAATCACACATAACACCCAGAGCACCTCAACATTTACAACAAAGTGGACCAAACTGCAACACTTCCACAACAGAACAGAGGACACAACTGCTGCCGCTTGTGTGTAGAAAATGGCCATTCGCATTTGGCATAGCAGGGAACTGTGAGATGACAATGGACAAATACAACCTCACATCCGTAATGGTGGCGAAATGTCAACTGTTCAGCATTAAATAGGCATCTCCACACAAACAGTCACAATGTACATTGACATGAAGTCTGTCTGTAAACTTGGCCAATGCGTCAACATACATGTGAACACAATGTCAAACTGCATCTCCCCTTCACATTGCAGAGGGAGAATCATCACCTCCTGCAGAGCAGACCATGCTCCTCATCACCGATGATGAAGAGGACCTCCACACCATCGACCCCGACGCCCTCCAGCAGCTCATGGACACCCTCAGCACCCAACCCCCAGGAGCAGGGCATCCCAGCTGCATCGAGGTGAACCCACCCCCTGCACAGACCACACAGCAGGAAGCACCCACCACCACAGCCATCTCCCAGGATCCCCACGAGCAACACATGGCATTCCAACGCCGTGTGTCGCAGGGCCAGAAGGGGACGGCAGAGCAGGTGCGGGTGGGGTTTAACCTCATGGCAGTCAAACTAGATGCCATACATGGGTATCCAAGTCCCATCAGGGACCGCCTACAGGCCCTAACAGACACCCACAGTCCGCTCCATGGTCTCCAACAATCCATGGCTGACATCGCCAGAGTCATGACTCGTAGACAAGAACAACTGTCTAGTCAGAGTGGCTCCAGCGATCTCAGCCGTGAGTTGGCCAACATGGGGAGGAACGTGGAGAACATGGAGCGGATGCAGGCGGGAAGAATGGCTGCCACGGCTGCACACCAGCGAGATGTAGCAGGGATCTACCATGCCCTCCAGAACCTTATCATGGCAGTGCTGCCACAAGGCCTGGTGCAGATGAATGCTGCTGCCACTACTCCCTCCACATCACCGTCCCCTGATGTGTCAGTGCCTCACAGTGCGGCTGACAATGCACCTCCGGCCCCTGATGTGTCACTGCCGCACAGTGCCGCAGACAAAACACCACCACCCACATGTGAGGCACATCACACATAGGAGGACGATGATGAGGATGAATCTGCCGTTGGGCTAAGTAGGAAGCGGTAGCATTCATCTTCGCCATATGGCCTCTTTCTGCTTGGTTCTGCCCTCTGCATCATGCCCACGAATACCACCCTCCACTGTCCCCCTTAACACTCTGCGACACTCACCTTGGCAACCCGACATGGACTACTACATTTGTGTAGGCAACCAATGACACAGAAATCAGACTGCGGACTGAACTCCCTCTCCTACGATGCACTTTTCCCTCCCCAAAGGACCCTGGCTGGCCCTCCATGGGGCAACATTGTAAAGTAGCGTGTGCATGGCCAGGTACTGGTCCACCTTCACCACTCCACCGAATGTGATTAAGACATTCAAATTCACACAGATGAGTCATGTCCATGATCAAGCAAGTATGAAAGTATGGATGTATGTAGAGGCAGTGTTTCCAAACAACGGTGCTCCCTGGGAACTGATTTCAATGCGCATGTATGTCCGTGACCCAGATAGGCAGTGAGATGACTGGGAATGTGTGAACTAGCTGTGGCCTCATTGCTCCAAAACAACAATCTCGCTATTTCCAAACTTAGCCCCACGTCAATGTATGAAATAGGGCTGTGTGTCACAAAGGCAAAGTCACAGTTATGTGGAAGCCACAGCTCGGAGCAATGATTGGTTTGAATGTGGAGCGCTTGGACTCCTGGGATAATCGGTGCGTAAGTGTGAAGGTCATACCATGCAAGTGAACTACGATCAAGGACTCCTGTGTGAGGGGTGTGAATACGTTGGTCACTGGTTAGCGCTGTGCGTAGTGTGGGAGCCGTGCGCAGCTGCTATGGTATCGTTCAGGGTGTGCCGGGCGCATGCATTCCCAAGGTCGGAGGTGCAGATGTGCTACCGCCTTCTAGTACAAACAGAGGGGCTGTCATCCACAATGTTAGTTTGTCATCTGCTTGCATTCTGGAAATGTGATGGGTATTGGGTGGGGGGATGTCACTGCTTCGCCTTCCGGCATGCTTGAACCCTTACCAGCCATGTACATGCCCTCACAGTCAGTATTGCATGCTCTGATGTAGCAGTGTTGTTTTGCTGCAGTCTGACAGTGATGGGTGCAGGTAGCTGTGAGGAGGCGGTTGACCACTCACCTTGCACCTATTTGCTGGCACTGATCACTTCTCTTGATGGATGACGTCCGTGTACACATGTGACCTGTACATGGCACATTTGACCAGGGGCCACCTTGGTGTGTTTCACGCAAGGTGGACCTGCTGGCTTCAAGGCCGGTGTGCATCTCCCAATGTTGCTGAGGTGTCCACTGTGCCCACATCCCCCTTACGGCCATGTTGTACATGTTGTGGGACTCGACACACAGGGTGTATATTTGCATCAGGCAGGTACATCTCTGACCACAAATGGCACCCTGTTGTCTTTTTCTGAACACCAATGACGGCCTTCATGTCATGTTCATGTACACGTGGGACGCTGATGAGTGGCATGACGTACTACATGTGACACCCTGATATGGCATATCGAATACGTGACGCCCTAAACAGCCTCTCGGTACAGAGGTGACATACACACCATCTCTTCTTGCAACATATGCGAATGTAAGCACTCAATGTTGCACTTACACCCGTCAGATTAATTTGCTAATGCAGAGGACTGAAATGCACACGGGGAATGTGTGTTGCTAAGATTTTATTTGCACATGCTGGTCATGTGGTCATCTTGTACTGTGCCATGATTGCTGTGGACAGTCACAATGTGACGTGCTCATGCGAAGAAATTGTTGATGATTGTGTTCCTTCGGGCTATTCCTGCTGCGGCCGCAGTGGGGTGTGGTCCACCTGCATCATCTTCCTCATCATCGTCCGGTGCTTCTGGGACTTGGATGCATGGGGCATTGGTGCGTACACATAGGTTGTGCAATACACAACATGCAGAGATCATCTTGCCCACTATTTATGGGCTGTACAGGAGTCTTCCACCAGTGATGTCCAGGCACCTGAAACGTGATTTCAACACGCCAAACGTGCGTTCAACAATGCCCCTGGTGTGTTTGTGGGCCACATTGTACTGCCTCTGGGCCGGGGTGTTCGGGTCTCGGAGGGGTGTCATCATCCACGGACAGAGTGCATATCCTTGATCACCTGTGAGAGGTAAGTGAGGTCAGTGTTAACTGGTGGTTCTGCATGCTGTGTTGGCAGACATACAAGTTTTGTGGTGTGTGATTTGTGCGACCTTGGGATTCATGTTAGCCATGTATTGCTGCTGGCAAATGTGGTAGGACAATGTGTATTACATAGCCTCACAGCTGCTCCTCCCTCCCACCGAGCCTATTTACTTGTGTGTGCTGCGCGGTTGCATCACTTGCACTCCTACGGCACACCATTGTCATGCCTGTCTGCGCATGTCCGCAGGACTGACAGCAAGACTGTGATGTTGGCCGTTGAAGGTGTGCGGCCACGTGTGTGTAGGGCTATGGTAAGGATAGGGCGGACACAGATGTGGAATTCTGGCCTGGCTGAACTCGCACTGATATTGAGGCTAGGCCTTCGGTTCAGGCTGCGGCAATGTAGATACACACACAACAGTTGGCATGTATGAGCCGAAACCCCGAGCGGTCTCGCGCTCCTTTATTAATCCATTCGGGCGAGGCCGCCCTCCTGGTGCATGCTACATTGTGACATTGTCGATTACAGGCTGGGTAGCGCAGACACTACTACGGAGACACACGCCATAGTCACTTTTGTGGCCAGGCCGGAACTGGACCACGCCCAGAGCCCAGAACTGAACCACGCCCAGAGCCCCGGGCCATTTCTCCGCACTCCTCACATGCGTGCACCGCCGCCGCGGCGCTGGGATGTCGTGTGCTTCGGAGTACGTCTCCAGACGATCTGCCCAGGCTTACCGGCGGCCTGCCTGGGACGGGGGTGGCCCCGTGACTGTGAAGGGCTCCAGTGGCGTTACCGAGGACATGCTGTTGGCTACTGGAGGCGGACTTGTGGGGTAGCCCCTCGGGACAATGACTTGCGGTGCACTGAGTTCGGCCCACCGGAAGAGCTGAGCGGGTGTGCATCATGCTATAATGCTGGAGGCTGGACGGTGACTTGTGGTGCACTGAGTTCAGCCCACCAGAAGAGCTGAGCGGGTGTGCATCATGCTTTAATGCTGGAGGCTGGACGGTGACTTGTGGTGCACTGATTTCGGCCCACCGGAAGAGCTGAGCGGGTGTGCAGCCTGCGATGATGCAGCAGGCCTGGAGGGGCGTACTGGAAAGGATGTGTATGTTACTTGCTGTACCGCAGTGTGGTCAGAAGGCAGCAGTAGCCAACTCGCAACTCCGCGGTGCGGTGCCGCTGGGGGCCTGTTGCACAGAAGCCAGCGATTGGCAGAGGAGGCTGCCAAGCCCGCGGAGCCCGGCCTTGGAGATTGCACCGGCACGTGGTGGGCCCTCTTGGAGAGACTCCGGTGGCGGCAGGTGAGCAGTGAGGCCTGGGTGCGCAGGGGCGGGCATTCTCCGCTGGGCGCAGGTTGGGTCTGGGGATCAGCGGGCTGGGGTGCGGCAGGCGCACAGGATCGCGCAGGCACCACCGGTCACGAAGGCGGCCTCGTGGCAGGGTGAGGGCCGCCGCCCTGGCAGACACGCCACTGCAGGCGATGGTGAGATGTGCGCCGGGTGGCGTGGGGCATAGCCACCTCGTCGCCAGTGTGACTTTGCCTGTTGTAGGTGGTCGGCCACGCGTGTGTAGGCCTATGGTCAGGATATGGCAGACACAGAGCCACACGCTGTAGTTACTTCGGTGGCCGTCCCGGAAGTGAACCACTCCCTGAGCCCCGGCCTATTTCGTCACTCCCCTACGCTGGACTGGCGTGCGCCGGGCCTGCCCACTACACTTACGCTTACAGGGGGGCCGACATGGCTACTTGTCCAAGGTGTTCCCCACTGCCTGTGATGACATGGTTGCGTCCACTGTCCACGACACTACAGACTCCAGCAGTATGTGTCCACATGGACATGTCTGTGCTCTGCATACTCAAGACTGTACAGCACATCACCGCCACACTTGGCATTGTGTACATTGTTATTCATAGGTCCATTGCCTCCTTCGCACAATCGTGGTTCCCACCTCTCCCCACATTCTGCAAATGTGTGGCAGAGGGGCTATGCCTTAGTGTATGGTTTGTCCACATTCCTGGCCCCTCTTACCACGGTTACTTGTGTTGTCGTGTCTGGCAGGTGTGCATGTTGTTTGGCATGTTGGATGTGATTTTGTTAAGTGTCCATTCCCACAGTTGTGCGTTGTGTGATTGTGGAATTGAGGTGTGTGGTGTGTTCCGTTGGTACTTACCAACGAGCAGTCCATTTCCATAGGTGACATCCTGAAAGCGCTGGTTGATGATGGACTGTCGGAAGATGTATGAGTCATGCACACTGCCTGGGTAGTTGGCGACGACATTGGTGAAGAGTCCCCGGTGGTCCACTATTGCCTGCACATGGATGGAATGCGTGTGTTTCCTGTTGCAGTAATTGTGTGCAGTGTCGGCAGGGGGCACAAGTAGGACATGTGTGCAGTCGATTGCCCCCAACACGTGCGAGAATCCGGCTATGGCGTAGAAGCCTTGCTTGGTCTCCAGCTGTTCCTGCACAGTGTGGGGGAAATGAAGGTGCTGGGGTATGAAACTGATGATGGCATCTAGGACAGGTGTGATGGCCTTTGATAGGGCTGGCTGTGAGACTCCTCCGACTCTGGCAGTTGTTGGTTAGAAGGTACCAGAAGCCAACAGGTGCAGCACAGCCAGCAGCTTTGTCTGCGGAGGGATGTTGGTTGTCTGCTGTGTTGGTACCGTCAGCCTGTGGGCAATGTGGGTCAGGATGCGGAGGATGGTTGTCCTTTTGAGCCTGTAGTGGGCAATGACATCCTCTGGCGTTAAGTCTGTGAGGCTGATGTGTTTTCAGAAGGTCCGCTGTCTTGTTCTGCGCTGCCTCTGTGGTGGTCCGGGGGGGGGAGGGTGGTCCTGGGGGTGGGGGTGGTCCTGGGGGTGGTGGCGGTGGGTGTTGTGGCCCTCTTGGGTCTCCAAGCTGCATGAATAGTAGCTCCATGGCATCTGTTGGTCTTCAGATGTGGCTCTGGCCTGGGCTCCCTCTGTACTGCAGGTTTTCGTCCTACCTAAGACCAGTAATGAGCAGGTGTTAAGTCCCTGCTGCTAACGCGCCTTATCGCCTGTTTTTGTCCGGCATCGCAGATCTGGCTGGTCGTTGAGAATATCGCGAAGTGGTGTTTTCGTGTGTTTTTGCACGGGAACGCCTACTCTGCATATCATTAGCGTTAGTTGTCGCTCTCATCCGTGGCGATGTGTTTTGCGGCAGCTATCGCAGGAAAACTGGCGATGTCGACAGTTTGCACCAGCTTGTGAATAGGGCGATAAGTCTATCGCTACTTTTGCGGCGCTAAAGTGCCGATAAATCGGCGATGGCTCCTTGAGAATATGACTCTGTGTCTTTACACAAAGTCGGGGGGAGCAAGGAAAAAGGGTGGCAAAGGAAGAAAAACTGGCGAAGGTCACTCATTGAGCCACACCACAAAATATCAGACCCTTCACTTGGAGGCCAAGTAGGCGATGCCAGCAGCCTGTTTTAGGAGAAGGTGGTGTTAGAACAATCTATATGAAAACATCTGCAAAGATGGTATTAATTAGGACATTGTGTATTTCTTATTGCAGGGGCACTTACCATAAAGGACACTTGGAGATCCTAGTCCTTGCATCCTGATAGTAGATGGTGTTTAAACCGGAGGAGTGGAGTAGCTCATGAAAATGTGATAAGGAGTAATACGTCCTGGAGGGGACGCAAGTACACAAATAAGGTGCCAAAAGAGGAGAGCTGGGTGCAAACTGAGACAGAAGCAAGAGAGAGTCCAACAACATGTACAGTGTCCAGGCAAGGATCTGAAGAATCCTAGGGTGCTTGTTTACAAGCCCTTAGCGCTGCTGGTACGTCACTTTTTCCCATATTAAAAGTGACGCACCGACGGCGCAAGGGGCTTGTAAATAAGCCCCCTAGTTCCTTATATACTGACTCTGGTTTAGGCCAGGACAAAATCTACATCATTTCCTTTGTAGAAATGATGTGAAATGCCCAAACATGATGTCAAATTACACGTAACTGCATGATGTGCCGGTCTTGAATTCTGCACTATTTTTAGTGCAAATGCATCTTTGCATTTGTTTTGGATGCAAGGACACATTTCGCTCTAAATAAAGGGCAAAAATGCTCTAGACGCAAACAACACCCACTCACATTCTGTTCATTTGGGTTGTTTCTGTGCTCTCACAATAGAAATTTTACCCAAAGGAAATCTCATTTATGCGGCGTGGTGTAATGGCATAATCTTAGGCATCTTGCATAACAAGAATCAAATGCCTGGAATTACGCAAGAGTATGTCAGTATGAATGAAATTCCACCCTTGCCTCCTCTGGTTATTTTCCACTGGTAGAGGAAATAGCCCTACCAGGACCACCATCTTAGATTCGGCTGCTCTCATTGGTCTTATGTCAGAGAGCTGTCATCATAGTATGGGAAGCATGTCGAACCTGTAGCCTGAGGAACCATTACATACCTCAGTCACTACGGTTCCCAGTTGTGGAACTCACGCACCGGGATCAGATGCCTACAAACGAACGTGGATAATGAGGACAAGACCCATTCTCAGCACCAACAAGACATTTGAGTTGCTCCTCGCCCAGCATGTCGACTAAGACTCATCAGCAGCACTGTAAGTTCTAACACTTAGGGCATATTTACAATCCCCTATCGTCACCGAAGCATCCCTTTTTTCGACGTTCCATTGGCGTAGCGCCATTTTCCAGATTTACAAGGTGGCGCTAAGCCGCAGTCCTCTGTGGCAAAGGGGAGTGCAATGGGTGTTGCTGCAGGCGTTTCCCCGCAACACCAATTGCTTTTTGACGCTGCCCCACATTTACAAGGCTGAGGCAGCGCCAAAAACTAACACCATGGAATACCAGGCATTAGAATGGCGATACGAGGAGAATTTATTAATTTCTCCTTGTTCTTTTCTTTTTCCAAGTGTGCTGCATAGAAAGAGCAAATCGCCGTTATTGATTGTTTATGTAATGGAAGGTGTCGCTCCCTGCAAGTAAACAATTGTCCCTGCTGCATAGGCACCCTTGCCACATGTTCTTATACATTGTAGACAAGATTTTGCATAGAAGGGACGGATGAGTGGCACACTAAACACGTCCAGAAAGCAAGGACATTAGATCCCCATAGAAGTTACCAGTCCATAAATATTTACATCCTGACCTGTGTTGTAGCACGCAAACAAGCCTACACTGCTGGAAAAAGAAGAGCAGACTATATTGGTGCTGTTGCAGAATAATGTAGCTGCAGTCATATGTACCTTCCATAAGGTTGTGCATGCAAAAATGTAAGGGGGAAGGCACATCTTAAAATGTCCTAACATTTGGCACCCTATGTTAACCGATACAAGTGCATCAGACATTGCGCTACTATTCATTCAATGCACAATTAATCTACAGTACTTTTCTTACTAATGCAAAAAAGACAAAACGTGGTGGGTCGAATGCTCATCCATTAATATTACATTCGACTGCATTCCATTCCATTGTTTTCTTGCTCAGCATTCTGTTCCAGGCAGGAACTAATCACATGCAAATCAATCTTGAGGCCAGTCCAAGAGAGAGCCCTGCCCTAATTGCTCGGTGGGTGAAGCCTGATGTGGGTTTGTATTTCCCTGTGCCTGAGAGACTCAAGCTGCACATCACTGATGAATCTTCCCAGCAAGGCAGGGCTGCTTGCATTCCTGTTCAGTCTAGACATGGCTAACAGTGAGGGCTGGGCTGCCCCTTTTGGTATGGAACCAAGAATAGTTTGCATATGATTGGTCACTTTCATAAATGACACAGATGAGTTTGTTGTGTTTGGGGCTCATCAGAAGAGCATAGTATGACTGGTTGTAAACATCTCTGTCTCTGTAACGAATACCCCAAGGCAGCAAACTCCTGAATCCAAAAACATGTTGACTCCTAAAATTCCAAACCTCTTAGGCAGATGAGTCCTTCATAAAAATCAGTAATGATGCATACACACTATTTTCATAGACAAACAATTACAGATATTTCCTCCTCCCTCCTTTCGCCTAAACTTGAATAACATCATAAGTGTCTCATCCCCAAGCTCCCTTCCCATATGGTAAATAAATCCCCCTGCAAACAGATCATACACACATGGTGAGTTGGCTGTGGTTTAGTGTTTCTGTTTTGAATGTATAAAGTCAACTGATTTATGCTGCAAACCTTCATTCTACTCTCTGCTCAAGAAATTTGTCACAGGAAAGGTGGTCTCATTTGCGAGTGTAGTGATAAACCCTAACAGAAAAAAATGTCAACAAGTTTCTTACAGGTCTCCTTGATCTGGACTAACCCATGCTGGCCAACTCAAAGCACCCTCTGCCCTGGGATGACATCAAAATCTTGTGACATAATGTTATGCGTTTGAATTAGGGGCATATAGGTCTAAACTCAAGTAGTATTAAATGGTCCTTTGCATCCCAGAGGTCAAGGTATTTTCACTGCTAATACTCAAATACAGGGTCTCGCCTTTGCTACGGCGATCTAATAGGAAGGCCAAAGATCTATAGGAGTATGTGCGGTGTTGTGAGTCAAAATTGTCTAGCTAGAGCCATTTGCATGAAAATAAACAACTTTTTGTTTATCATTAATAGATCACACAGTAGAAGAACATTGCAAATGTCAAAGTGAAGTGATTCTATCACTCTCTTTTCAGAACCCACGAGGCACAACAGTATATTGCTTAAAGGAGAAAATCAGGCTAGCAGGCGACAATTTGGAGCAATATTAATCTATGCTTTTAATCTGGAAGATAGTTCTTAAAGCACCAAAACTTTATAGCACTGAATAATGTGGTGAACCGTGGTTTTATAATGGGCTTGAACTTCAATGACAGAAAGTGAAATCAAAAGTTTCCTTCTTTTCTAGTGACTCACAGCTTACACTACCATAAGAGGTGTGAGTGGGCCCAGGTAAATGGAACCTATGGATTTTTGGGCTTTCCTCAAAGAGTCACTTGATTGTGTCTGTCAAGGCAGTGCATGAGGCAGGACACTGAGGTGCTGAGGTAGGACAGAATGCACTGAAAAGTGGAGAACTGAGATTAGACATCAACAGTTACCTTCTTAACTCTACATCAGCTGTGGCTTCCTCCCACGGGTCACCAGTTGTGTGGCTTCTGATTAACATGAAACACAGGGCCCCCAAGATCTGGGAGGAAAACTGATAGATATCATTTACTAATCACAATAACAAAAAGTAGTTCCTCGTGGAGGCAAGTCTGCAGGTAGCATTTGATGCACCAGGGTGCACAACAATGTTGATTCTGCCAGAGTCTGAGCTCTGCCTGTGATATGGAAGATGTTTAGCTCAGCTGACAGGCAGAAACATAGCTAGAGGTTAGTGTTTTCACCTTACTTTTGCCTTGCTGCTTGGTTAGTGTGTTGGCACCACAGTGGTCGAAAACAGGAACTGTGATAAAAAACCTATATTAAGGCTTTTGGTCCAGGATGGATGCCTTCTGTGTCATGGTCAAGGGTGGCTCTGTTGTTTATTCAGCCTGGCCAATCAAAAGGGGTGTGTTTTTCAATCAACATTCAAAATGGCACCAGTCTGGACCACAAATAATGAGCAGTATCTCTTGGGAACAAAACTGTACCCAATTGTCTGGAAGTAAGTATCGTGGAAAACTCTCACGTTTGAAAATGTTCTCCAGAAACTTAATCACTGCAGAGGAAGATATATCATGCACACACGATACTTCAACCCACCTAGAATACAAATCCATTAATACCAAAATATAAGGAGTGGCGTGTTCACCTCATACTGGACCCAAGATGTCCATAGCTACCTCCTCCCACTGATATTTCTGTAGAGTTCTGCAAACCATAGGCATTTGATTTGTCTTTAGATCTTTATCACATGGCACAAACTCCACACAGTCCCTTGTCATGCACTCCACCTCGTGGTCATTCGTGAAAGGGAAATGTCCTTTTTAACGAAGGCTTTTGAACAAAAAGTCTTTACAACGAAAGCAGCAGCACGACAGCGTCATTACTACGCCTGTCTTTATGCCGAATTGTTTACTGCACGCATGTCAGTACAGGGGCAGGGTAGGAGTTGCGCCCAATTGTCGGATTACGGGTTCAGGGCTAAGGGTGTGGAGGGGTTGGTGCGAGACACTGATGCTCCACCGACCTGAGGGGGAAGTGTTGCGGAGACGCCTAATGTTCAGAACAGAAGTCCGTAGCTGTCCTAGAAGTGGATCGCTAGATTCTCTAGAAGTACTTCAAGCTGTGACCTATGAACTTTGGGAAATTAACAAACCGAAAGGAAGGACTACATGTCAGTTAACTTACTGCAAAAGCACTTTGGGTAAAAGACACTATTCAAAATATTACAACAAAGCTGCAACGATAATTGGCCCATTTCACCAATTCCCCAAAATGAAAAAGTAAGTGGAATTGATTACTTGCAAACTCATTCATTTTTAACAATTAGTGGCATATGAAACAATTTGACGTTAAAAAGGTCATCGTTAAAAATGAACACGTTAGCCTGGCGTTCGTAGTGCCAGTATTTTTATGGTACTGTATTAGGGTGACCAGATCTTGAGAACCAAAAACCGGGACATTTGGGGAAAATAGAAGAAGGACTATAATTTTTCATCCACGGAATGGCGCAGAATGACAGCTGTCATCAACATAGGATCACAGAAGATACATTAAGAAAGTAAATACAATGTAATTTCTACAATCAAAATTATACCTATTAATTAAACTGCTTACTTATAACAGTTGCTAACTAGCAAAGCTTTAGAACACCCAAAAAAGTGCCTCTCACTGCTTTCAGTCAATCCCTTCTAAAAACCGGGACATGAGACAAAATTGCCGAAATCTGCCCGGACAGCTGGTGAAAAACCGGGACTGTCCGGGCAAATCGGGGACGTCTGTTCACCCTATACTGTATGTGACGGCGTTCTTTTTGTCTTCGATGTAGAAACGGGCGTGAAAAATGCCAGTTTGTTGTAATGGCTTCATCCGCCTTTCGTTGAACCATCATACATTCCTTCTGAAAAATATGTTCGGCTGATGTCCCAGGATGCTGCCGCCCTTCTCCAGAAGCAACATCTACTCGTTTGTAGCAAACTGGTGGGTACAGTGTGCAGGTAAGTTTCTTGATACATCAGGAACCAGGGAAGAGAATAGGTGATTGTGGGGTACCACAAGTGAGTACAATCCAAAACCCTTCACTAAAAAGTCACTCTATCTATCCTGCCACATATTTCTGGGCAGTTAACAAATGAACTCTCTACTCACCAGGGACAGCGTGGTTCTAGCTACAATCTAACTTTGGATTTAATGCTACATTAAGATGCTGGTGGGAAATGTAAACACCCTTGAGTACAGCGCCCAACTAGTAATACACATCATACACACTTACCTGACACTCACGAACATTTTTGCATCCAACCTGCAAGGATTACTTACCGGACAGATGAGACAAAATGTACATCTTTAAACTACCAGTGTTGAGAAGATGGTTTTGTAATTGCACATTGAATTACCATTATTAAGTGATATGATCTGCCTATCTAAATGTGCCATTTGTCTTCGATGTTTAAAGAGAGTCCCAAATGTCAGTTCTTTCTCCCTCTCTGACTTATGACCTTAATTCTGGATTCATCTGTCATGCTTTGGCACTAACAAAGTATTCCAAATATTGTAACTGACCTGTTATTCCCCATGTGTATGCACGTTCATCTATCCCTACCTTTTTAATTGTTTATTATATCGCCTATTCCGAACTTTGTATACAACTTGTTATCCCTGTAAAGCGCTCTGATACCCTAACGGGTCACGTTCACGCTCTATAGAACACTAAATAAATAAAATTCCATCAGACCTCTGTGGAGGGTGCCATGGCTTCACCTGGCCGCATGTGGGCAGCACTGTGTTGTTCGAGTCCCAAAGCGCTTAAAATCAGCAGCTGAAATGTAGGTAGAATTAAAGACCACCGGTTATTGCTAAAGCTCTTGGCACATTCTCTGGGCTGTGACATCTACTGGTTGTTATTATTACATAAAATAAAAGAGAATGCAGGAAGAGGCTCTTAAATCCTGAAATAGCGTGTATTCGTTTTATCTTTTTGACCATTACAGAATTAAACAGGAGATTCCTCCTTTCAAGCTGAAAGCAATTGATTTTCAGCAGAACCCTAACGCAATAACCAAGAAGGAATGCCTCCCTGTAGGTTCGGAAAGTTCAGCGGAAAAACACACAGTCTACAATAATAATGCAATACAGAAAAATGATGGTTCCCAACGTGGGTGAGTAGAAGCAAACCTCAGACTCTGGCCATTTTCTCAGCTCTCATGCAGCAAGAGGGTCAAATAAGTGCACCAGACTTATCAAAATAGAACCGTCAAATCAGCAGGACAAAGGCAAACAATTCATTTGTGTGCCCTCATGGCTTCCTTTGCTCTTGCACATGTTCCTACTGCTGTTAAAGTGCTCCTGAAGAAAGTGGCCCAATTAGGGCCACCAGGGTCACTCGCGACCACCTCTCAGCCTTCCACACAAATGAAGAGTCGGTCAGACAGTGGAGAATACAAACCAAATATATTTATTCAGGTACACTCGAGCGGAGTCCAGTCTGACCAGCCTCCTGGGATTGCTGCAGAGGGACTGACTTCAGCAAACATGGTGATACATTATGTACAATTCAGAACCAATAAAGACACACCCAGACTGGAAATGTCCAGTTGGAGGCAGCTAGACAAAGAAGGTACAGAAGGATGAGTTTCGATCCTGAGACCGGGCACACGCTATCTTAATGCCAAGGTCGTCCTGCCTGTGCCCGCCGCTCTGAAGGTGGGAGCAGGCCTCTATCTAGTGTGAAAGGTATGCGCTAATAAGAACAATGTATTCATTAGTACAGCAAGGCCCAACCTTGGAGAAACAAAAACTATCACAGCTGCTCTCAGCAGAGACAGAGAGAAATTAGTTTTGATCGTGGCTCAAAATGGCTGCTAAACATAAAATGGAGCCGCAGATGCTAACTTAACATAAATCAATGCATGAGCAACACAGCGAAAACATTTTTATTCCAACAGACCCTCCTTTTAGCAGGAGCTAACTATTTTATGTTACTATCTAGAATCAGATAACATATGGCAAGGATAAACATCACTATAAGCTGGTGCGTACATAGTCAGTATTCAAAGATACCCTCGTCAATCTGCATAATTTCATTAATATGTTTTTGCACCATGATCGCAGCATTAGTATCCTGAATGGATATTTTTCATTTAGGTGTCAGAGCACTTACACAATAGGTGCAACAAGTCGGGAGACAGTGTATGCAGAGGCAACATGTAAAGATGATACCGGCAACTACAACCAAAAAGATAAGGATCTTTCAACCCCATGCTGTTAGCATATTCCAGAACCACCTCGATAGTGTCCAAGTACCTGTCTCTTGGTGTATGTCTGGTGAAAGTTTATGTAATTTTTGTATAGCTGTATACACACTGGGGGCGTGGTCAGGTATGTAAACGCAACAGCTGCTGCCAATGATGCGACAGGCCCCTCCCCGATCAGCAAGGATGACGTCTAACACCATCCTGTTCTGTAAGGTAGCTAATCTCGTAGCCTGGAGCTCAGCAGTGACATTTGTCAGTATCCCAGCAGTTGTATTAATAACCCCTTCCACAACCCTTGTTAGCCGACGAAGCTGAAGACTATTAGCCATGGGGCCCCAGAAAGGTAAAAGACCCCTTACAGCATCGTCAAACTGTTGCCAGGTGGTATCTGTCTGATCTATATCCTCAGTGTCAACAACCCTTCTGACTCGGGGCAAGTATATACTCCTACGTTGCAGCCAATGATCTTTATGGTAATTGGACAGGGCAACATACACAGGGGGGAGGAGGAAAGAGAGGTAACATCTGCCAGACCACCCCCTCGGAAGCCAGACGTGAGCTTGGGATCCACAGACAAAATAGACATTCTGGGGCGGGATCAAGGGTGGACTATTATTCGTGCTCAGTCCGTAGGTTAAATTGCATTTACTTTCCCCCACCTTTACCTCCCCTGTCCCCTGGACACAGAAACTAGCTGTTGTGTTGACCACGGAAACCGGCATTGGTTTGTCCTTAGTAACATTACGATCTTGGAAAGATTGGAAATATTCAGAGGTGTTGAACCTTTGGAAATCAGCCATTTCCATTCTAAGCCATGTTTTGTTTTTCATTTTATCATATATGCTCATACACGAGTTCGGGGATAATGTACCAGAGGTTCCGTTTCCTGCCCGTCCTATGGGAGTAAATCCGTGATGAAAACGTATATAGTCTACCACAGTGCGAGAGTCAGCGGACGTCATAACCTGAGTAGAAAGTCAGAAATGGTAGTGCACCATAACAAGCAATTTAAACCAACCTTCACAGCTACCGATATATGACAATGGCATGGACAACAAATTATCGCTCTTATGAGTAACTGAGGGAAGCAATCCACAAACCCAACAATTAGTTGTATTGGACACATCATGGGCTTGATGCAATATTTGTATAAATACATTGTCAGTGTAAGTCTTTCTATGCACCCCTTTGTGAGGGGCCAAAGTAACAAAAATGTGCTCAGGGGAAGTGGGCGTTGTACCAACCAAGGAATGTACAGGATACTTTTCCTCTAGAAACCAGGATATTCCAAGTACTGTTATCAATGCAATCACAACTATTAATGCGAAAACTATTTTACTCTTTGTGGACCAACCCTGCGCTAGTCGCGGTGATGCAAATGACTGTTCCTCTTCCTCAGTAGGTCGACCAAACGGATGCATTGTGAAGCAAGAAAAGGAATGCAATAAAACTGATAGCAAAGGCAATTGTTCCCAGTGTCCGTCTGAGCCTCACTGGTACAGGCTCCTATTGTTCATCAAAGTTGTCGCTCTTGAGCACCGGCGGTGGAGCTTGCTCAGTCCTAGCTCATGATGAATCCCTTGTCGCACAGGATAATGTACCCCCCTCCGAGGGAGCACGTTCAATTTATCCTGTCCAATGTCAGAACAGTGCACCAATCTCACCTCACCCTAAACTAACACCTTTGGTACTATAGAAAAGTACACCCTAACTTGCACACTCCATCCCTGACTAGTCTGACTTCTCCTTTGGTGCACTTTTCCTCAGCCGAGTGCGCAAATTGTACCTGGTGACTCCAGGCACAGAGGGGTCAACAAATAATGGTTACTTAATGGCTCGGACCTCCGGAGGGACTGCTGCATTTAGCACGTCATCATTCTCTGCATCCGTTTGGGTCCATGTAAGCTTTGCATCACCAAAAGGGATGAACTGAGGCACTTTCTCACCCTCAGCGTCCCCAATGCCGTCCCTCACCCATTGATCATAGGGTAAGGGTAAGGGTATCCTGCGGCTGGAATGAATCCAATTCTTTCGGCTGGCGACTTTCACAGCGGTCCGAGTTGCAAGGAGGACTTGCTAGGGCCCCTTCCACCGGGGCTCCAAGCTCTTCTTCCGCTGAAAATTGAGCAGCAGAATCCAGTCCCCAGGCTGGATGTTAAATTGAGCAGCAGAATCCAGTCCCCAGGCTGGATGTTGTGACCGGGCCCCTCTGGTATGGGTGGGAGTGACTCACGAATCTATTGGTGACTAGAACGGAAACTTTCAGTTAACTGACATAGGTAGTCTGTCAATAAAGGGTACTCAATTTCAGAAAACCGCCAGGGTCACTGGACGCCCCAGACATTTGCCGGGCGTCCAAACACGACCTCGTACGGCGACAATCCTCTCCTTGAATGGGCTATTGTTCTCGTCGACAAAAGAGCTAATGGTAAAGCATCTGTCCACTGTAACCCTGTTGTCTCCTGAATCTTTGCCAATTTCAGTTTGAGAGTACCACTGTACTTCTCAACCAAACCAGCTGACTGGGGGTGATTTGCAGCATGAAATTTTTGTTTTATGTGTAAACCATCGCAAACTAACTGGATAACCCTGGCATTAAAGTGACTTCCGTTATCACTCCAGATCAAACAGTGCAAGCCGAAGCGAGGAAAGAACTCCTTCAGGAGTACCTTTGCAGTCGCAATGGCTGTATTTTCTTTAGTAGGGTAAGCCTCAACCCATTTACTGAATGCACAAACAACCACCAACACATACTTCAATTTATTGACCCTGTCCATTTCTATGTAGTCCATTTGAAGGACCTCAAAAGGGAAAGTGGGAGGTTCAAAATTGCCGGGTGGTGTAGGGGTACCCTTGCCAGGATTGCGCATCATGCACACCATGCAGTACTTTACTAAATGTGCAGCTGTCTTTGAAATGTTGTTATTTTGCCATACGGGGTCAAACAACTTACAAATTCCCTTAGCACTGATATGGGCTGGGCCATGAGCCATCGTGACCACAGGAAGAACATATGCATCCAGCAACATCCATCTTTGTTTCCCTGACTTGTCAACCCAACATCCCTCATCATTCAATTCTGCTGTACTTTCTTGCCACACTGCTAATTCCTCCACTGTAGCCTCACTCTGAATTTCCTTCACATTCTCTAGTGTATCCTCAAACATGGTGACCTCGGGCACCCACCTGGTGGGACCTGCTACAAACATTCTTTTCATCTTAGTTCGGGCTGTTTCCTTAGCTGTCTGATCTGCAAAAGCGTTCCCCTTACCTACATCATCAGTAACCTTCCTATGAGCGCTGCACTTTACTATGGACAATTTCTTAGGGAGTGTCAAAGCGGACAGAAGCCTATATATAAGAGGACCATGCAGAATTTTCGTCCCATGGGAAGTAAGGAACCCTCTCTCTGCCCAGAGCCGCCCAAAGTTATGGGCGACTCCAAAGGCGTACTGACTGTCAGTATAGATATTGACAACTAGTCCCTCACTCAATTCACAGGCTCGAATAAGGGCAACAAGCTCTGCAGCTTGGGCCAACTGACAGGGAACTCGTAATGTCTCAACTACTGTACGCAGTGTAGTAATGGCGTACGCAGCCGTTGTAGTGCCATCTGGTAACTTAAAGCAACAGCCATCAACATATAGTTCCCCTTGAGGGTCAGATAAGGGAACATCAGTCAGGTCTACCTGTCCTTTCGTCTCTTTTTCCGTCCGGAAAATACAATCATGTATGTCAATCTCCTCATTCTCAGAAGGGAGGGGTAGTAATGTGGCTGGATTCAGAGTGGCACAGCGTTTGATCGTAATATGTTGTGCAAAGAGCGTTAGCTCATAACCTGTCAGACGTGCACTGGTGAGGTGATGCGTCCTTGTCTTATTCAAAAGTGTATCCACAGCATGGGGTACCATAACTGTGAGGTCAGTATCAAGTACGAGTCCAGCCGATTGTCTTATTGAGACAGCCACAGCCGTGACCGCTCTTAGACAGCTCGGGAGGGCTTGTGCGACAGGGTCAAGCACAGCAGAGAAATAAGCACACGGTTGTTGCTTATCCCCAAACTTTTGTGTTAAAACAGAAAGAGCACAACCACCCATCTCATGGACATACAATACAAAGCATTTAGCGTAATTAGAGGTACCAAGCTCTGGAGCCGAACAAAGTGCAGTTTTTAATTGCTCAAAAGACTGCTGGCATCCAGGCGTCCAAGGCAGGGGTTAATGCACATCTTTTAGTGTTGGCGCAAGCAGGGGCTTAATAAGCAGCGAATAGCTAGGTATACACTGCCTGCAATAGGAAGTGATACCTATGAAAACACGCACATCTTTCTGAGTTTGCGGAATGGGTATTTTAACAATGGTACTGACGCGCTCAGTGGTTAATCTCCTACCCTCCTTTGAGAGTAGGTGACCTAAGTAGGTGACCTCCTGTCGACAATACTGAAATTTGGAAAGGGATACTTTATGGCCATGTTGAGCTAAATGTAACAACAATTTAACTGTACTGTCTCTGCAACCTTGTTCTGTATCCGAGGCGATGAGCAGGTCATCGACATATTGGAGCAATACATTACCTGTGGGGAGCGACAAGGAATCAAGCTGACCTTTCAATGCCTGACTATAGATACTCGGACTCTCCGTATAGCCTTGAGGAGCGCAACAGAATCTAAAGCCTCTACCAGCTAGGGTGAACCCGAACAGATATCTGCTATCAGGATGAATGGGAATACTGAAAAATGTGTTTTTCAAGTCAATGACAGAAAATAATTTAGTAGAAGCAGGAATCATTGTTAAAAGAGTCGTAATGTCAGGGACCCCCGAAAACTGAGGGATCACTATCTTGTTGAATTCACGCAAGTCAATCACAAAGCGATAGACATCTGCATGATCATCAGAGGAACCCGAAGGTGTCCTTTTGAGAATAGGAAGAATAGGGCTATTACAAACATTAGCAGTCGTCTCCTCAACCACTCCTTTCTCAATCAAATCCTGCACAATTTGCATCAAAGCTAGCTCACCTGCCTGCGGTATTTTATACTGCGGAATACGGGGTAAATAGCACCTTCCCTGACACGTATCGAAACAGGCAATAGCTGCAACAATCCCAAATCTGTGTCGCCCGTTGCCCACAGTGTGGGTGGCACATCCTTAAACTCCGCAGGAAGAGGCGCATCTTTGGACAGACACTGTGTTACGCGCACAACATTCGGACCCATTGTCATGTAGACACCCTTCGGGGAGCAGTAAATCGTGGCATGCAATTTCTTCAACAAGTCCAAACCCATTAAATTTTCTCCACAATTAGATGTTGTTAGAAATGGGGGTCTCTAGTTGGCCATGGCTGGCGCCAATCCCCAAATAGGGACCCTTCTTCCTAAGTCAGGGCAAGTGGGCTACCCCCTTTGATAACCCCTGCTCAACCCTGTGGTAACGTAGCACGAGCAGTTAGGCCTATCTCAGAGGCACTGTGTGAAGCATTTATGACCATGCACAATAAGGCAGTAACGACACCACAAAAGGACACAACTCAAGTAGGTATAGAAAAATAGTATCTTTATCTAAAGTTTAGCACGAGACTCTCAAAAGCGTTTTAACCAGTCACAATGCACATAAATCAGTAGGGACTTAAAAAGGCAATAACGTATTCACCAGAACGTGGCACTGACTGAGTTCAAGGCCTGGGTCTACGCGACCCGTTGCGCACCAGATACCTGCCGTTGGACGGGGACACAGCACGTAGCTTCTCGAAGAAGCGGAGATGGTGATAGGCGGACTCCCAGCGACCACAGTTCTCGACTGCAGTGGTCCGCAACGTGCACTCACAATGATTCGGGCACTCAGGGACAGGCGGGCTCCCAGCGGCAGCAGCACGCGGCTGCGGCGGCCCGGGCTGGTGGTGGCAATGACTCTCGTCGTGCAGCTCCGTGGTGGGCTCACAGCGGCAGCAGCTCTCTCCTAGCTGCGGCGGCCCACGGGACGACTCACGATGATGCAAAGTTGGCAAAGGTGCGAGCACTCAGCGACAGCAGCTCTCTCTTAGCTGCGGCGGCCCACAGGACAAATCACAATGATGCAAAGTTGGCAAAGGGGCGAGCACTCAGTGGCAGCAGCTCTCTCTTAGCTGCGGCAGCCCACAGGACAAATCACGATGAGGCAAAGTTGACACAGATGCGGGCACTCAGCAGCAGCAGCTCTCCCTTAGCTGTGGCTGCCCACAGGACAAATCACGATGATGCGGAGTTGGCAAAGGTGCGGGCACTCAGCGGCAGCAGCTCTCTCTTAGCTGCGGCAGCCCACAGGCCGAAGGATGATCTCGACCAGGCTGGCACAACGGCGGGCACTCAGCGGCTAAAGCTCTCTCTTAGCTGCGGCGGCCCACACAGATTCAGCGAAGGTTCCGAAGGTTCAAATTAAGGCGGGTGCTCAGCGGCGGCAGCTCTCTCTTAGCTGCGGCGGCCCACACAAATTCAGCGAAGGTTCCGAAGGTTCAAATTAAGGCGGGCGCTCAGCGGCGGCAGCTCTCTCTTAGCTGCGGTGGCCCACACAGATTCAGCGAAGGTTCTGAAGGTTCAAATTAAGGTGGGCACTCAGCGGCGGCAGCTCTCTCTTAGCTGCGGCGGCCCACACAGATTCAGTGAAGGTTCAAATTAAGGCGGGCACTCAGCAGCGGCAGCTCTCTCTTAGCTGCGGCGGCCCACACACAGAGTTCACAAGGGTTACCAGTCCGCGTTCCTCACAGTAGAACTAGAGGTTCCGGATTACTCGACGGAGGCCTCACCTGCAAGTAGAATCCCTAGCACAGGAATTAAGACGGCTGACGGGGTGAAGTCTAATGTCCCTGAGACTTCAGCAGGAGGCGCTCTCAATTCAGGCCCTCGGGTAGTTTCTTCAGCAAGCTTGGTGAAAGTTTCAAAGTCCTTTCCTCTGTCCACTCGGACAGAGTTTCATCTTGACATCCAGAAGGAACACACTTGAAAAAGGTTTCAGCGCAGCGTTTTATACCTAAAAAGTCTTTGTTCTCTGCAGTCACAAATCACTGCATCCAGCCAGAACCAGTTCGGTGGGGTCGGGGAGCACTTGGTTTACGAGGCGACATCCTGCCCTTTGAGAATCTGGGGGTCTGCTATCAGACGCCCAGTGGGAGGTGGAGCCATCATTCACCTTGCCAGGCACGGCCCTGCTCAGATCAAAGGGTCACCCCTCTCCATACTCTAAATGCCGATCTCTCTCGCCAGCCAGTTCTGACCCAGCTGGCCCTGCTGCTCCAAAACCAGACGGCCAATACACACGCTAGCAAAGCCTACAGGACAGCTTAGGCCAGAAAATACCGCGTTTCTAGTAGAGGCATTTTCGAACACGGGCTACGCTAATAATCCTTACTAAAAGATGTATCTCAATGTTCTGAGCTTAAACATATCAAATTCGACGTTCCTATCAGGTTCCTGGGGGCAGGTAGGATTAGGGCATGTAATACTCAGTGCCCATTCTGGCCCACGAGAACGGATAGCCTCACAATAGTAAACAGTGAAATGGAGGGTAACTCACTATTAGAACATGCTACACAGACATACTTTAAAAGCTGCTTCAGTGGGTAGCGCAAATCAGCGCTGCAGGCCCACCAGCAGTATTTGGTCTACCAGCCCTGGGCACACACAGTACACTGATACTAGGGGCTGACAGGTAAACCAAACGAGCCAATTATGGTTATCCCAATTCATACAGGTATCTTTACACAGGAGCATTCGCGCTGTGTCACTGATTGGCAGTGGCACAGCGCCCAGAGCATCTAAATCCAGCCAACATAAAAGGTCAGAAGCAAAAGAGGAAGGGAGACCCGCGCCAATGATGCCAGGTCTAACACGCGTCCCCTCCAGCTGAAATGTGGGGAGAACTAACCATTCCCTTGGGAGTTCTCATCACTAAGGCGGAAAACCTGGACAGACCGTCAGCATTGGCGTTTTCTGTACCAGGGCGGTGTTCCACTGTGAAATCCATACCCTGTAGGGAAATGGACCACCTCAACAACTTGGGATTCTCACCCCTCATATGCATCAACCATCTAAGGGGCCTGTGGTCTGTCTGAACCCGGAAGTGAGTCCCAAACAGATATGGTCTCAGCTTCTTCAGCGCCCAGACCACAGCAAATGCCTCACGCTCAATTGCACTCCACCTCTGTTCCCGGGGAAGTAACCTCCTGCTTAGGAAGGCTACCGATTGGTCTAGTCCCTCCTCATTGATCTGTGACAGAACAGCCCCTATACCATGCTCTGAGCCGTCTGTCTGGACAACGAATTCCTTTGAAAAGTCGGGCGCCTGAAGCACGGGTGCGGTGCACATGGCAGTCTTCAGGGCGTCAAAAGCGTTCTGACAGGTGTCAGTCCAGTTTACCTTCTTTGGCTGCTTCTTAGAAGTCAGCTCAGTCAAGGGTGCAACAATGTTGCCATATCCCTTGACAAACCTCCTGTAGTACCCCATGAGTCCTAAAAAGGCTCTCACCTGCGTCTGAGTCTTGGGGGGTTCCCACGCCAGGATAGTTTCAATTTTGGGCTGAAGGGCGCCACCTGGCCGCTCCCCACCTGGTGCCCCAAATACACTACAGAACCCTGCCCAATCTGGCACTTACTGGCTTTGATTGTGAGGCCTGCCTTCCGCAGTGCCATCAATACCTCCCAGAGGTGGCGCAGGTGGTCCTCCCAAGAGGAGCTAAACACCGCAATGTCATCCAGGTAGGCGGCACTGAAGTCTTCCAGCCCAACCAACACCCTGTTGACCAGCCTCTGAAAGGTGGCAGGGGCATTCTTCATTCCAAAGGGCATCACCCGGGCTGGTAGTGCCCATCGGGTGTGGAGAAGGCTGACCTCTCCTTTGCTCCCTTGGTCAAGGCGATCTGCCAATACCCAGACGTCAAATCCAATGTGCTGAGGTATTTTGATGCCCCTAACCGATCTATGAGCTCATCAGCTCTGGGGATGGGGGGCGCGTCAGTCTTCGTGACTGAATTGAGGCCCCGATAGTCCACGCAGAACCGAAGTTCTGGGGTGGTACCAGGCGATGCAGCTTTTATACCAGGACCACTGGGCTGAACCAAGGGCTGCTAGAGGACTCAATCACCCCAAGGGCAAACATTTTGGTAACCTCATCCTTAATGTAGGCCCTTACCCGGTCAGTCACTCGGTAAGCCTTGTGCTTAATGGGAGGACTGTCCCCGGTGTCCACGTCATGGACACACCAATCAGTGACACTAGGTACCAGGGAGAACAGATCACTGAATTGCCCCAACAGTTGGCGACAATCACCCTGCTGCTCAGGGGTCAGTGTGGTGGAGAGGACCACACCCTCCACTGACCCATCTCGCTCCCCTGCACACAGGAGGTCAGGAAGGGGCTCGCTCTCCTCCTCCATCCCAGCATCTGTGTCCAGAAGCATGCCCACTTCAGACCTCTCAAAGTGGGGCTTCAGGCGGTTAACATGCAGGACCCGCAAGGGGTTCCTGGGAGACTGCAAGTCCACCACGTAGGTAACAGGACTCTTGCGCTCCACCACCTCAAAGGGGCCGGTCCACTTATCCTGGAGCGCACAGGGCTCCACCGGGGCCATGACCCAAACTTTTTGTCAACAAGAATGGCAAGTCCACAGTAAAGGGACCAATAGTCAACGCAAGGGGCTTTGAAATGGGGCTCCCAATGGGTACACCAGAAAAACCTACCGAAACATTATTATGGTCAGACAGAGTCGCCCCTGGGACCAAGGAACGAGAAATAGAGCTGTTCGTTGCACCTGTATCCACCAAGAACTCCTTAGTCGAACCATGCACATCAGCACTAACGTACGGACCACATTGATCCTCAGGTATCGGAACTGGTCCCTCACTCTGTCCCTGGCTGTCCTAGCTATAAGTAAAACAAAAATGTTTCCCCTCGGGCAACACTACAAACACACTAGATCGTTAATCATTTAAAAAGGCAAACTATTGCTTATCAAATTCACACTAATGCTGGTTGTCAGCTCCAAACCATCTTAAATACAATCAGATACTGACACCTAAATTTGAATATTAAAAAACATGTTTTTATTAAAATCCTATTCTCACAAAAAATAAAAAAATTCTAGTTATATAATCACAATAAAAACTCATTGATACATTCCATATACTTAGTAAAATCAATTCAAACAGACGTTACAACATTCCACAGGACAAAACGGACATAATACCCCCACATAAAAGAGAGAAAAAAACATATAGACACTCTATTTTGTCATTAACAGTACATGTCCTAAAACAACTACACATAAGGACACGATATAATTATCGCCACTTATCGCCCGAAAACGGACGCTAAAGAGGCGATAATTATATCGCCAGCCCTTGCTAAGATGCCCCGATGTGTATTAACTATGGAATAAAACAAACAATTTTGTCTGCGCCCAATCAACATCCGAAGAATGCCAGGGTTCAGATTCTATGCTGTAAGGCGCACTTTGAACGCATTTCAAAGCATAAATAAACGTTTATAAAATGCATTTATAAATGAAAAGTAACACCACATGGCAAGAATATTTAATAGATTTCTACGTTTTTGTTCTTCTGTGGGACGCCACTTGCACAGTAAGGCTCCTATTGAGCGTGGAAATTATCCACAAGCCCTGCAACGACAATACAAAAGAGAAACACTGTACATATCTTGGTGCATATGAATGAAAAGACAAAAAAACAACAAAAGAGAACAATTCAACAATTCAGTATTCTACCTCAGTTACAAACCAAGGAGTCATCACAGACAGACAGCAAGACAGGGCAGCAGAGACCGTTTTCTAAGACTTGATGGCAGATATATGTTTTGAGGGCCTTTCGGAATTTCAAGTGGTTGTTTTGGGCTCCAACTTCTAAGTTCACAGAGATTCATGTTTCTTAGCTGGTAACTAAGACAGACTATAGCTATCAATAGTGCAGCAGGTGCACCGGAGCCCTGGGGCGTAAGGGGCCCCATACACTCAACAATAGAGGTTCTTTATTACCAAACGAGAGGCACATTTATTTCCTTCTTGCATTAGGGCATATGGCGCCTTAGCTGCAGGGGTAACATTCTCTGTATTTATTTCCCAAATTAGATTTTACTGGAGTTTGCAGAAATTAAGCCAATGTTTACGACTTTATGTGGGAAGAGCATGAAGACGGAGATAACTCATGATGAGTGAAAGCTTCTTGGACTAGGCAGAGAAGACTTATTTTTATCATTTGCGTTACTAGGCCTGTCAGAATTGGCCCTTTCTGCAAGGTCATCCCCAAACCTTTTGCCTTTTTGCCTCCTATTTTTCTGATCCTGTTTTCTTTGGCTATAGGATTCTGGGCACTTTACCACTGCTGATCAGTGCTAAAGTGCATATCCTCTCTCTATAAATTGTGACAATGATTGGTTATCCATGATTGGCATATTTGATTTACTGGTAACTCCTTAGAAAAATGCACGGTGTGTGCCAGGGCCTGTAAATCAAATGCTACCAGTGGGATGACAGCACTGGTTGTGTCACCCACATGAGTAGCCCTGTAAATGTATCTCAGACCTACCACTGTAGTGTCTGCACGCACAGTTGTAAACTGATATGTTGTCCTGGCAAGTGCACTCACTTGCCAGGCCCAAACCTTCCCTTTACTTACATGTAAGGCACCCCTATGTTAGGCCCAAGGTACCCTCATGGGCAGGGTGCAGTGTATGTGAAAGGTAGGACAAGTACTGATGTGTGTAACATGTCCTGATAGTGAAATACTGTGTAATTCGATTTTCACTGTTGAAAGGCTATCTGTCCCATAGGCCTATCATTGGGGTTGCACTATAACAATTTTACATGTGTAACTTGCAATAGGGACAAGATAGAAAAATGAAGTTTAGGCTCTCTGAACTCAGAATTTATTACCGCACCTTTTGGTGAAGGTGGTTTTTAAATTCTGTGTTTGAAAATGGCACTTCTAGAAAGTGGCCATTTTCTTACTTTACCATTCTATGCGCTTCTGGCTGTTTGTGTATTTAGCGTCTGGTGTTTGATTGACAGGAGCTGGGATGTGCATTCACTCTAGATAGTCACTGGGGGGGTTGAGGTGTGCCCTACCTTGCCTGGGTGACTCATCGTAGGGCTGACTAGAGCTGGTCTGCATTTAGAGTGGTGGGAGGAGTTTTGCTTGCACCTGAATAGGCTGCATCTCCTTTTTCACAATGCTGTCTCCGCCCCGTGTGGTCATGCCACCAGGGAGGACAGGACTGGTTTGGACTGGGTTCAGAGTCCCTTGCCACAAAGAGAACAATGACATTTTGTGGTATAAGAATTGCATCTAAAACTCCAGGACATTAGATTACTTCAAGGAACAAGAGCATCCTGCCAAGAAGAAGAGGGAAAGGACTGTGTAGGAGCGCTGCCTTTTCTGTGTGAGGGGTGGGTTGGCCTGCAGTTGCTGCTTCTGTCTGGTGAAGGAAAAGCACTGACTCTTTTTGCCCTGCAGTGGTATCCTGCTTGTGAAGAATCTCCAAAGGCTTGTGTACGCTGGCCTCCTGTTGGAAGTCTCAGGGATACAAAAGACTTCAAGACAGATCCTGGCTGGATCTGAAAGTAACCTGCCTGGAAGGAGGGCTGACAACTGTGTGAGGAGCGCTGCCCCTGGTGTGTGGGGTGGGAAGGCCTGCAGTTGCTGCTCCTAGCTGAAGCAGGCGAAGGACTGGACTGTTTTCCCCCGTTTTGGAGGAAAAGTATATGCTGGACACTTTATGGTTGCTCCTTTGGAGCGTCTGGTGAGCGCCGTATTTTCCACCTTTCCTAAAGTGAAAGCAAATAAGGAGCGCTCTTTGTTACAAGCTGTGCTCGTCCCTTATTGAGAAGCTTACATGTGCTTATATTGTTTGAAGCTCCTGTGTGCTTTAATTGGGGGGGGAAGAAACTACCTTAGTGCTGAAACCACCAGGCGCTTTATTTGCTGTGAAAAGAAAGCCGCCTGGAGCTGGGCTCGTTGGGAAGCTGCCTCGCGCTTCCAGGATAACCACCGCCACCTACAGAGCTGCAGTGAGAGGATCAGCAACTACAAAGGCCCCGAACGCCCGGTAGGATCCTGCGCGGCAGGAGACCCCCTTCGTTGTCCCTGGCAACCAGGAAGAGCACTGAGGGAGCTGTAAGCAGCCGGGGTGCCCCTCCCGGTTGCCTTGGCAATGACAACACGCTGGGTGCATTTGCCCCAGCCGCTACGGGGCCGAACAGTTGCGTGTCTCACTGGCACCTCAGGAACAAGCCGCAGCTTCTTCCCCGCTGACGCGGGAACACAAGTGAGGACCACAGACTTCAAAGGAAGGACGCCTGCATTTGGGAGCAGCTCTGGGGGCACCGTGCAGCGGCACCATGTGGTTGCGAGCGGCTGCTCTTTGGCCTATTGTTACCGTGGGGAACCTGGCGAGGTCCCCACGCCAGCCTCCATGAAGTGTGCCCCGCCCCTCCAGCACTAGTTGAAATCGTACCGTGGGGAGGAAGAGATCGTGGGCAGTTTGGTAGGACGAACCCGCAGTGGAGGCCTCTATCGCCCCTAGGTGCTAGCTCCATTCCAGCCACCTGCGGGACACCGGCAAGGTTACCGTAGTCCTGATAAGAGTCCTGCAGGTGCAGCTACATCCTGCACATGGTGCCCAGTTGACAAATACCAAGCGTGTGAGTAGAGTGATGTAAGAGCAGTAGAACCTATATGTTGTGCCCTGGTTAAAGAGGTATTCATGCTCAGTCCTTGTATTGACAGGGTAACCTGTCTTATTGCAAGAACTGCATAATCTGTCCAGTGATGGTGTAAGGTGGTGTTGGGCATAATGTTTCCATAATGGCTGCATAGCAGGGGCACCTTATAAGTATGTGTTTTAGTGCACCAGTTGTTTATGACAATTGGCCTATGGCAAAATGATTCATGACCTGAACAATATATGAGTATTTACTTCAGGACAGCCAGTACTGTTATGCCTAATGTTTTTATGAGGTTTTGTAAGAGGTGCAAGTTACAAGGATTTACCTAGTGCCCTAACTGTTATGTGTATGACAATTGCCTTATGGCAAAGTGATTTAAATGATCTACATGTATTATGACACGTGCCTAGTCGCACAGTGATTTATGTGAGTGATGGTCTAAATGTGCTTTGCATACTACCAAGTGATTTATGATCTATGTGAGGTCATGACAAGCGACTAGTGGCACAGTGATTTATGTGATCGTGGTCTAATGTGTTTTTATAATACAAAGGATATTTTTATATAACCTTGTGTGGAGTCTCTTTTTGTGGTGTGTCACTGGTGTGAGTGTGTGTTGCGCAGACGCTTTGCACATAGTCTCTGGGATAAGCCTGATTGCTCTGTCAAGCTATCAAAGGGGTGAGCAGGGGTTATCTTGGGTGTGGAACTCCATTACCCTGACTAGAGTGGTGAATTCTGCCTGGCTTAGGTATGTACCCTAGACAACAAGAAACTTCATTCCTACCAAGGCCCAAACAGGGATCATTTAGATTTGATTTGGCATTATAAGGATCCTGAAGAAACCATCCACCAACCCAGCAAAACCGAAGAACTACCAGCCCGTCTCCCTGCTCCCCTTTCCAGCAAAGGTTGTCGGAAAGAAAATCAACCAGCAACTCACTGAAGACCTGGAACACAACAGCCTCTTGGACCCCTCTCAAACCGGATTCCGAGCCAACTAGAGCATTGAGATTGCCCTGATCGCATCATTCACGTCGAAACCCAAGAAGATCATCTGAGGCGTCCCCCAAGGATCATTTCTCAGCCCCACTCTCTTCAACACATACATGGTACCCCGGCAACACCTTCAGACCGCTTGTACTCAACATCATCTCCTACACGAAGATTCCCAGCTCATCCTCTTGCTGTCAGAAGACCCATCCACCACCAGAGCCATCTTCCACAGATGTATGATGAATGTCTCCGACTGGATGATGGACAGCTGTCTCAAGTTCAACACAGACAAGACTTAAGTCCTCATTTTTGGGAACAACACCTCGATGTGGAACAAACCATGATGACCTGCTGAACTGAGCCCTTCCCCTGCCCCAACAGACCATGCCTACAATCTCTGCATCTTCTTGGACAGCAAGTTATCCATGAAGAAACAGGTAAACGCAGTCTCATCCGCCTGCTTCCACACCGTACGCATGCTCCACCAGATTGTCAGGTGGCTCCCAGCCAACACCAGAAGGACCGTAACGCAGGCCCTTGTCACCAGCAGGCTGGACTACAGGAACACACTCTTTGTAGGAATAACTGCACGCATCCTGAAAAGACTACTGACAATACAAAACTCAGCGGCATGGCTCATCCTCAACCTCCCCAAATGGACCCACATCACACTGCACCTCAAGAAGCGACACTGGCTCTTGATCCAGAAAAGATGCCAGTTCGAGATGTTGACCCACGCATACAAAGCCCTGCACAACAAAGGACCAGCGCACATGAACAAATGCATGACCTTCCACTAACAGACCAGACACCTACGATCTGCCTCCCTCTTCCTCGAAGACACCCCCTGGATCCGCCGAAGCAACAGCAGAGGATTCTCCTTCTCACAGCTGGCAGCAAAAGCTTGGACCTTCCCCTGCACCTCAGGACTGCCCCATCACTTCAGGAATTCAGGAAAGGACTCAAGACCTGGCTGTTCGAATGAACAAATCACCACAAAGCAGTCAGCTACTCCAGCGCATTGAGACCCTCACGGGTGATTTGCCATGCTTTATAATTCCTTGATTGATTGATTGATTGATAAGGATCCAATATTCCTTTATGTCAACTTTTTATATGAAGATTCTTCTGTTACTGTTGTAAGTTGCAGTTATTGCAGCTCAACTGCACTAATTTGGTTTGATACCCCCTCAGGTCTGTACATTCAGGTTGTTTAAAGAGTTAATTGAGGAGGCCTAATTACATTCATTTGCATCTATTTAATCTTGTGAGAATAAGTTGTAAGATTATGTTTGGTCCTTTCCTCAGGTGTGTAGAAGTAAACATTTTCCTAAGTTGGAATATTTAGATATGCAGTCTCAATGTGGCACTGTTCATTTGGAGCTAGACCAATGTGTTGGAATGAATTACCCTTAGCTTGTGGCTTTGTTTTCTGATGATTGTTTCTTGACCTGGGACATGGGGTAGATAAAGGGCATTTGTTAAGATGCTAAATTTCCTTGAATGAAAATCTCAGCTTTTGTCCTGTTCAAGCCCAGAAAGCCTTCTTGCATACAGCGGATACCCGTGTAGAGAGTCAACATATCACTTTTGTCATAAGTGACAAGGTAAGTGTATTTCTACTATCAAGCACCTGTGTATATCCACATGTTCTCATTTTATTTAATTATTGACTATCCTGATGTCACGTTTCTTAATGTTGTCATTTACTATTGTAATGGCAGCTCAAGAATATTTCACTTAGCCCATTTGATAACATCCAGGAGAGGACCCCGTGTATTTGCTTTATTGTGCTTACAACATGTCATACTACAATCATAATGTATGGCTTTAAATATCTTATTGCTTGGTATATGCTCTTTTGTCAACTACAAAAGCCCCTTGTATACACATTATGACCAACACCAAAGATTGTACCGGGGCTCATTCTGGCAGCAGCAACACTATCCATCGATCAGGAAAGTCTTTGAACATCTGACATCTACTATATCTCATTATTTGTATATATCAGCATCTTTTGAATGCTGTTTCAAATGTTTTATTTATTATTATTTATTTTTTTGTTATGGATTTTTCCTTATCTTTTATGCATGGCGCTATTCATTAACATCATTTGCATCAAATACTACTGCTATTCCTTGATTCCTTTGGGCAAAAGGGGAGCAGCACGGACCGCATACTCACTTTATTTGGGGGGAAAGGGCGCTTTATTGAAGACAGGTGCACATCACAATTTAAAAACCCTAGGCCTTTACCTTACAAAACGAAACCTCACTATACAATAAGTCACCTACGGACACTTAACCCCCACCCAAAAAGGATTCCGCCCCTCCTAACATCTTTATCTTGCAACTATGTAACTCCTACCCTGGTATTGAACTGTTGACCTTTAACTCCCTTAACACTTTAACCTACATTTATTAACATCTAACCATCTAAGTATCCTGAATTTTGACATTTAATTTCTTGCTTCATCCAGGTGTAATTTTAATGTCAGCCCCTATTGTCCTGCTTCACCTGTGCTCACAACAATAATCTTAATGTAGAACCATGCCAACTTATCTGCTTACCACCTTGCACCAGCTCCAAGCGACAACCAATTACAAAATCCCCACCATGCTCCCCTGTGCTCAATGGGAAACTACCTAAAGGAAATAAACAGCAGGGCGGCGTACCCCAAGGTATAGGGAACGGGTGGGAAGGAAAAAAACAAGGCTTGCGCTCCAGCCACCATGTCACCTTTCCAAAATGGTGACAAGCAACCTAAAATGGCAATTTTTTATATTGGGCTGCAAGCCCAACAAATGTAGCCCAAATAAAGCCCATATGCAGCCTGGGCTGACCTATTCTACCTATATCCCTGGGGGGCATACCTCCCTAGGGGAGGCTGCCCCCCCAAAGCCCATTCTCTTTTTATCAGATTTCACATTAATGTTCTTTCCAGCTGCTGACTCAGGGCATAACTTATCACCACCCGTCTTCAAGGCAACTTGTTCAGCAGCTGACATTAAGGGGTCCATCCACAAAGCAAGCATCCATGGCCAGTATGTAATTTGAGCCGAGCCGGTGGTTGCAGTTGGTGCCCACCGGCTCTCATTTTTGGGGACCAGCACTTATTGTTCCTCACCAGACTTTGACCCAGAGCAAAAGGGAGAAAAATACAAAAGGGAGAAAAAAGGAGGATGCGAAAAGACAGGAATAGAGTGAAAAAGAAGAAAGCAGGGATAATAAAGAACCTGTCAGAGGAAGACAAAGGGGCATGGAGAGTCTGATGGTGGATGAAAGAGACATGAGATGGAATCAAGACTACTTAGGCTTGGTATTCTTAACCCCTTGAATTTAGATAGTCCCAGTCACAGACTTCTTAGCAAAACCCAAGGCCCTGGCACTTATTGTTCAACAAATTAAGTACAGTCCGTTGCTAGAGCAGGTGAGTTGCAATTGCATATACATATATATATATAGCTATTCTATGCATGGATCAACCCTTACCTTCATCTGATTAAGTACATTTTTATGTAACTAACTTAAATAGTGACTTTTTTTATAACTTAATTGTGAAATAACCAGAGTGAAGCACCAAGCAGAAATGTTATCTTAAGCATTTCAAATGTTATCGTCTTTCCCTACAGGTACTGGGGACACCGAGCCTGACAATAATGCCGCACCATCCAACAGACAATCCCAGGAGAAAATCCAATCTTCCTCCAAGCAGCTGTTGCAGCAGCCAACACAGAAGAAGAAGAAGAGTAGAAGCAGGATGTGGTAGAGCAGGAGGAAGAAGAGGAGTAGTAGGAGGAAGAGTATAGGAATATATGATGTTACCCCGCATGTCAACACCATGCATACCATCACAACACATTTGTAACAACACAAGTGCTGTTACAACGCGTTTCTATCACAACACATACTTTTACATCGCATATGCCTTTACCACGCATACCATTACAACGCAAAGGCATGTGTGGTAAAGGCATATACTTTGTAAAAGCGGTGTGAGCAAGCCTGAGTGGTCAGGCGAAACGCGTTACTGAAAAATAAACCAACTGGTGGTATTGCAAATCCCCTGAGTGATCGCTTCATAGGAGTTTAACTAACAATTTGGAGACCGGCATGCTCCACCGGCATTAGGCGATCCAACTGCCTCGGGTGAGGTGAGACAGCAGGAGTGCATGGACTGAATAATATATATATATATATATATATATATATATATATATATATATATATATATATACTCATTGAAAAAACCACAGGTTTCAGGGACGTTATAGTTAGTTGGGCATTTCACTCGTACAAAACCAGAGAAATTTGGCCGTTATAGTTAGTTGAGCTGACTATAACTCGTGCCCCCGCAATGCACTGCTGATGACGTCACATATTACATAACTCATGACATGGTCAGTGACATCACTGATGACATCTCAAATTACATCACTGATGACATCATCCAGTGACAGTGTGTTTCTGTAAAGTTTAAATATGTTTTATATATATATATTCCAAGGTGTATTGAAGAATGAGTGGGTGTATGAGTGTCTGTATGGATGATTTAGTAGGTGCGTGACTGAGTGTATAAGTGAGTGGAAAAAACGTGTCTTACTGAATGCATGGGTTAGTGACTAAACTGTGTGAATGTCTGTATCAGTCTGTCAGTTGGTGTGTAAGCAGCTGCATGGGTTGGTCAGTAGCTACATGAGTGTCTATATGGGTTATTGATTGGTTGTCTGAGTATGTGTATGGGTGCCTGAGTGTCTGTGTGGGTGGGTGGGGGGTGTGTGACTCCGTGCATAGATGTGTGATGATTCACTGGGTGTATGGGTTCAAGAGTACACCTATGAAGGTCTGTATGGGTGGGTGAGAGTGTGTATGGGTGTGTTGGTGAGTATTTAGATGTCTCAGTGGTAAATTTGTGAGTTACTATATATGTGAAAGGCAGTATATGTGAGTGTTGGACTATATAAATGACTATATGTGAGAGTGAGTGATTGTGAGAGTGGCTGTATGGATGAGTGTGTGCTTGTGTCAGTGATTGTATAAGAGTAAGTATGTGTTAGTATCTGTATGAATAAATGAGGTGGTGTGTGTATAACTGTGTAGGTGAGTAAATGGGACTGTGATTGATTCTTTGAATGACTGACTATGTGTGTGAATAACTCTATGGGTGAGTGGCAGTGTCTGTATAGGGGTATGAGTGCATATGTTAGTGCTGTATAGATGAGTGTCTGCTTGTATGAGTGATTGTATGGGTGAATGAGTGGTTGTGTGTGTAGACCTAGGAATCAGTGAGTGGGTATGTAGTAACTGGTATTGGTGTGTCTATGATTTCAAAAATGGTAGTCTGTATTTTAGAGTGGGTGTATCAAAGTTTATATTAGGGTATGAGGAGGTGCATCAGATTATCACGTGGATAATTTCATCAGTGATGTCATTTGAGATGTCATCAGTGATGTCATCAGTGATGTCACTGACCATGTCATGAGTGATGTAATATGTGACGTCATCAGCAGTGCATTGCGGGGGCGCGTGTTATAGTTAGCTCAACTAACTATAACGGCTGAATTTCTCTGGTTTTGTACGAGTGAAATGCCAAACTAACTATAACGTTCCTGAAACCTGTGATTTTTTCAGAGAATTTCTAAGGTTTTTTAAATGCTCATTTCTAGTTATAACGTCCCTGAAACCTATGGTTTTTTCAGTATATATATATATATATATATATATATATATATATATATATATATATATATATATATATATATATATATATATACCAACAAAGACTCTCCTTCCAGAGATCCCAGGCCCGTAGAGGGGTGGCGCGATGCCGACGGAGAAAACCGGTAACTTAATATTCCTCAAATACGGGGTTGCCAATCGCGCTCTCGGGTTGACGCACAAAACCAAGCAGAACTCCAAAGTTAGAAATGGGGGTTTATTAATGTCATAAACCCTCCGTGACGCGTTTCGACTCCGCAGAGTCTTGATCACACAGTGGGGCAACCAAAAGGCAGTTACTTTCATACACTTCCTGTAAGCAATAAACACAAAAAACGGACATTTTTGCATACGTGGTACTGTGCAAAAAATTACATGGTCGCCATTTGTAAACGGTAAAACAAATTACGGCTTGTTGCAATAAATTCTAAACAGAACACAAAGTGTGTAAGACCATGTTTCATGTCAAGCACACTGCCTTATATATGTGTATGCTGTCAGTCCCATTTGTTAATACTGAGGCATGCTGGTCTGTGTAGTTCAGTTGGGAATGCGGGTTATCTGGTAGCTTGTACAGTCCTGGCAGTGTTTGGATCTAAGTTGTAGTAACGAAGTGTGCGCATTGTGCGCGTTGATACCGCTCGTAGTAGTCATCCCCAATTTGATGGGAAGAACACAGGCAAAACTGTATAGTTTTGGTGTCACTGTGTCACTGTGCAGGTTAATATACGTCCCAGATGTCGCTGTGCTTTTAGTATTCCCCTGGTTAGTGGGGTTTAACTACGTTGCTGCTAGGCTCTTAAATTGTGGTTCAACTAGACTGCACAGCCCGGGCGATACAGGCGTCTCTGTGTTGTACTGTTTATAACTGATTTAGAAAACACTATCACATCTGTGTATCTAGGATTACTGTATGTGAAAAAAGAGCAAACGAGAAGTGTGATTTAGCAACCGCGGCTGCTTGCCTGTGGTGTTGTGTTATTGTGCCCCTCTACCGTCATTGTGTATATATGACCTAAAGTGTAGTGAAGTACCAAGTGTAGTGAAATACAATTGAATAAAATTAACAATACAAAAAATCTTATCTGTGGACATGGTTGCTGCAGAATGATGTCACGAAGAAAAGGTTAGGGATCCCTCTGTCACAGGCACGAGACATGGTCCCTTCCTTTCCTCCTGTAAAAGATTAAAAAGCGAAAGGAAAGAGTCATGCACAGTCATAATAATCCAGAAAATTACAATTAACTATAAAGCATTCTAATTGTGCAGAAATCAAAGCAATCAATTACTAACATATCTATGTTATTGCTTGTCCTGGGCAATGTTGCTATCTAGTTATCTTGTAAGTGTATAGCCATTTCCTCATCCAGGTTATGTCCCTTAGGGTAACGTGTGGCCATCCCTATGATGTGCCTAGATTCTCGTTGTCTGAGCTTGAGAGTGCGATTGCCCCCTCTCTTGTTACCTGGTACCTGTTCTATTGCATAATACGATAATTTGGCACTATCTGAGAAGTGATGTGATTCAAAGTGTCGTGCAATTGGGTACTGTTTATCTCTGTTGGTGTTGGCCCTCATATGCTCTAGAATCCTTTTTTTTGCCATATGTGTGGTGCTGCCTACATATCTCAACCCACAGGGACATTCCAGTACATATACCACAAAAGTGGTACTGCATGTCAAGAATTGCCTTATACTCCTCATGCTGTTAGTACTCGTGTTCCAGAACTCCTTTTTAAAACGGCTGTTGCTGCACGCTTTGCAATGGCCGCATGGAAAAAAGCCCTGCAGGTTAATACCCCTTGTCATTGTAGTATCTTTGAGATCACTATGTACTAGGAGATCCCTAAGATTACGGTTTCTCCTGTACGTAATCATAGGTCTAGTAGGTATGGTGCTGCCTATCACCGGGTCACCTTTAAGGATATCCCATTTTTGTACGATGGTTTTACGTATGTAATTGGCATCCCCATTGAATGTGAGGATAATACGTGTATCTATATTCTCAGTATTATCTTCAGTAGTCTTGGAGGTATCTCCAAGTATGGTATCCCTGTCTACACTCTCCACTCTTGCTGTTGCCCTCTTGATGACCCAGGATGGGTAGCCCCTTTCTTGAAATCTTTTCAACATTATAGTTTGTTCTTTCTGGTAGCTTGCCTCAGAACTACAGTTCCTTTTAGCTCTGAGCAATTCCCCGTAGGGGATGCTCCATTTAAGGGGATCTGGATGGCTGCTCATGGCGTGTAATAAGGTGTTTCCTGCCGTGCACTTCCTAAAAAGACTGGTTTGTATCTCATTGGATTTCACCTGCACTTTGGTGTCTAGGTACTCTACCTCCTTCCTACTGATGGTGCTAGTGAGTCTGAGGTTCCTGTTGTTGTGATTCAGTTTGTCTACAAACCGCCTTGCTTCCTGTTCGTTGCCCTGCCAGATCACGAAAAGGTCGTCTATGTATCTAAGCCATACGACGACTTTGTTGAACTCGACTTCAAGATTGCTGTCTAGTCTGATGTCCTCCTCCCAAGCCCCCATAAACAGATTCGCGAAACTAGGCGCGAAACAAGTCCCCATCGCGGTTCCGTGGATCTGTTTATAAATCTCCTCATTAAACAAGAAAAAGTTATTGGATAAGCAAAATCTCATCATGTCCACTAACATTTGAGTATGTCCCCAATACCTGATATGTCTACGTTTGAGGAATCTGGCGCAGGCTTCAATACCCTGCTCATGGTCAATCACCGTGTACAATGAATTGACATCCATGGTCATCAACAGATAATCAGCCTGCCATGTGAGATTTTTGATTTTGCTAAGGAAATCTTTAGTGTCCCTTAAATATGAGGGCAGTGTGCTAACAAATTCCCTTAGGAAATGGTCAACATAGCGTGATATATTTTCAGCAACACTGCCTCTCGACGACACTATGGGTCTACCCGGTGGGTTCTCTCTGTTTTTGTGGATTTTGGGCAGAAGATACAGCACTGGAAGGACCGGGTAATCCCTTTTGAGATAACAAAATTCTTCCCACTCGAGGAGTCCCTTGTCCTTCCAATCTACCAGATTCTCCCAGATACAAGTGATGCTGTTATTGTACTCTGTCCTGGTGGTGGTAATGTATGTACTCGTGTCATTTAATTGCCGCAAGGCTTCCTTTATGTACATATCTTGGGTGAGAATCACTATGTTCCCCCCTTTGTCAGCAGGCCTGATGACAATACTATTGTCCACTGCCAGTTCTTGCATGGCCTTCCTCTGTTCAAAAGTGAGGTTATGCTTGAATTTCTTCATTTTCTTAGGCCAATTCTTTTGTCTATAGCTGAGTAGATCTCTACCAACTAGGTCTTGAAAGGTATCTATGTTGTCATGATTCATAGTCGGTAGAAATGTGGATTTAGGTTTGAAATTGGTACATGCCGCTTTATCATGACCAATTTCTAATTCATCTAGGATATTGTGGATCTCTACATTCGTGCGTGTCCCTTCTGGATCTTCTTGTAGTTTGTGTAGTGCCACCAAGGTGTCAATGTCTCCTATCGTTAATGCCTCATGTGTAGTGTGATCTGTGGAACAGTATTCTTTGCATTTGGTAGGTTTCAATTTGTGCCACTTCTTCAATTTTAATTTTCTGCAAAATTTGAAGATGTTTATTCTGGTATCAACGTAGTTCATGGGTGCGGCAGGGCAAAACGACAGGCCTAAGCATAAGGTTCTTTTGTCTTTAATGCTTATTTGTCTATGAGAGAGATTGATGATGGTTTGTATTACCGCAGCATCATCCATCATTGTTGTTTCCTGGAGCGTGTCTGCTTGTATCCCACTTGCTCCGTTTCGCTTCCTCTTCTCTCTCCTCTGCCGGCACCTCTTGCACCTCTTGCTCTTGTACCCCTTGTTCCTCCTCTTCCTCTTCCTCTTGCCCCTCCTGCTGTTAAAGAATTCTCGTTGCGATTCGCCTTGGTCATCGATCTGGTCATCTGCCGGCTCCGTTTCATGAGCCGGTACTCGTCTAAAAAAGTTTTGGGGCGTGTTGCGCCATCTCCATCAGACATAGAGCTTTCCGATGTAACAGAAACTTCAGAGGCCTCGGTGTTAGTGTCACTTGTAACTGCGGCCTCTTCGTCATCATTTGCTCTAGGTCTTGCTGTTATTGCCATAGTTCCATTTACGGTATCATATAGGTGATCAGGATGAGGAAATGGCTATACACTTACAAGATAACTAGATAGCAACATTGCCCAGGACAAGCAATAACATAGATATGTTAGTAATTGATTGCTTTGATTTCTGCACAATTAGAATGCTTTATAGTTAATTGTAATTTTCTGGATTATTATGACTGTGCATGACTCTTTCCTTTCGCTTTTTAATCTTTTACAGGAGGAAAGGAAGGGACCATGTCTCGTGCCTGTGACAGAGGGATCCCTAACCTTTTCTTCGTGACATCATTCTGCAGCAACCATGTCCACAGATAAGATTTTTTGTATTGTTAATTTTATTCAATTGTATTTCACTACACTTGGTACTTCACTACACTTTAGGTCATATATACACAATGACGGTAGAGGGCACAATAACAACACCACAGGCAAGCAGCCGCGGTTGCTAAATCACACTTCTCGTTTGCTCTTTTTTCACATACAGTAATCCTAGATACACAGATGTGATAGTGTTTTCTAAATCAGTTATAAACAGTACAACACAGAGACGCCTGTATCGCCCGGGATGTGCAGTCTAGTTGAACCACAATTTAAGAGCCTAGCAGCAACGTAGTTAAACCCCACTAACCAGGGGAATACTAAAAGCACAGCGACATCTGGGACGTATATTAACCTGCACAGTGACACAGTGACACCAAAACTATACAGTTTTGCCTGTGTTCTTCCCATCAAATTGGGGATGACTACTACGAGCGGTATCAACGCGCACAATGCGCACACTTCGTTACTACAACTTAGATCCAAACACTGCCAGGACTGTACAAGCTACCAGATAACCCGCATTCCCAACTGAACTACACAGACCAGCATGCCTCAGTATTAACAAATGGGACTGACAGCATACACATATATAAGGCAGTGTGCTTGACGTGAAACATGGTCTTACACACTTTGTGTTCTGTTTAGAATTTATTGCAACAAGCCGTAATTTGTTTTACCGTTTACAAATGGCGACTATGTAATTTTTTGCACAGTACCACGTATGCAAAAATGTCCGTTTTGTGTTTATTGCTTACAGGAAGTGTATGAAAGTAACTGCCTTTTGGTTGCCCCACTGTGTGATCAAGACTCTGCGGAGTCGAAACGCGTCACGGAGGGTTTATGACATTAATAAACCCCCATTTCTAACTTTGGAGTTCTGCTTGGTTTTGTGCGTCAACCCGAGAGCGCGATTGGCAACCCCGTATTTGAGGAATATATATATATATATATATATATATATATATATGTGTATGTGTATATATATATATATATATTCACTGAAAAAACCATAGGTTTTAGGGACAGTTATAGTTAGTTGGACATTGCACTCGTACAAAACCCGTGAAATTTCCCCGTTATAGTTAGTTCAGCTAACTATAACTCACGCCCCCGCAATGCACTGCTGATGACGTCACATATTACATCACTCATGACATGGTCAGTGACATCACTGATGACATCACTCATGACATCTCAAATTACATCACTGATGACATCATCCAGTGACTGTGTGTTTCTGTAAAGTTTAAATATGTTTAATATATATAGGGAAAGGCGTATTGAAGAATGAGTGGGTGTATGTGTTTGAATGGATGATTTAGTAGGTGCGTGACTGACTCTATAAGTGAGTGATTAAACGTATCTTACTGAATGCATGTGTTAGTGACTAAACTGTGTGAATGTTTGTATCCGTCTGTTTGTTGGTGTGTAAGCGGCTGCATGGGTTTGTGAATAGCTACATGAGTGTCTATATGGGTTATTGATTGGTTGTCTGAGTATCTGTATGGGTGCCTGAGTGTTTGTGTGGGTGCGGTGTGTGTGACTCTGTGCATAGATGTGTGAGTGGGTGATTCACTGGGTGCATGGTTTCAAGAGTGCATCTGTGATGGACTGTATGGGTGGCTGAGTGTGTGTATGGGTGTGTTAGTGTGTGAATGAATATCTCAGTGGTACATGTGTGAGTAACTACATATGTGAAAGGCAGTATATATGTGTGTTGGAGTATATAAATGGCTATAAGTGAGAGTGTGTGATTGTGAGAGTGGCTGTATGGATGATTGTGTACTTGTATCAGTGATTGTATAAGAGCGTAAGAATGTGCTAGTATTTGTATGAGTAAGTGAGCTGGTGTGTGTATAACTGTATAGGTGAGTAAATGGCAGTGTGATTAATTATTTGCATGACTGACTAGGTGTGTGAGTACCTCTATGGATGAGTGGCGGTGTGTGAGTGTCTATGTAGGTGTATGAGTGCATATGATAGTCCTGTACTGAGTGACCGTAAGTATGAGTGACTGCATGGGTGACCTAAGAATCAGTGAGTGGGTATGTAGTTATTGGTGTTGGAGTGTCTATGGTTTTGAGAATGGCAGTCTGTAATTTAGAGTGGGTGTATCAAAGGTTATATTAGGGTGTGAGAAGATGCATCAAATTATCACATGGATGATGTCATCAGTGATGTCATCAGTGATGTCATTTGAGATGTCATCAGTGATGTCATCAGTGATGTCACTGACCATGTCATGAGTGATGTAATATGTGACGTCATCAGCAGTGCATTGCGGGCGCGAGTTATAGTTAGCTGAACTAACTATAACGGGGAATTTCACAGGTTTTGTACGAGTGCAATGTCCAACTAACTATAACTGTCCCTAAAACCTATGGTTTTTTCAGTGAATTTCTAAGGTTTTTTAAATGCTAATTTCTAAGTATAACGTGCCTGAAACCTATAGTTTTTCAGTGAATTTCAAAGGTTTTTTAAATGCTAATTTCTAACTATTACGTGCCTGAAACCTATGGTTTTTTCAGTGAATTTCAAAGGTTTTTCAAATGCTAGTTTGTAACTATGCCTACAGAAGTAGGACATGTGAAGAAAGAAGAAAAAACGCACAGAAAGAAGCAAAATAAATGTCGAAAGAAACAGAAGTCAACAAAGACGAAGAAAAAACCAGGAAGAAGCAAGACATGTGCAGAAAGAACCAACAGAGGAGCAGAAAGAGGCCTTGTTGCAAAATCATCCTGTGCCCACACCTTTTCCAGACGTGTACTGGTGGTAACTGACTCTGACTAACCAGGCCTAGAGCCAGTGCTATGGTAAAAGACACTTAGAATACAGTTAAAACACCTACATACACTAGGGAACACTATGCGTTGGGGTACCCCTGTGATAAGCATGACCTCCTCTGTAACTCCCTAGTACATAATAGGGCAGGGGGATTAAAACTACCTCTTAAAACGCGCCATGGTGCGCGTTTGCACACTGGTGTAGGGGCCTGAGGTTACATGTGTGCAAACACGCCCTCTGGCCGTTTTAAGTTGGGGGATAAAGTCCCCTTGAATCCTAAGGGTCCCTGGGGTTCAACTAGCCCACCAGGTACCTACAGTAAGCGCCACAGAGCTGCGTTGCACAGAGGTGTAAAAAGGGGCGTGGCCTGGACCACCTCTCTGCAACGCAGCCCTGTGGCGCGCACTGGAGGTACCTGGTGGGCTAGTTGGCCCCAGGGTCCCTCAGGATTCAAGGGGAATTAGTCCCCAACTTAAAACGCTCCACAGGGCGTGTTTGCACACATATCACCTGAGGCCCCGCCCCCTCCCTTCACCACTGTGCAAACGCGCCCTGTGGCGCGATTTAAGTTGGGATATTAGGTCACCTTGAATCCTGAGGGTCCCTGGGGCCCAACTAGCCCACCAGGTACTTCCAGTAAGCGCCACAGGTCTGCATTGCAGAGAGGTGGTCAGAGGCCACGCCCCTTTTTACACCTCTCAGCAACGCAGCTCTGTGGCGCTTAATGGAGGTAGCTGGTGGGCTAGTTGCAGCCCAGGGACCCTCAGGATTCAAGGGGAGTTAATCCCCCACCTTAAAACACACCACAGGGCGTGTTTGCACACATATCACCTGAGCCCCGCCCCCTCCCTTCACCACTGTGCAAACGCGCCCCGTGGCGCGTTTTAAATTGGGGGATTAACTCCCCTTGAATCCAGAGGGTCCCTGGGGTGCAACTAGCCCACCAGCTACCTCCATTAAGCAACACAGAGCTGCGTTGCAGAGAGGTGTAAAAAGGGGCGTGGCCTCAGAACACCTCTCTGCAACGCAGCCCCCTGGCGCATACTGGAGGTTCCTGGTGGGCTAGTTGGCCCCCAGGAACCCCCAGTATTCAAGGGGAATTCGTTCCCCATCTGCAAACGTGCCAGGGGGCGCATTTGCAGAGTGCTGCAAGGAGGGGGCTTCTTATTTTTTTTAAGAAGGGGGGCTGTGTGGCCCCCCTTCTTTTTCTAATTTATTGGCCCTGGGGACCCCATCCCCCAGGGCCTGCCCCCTAATATATATATATATTTATTTTTTAAATTTGGAAGGGGGCCGTGTGGCCCCCCTCCTGAGGCCTTAATCGGCCCCGGGGACCCCATCCCCCGGGGCCGGCCTTTGTTTTTTAATTTTTCTTTTTTTTTTTATTATAAAATTTGGGAAGGGGGCCGCGTGGCCCCCCTCCCGGGCCACTTGTAGCCCCGGGGACCCCATCCCCCGGGGCTGGCCCTCTCCGTTGGGGACCGTGGGGGTCCCCAATCCCCCACGGTCCCGCCGGCTCCCCACGTCCCTCGGGAGCCGGCATTGCTTTCCACACGGGGAACTGCTTAGATGCAGCTCCCCGTGTGGAAAGCAACTTGCTTTGAATTTTGGAAGAGAGAGCAGGTTTCCTGCTCTCTCTTTCAAAATTCAAAGCAAGTTTCCTATGACAGGACGGGAGCCGCGAGGCTCCCGCCCTGCCATAGCAAACTACAGTGTCCCGGGGTGGGCACCCCGGGACACTACAGTTGCTGGCCCTGGGGGGTGGTGGTCCCCAGGGCCATCACTGGCTCCAGGAGGGGGGCCGCATGGCCCCCCTTCCAACATCTTCAAAGCCCTGACCACTGACCATGCCATGAATGATGTAATATGTGACGTCATGAGCAGTGCATTGCGGGGGCGCGAGTTATAGTTAACTGAACTAACTATAACGGTGGAATTTCTATGGTTTTGTACGAGTGAAATGTCCAGCTAACTATAACGTCCCTGAAACCTATGGTTTTTTCAGTGAATTTCAAAGGTTTTTAAATGCTAATTTCTAACTATTACGTCTGTAAAACCTATGGTTTTTTCAGTGAATTTGAAACTTTTTTTTAAATATTAAACTACTATTCTTCTATTTGTCATTAGTACAGTTTTTTCTGACTTTTCCACTACAGAAAAGAAAATAAACTGTAAAACTGTTGTGTAATGTAATATATTTCACAAATTACAGTGTTACTTATCAAATAATACAACATAATTTAACATTTTAAAAACATATTTTTCTCCCTTTTTCTGCTGTTATCAGATTCTACTTAACTTCACTATTCACAGTGATGTCACTGTAGTATCATCATAAACAGCTGGGAAAAAAAAACAATCAACTAGATTGTTAAAAAAACCAAATGACTAATTCTTTCAACCACAATACCAAATCAACACAAATAACACATCCAATACTATTTCCAATTTTTAAATCTTACCTTTACTGTGTAGTTTCAGTTCACATTTTTCCTCAAGGCCAAATCATGTGTGGAATTTTTTTTTAAATCATCCAGTATCAATTCCTTAAAGCATCTTCCCATTTTCCCTCTAGGCCGAATAATGTATCTAAAATTTTTGTTTCAGAAATATCAAGTATGAGTTGGGTAATTCATAAGGCAATCTCGGTTTAATTTCCAAGTGTGTATCGTTGCAGTGACTCCAACCATTTCTGCATTTTAAATATACAGTATAATGTCCACATGTGGTAGTAGCTCCAGCATGGAAAACAATAGCCAGTGTTGTGAAAGTTCTTCCAGAAATAGATACTTGACTAGCAACAACATTTTTAATTTTCGTTTCCACTTTTCTTCCATTTGGTCTACAGCGTTGTAGCATTAAAATTAGATATTTTCCATATCTTTCTAGGCATAATGTAGATAACATTTCTGATTGACAACGAGAACATTTCATATCATGATTTGCTTCTTTTACTAATTTCGGAAAAGGTACAGATTTGCAGTCAGGTATTGCTAAATATAGAAATCGTTCTCTGTCAACTATAGTACTTGAAGTTAATGAACACTGTTCACATTTGTGATCCCATTTGTAACTGAGTCCAAATAAACTCTCAATCTGGATTCCTTCATCTTCTAATACTCCAAGCATAACCATCACAAACTCTTGTGCATCTTGTTGTATATTAGGACTGAACGTTAAAGATCCAGTACATGTATCCAAGAGTTGTCGAATACCAGAAGCAGTATGGATCTTACTTCTGTCAGTTCTCAATTGTTCAAATAAAGTATAAAGTGCAGAACATAATCTTTTTTCCTGACTTTCCATAATTTCACCATAAATATCTTCTAGATAAAATATAACGTTTAATATAACATTACCATAGCAGTTGACACCAGAAGCATTTTCTAATTGGTATCCCACAACATCATCACTTGTTTGTATTTTCTGTTTCTTTGCATCTTTTCTTTTCTTTTGAATTTTTTTCTGCTTTTCAACCACACTTGATTCATCAACATGTTTGCGTTTTGAACAGCACGTTTTTCATAAATAGGATATTCATCTAAAGTTGGTACATAAAGTCTTCTTAAACGATTATATTCTCTTACACAATTTACATCAGCACTAACCTTGTTTTCATCTAAATCAATTAAATACAAACCAGACAATGTTCTAACTCGAGATAATGCAACGTATGCCATTCCCTCTTTAAACACAGTTCTTCCAACATTTACTAAAGCATTATCTACACTTAAACCTTGAGATTTATGAATGGTTATTGCATATGCTAAACAGAAAGGAAACTGTTTTTTACGAACATACAAGTCTTTTACCAGCAAAAAACATACAGCACAACGCCCAATTTGTTTTACCTCTGTAATCTGATCAAATTTAATTTTCTAGAATTCAATTGCATTTCTGTTTTGATATTTTACAAATTCAACAACTTTCCCTATTGCTCCATTCACTAAACCTTCTTCTATATTCAAATTACGCCTCAAAATTACCCGACAGTTTATATATACATCTAATTTTTTTCTAAGCCAGCAGTTTTTGATACAGACTTTTCTAAAGAATCCAATTTAGTCTGTAGTTTATTTGAAAGAAGAATTGTTATTCCTTGATGCTCGATTTTATCAATAGCTTCAATGTGAACTATTTCTTGATTTTCCAATTTCAGAAGCTCTTGATTAAATGTATAACACTCTTCCAGTGTAGGCATTAAGCAAAGTATAGACTTTTTTCTGCAATGTTCTTGTACAGTACTGCTGCTGGTGTGTTTTCAGTTGTAAACAAGTTCTTTAGTAGACGACTTTGTAAAGCTTGTTTACTATGTTTGCTTAGAACACCAATTCTTACATCTTTCAGAATATTTCCATAATCTTCATCACTTGCTTGTCGCATATTCTGAGTGAGTTCTTTATATTCAAAATTTAACCAGAGATTCACATTTCCAATACTTCCCAAAGATTTCCTAGTGTCTTCATGTAGAAGAGTTTTAAAGACTGGTTCTCCTTTTACAGGAGTTAGTTGTAGCAGATCTCCAAATACAATTAAATGTTTTCCTCCAAAGAGAACGTCGTAAACTGTTTTTAATACCTGTTGCATTCTTAAATGCACGAAAGCAAGCATTAAGTTTGAGACCATGCTCACCTCATCAATAATTAAAAGTTTCATCTTCTTCAGCACTCTTGACACTTCATAAGAAGCTTCTCCAGACAACTTCTGATATTCTAATTTATTATTATGCTCAACTGGTAACATTAGTAATCTGTGCAAAGCAATTCCTTTAACATTGTGCGCAGCTAATCCAGTTGGAGCTGTTACCACACAAGATAAATGTGAACCAGTAGTTTTTTAAGATAACTGGTCAAAACTTTAATTAAAAAACTTTTACCCGTTCCAGCTTGACCACTCATGTACATCAGAATAGGTTTAAATGATGAACATACACATTCTTTTTTTCATGCAACAAACCATGTTCTATCTGTTCTCTCACTTGTACATATATTTCTTTCTGTTCAATATTTACTTGTTCTTCTAACTGTTCCAATGTAATATTCTCCTCTTGTGCTTGTTGCATTGCAATTTCCACTTCATGCATAGCAATCGCTGCTTCATTTTCCACTATTGGTTCTCCAAGTGGATCTTGACTACATGGACCAGAACTTTGACTATCTTGAGAACTTTCATTTGCAACTTCAGCTGTAATAGTCTTTTCCTGTTCAACTTCATCATTCAACATTTTTAAATATGTAGGGAAAATTGAACATGCAATGCTATCTTTACATGCATTAAAAGAATATTCGTAGCAGTCAAAATCTCCAAGTAATTCACTTACGCTATGCCATGGTTTGAACAGTTGGAGAAGTGCTAAATAGTAAAATTCTCGCTTGTCTGGAGTTTCACAACTAAGGGGCCGATTCCGATTTGGGCCGGAAATCTCCCCGACCGAGCCGGACCCGGAGAGATTTCCGACCGAATCGGACCCTAGCAGCCCGACCGAACGAGTACGATGCGCACGTATGCTATCGGACTCGATTCGGTCGGACTCCCATTGAAGTCAATGGGAGCCAGTCGTACGACGCGTACACGGGCTTCCATTGACTCAATGGGCACGACGCGAACAAGGGCGCCCCCTACAGCGTGTTCGCGTCGATGCGGGTCGCGCCGTACATACACGTGTAGGGGGGACCCATGGGTCACCCCTGTGTGCGACTCGCATGCCTACACTGCCAGGGGGGTCCGACACGGACCCCCAAAGTGCGGCTCCGACAGCTCCTTGGAGCCGGACTGCGCGAGTCGGTCGGAGCGGTCGAGGTGCGCATCGTACTTACCCGGCCGGGGAACGTCTCCATTGCGCGGTGCGAGTTGTCCCCGTGCGAGTCGGTCGGAGCTGTCGGGTCCTGCTAACGAGTCGGTCGGAGATTTCGCGAGTGCACGCATCGTACTCGCTCGCCCGGACGCACGTACGAATCGGTCGGGAAATAGGGCTCCGAATCGGATCCGGTTAAGCCGAATCCGATTCGGTGCCCTACCGGCCGAGATCGGAATCGACCCCTAAGTTTCTTGTGGTTGATAAGGTTACCTTTTGTGTGTTTTACTAAACATCCATGACATCCAAGTACTGCATATTTTCCTTGTTTTAAATTCTGTTTAACATTTCTTTTGAAGCTGTAATGTTTGCATTCCACATTTTTAAAATAACCGGATTGTAGTCATTAATATACTTTGACAGTTCTCTTCTTTTCAAGTTGTAGGTATTCTTTGGAGATTTGCGAGTTATTGTGTGCCTTACAGAAGAAAAAAAGAATTTACTCTTCCTTTAGAAATTACTGGATGTGGCAATCCAAACCGACACTTGGTATAAAATTTTCCTTTACACTTGTATTTTCGTCGTCAGTACTTTCCACAACGGTGACTTTGGAAACATAAAACTTGCTGTCTCAAGCTTCTATCTCCTCCTTCTCTTGGAATCTCACATGTCACATACTGTTCAATGAAAGACAATACTATTTCATCTGAATCAGTTCCAAATTTAGGTGCATCCTTGATCCACAATAGCATATGTACATGAGGAGCACCTCTCCCTTGGTACTCCTTTCTCCAAAAGAAATCGGTAACTTCTCCAAGAGGTGGATTCTTTTTATTGCAGATGAAAGACATCATAGCTTGAAACCTATGATTAAAATATCTGCACACATTTACAGGATCCAAAGAACACAGTTCTCCAGGTGTCTTCATTTCAACATTCTTTACATTGGAATTTGCTTCTCGTAGAAATTCAAGCAAATCTTCCCATGCATACTCTGCACAGCTAAGTGTCACAAACCATGTTGGTGTACCTAAGTTCCGTAACATACACTTCAGTTCTCCATGACGACGATACCAATACTCATTTGTTCCTCATTGACATGCCATCAAATTAATTAACTGTTCTTCTAAATTTTCAACTGTTTGTTGAACTTTCTCCACAAATTCTTTTGCTGAAAGAAGTGATTGATGAACTCCAGTTTTCAGTATGTGGTTCACTGCATAGGACAGAGAAGACAGATCACTTTCAAACAAAAGGTGAAATATATATGGTATACACTGCCGGAATCTAGGATCTTCAGAGTATAATCTTGTTGAGCGATATTCTGAAGCTGGAATCCGTACAGGCGGTCATCATATCGTCCACCTTCTCCAGTAGGAAACAGCTGTGGAAAACAACGAGCTTCTAAGCTTTTCTCCCATACACTGATTGGAGTTCCCTTTGCTTTTTTCATTTGAAATAACTCAATACTGTTTCCTATTATTTCTTTTGAATGTAGAGGACATATTGTGTAATGTTCATAAATCTCTTCACTCCTTGACTTGTCCACTTTCTCTATTTGACTACTTGAAATTTCAGATTCATCTTCCAAACTTATTACCTGTTCTTCCACAGTTACACTTTTATAATAAATATTATTCTCCACAAGATATAACATAGCCTTTTGAAGTTTTTTAACATCCACAAATTCTTGCCATATTTTCCAACTCTTTGTTGGTACTCCATTTACTAGAATGACTACTGCTTCATTTCATCTTTGTCTCCACCAACAATTTCAATATTTTTCTTAAAATCCAAAGGTAAGTACACTACTCTTCCTTTCAGCCCTCTTTGTAAGTCTGTTGGTGGCAGTTTACCTGTTTTAGGCTCCATGCGAATTATAGTTTGAAATGGATGAACAGATTGAATTAGAACTGACTCATATGTATTCAAATCTGCCAGTTCCTCCGGAATAGCTACTAATTCTAACTTATTATGTACTGCTCTAGCGGGCATTTTGTTCTCTTCTAATTTGTTATAACAATATTTACAAATACGTTGATCACTGCCTAACTCAAATTGACCTTCCACTAACAAGTAAGTTGCAAATTCTTTCCATTTATCATTATTCTTCTTTTCTGATTTCAAATACAAATCAACATTCCTAGTTTGAATTTTATAATTAGTACGTCGACAACAAACACAAACATAGTTTGGAATTTCAGAGCACACTATGTTAAACTTTCCAATTTCTTCTTCAAACTGATCAATCATAATCACTTTCCCATCTTCTTCAACATCTGTAATTGTCAAACTTTCACTTTCTATACACTGCTCTTCTGAACCAAAGTATCGGAACTGAATATCATCACACTTTTTTGTACATCTGATAAAGAACCGTGTAAAAGAGGTGTATTTAGTTCACCTAAACATAATGCAGGACTTTTTACATAGTACAGTTTCCTTACAAACTTCCGCATTTCTGAATGGTGTACTGCTAACATCCTTAAGGGATGAAAAACACTTTTACACACTTTTCTTGAAAGACAAGCCAGAGAATGCCCATGTTTCTCAGTATATTTTCTTTCATTACAAGGATCTAGTGTTTGTAACAACCTAATCTTCTGTTTTACACTTTTCTGAGTATATTTTCGTAACAAATTTTGCATTATATCAATAGATTCCTGTTGAATACTACAAATACTGCTACAACCCCACTTATACACAGGAGCTTGTGTGCGTTTCCCTTGCACTTCTTCAGCTATTAACTGTTCTGCACTAATAGTAACCATTTCCTCTTTTGGAACAGGACAACCATTCTGAACTTCGTAGCAACGACCTCCAGTATCAACTGCAAATGGTAAACTATTTTCTTGGAAGTAACTCTCTTCATTAAAAAAGGATCACTATTAGATGTATGTTTCCATTTTCCACTGAAGATTTTACAAAAGTTGCTTCTGTTCACACGTCTTTTTTTTACTTTTGTCTCTCAGAATCTTCATTGTTTTATCCAACACTTTCATCCTCTTCCAAATGAAAATGAATATTTTTTGTTTTAACTTAAAAGCAGTATCCACTATGCTTTCAACACGCTGTTTCTGTTTCAATTGCAGCACTTTCTTTTTATATTTGCGGCATCCTTTTATTAAATTCTGAATTACTCTATTTCGAAAAACTCTTTGATGAATTTCTTGAAATTGTTTTTGTCTACGGGTAAAAAATACTCTTTCCTTATCATGTTTTTTTTCTTGCAATTTGAAGTCCAAGTCTGCTTCTCCTTACTTGAAAAAGTTTCTTTTTCCTTTGTGTGATGTTATTTTCATTAAATGTTCGTAATACTTTTTTAGAAATTGTCTAGTGTTTTTACCAGAAGAAACTCTTTTTGTAGTACTCTCATTTTGTTGTAATCCACATTTTTGACTTTTCTTTAAGTAGATTGCCTTTTTGTTTTTCCTTTTTTTTTCAGTTTTTCTAGGCATTTTCAATTTTTAATCCAAACAAAATAATTTTCTGAGAATGAAAAAAAGTTTCAATTATTTGTTATATCTGTGCAATATGTCAAAATAATCACATACAATTATATAAGTTCCAGTGGCGGCTTGCAGAGGAAATGCTGCATGGTACTGGAGCGGAATAAGGGAACAGTAGGGTGGCAGGTAGTGTCATCCGACATACAGCACGTATTTATTGAATTATTTAGATTCACCTTCCCATTTTATATGTGACTCCACTACCTCCTACTCTTCCCCTCACCCCCCCGCCCCACCCCCCCGTCCCATGCACCCCACCGTCCCACACCACTTCCTCTGCAACCCACTACAGATAACTTTGTAGATACTATTTTGTAAAATTGTTATCTGTATACTTACAGTGATATTCTCAACTAAATGGCACATGTAAACGTTACCCTTATTAGTTTAACACTTCTATCGGCAACTTAGCAAGCATAACACTGCACCATATTAGCAAAGATATGGTACAGGATTACATTTTATTGTGGATGTACATAAACAAGTACAGATCAACTGTTAGAGAGCAACAAAAACCACCGACATGGAGATGGAGAGGGGGGAAAGATTAAGGGACATATTCACAAGGAGCCATCGCCAAATTAACGGCACTTTATCGCAGCCAAACTCGTGATAAATTTACCCCCCATTCACAAGCCGGTGTTAACAGACCACAGCACCAGTATACCCGCGATAGCAGCCTCAAAAAACATCGCCACAGAGGACCCTCGCAAATATCGCTAATGAGATGCAGAGTAGGCGTTCCCGTGACAAAAGCCGAGACAACAGCACACCTCAACATTCACAACGACCAGCCACATCCGCGATAAAAACACAAAACCGGCGATAAGGCGTGTTAGCACCAGGAAATTTACACCTGCTCTGACCTGGTGTAAAGTCGGATGGCAGCCAGCACCACAAAAGGGAGCACAGCCCAGGGCCACTTCCGAAGGGCAACAGATGCCATGGAGCAACTCATCATGCGGCCCGGACACCCAACAGGGCCACAACACCCACCGCCAACACCCCAGGACCCCATCCCACACCCGGAACACCCCCCCCCCGGCACCACCCCCAACCCCGGACTAAGAAATTGCACACCAACACCACGAATCTCAAAACAACCATCTTGCCTGATGTCGCACAAGCGATACCAAAGGGGATGATGGACGGAGCGTTTGAGCTAATCAAACACTCACCCCCAGTCAACTGATCTGGGTTTAATCCATCATCATTCTTTAGCTCACTCCACCACCCCAGTTCAGACATGGCCATATGCAAATCAGTCTGACCCTGTGCCTCATGGGAACAGTCCAGCCCGAACTGCCAAGCCATGTCTTCCCTGGACCGGAAAAAGCATCCTGGGACCGGTTTCTGGCTATTCAGCCGTCATCAGCCAGGCTAGCTTGAATCCAGTGGCAAAGTGAGCAAGGGACCCACGTCTGGGCATACCCTGCCAACTTAGGGCGAACAAAGCGATACCAAAGGGGATGATGGACGGAGCGTTTGAGTTAATCAAACACTCACCCCCAGTCAACTGATCTGGGTTTAATCCATCATCATTCTTTAGCTCACTCCACCACCCCAGTTCAGACATGGCCATATGCAAATCAGTCTGACCCTGTGCCTCATGGGAACAGTCCAGCCCGAACTGCCAAGCCATGTCTTCCCTGGACTGGAAAAAAGCATCCTGGGACCGGTTTCTGGCTATTCAGTCGTCATCAGCCAGGCTAGCTTGAATCCAGTGGCAAAGTGAGCAAGGGACCCACGTCTGGGCATACCCTTCCAACTTAGGGCGAACAAAGCGATACCAAAGGGGATGATGGACGGAGCGTTTGAGCTAATCAAACACTCACCCCCAGTCAACTGATCTGGGTTTAATCCATCATCATTCTTTAGCTCACTCCACCACCCCAGTTCAGACATGGCCATATGCAAATCAGTCTGACTCCGGTCCTAGGATGCTTGTTTCCAGTCCAGGGAGGACCTGGCTTGGCAGTTCGGGCTGGTCTGTTCCCATGAGGCACAGGGTCAAGACTGATTTGCATATGGCTGGGTTCAAGCTGGAATGGCATGGTGAGCAAAAAAACGATGGATTTAGGCCCAGATCTCTGTACTGGGGTGAATGTATGACATTGTTCTGCATTCTGTCCATCAACTGTTGTTTTTGCATTTGTCACCCCGAGTGGGACGGGTATGCCCAGACGTGGGTCCCGTGCTCTCCATGCCACTGGAATCAAGCTATCCTGGCTGAAGAGGGGTGAAACCCCGAAACCGGTCCTAGGATGCTTGTTTCCAGTCCAGTCCAGGGAGGAAATGGCTTGGCAGTTCGGGCTGGTCTGTTCCCATGAGGCACAGGGTCAAGACTGATTTGCATATGGCTGGGTTCAAGCTGGAATGGCATGGTGAGCAAAAAAACGATGGATTTAGGCCCAGATCTCTGTACTGGGGTGAATGTATGACATTGTTCTGCATTCTGTCCATCAACTGTTGTTTTTGCATGATGTCGCACAAGCAGCAAAATAAACATACATGCATGACCAGAAAATGGAGAATCAGTCATACAGCAATGCAACCACCAACACAAAACCCCAGACAAGCAAAAGCAGAAACAACCCCTAGGATGAGTCCTAGCTGCTCCCACTGGACAATCCGTAGCACACAGCCCGCTAGACCAAATCCAAGAGAAGAAGGTGTGCCATGCGCGCAACAAAGGAAAGAGAGGGAGAGAGCGAGGGAGAGAGACGGAGTAAGATAGCACAAGCAGCGCAAGGCCGCACGGGCACCTGGCTCCACATGCCAACATGTGTGTGTGCATCGCCATCCATACACCATGAGCCCAAGGCCCTGTCCCAATCTCAGCGCCAAAGCCACATTACATTCCCAAAATGAAAGTAGTAGTGAGCAAACATCAGGGATGAAAGCACCATTGTCCCAATGCAGAAGCCGGGAGGACACCTGCACCTCTGACCTTGGTCCCGAAGGCGCCTGAAACACCCTGATAGAGATACAATGGCAGATGGGGGCGACTCCCACACCACGCATTCCGCAAATAAACCATCCGACTTATCCACAGCCCACACATAGAAGCCCCTGCCTGTGGTACCCCCGCATGGGATGGCCTTGACACCCATGGAAACAGCAACCCATGTCCCACAACGTTGCACACACATTCAAATCATTGCTCAGAGCTGTGGCATATCCTCCACACAACAGCCTCAGTCCAGAAGAGTGCCTGTTCACGAGACGCACCAACGCAATGGCAGGCCATACCGGGCACATGCACAACACCCGTCACGTGGAACAGTACCGTGCACGTATGCTGCATTTACTGGGCGCACTGCCACTGGCAGTGCTGCGGATCAGTTACAGGCTCAGCTTCTGCATTGCCCACGTCACCTGCGTCCAGCTCTGGTTCCACTGCCGAACATGCACATTCGAGTGTCCCATGGATGTCTGCCTATCCAACACAACTGTTGATGAATTGGACTATGACTTGTGTTTGCGCCCCCGGTTTGATCACGAACAGGAGTGTAACCGAGACAGCCGTGCATGGGATGCCTTGACATACTGCGTATGTATTGGTAGTTGTGCATGGGAGATGGCACAATTTCTCGTGTGCCGTGACCACATCGAGGCGCTCCCCTATTGGGCTGTGTTGCGGATCGGTGAGACAGCATGGGCTGAGCACACCTGCCCGGACCACCTAATGGATTCGCTCACCCTGGTGTTCCTTGAACACGACAACGACGTACTATTGGAGCACATTGCACATGAAGCTGCACGGGCATTCATGGACGAGTAACTACGTACCTGTAGCCACATCCTATTGCCACCCACAGCACATGGCCCAACAACTTGTTGCACAGTGGGGATTGCTCACATATCCCACCAACACAGAGGACACGTCTCCCTTCGGTTGGACTCTGGATGCATGTGCGTGGAATAACGCGTGTGCACACACACCTGTCCAAGGCGACGCAGGTCCATGGTCCGAGCAACACAGCGTCATTTGGCAATGTTGCCAATTCGGACACACTGCTCGGTGAGAGCACACACATGGCGATGTAGCACGACATGTGAACCTGTCGGACCCTCACACCTGATCACTGTCAGCAGAGCAGACAATTGCTGCACCCCGGAGGCAGAGCACCATGCAGACCCCACATACAGTGAGTCGTGCCCCCTCACACGGGGCACTGTGCAGACGCCAAACAACACATGACTCGTCCAGCAAGGCAAGGTGGGCTGTGAGCGTTGCCATATGTGATAAATCTTGTCCATTTCAGCCCCAACATCATCTGCCCCTCGACATGTACCCATGCTGCTTGTAAGTGTCTTAAGCATGGCCATGCCTGTTGTGGCCGTTGCCTCGTCCGTACTGACACGCACATGCCAATAAAGCCTATGCCACTCCACTGGTGTCTAACTGTGAGGTGTGTTGTAAAGATTGTCCACTCGTGTGCCACAATGAGCCTCGTCCCAACACAGGGAAGAACTGACTGTCGCATGTGCAATGGGAGTGTATCCCTTTGGCAAGCTCCGCCTCTGTGAGCCAGACATTGTTTTTGCATAGGTGCTGGATGACATCTGATGCAGCCCCATCACCTACGCAGTCTGATGTGTCAGGGGCACACAGCCATGCAGCCATCATCCCGCCACACACACCGGACACAGAACCCGCATGAGGGGAGTTTTGTACCACATTGCCTTCATTACTGATGTTCTGTGATTGCTATGTGTGTGGGCTGCATTGTGGGGGAATTGCCCCTGCAGCTCTAATTTCGTGTAGCCTTCTCCCCTTGAGACGGGGTGCCTTTGGATTGTGTGCTTTTCGGGGCCTGTTTTGCTTTTGACTTGGGTGATGTGTGCTCACGGACTGATTTTGTGGCCTGGTGCATTGTTGGTCTGCTGCGTGTATTGTAAGGCATGGGTTGTGGTTAAACGTGGACACGTCGGAGTGTGACCTGCTCCTTTGAGGATGTGATCCGCACTTGGCTCCGTACATGTCGCTTCGTGGGCCATGTCATTTTCTTTGCGCAGCTGCTATGCTATCCGACATGCAGTGTTACTTGCATAGTCAGCGTGGGTCACGGATCTGCTGGTTTGCTGGATTCAGCATATGTGCAAGGGTAGGTTGTGATATTGGTGATAGGGGGCACTCTGTGCACATTGTGGATGGGGGCCTACTTGGCGTTTGGATGTGTGCTGCAGTGTGCCAAGGCATTCAGGGACATGTTCCAGGGTCATTGTGGGTGTAGTGTGTGCTGCACAAATCAACGCCGTATCTGATTTACAAAACTACATACTCGTTTAAACATAACAAACTATACTGCTTATTTGTTACCTCTATACCTTACTCCTAAAACCATGTAATCTTTCAAACATATGTCACGTCACTTTTGTACTTTTGAAACTGATTACGACCTTCTCTTTACACTACAGATCCCATGAACATGCTAATAAAGGTATAAGTGCTATTTTCATACTAGATAAAGCTCTCGTACTTAATTTTTATAAACACTACTGTTTGGTGCACAAAATGGGGGTAACACATGAGGAGAGGAAACGGAGGTGTAATCCCTGAACTTTTATTGTACTGTTCCTTTAATATACGTATATTGAGGGTTTTAAGTGGGATGAAAAAAAATGTGGGTGTGTAAAAGGGGTAGCAGTGTTCAGCAGCGGTAAGACCCAGCCCACTTAAAGTCCTGCGTATATTCAGCACAGACACACACCCTAACATTTTCATCACTTATAATCCCAGTTAGTTTACTAGTGTGAAAAAATCGTACAGAAAATTTACTAAGAACATTTTTAATTGTTTTTTATCTCTCACACATTTATAAAATATCTCTTGTAAAGAAACGCCCCTCTCCACCTTTATTTCATACGAACGAGCAATAAATAGTCCCTTTACCAGCATCTAGTCACTAACTACTAACACTGTGCACTGTACCCAATTGTAAAGCAGAAATAGTGTTTAGATTATGTCGTAAAGTATCATCAAATGATTCAAACCATGCATACATACACAAAGCAACGTGCACGTTTACTTTGTCCATTTACTCTCTATGTAATCTGTGCACATTCTGAACGGGTTCGCAGTATATCACCTGTTTTCACTTATACTCAAATGTACCTTACAGTAAAAAATGACATCACAACCTATGCATATGTAATATTTCCTACATAATACAGTGCATTTCTATACCATTGAAACTGATTGCAACATTCTTTATATAGTACAAATTCTACCAATATGCCAATAAACCTATAAGTGCTATTTTTTTTTTTTTTTTATTGGCATTTGAGATATAATCAAACAAACAATCAATACATTGGTGGTGCATTCCATGGCGTACATGATACAAGCTGAAAATTGAGGTGGACAGTGGTACATCTGGTATGTCAACATTCGAGCATCGCACACCCCTTGGTGCCATCTTGTGTTTTGTATTCTTATGCTTGTCCTGTCCCACTAGGCTTCCCCTGTCAGTCACTATCTTATGGGTCCAGCTCAGCAGGGGGAGGTTCACAAATGTCTCCCCGGAACCGATTCCATTTTTCCCATATTCTCGTCCATTTCTTGGGACAGCCCCGGTGGACGTACACCGATTTCTCCGTCACCATCGTGTGGTCCAAATCTCGGCACCACTGCTGATGTGACGGGGACAGCCCTGATCCCCAATGTTGTGCTATATTTCGTTTAGCTAATGTCGTGCCAAGTGTTACCCAGTCCTGGTCTGCGTGGCCTAGGTCCGTGGGCTCCCAGATGTTAAGTAAGCATCTTTTTGGTTCCGGTGGGATCTCTACTTCGGTGACCTGTGTCATTGTGCGCATGACGGCCCCCCAGAAGCGAGCAATAATCGGGCAGTCCCAGATTGTGTGCCAGAAGGTGCCCTCAGCACCGCAGTGTCGAAGGCAGGAAGGGGTATCTGTCCTACCTAGCTTATGTAGCAGGGTTCTCGTGTAATAGATGCGATGTAGGATTTTGAGTTGTACTAGTTTTAGAGTGGAGGGTATTCCAGCTTCCCTTGGGGACGCCAGAGCTGCCAGCCAGTCCTCCTCATCTAGATCCCCCAGGTCTAATTCCCATCTCTCTTTTAGAGCCACCGTTGGATCCTGCTGATTATTGATGAACTTCCGATAAGTCAGGAAATGGCTTTTTGGGGAGGTGCTCTGTAAGGAGTCTGTCCTCCAGTGGGGACGCCTCCGGTAATTGTGTGGCTGTCGGGATCGCCGCTGTTAATGCGTGCCGGATCTGCGCGTATCTATAGGCTTCAGTGTGCGCCAGGTTGTAGGTGGCCTGCAGTCGAGCAAATGGGATGACCGTGCCGTTTTTCCACAGGTCCCCAACCCTGGAGATACCTATCAGATCCCATTCCCGGAATCCTTTAGTATTTCGAAGCCTCCCCAGTGCCCGGGTGTCCCACAGTGGTGTTGCTTGTGTGAGCGTCTTGTCCCAACCCAGAGCTCGCTGCGCCGCATGCCAAGTGTGTATTGTATGAGCCCTGGGGCCCGTGTATCTTGCCTTCTGGGCTCTATTATAGAGTGCCCCCATTATCCCTTCGGACTCTAGGAGATGTCGATCCATACGGTATGCTGGGTCTTCCTGCGGCGCGTGGAGCCACTGGTTTATTACTGTGAGCTGCGCTGCCCAGTAGTACGTTTGTATATGCGGGAGGGCAATTTCTCCATCATACCATCCCTTCACTAGTTTTTTCATGGCAATTCGGGCTGACCCTCCATCCAATAGGAGTTTAGTTACTTCGGCGTTTATCCGTGTAAAAAAGGAGGGAGGGATCTGGAAGGGGGTGTTTTGTAGTATATATACAAATCTGGGCAGCGCCATCATTTTGAAGAGGGCCGCTCTACCCAGGAGGGTGAGTGGTAGTGAGCGCCAGTGCTTTACGTCACGCTGAAATCGGGCCAGGTGCTTCATTAGGTTTTCTTCTGTGAAGTGGGTGACGTGAGGGGTGGCATAGATGCCAAGGTACATGAAACCTCGATCTGCAACCTGGATTTCACAGTTGCGCGGCAATCTGGGTGATGGGCCATGAAGAATATAAAGAAGGGATTTCGACCAATTAATAGTGTATCCTGAAGCTTTGCCGTATGCCGCACAAATGTCCAATAAATGGTTAATGGATCGCGATGGGGATGTCATATAAAGCAGCACGTCGTCTGCATATAGCGATATGCGATCTAAGTGCTATTTTTATAATACAAAAAGCTGTATTAGATTTTTTTTATAAACAGTACTGCTGGGGGCACAAAATGGTGGTGCAAGGTAGACAGAGTAAATGAAGGTGTAATTCCAAACTTTTTATGTATCGTCCCTTTACTATACGTATATTAACAGCTTTAACTGGGATGAAAAAATTGGCGGCTCTCTTAAAGGGGTGGCGGAGCCTACTACTGATAACACCCGGACCACTTAAACGCCTGCGTATATTCAGCAGAGTAACACACCGTGACAATTACTATCACCAATAATCACATTTACTTTACCACTGTGAACAAAATCGTACAGAAAATATACAAAGAACATTTTCATTTATTTTTTATCTCTCACATATATAAAAAAAATGACTTCTGAAGAAACGATCCCCAACAACTTAGATTTCCTAAGAACACCCAAATGCAAAGCCTCGCAGTACCACACCAGCCTTGACTGACATTGAAATCTACCTCTCAGTGTAAAAAATGAGACCACAAAGTGTGCACATAACATTTCTTCTTTTTTTTCCATCTCTGTTAAGTTAATAACACATGAATTTTCTACTGTCACCCCTTCTCCACTATTTCCAGACTGAGCATAATTTCCAAACGTGCGACATTCTGTTTATCTCGCCAGAATAGATATACAAATCGAAATTAATGCTACATCGAATTTTCAAATCCATACAGGGCCATATTCACAAGAAAGGCGATAACATTATCACCGCTTTAGCGACAGGAAACTGCCGCTAAAGCGGCGATAATGTTATCGCTGGTCTTGAGAATATGGCCCACAGTCTTTTACAGATGACAACTTACAATTTTTCTTTGTGAAAAACTCCTAAACATATATAAAGTACTTGTTTAACAACTAGTTTCACATTATGCATATTTTAGATCCAATAAAACACCAGACTTTACTAATACTATGTTATTTAGAAATAAAAAATACTTTCAAAGTTAAAAATATCGTCTCAAATACTTAACCACTACTACAAAACACATAACACACCTTCTTAATTTACCTTCGTAGTTGGTATGCAGATTTCAAATGTCACAAACGCATGCAATTCTTTTCTTGTCACACAGTACATATAATGCACCGCTTTCATCAAGAATGGAACCAGTAATGGCACAATTTCCCTGTTGCTCCACACATAAATACATGTAAAGAACAAATCAGAATAGTTCCTTATTTTTTTTAGATTGCAAAACCTCTCTTTATTGGTTATTTTTGAACTTTCGATATAAACAGTTTTTTTAAGGACACATACAGGTGAAAAGTTCAAGGTATTGTATCAACACTTTCTAGAACATTCTACGACACGTGCAGGTTAAAAGTTCATCATTTTTTTAAACCTACAGATATTTTTTTTGCAACATTTTCTCCAACATTTAACGGCATGTGGAGGTCAAAAGTTCACCATTCTTTTAAGTTTGAACTGCACCTTCCAAATACAATTAGCAGGTGTGGTTGAGCTGAGCAAATTTCATCCTATAATATGTAATCCACCTATAAACTGCTTTTTTATTAACCAATCACAAAGATGCTTTTCATCAAAACTAATATACACCCTACTTTTTAGGACACAATACATTTCATCTCCCAATCGGTTAACGTTTTGTATGGAAAAAAAAAAGTAGTTCCCCATGTTTAAACATATCTGTTATTCTACGAACGGACTGCATGAGCTACAGACATATATCCATATCTTCTAGCCATACCTTCAAAATGCTAGTGTGGAATGTAGGACATAGCTATGTTTTCTGGTGCAAGAGGTATGCAGAACAGAGACGTATTGACTTAGACCTAGGTTTACAAAATGTGCACATTAAATGGTTTGCACAGAGAGGATTGAAGTGGCACCAATTGCTCCCTTTGGTTAAAACCTGTTTGCATCTCCAACACCCTGATCTCATGATTGTGCACTGTGGTGGTAACGACCTAGGCACATTGACTGGGGTAGGTTTGGAAATGCTTATGAAGGACACCTTTGGACAATTGATGATACTTTTGCCTCAAACTGTCTTTGTATATTCCAATATATGCCAAAGACAGAAGTGGAAATTGTCAAACCAATTTTGTCATAAGATTGAAAAATCTAGGAAGAATGTCAACAAAGCTGTGTCTGCATACCTCAGAGACCATAGAATGGGGTCGATTTACAACAACAACATACGTTTTGATATGGCTGATATCTACAGAAGTGATGGAGTACACTTCACAGATGAGGGAAACCGAGTTTTCCTGATTAACCTGAAGCTGTGCATTCGCACTTACATGTAGCTCCAACTAATAAACACAAGAGTGTCAGCTGCGGTTCGGCTAGCAGAGGGACACTTGCGGGCTGTCGGGCAGGTGCGCAGAGGAAGAGCTGCGGCCCGCGGGCTCAGCTTGCAGAGGGAGACCTACGAGCCGTTGGCTCGCAAAAGCACAGCACCGTACTGGCTCGCAGAGGGAGAGCTGTGGCCTGACTCGCAGAGGGAGACCAAGGGCCAACAGGCCTGCTAGCAGACACACAGCTATCAGTTAATGGGCTGGCTCGCAGAGATACAGCTGTGAGCCCTCTGAGCTGCAACCCGACGGGCTAACTCGCAGAGTGAGAGTAACGGGCCCACAGGCCTGCTAGCACAGACACAGCTACGAGCTAACGAGGTGGCTCACAGAGGTAGAGCTGCGGGCCCGACGGCTCGCAGACACAGAGCTGCGAGCCGACGGACCGGCTTCTAAAGGCATAGTCGCGAGCTGATGATATGGGGAGAGGGAGCGTAAAAGGAGTATCTCGCACAGACAGACCTGCGGGATATTTTCAGTATTGCCTCGCAGAGGAAGAATTACAGATCCGATGCCTTTTAGAGGGAGAGATGCGAGCTGACGGACTGAGTCACAAAATGGCTGACAGCTCGCAGTCGCAGGTCTGTGAGCCGACGGACTGGCTTCTAAAGGCATAGCCGTGAGCTGGTGATGTGGGGAGAGGGACCGTGAAAGGGGTATCTCGCACAGAGCTGCGGTATATTTTTAGTGTTGCCTCGCAGAGGTATTACTACGAACCTGATGCCTTGTAGAGGGAGAGTTGTGAGCTGACGGACTGAATCACAAAATGGCTCCCAACACTTCCTAGTTTCAACAGTTCGCAGCCAATGAGCCGAGAGGGACCGTGAAAGGGGTATCTCGCACAGACAGAGCTGCGGTATATTTTTAGCGTTGCCTCGCAGAGGTAGAACTACGGACCTGATGCCTTGTAGAGGGAGAGTTGTGAGCTGATGGACGGAATCACAAAATGGCTGCCAACACTTCCTAGTTTCAACAGTTCGCAGCCAATGAGCCGCAAGCTCGTGCTCGTAACGTCTCAGCCAATCAGATGTCAGAATTCTTAAATATCGATATCTGGAAAATTTGATATTTCTCTAAAACTACTGAACGGATTTACCCAATTTAAATAAAAGCGTGCTTTCTGGACCAAGACCTTTCTCTCTGCCAAATTTGGCGTAATTCCGTTCAGCAGTTTGACCTGTAGCCTTGTCTAAAGTTTCCTATGGAAATTGCATGGAGAAAACACGTTTTGGGACCCCCTTTATTCTTAGCCCCCCTTCACAAATCCCCCCAAACTTTTAGGATAGGAGCTGACCTGAAAAGAGGAACTTTTTGGAAAATTTCGTAAAGATTCGTCAAACGACGCCAAAGTTATAAGCACATCAAAAAATGCTTTTCCTATGGAAACGTGGACGTGGTCCTAACTATAACTACCTACTGGCGACCGCCAGTAGGTAATATGTATATATATATATATCATGTGAGCAAGATCGCGGAGGCGATCGAAACGCGTCTGGGGCGGACACTTGTCTGTATCATCTATGGAATTAATAAACTCACCATGGATCTTTAAACCCGTCCAGTCTTCATTTATGCTGAAACGAGTGCTTCTAAGTTGGTCCGGACCTGCGGTGTATTCCCTCCTAGTCATTGGAGGGTCAGGACTTTGGTTACATATATATATATATATATTTATATATATATATATTTTTATATATATTTATCTATATATATATATTTAAATATATATTTTATATATATATATATACATTTTTTTTTTAAATACCCACTAAAACCCAAAAACTACCCTTTGTATCCTAATAACTATGCACCCCCAAAATTCTAAAATTACCCTTACCCCCCAATACCCATACCCCCTAAACCCTAAAATTACCCTGGGCACCCCAAACCCACCCTGAACCCTAAAAATACCCCTACAACCCAAACAAACCCTGAACACTAAAATTACCCTGTGCACGCCAAAACCCAAACCCACACTGAACCCTTAAAATACCCCTGCACCCCAAAACCCAAATAAACCTTAAACACTAAAATTACCCTGTGCACCCCAAAACCCAAACTCACCCTGAACCCTAAAAATACCCCTACACCCCAAAACCCAAATAAATCCTGAACCCTAAAATTACCCCTGCACCCCAAAACCCCAAACCACCCCAAACACTAAAATTACCCTAGGTACCCCAAAACCCAAACTCACCCTGAACCCTAAAAATACCCCTACACCCCAAAACCCAAACAAACCCTGAACCCTAAAATTACCCTGGGCACCCCAAAACCTAAACCCACTCTGAACCCTAAAAATACCCCTGCACCCCAAAACCCAAACCCACCCTGAACAATAAAATTACCCTGGGCACCCCAAAACCCAAACCCACCCTGAACCCTAAAATAACCCTGGGCACCCCAAAACCCAAACCCACCCTGAACCTTACAAAACCCCTGCACCTCAAAACCCAAACTGAACCCTAAAAATACCCGTATACCCCAAAACCCAAACCCACCCTTATCCCTAAAATTACCCTGGGCACCCCAAAACCCAAACAAACCCTGAACCCTAAAATTACCTTGGGCACCCCAAAACCCAAACACACCCTGAACCCTAAAAATACCCCTGCACCCCTGCACCCCAGACCACCCTAAACACTAAAATTACTCTGGGCACCCCAAAACCCAAACTCACCCTGAACCCTAAAAATACCCCTACACCCCAAAACTCAAAAAAGCCCTGAACCCTAAAATTACCCTGGGCACCCCAAAACCCAAACAAACCCTGAACCCTAAAATTACCCTGGGCACCCCAAAACCCAAACTCACCATGAACCCTAAAAATTCCCCTACCCCCAAAACCCAAATACACCCTGAACCCTAAAATTACCCTGGCCACCCCAAAACCCAAAACCACCTCAAACACTAAAATTACCCTGGGCACCCCAAAACCCAAACTCACCCTGAACCCTAAAAATACCCCTACACCCCAAAACCCAAATAAACCCTGAATCCTAAAATTACTCTGGGCACCCCAAAACCCAAGCAAACCCTGAACCCTAAAATTACCCTGGGCACCCCAAAACCCAAACCCACCCGAACCCTAAAATTACCTTGGGCACCCCAAAACCAAACCCACCCTGAACCCTAAAAAAACCCTGGGCACCCCAAACCCACCCTGAACCCTAAAAATACCCCTGCACCCCAAAACTCAAACAAACCCTGAACCCTAAAATTACCCTGGGCACCCCAAAACCCAAACCCACCCTCAACCCTACAAAAACCTCTGCACCCCAAAACCACCCAGAACCCTAAAATTACCCTGGACACCCCAAAACCCAAACAAACCCTGAAACCTAAAATTACCGTGGGCACCCCAAAACCCACACCCACCCTCAACCCTACAAAAACCCCTGCACCCCAAAACCACCCTGAACCCCAAAATTACCCTGGGCACCCTAAAACCCAAACAAACCCTGAACCCTAAAATTACCATGGGCACCCCCAAACTCACCCTGAACCCTAAAATTAACCTTGGCACCCCAAAACCTATACCCCTACACCCCAAAAGCCAAGCCCACCCTAAACCCTATACTTACATGTAAAATACATATGCCTTTACCATTCGTGCCTTTACAACGAAATTCGTTGTAAAAGCATGCGTGGTAAATGCATATGCATTATAATGCTATGCGTTGCAAGGCATTGCGGAGTAATGGTAGTTGTGTTGTGTTGGAATGCGGTGCAATAGTATTTGTGGTAAAATTTTCGTTGTAATGGCTGTTTACCAGAGTATAGTATTAGCCCCACATAGAAACCGTCAGCCGAGACCTATTGGCCTGTTGGCAGTCTATTTCCAAGCAGTTGTGTCTTGGGCAGGTAAGCGCAGTAAGTGACAAACAACAGAATAGGGAAAGTAAAATAGATAAATAAAACCACTGACCTTGCGCTAACCGCATCCCCGACTTGGCGATGCGGCAAGCACACGGTAAGTGGTTTTATTTATTTTTACTTTCCTTATTCCATTCTTTGTCACTTCCGCCCTCCCCACCGCGCTTACCTGCACGAGCCGAGACTGTTTCCAAGGTCTCGTCTGAAGGTTGTTACTCCCAGCCACCAGTTTGCAGATATACTTGACCCAAACCAAAAGAGCGGATGTTATGCTTACCAGTAAATTAGTTTACCAAAATGACCCACTAATAGAAATTACTGTAATGGTCCAACAAACACAGCTATAGCTATCCCCAGAGCGAGTTTGTGACACTGATAACATTATGATATGTCTGCGTATGTTATTGGGCTGCATTTAGAGACATGTCTTGTGATTTGCCTTGCCACATTAAGAAGTACTTCTGCCCCAGCTGTAGCAACCATGGGCCATATTCTCAAGGACTTATCGCCGATTTATCGGCACTTTAGCACCGCAAAAGTGGCGATAGATTTATCGCCCTATTCTCAAGCTGGTGCAAACTGCCGATATCGCCAGTTTTCCAGCGGTAGCTGCCGCAAAAAACATTGCCACGGATGAGAGCGACAACTAACGCTAATGATATGCAGAGTATGCGTTCCCGTGCAAAAACACACGAAAAACACCACTTCGCGATATTCTCAACGACCAGCCAGATCGGCGAAGCGATCCAAAAACAGGCGAAAAGGCACGTTAGCAGTAGGGATTTAACACCTGCCTATTACTGGTGTTAAGCAGGACGACAACCTGCAGTAGAAAGGGAGCCCAGCCCAGAGCCACATCTGAAGACCAACAGATGCCATGGAGCCAATGATCATGCAGCTTGGAGACCCAAGAGGGCCACAACACCCACCGCCACCACCCCCAGGATCCCCCCCGGACCACCCTCCCCCGGACTACCACCTAGGCAGCGCAGAAGAAGACAGCGGACGTTCCTAAAACGCACCAGCCTAAGACACTCAACGCCGGAGGATGCCATTGCCCACTACAGGCTCAAAAGGACAACCATCCTCCGCATCCTGACCCACATTGCCCACAGGCTGACGGTACCAACACAGCAGAGAACCAACATCCCTCCGCAGACAAAGCTGCTGGCTGTGCTGCACCTATTGGCTCCTGGTACCTTCCAACCAACAACTGCCAGAGTCGGAGGAGTCTCACACCCAGCCCTATCAAACTTCCTCACACATGTCTTGGATGCCTGTCCACAAAAGCAACGGCGGGCCCCTGTATCCGCACCACACGCTCGTTCCAATTCGTAGTGTTCCTGTGCAACCAACCCCAATGCCAGCCGTTGCTGGACGCCTCTGTGCTCCAGATCCAAGATTGTAGTTACTGAAATGGGGGTGCGCCAGGTCATGAAGTCCAGTAGTCAACAGTAGTGTAAAAACAGTTCTTCATTACAAATACATAAATCAACAATACGAAAAGCTCAGCCAACACGTTCCATTCCCAACGGGGAACTTCATCAGGGCAACGTGTGGATTCAATTAACTGCATATGCTGCGGGAACTCCCCAATACAATTCCATATTCCGAAAGTCAGTATTCAGAAACCTGTTGGATAAATGGTGACAATGCTCAAGAGTCCGTATAGTCACAAACGTAATATGGTACAGTGTATTGCACTTGGACAAACCGGAATGCTAACAGGTATGATAAATCCTGCGTAAAAAGACCGTAACAGTAGTTCGTGTGGTCGTAACCTTCGTAGGAAAGAAAAGGAAGGTTACAACCACACAAACTTCTGTTACGGTCTTATTATGTAGGATTTATCATACCTGTAAGCATCACGGTTTGTATCAGCTTGATACCCCTGCAGCTTCACTTCCCCCACACTGCGCAGGAACAGCTGGAGACCAAGCAAGGGAACTACGCCATAGCTGGCTTCCCGCATGTGTTGGGGGCAATTGACTGCACACATGTACTACTTGTGCCCCCTGCCGACACTGCACACCATAACCGCAACAGAAACCACACGCATTCCATCAATGTGCAGGCAAAAGTGGACCACCGGGGCCTGTTCACCAATGTCGTTGCAAACTTCCCAGGCAGTGTGCATGATTCCTACATCTTCCGCAAGTCCATCACCAACCAGCGCTTTGAGGATGGCACCTATGGAAATGCACTGCTCGTCGGTAAGTACCAACTGAATACACCACACACCTCAACTCCACAATCATACAACTCACAACTGTGTGAATGCACACGTTACAAAATCACATACAACATGCCAATCAACATGCCCAACTCCATTGTGCTTCGCAGTTGTTTTGGTTTTGTTTGTGTTTTTTTTTTCTGCTTTTATAGTGATTTTTCCCGCCTGACGTGTGTGAATTGCAGGCCTGGCGCAGCTTATCGCGGATTTTTTTTATCGCGGTTGGGCCGATCGCCACTTTTTTCACGTTCAGCTTTAGATTTTTATCGCCGTCCCGGTCATTTTATCGCGGATATTTGACGCGTCATCGGGAAACTATCGCATGTTACCGCCGTGGTGAGAATAAGACGTTAACACAGCGTTATTTTCCCGCAATAGACGGCGATATGAAAAATTGCGTTAACCTATTTTGGCGATGATTATCGCACATTCTTGAGAATATCCCCCCTAGTTACTTGTATTCATAGCTATATGTGAGGAAGGAAGAGTAAAATGTAATTAATATAAATAGTTTAATTTTTGAATAGTGTGCGTTAAAGGCTGTGTATGAGGACAATGTGTCTGATGTCTGTTTAACAGTGTAAGGTTGGGGAAAGACAGAGCTGTGTGTGGTTATAGAAAGCCCTGTAGGGCTAAAGATGGGTTTAGTTCTAACCTGCCATACGGTAGGGTAATCTGCAACAGATAGGACATAAAGCAGATCAGAGTGCATTGTCAAGAGGACTCTTCATCACAGTCAGACTGGGTCAGAAAATAGGCCCGGGCACCCAAATTAAAGCAGCCCCCATTAGCGAATCAGATGCCCGCATTTGGAAATTGGAACAGTTTTCATCTTGTAAAGACATGCTGTATAGCTGTTTTGTAAGGTATGGAAGACTGCATGGATTTGAGCTTGCTTAGGGCAATATTTGTTTTATTATTAGGGAAATAAATAGTAAAAACCGTCCCAGCTGGCCATTAATCAGGCCTGCAAACACCCATAAGATGGCCCACATTTAAGTTCGGCCCGTCGGGCACTGCCGCATTGCCCTATGGGCTCGTCCAACCCTGCATTCCATGAAGGGTGTGAGACAGACGGGATCCAAGTCCATTTCTGGTAAGACCATTTGCGTCTGAATCCTGGAGTACCACTCTTTTCAGCCACTTCTTCTCAACCCGCCATATCTTTTTAATGTTCTCCACTGTGCATGACCCCCCCCAAACATTTATGGGGGATATTCACAAGAATGTGCCCTAAACATCTCCAAAAATGTTAACCCAACTTTACACATCGCCGTCTATCGCGGGAAAATAACCCCGTGTTAACGTGGAATTCACAACACGGCGGTACCATGCGATAGTTTGCCAAAAACGCGGCCAATGTCCGCGATACAACCACCGCGATGGAGATAAAAACACAAACCCCAACACCAAAAAACGTGCGCACACACACGGCAGGCGGGAATAAGCACAACAAAAGCAGGAAAAAGGAAGACAAACCAGACAGAAAACAACAGCGAAGCATAACGGAGGCAGCCGGAGCTAGTACACAACCCCACAAGCCCCATTGGCAACAAAACATTGTACATGGCAGTCCATCGTGGACAAGGTGAATGCAGCCGGAGAGCGGAGGAGGACAATGGCAGAAAACCAGAACAGCTGGAATGATGCGAAACGCACAAACAAGCAGAAACACGCCAACAACCAGAAGGCAGCAATGCACACCGGAGGTGGGAGTCCAGCGCCACACCAGGAGCTGGATGACATGGAGGAAATGGTGTCCACCACATCAGTCTGGAGATGGTGGCAGGAGTCAGGGACCGGAAACTGCTCAAAATCAACAGACACAACAGCAACAGGGAGAGGAACGATCAGGGACTGGGGGGACGGGGGGAGATGGGCACAATGGCACACATGCACAATTAAGCACAGCACAACTGCAGACAAACCATGCCCAAGAGTAACAACACCAACCAAGAGCACAAGTCACATGTCACACAACTCGGCAATATCACACCACTGAACAAGCACAGAAGTGAAAACCACACTGCCTGAAAGGGAGAAAAGTTAGCCAAATCAGAGCTGAAGGGACATCTCACACACAATGCAGCACACACACATAGGAAGCAGAGCACCCCAACATCGAACACAATGTGGTACAAACACCAACATTTACACAACCGAACACAGGACACAAGTGCACCCGCTTGTGGCCGGTAAATGGCCATACGCATCTGGCAAAGCACGAAACAGGGACATGATAATGCACAAGTACAAACCCACAGCCCTGATGGGGTAGCAATGCATGTATGGCAGGGACCCAGATAGGCCGTGACACACACATTGGCATACAAATCAACACTCATCACAGTTGGAGACAAGTGAAGGTGCGGAAACTTTATCAACAATTGCGTGTCAGTACGGCCAAGAGAAGTGCCACGACATGCAGACCAATGCAGCAGCATGTCTGAATGAGGAACGTTGGGAAGCGCTCATGTCCACCCCGGGGGGGTCCATCACCCACACAAGTCAGTGCCAACCCGCGTTGGTTGTCCGCGCATGGATTCGGAGTCCAGGCCAATGCAGCCATGTCCACTGTTGTCTTGGGACATGTGACCAGATCACCAACATGCAACCAGGCGTCGGGACACGTGCAATGGGTCACATTCAGTGGTGGCTGCAGGTACGTTGTCACTCGTCCATGAATGCGAGTGCAGCAGCGTAGGCCAACATTTCCAATGAGAGCCCGTTGTCGACTAGATCTAACATGTCGGCGACGTAACCCATCAGCAGTCCCGGACAGATGTGCTGACTCCAACCCCTGGCCCCAATTGGCACTAAAGCCCAATAGGGGAGCGGCTCAATGTGGTCACTGCACACGACGACTCGTGCAATCTCCCAGGTCCAGTTGCCAGCATGCATGCCAATCATCCAGGCATGCCATAAACGGGCATCACGGTGACACTCCTGGTCGTGGGCCAACAGGGGCGCACACACACGTCGAAATCCAGGTCAGCTACCGTTACGTTGGAGAGGCAGACATCCATGGTCCACTCGAATATGCACGAGCGACAATGCAACACAGGCTGAACGCAGGTGACATTGGCAAGGCGGAAGCTTAGCCGGTAACTGATCCGCAGCACTAGTGCCCCCAGTACATGCAGCAGACGTGCACGGTACCGGTCCAAGTGACTGGAGTCGTGCATGTGTCCGGGATGTCCTGCCATTGCATCAGTGGCTCAGCTTGAAGCAGCACTGTGCTGACCTGCGCCAGTCCTGTGGATGAAATGCCACAGCTCGGATCAATGAGCAGTGGCTGTGTGCAACGGGTGCAGGCCTGGGGTGGGGTGGGAGTATGTGTGAAGGCCATTTCACGCACGCTAACTATGACCAAGGAATTCTGCGTGTGGGATGTGTACACGTTGGTCTCATGTCGGGCAGTGCGTAGTGTGGGAGTCGCCAGCAAATGCTATTGTATCTGTCAGGGGGTGCTGGGCACATGCAAGTCCCAGCTCTGAGCTGTAGATGTGCTTCCGCCTGATAGTTCAGACAAAGGACCTTTCATCCCTACAGTAACCCTACCATCTGCTTGCATACAGGAGATGTACAGAGGCCTGTCGTGGGTGGGGTGGGATGTCTGCGACCCAGGGAATCATGGATGATATGCCGAGCACGTGGCACATGAGCGGCCACACTGGGTGTCACGTTGCCTCACAGCTGCTCCTCCCTCCCACGAGCCCCCACACTTGTGTGCGCTGCGCGGTTGTATCACGTGCACTCCTACGGCACCCCATTGTCATGCCTGTCTGCGCATGTCCAGCGGCATGCCAACAACACCGTGAAGCTGGCCGTTGAGGCTGTGCGGCCACTTGAGTGTAGGCCAATGGTCTGGACAGGGCGGACACAGGTGTACAGTCCATGGCTGGCTGTGATCGCGCTGTGAATGAGGCTAGGCATCTGACTCATGCAGCCGCAGGACTGATACACATAACACTTGGCATGTATGAGCCAAGAACCCGAGCGGTCTTGCGCTCATACATTTCCCCGTACGTGCGGGCCCGCCCTCCGGGTGCATGCTGCATTGCAACATCGACTACTGTGGTCCCGGTGGCGACAACACTCCAACACAGAGACACGCTTACCGCACTTCCTGCTCAAGGCCAGACCAGAGCCATGCCCTGATCCCCCTGCTGAATCAGCACACCCCTGCGCTGACCTGATGTACGCCGGACCAGCACACGCCGCTTGTGCATGCAGGGGGGGGCTGGCGAAGCTACATGTCCAAGGTCTCAGCCACTGCTGAGGTGACATGGTATCGTCTGCTGAAGACAGCACACTGTGATGTTGCAGGGCTCTGGCCCATCATGCTGACATAATGACCACACGGACACACTTGCTTAGATGGTGTGAATGGCTACGGGCACGTGCGCCCGGCCACTTTTATTAGCAGGCTCACATGTCGAGTGACACCTGTGTTGGATGTGTGTGGGGTGTGTGTACACCAGCCATCATGGAGTGCCTGGTGCAGTCAAAAAACGACAACAGTGTACATCGTTAAGGACACAACCATTCAACCATAAGGGCCCTATGACTTGAGCTGCACAGAGTTAGTGGCCCCGGATGCACAGCGTCCTGCACGGGCCTACCGCCACAGGCCGCTGACTTGCGGTGCACTGGGGCAGGGTCATGAGAGCAGAGCAGGTTCTCGTAGATGACAAAGGGGGTTGTCGCGGAGTGTCTCGGTGGACAGTGGAAGGTGTACCCCCAGGGCATGATGCAGAGTGCAGAACCACGCAGAAACAGTCACTATGGTGGAGATGAATGGAACAGACACATGTCGAACACCCAGTCCGGCCCAGCCAGATGATGATGCAGACAACCCCCAGGCCATGGACTCAGACGCCACCAAAGTCCAACCAGAAAGTGCCCATGACTCATTTCGCACAGAGTTAGTGGCACCAGTGCTGATAGGGGATGCCGCCTGCGATGAGGCGTGTCCAATGGTGTGGACTCCTCCATATCTTACCCAAGACACAGTTCCACATGTGTGACCTACTGGACCGCAGTGTAGGCCTGAGGCAGCGGTCAGCAGGGGCCATTCACCGAGTGTCGCCGGCTTACGTTGGATGGTCCCACCGGCCTGCGTAGTTCAGGTTCAGTGGCATCACGGGACGCGGACTTTTGGTGAACAGGGTTGGTGGCACCAGGTCAGTTGTTGCTAGTGTCCGGTCACCTCCGTGACGAGGATCCGGCTTTCATCCGGACTGAGGCGCATCTTCCTCTTACTCCCCTCCGTGCGTTCACTGGTATGGACTCTGCCATTCATGAATCACGACTAAGTGCTGGATGTGGGACCTACTGGACCGCAGTGTAGGCCGGGGGCAGCGGTCAGCACGGGCCCACAGACACGTGTCGTGTGCTTGCGATGCAGACTTTGGCTTCACTGATCGGAGGGAGTATAGTGATGTGGATGCTGCCATGGACTTTGGGTCACTGCCATTCAAGACTCAGGACACAGTTCCACATGTGGGACCTACTGGGCTGCAGTGTAGGCCTGAGCCCTCATCCAAGTGTCGCTGGCTTGCGTTGAACAGGGTTAGTGGCACCACGTGTCGCCGGCTTGCGTTGAACAGGGTTAGTGGCACCACGTGTCGCAGGCTTGCGATGCAGACTTTGGCTTCACTGATCGGAGGGAGTTCAGTGATGTGGACGCTGCCACAGACTTGGGGTCACTGCCATTCTTAACTCACGACTCAGTACAACATGTGCCAACAACTGGGCCGAAGAGTACGCCGGTGGAGTATGTCAATGAGAAAGGAGTACTGTGGGCCAGCGTCGTGGAGGCCAGCGATGGTCTGCGGAGGCTGCAAAGGTCGCGGGACTGGGGCTTGGAGCTTGCACTGGCACGTGGTGGGCCCTCTTTGACACACGCCGGTGTCGGCAGGTGAGCGGAGCCTCCTTGGTGCGCTGGGGCAGGCATGACGGGTCTGGGGACCAGCAGCCCACGGTGCAGAAGTCGCACAGGGACGCAGGCCCCGCCGCGCTCGGCGCCGGCCTCGTGGCGGGCTGAGAGGCGCCGCCCTGGCAGATACGTTGGCCATTCCGAAAGAGAACCACGCCCAGTGCGACGGGGTTTTTATTCACACCCCTACACAGGCCTGGCATACGCAGGGCCAACCCACTCCGCCCGCGCATACAGGGGGGGACGTAACATGCAACATTTCCGCGTTCTGCCCCACAGCCTGTGGGGACATGGTAGCGTCCACTGGCCACTACACTCCATGCACCAGCACTTAATGTCCACATGGCCATTTCCGTGGTTTGCACATTGGAGTCTGTCCGGCACCTCCACGCCACACCTGGCATTGGGTAGGTTCTCATTCATTAGTCACTTGCCGCTCTCGCACATGCCTGCTCCAAGCCTCTCCTCACATTCTGCTATTGTGTGGCTGTGGTGCCATGCCGTGGCTGGGTTGTGTGCATGGCAAGCCCAGGTTCCCAATGGAGTTGTGTTGTCGTGTCTGGTCGGTTGGCATGTTGTGTGGCATGTTGCATGTAGTTCTGCTGCATGCCCATTGCCAGTGTCGTGAGTTGCATGTCTGTGGGGTAGAGGTGTGTGGTGTGTTCATTTGGTACTTACCAACGAGCACTGCATTTCCATAGGTGCCATCCTGGGAGCGCTGGTTGATGATTGACTGTCGGGCGATGTAGGAATCATGCACTCTGCCTGGGGAGTTGGCCACGACATTGTTGAGGTGTCCCGGGTGGTCCACTATTGCCTGCACATTCATGGGATGCGTGTGCTTTCTGTTGCGGTAGTTGTGTGCAATGTCGGGAGGGGGCACTAGGGGTATATGTGTGCAGTCGATTGCCCCCGACACATGAGGGAATCCAGCTATGGCGTAGGAGCCTTGCTTGGTCTCCAGCTGCTCCTGCGCAGTGTGGGTGAAGTGGAGGTGCTGGGGTACCAGGCTGATGATGGCATCCAGGACAGGTGTGATGAACTTGGATGGGGCTGGCTGTGAGACTCCTCCGACTCTGGCAGTTGTGGGTTGGAAGGTACCAGAGGCCAACATGTGCAGCACAGCTGGCAGCTTTGTCTGTGGAGGGATGTTGGTTGTCCGCTGTGTTGGTACCGTCAGCAGGTGGGCGATGTGGGTCAGGATGCGGGGGATGGTTGTCCTTTTGGGCCTGTAGTGGGCAATGTCCTCCTCTGGCGTTCGGTCTGTGCGGCTGGTGCGTTTAAGGTGGGTCCGCTGTCTTTGTGTACGCTGCCTCTGTGGTGGTCTGGGGGGGGGCGGGACGGGTCCTGGGGGTGGTGGTGGGCCTGGGGGTGGTGGCGCTGGGTGTTGTGGCCCTCATGGGTCTCGGAGCTGCATGATCATTGTCTCCATGGCATCTGTGGGTCTTCAGATGTGGCTCTTGGCTGGGCTCCCTTTCATGCTGCAGGTAGTCGTCCTGCTTAACACCAGCAAAAGGCAGGTGTTAATTCCCTGCTGCTACCGCGGCTTATCGCCTGTTTTTGGTTCACATCGCAGATCTGGCAGTTCGTTGTGAAAGTGGTGTAGTGGTGTTTTCGTGAGTTTTTGCATGGGAACGCCTACTCTGCATCTCATTAGGGTTAGTTGGTGGTGTCACCCGTGGAGATAAATTTTGCGGCAGTTATCGCGGGAATACTGGCGATGTCTGCAGTTTGCACCCGCTTGTGAATGGGGCGTTAAATCTATCTCCAATTTTGATGCGTTAAGGTGGCGATAACTCGGCGATAAGTCCTTGTGAATATGCCCCTATGTCATCCTGCTACAATGCTGCCTTCTCTGCTCCACTGAGGCTTTATAGAGGCAGACCATGTAGTTGCTTACATTCTTTGACCACATGCTTTTAACAAGGCGTGTCTCCTATGGAGTGATTGTCTACCTCTTGAGTGTTGTGGTTTGAATTCTTGAGTCTGGATGTGGTTCCTCATGGCTGCAGGATAATCAAGGGCAAGTGATAGGAGGCTAGAGCCTAGGGTGTGGCTGTATTTATGTGTTTTTTAAGTGAATGGATACAGGTCCACCCAGGTGACGTACATCTTCACCAAACAGGCAAAACATAAAATATGGTTGTAAGGTTACTTATGGTAACTTTACAGCTGTGTACTCAGTTGTAGGAAACTCCAACCCATCATTGAAGGGGATGGAGACTTGCAAGTTCACACGTAGGTGTAAATCTCAACTTGGAAATGGTGATTAGCAAAAAGTGGAGTTACACCTAGGTGTAAAAGTAGATCCACGCGTGAGTAGATCCACAAATGCAATCTTACTTTTATGAATCAGACCATCAGAGATCAAGTGCTAACAAACCAGTTAGCTTGCAGTGTGTGCTCTGTAAATATACCTTGCTTTTTGATTAAATTTCGTAGTAGGTTAATGTACCTTTTTCAGTGGTTGGTGCGTAACCTTTAGGCAATGAATTCAGTGTAGCATTTTCTTATTCTAAGGAAATAAAATACGAACTATTCAGGGGAAAGGAAGGGTCAACAAGTTTCGTTGACCCTTCAATCAGTTCAGATTTCGGTGTACCTAGCATAACAGGCAAAAAATGCTATTGACTGGCTTTCATTTTCACAAAAAGATGTTGCAAAGACATTTTTGCTTGTGCCCTAAATGTTCTTTATTTGGTTATACGGTCTTGATAGGATTGGTGCATACTCATGGAGCCCACACATCATTGGCCAGCAAGGAACCAATGAGAGAAAGGCAAGCCTCGGTACAAAGAATACGGCGAGAGAGTGATTCCATTTAATGGCATTGATAAAGACTAAGGGGCCGATTCCGATTCGGGCCGGAAATCTCTCCGACCGAGCCGGACCCGGAGAGATTTCCGACCGAATCGGACCCTAGCAGCCCGACCGAACGAGTACGATGCGTACGCATGCTATCGGACTCAATTCGGTCGGACTCCCATTGAAGTCAATGGGAGCCGGTCGTACAACGCGTACGCGGGCTCCCATTGACTCAATGGGTGCGAGGCGAACAAGGGCGCCCCCTACAGCGTGTACGCGGCGAAGCGACTCACGCCGTACACGCACAGGTAGGGGGGACCCAGGACCCATGGGTCCCCCCTGTGTGCGACTCGCGCGGCTACGTGTACAGGGGGGGTCCAACACGGACCCCCGAAGTACGGCTCCGACTGCTTCTTGGAGCCGGACGGCGCAAGTCGGTCAGACTGCTCGCGGCGCGCATCGTACTTGCCCGGCCGGGGATGGTCTCCATCGCACGGTGCGAGTCATATCCGTGCGAGTCGGTCGGTGCGGTTGGGACGCGTGTACGGGTCTGTCGGCGATTTCGTGTGCGCTCGCATCATACTCGCTCGCCCGGACGCACGTACGACTCGGTCGGAAAAGAGGGTTCCAAATCGGATCCGGTTCAGCCGAATCCGATTCGGTGCCCTACCGGCCGAGATCGGAATCGACCCCAAGGTGTTGTCGAAACGCGTCTGCTGATCAAGAATAAATGAAACTTTTGACCTGCAGCATGCTCCTGGTTCTTGTGGAACGTTGTTGAGGAATATGATACCGTGCAGCCACATGCACTCCTGCAGCAGCCCGGCCACATCCCCCTACCGGGGTTCGCTGCGAGTTCACGGGTGCAGGGCCAGTATTTATATCCATAAAAATAGGAATCTGCGCATCCAGGATTACCAGAAACGACTCGCACACCACGGCTCCATGGCCGTGACGAAGCCCCTGAGGAGGTGAAATGCGCTTCCAAATAAACATTAGACATTGGACTTTGTGACCAAGGTGTTCAGACATTGAAACGCGTTGATGTGACTTCCGCAGTTGAGACAATAAACCAAAGGATGATACTCAGCATTAGAGTGCCGTGTTTTTTCTTAAAGTGAGTTAACCGTAAAAGTGATATATATATATATATTTTTTTTTTATATTTATATATATATATATATATATCACAAAGGAAAGGGATCTTTACGAAAGAATCCACACGAGCCCACTCTGTCAGTAAAAGCAGTTTATTAATCTTGGTATATATATATATATATATATATACTGCCTACCTAGATATGTAGCATGAAAACGCTGGAAGGGGACTGTGTGCTACAGCAGAAGCGAGAGTGGGTGGAGATTTCTGAACTTTCTAATGCTCCCAGCTTCAGACTGAGACACCAAATAATTCAGGGATTGTGCACTTTGATCTCCTCCTCTCTTTGCTGATTTATTTTCCACAGCAAAGCATATCCCGGGAAACAGTGCTCAGAATCTGCACAGATTTATCTGACCCAGGTAACGAGGGCACAAATACAGCTTCCAGCATTTCTACTAGTCTTGAGTAAACCAAAGCCACAAAGCACGGTGCAGGGGCCTTTTAATGAGCCCATGTGGCTTATATAACATGGTGCAGTGGGTTTAGCCCCTGTACCTGCTGTAATCCGGTTTCTTAGGTTTCGATCTGGACCCCTAGAGCCTCGGATTCTCTCAATGTTGATGAATTAAATACCATTGGTTTTTTGGCAAAACTAATCAATGGCCGCAGTTTACAACAGTATGAACATACATGCGTGTGGAAGTGAGTGTGAGCGTTTTATGTAGGTAATACGTTAATACAGGTAATACGTTAGTATTGTTAATGTTTCTGAACTGTGAGAGAATGTTTTATTTGCAATTATTTTTATTTACAAATTATATTCACCAAGGGAATGTTAAATATCCAGCAATAAATTATTTGCCTGGGATCACACAATTTGGCCGCGCAGGAAAGCCGGTATTGATCCCAGATTTTCCAATTTCACACTGTGCAATTCAGCCACTAGATGCGCACCTCTTTCCGACATCTAAAGTTAGTGCTGTGTCATTCATTTTTGGTATTTGAGATCGTAGATAATGGGCAGAATTCACATTTTATTTTTGTCACTTTTACACAGCAGTGAACCTTGCCCAAGTATATAAGAGCGTTTCACAACAGACACTGAGGGGCCGATTCCGATCTCGGTCGGAGGCGCACCCAATAGCATTCAGTCGGGAAAAAAGCCATGCGAAAGCCTGTTTCCCGACCGATCCGTACAGCACACCGAACGAGTAAGTACGATGCGCACAACAGCACAGAATCCGGCCGAGCCGTACTCACCCAAACCAGGTCCTGTTCCCCGACCGAGGCGAATCCGGAAACGCCGAATCGAGTCGCACGGAAGGAAAAATGCTGCTCCGTCCGGCCGAACGAGTACGATGCGCTTTCCGTACGTGCCAAACCCGTCGCTACGCACAGCACGTCAAAGCATCCGGGAGAGGCGCACATAAGCTCCGAATCACGCCACAACACGATCCACGGCTCCGAGACGAACACGCCAGCGACGAGGACGATGCGAAGCGACGAGGACGAGGCGAAGCGACGAGGACGACGCGAAGCAACGAGAAGGACGAACGACACGAACCAACCATGAATCCCTTCGTCCCGATCATACCAATATTCTACATTTACTACCGGAACAGGCACGGACGCGTACGGCACAGAAGGTAAGCCAGACACCAACCACAAAACACATACAACACGTACACGACACATCACACACACACAGAGGGATGCAGAATATACTTACACCAGCAACAGCAGCACCATAGGGGCGGGATGCCCATCACCAATGCCACATATGCACACAGGGGCCTGAATGCGCACCACCACCCCTACCCAGGGGGGCTGGATGCCTACCACTACTACCACCCTCACCCAGGGGGGCTGGATGCCTACCACCACCCTTAGCCAGGGGGCTGGATGCCTACCACTACTACCACCCTCACCCAGGGGGGCTGGATGCCTACCACTACTACCACCCTTAGCCAGGGGGGCTGGATGCCTACCACTACTACCACCCTCACCCAGGGGGCTGGATGCCTACCACCACCCTTAGCCAGGGGGGCTGGATGCCTACCACTACTACCACCCTCACCCAGGGGGGCTGTATGCCTACCACTACTACCACCCTCACCCAGGGGGGCTGGATGCCTACCACTACTACCACCCTCACCCAGGGGGATTGGATGCCTACCACTACTACCACCCTTAGCCAGGGGGGCTGGATGCCTACCACTACTACCACCCTCACCCAGGGGGGCTGGATGCCTACCACTACTACCACCCTCACCCAGGGGGCTGGATGCCTACCACCACCCTTAGCCAGGGGGGCTGGATGCCTACCACTACTACCACCCTCACCCAGGGGGCTGGATGCCTACCACCACCCTTAGCCAGGGGGGGCTGGATGCCTACCACTACTACCACCCTTAGCCAGGGGGGGCTGGATGCCTACCACTACTACCACCCTTAGCCAGGGGGGCTGGATGCCTACCACCACCCTTAGCCAGGGGGCTGGATGCCTACCACTACTACCACCCTCACCCAGGGGTGCTGGATGCCTACCACTACTACCACCCTCACCCAGGGGGGCTGGATGCCTACCACCACCCTTAGCCAGGGGGGCTGGATGCCTACCACCACCCTTAGCCAGGGGGGGCTGGATGCCTACCACTACTACCACCCTTAGCCAGGGGGGGCTGGATGCCTACCACTACTACCACCCTCGCCCAGGGGGGGCTGGATGCCTACCACTACTACCACCCTCACCCAGGGGGGGCTGGATGCCTACCACCACCCTTAGCCAGGGGGTGCTGGATGCCTACTACCACCCTTAGCCAGGGGGGGCTGGATGCCTACCACTACTACCACCCTTAGCCAGGGGGGGCTGGATGCCTACCACCACCCTTAGCCAGGGGGGGCTGGATGCCTACCAACACCCTTAGCCAGGGGGGGCTAGATGCCTACCACTACTACCACCCTTAGCCAGGGGGGGCTGGATGCCTACCACTACTACCACCCTCGCCCAGGGGGGCTGGATGCCTACCACTACTACCACCCTCACCCAGGGGGGCTGGATGCCTACCACCACCCTTAGCCAGGGGGGGCTGGATGCCTACCACTACTACCACCCTTAGCCAGGGGGGGCTGGATGCCTACCACTACTACCACCCTCGCCCAGGGGGGGCTGGATGCCTACCACTACTACCACCCTCACCCAGGGGGGGCTGGATGCCTACCACTACTACCACCCCCACTCATAGGATGGACAATGCATGACACAACCAGCACACCACAACCTAGGGAATGCAAGAAGAAGACATCCCCCCAACACCATGACAAGCGTGTGTAGACTGTGTCAAATGCCTACAACACCAAACATGACTTTGAACATACAATGTGACCCCCTAGCACATGTGCCACACATATATGTGTGTGGCACCCACAATGCAAGCAGGCCATGACCATTGTGGCAATGGGGTCCAAACCCCCATCATCACAGTGACCAAAATGTAAGTGTGGGGGCCATAGCTGAAGCACATTTTGAACATTGTGGCAATGGGGTCCAAACCCCCATCATCACAGTGACCAAAATGTAAGTGTGGGGTCCATAGCTGAAGCACACTTTGAACATTGTGGCAATGGGGTCCAAACCCCCATCATCACAGTGACCAAAAGGTAAGTGTTGACAAAGAAAGAGGTGCAACTGCCAAACTGCATGGATGATTCCTGGTCACAGAACAACAAACACATCAGTGGCAAAGTAGTGTATGTGTCCCATTGCAACATAAATTGGGGGAGCCAAATACTGCAGTGCAAATAAGACATACCTTTGGCCATGTGCAGACAAACAACACCCATGGGGGATGGCACCGTCAACAATCATCAATGACACAATGACAGAAGTGACCATCAGAATGCAGACCCACATATTTGCACCAATGGGCACACACATGCATATACCCTGTGGAGACTGCAGATGTGAGGTGAACAGATACCATACCATGGCAGCAATGGGACACACAAACCATGATCATTGTGCTGACCGATGACCTAGGAGTCCCAGGGACAGCAGGGGAAACCCACCAAACTACATACAGCCAATGGCACACCCACGATATGCCAATGCAGTGGTGCAGATGCACAAACACAAACAGGCAGACCCACACTGCACATCATACACAACAGGTGAGGGGGGTGCCAGTGTCCCCAGGCAACCACACAACACATGAGGAGACCTCAATACCAATCATACAGATGTGCATACAGTGCCACACAAAGGTAACTCATGGATCCAAATCCCCTATGTGGGCAAGCAGGCATTGACAGATGAGAGGGAGCACAAATCACACATGTCACAAAGGCACGTAGGGACAGCAACTGACACAGCAAGACACAGACACACCACAGCACCACCCCCAGGGCCCCCACAATGTGGTGACCCTGGGCTGCATTACAATCCCACTGTGATGACAAAGCTAAATGTCGTTCACACTGTGAACCACAGTCATGTGTCCTGAGCAACTAACTACCATCACACCTACACAAGCACAAATCAAACAGCATGGCCAGTAAGCCAAGGCCAACATGGAGGCAGGGGCCTAGCCGGGCAACAACTCACATCTGCACACACTCAACACCACACCCCTCGACCTCCAACAATGTGCAGCAGTGAAGCACACATGCACTGGTGACATTGCACATGCACCCATGACTATTCCAGGGTGGTGGGTGGGAACCAAGGTGCAGAAACACATCACACATGGCCACTGAACAAGACTCCTGAATGTCTGACACACTGCACACTACGCTGTACATGGACATGACGGCAATACCACACCAACCAATGGGATCCCAGCCACAGTCACACACCAATGAAGAAGCCAAGGTCACCCACAAAGAACACACATAGACAACAACCAACATTGCAGCCCGGACCCTGAGCAGTGCCAGCAGTCACACACACAACGTGTCACAATCACTGAAAGATAACACAAACTGGAAATCACATGACAGGGGCAAACAACAAGTGCCAAGGGGAAACCTGACTGTGACCCATCTGCGTCAGCACACAAACTCAGCCCTGACAGCAAACACACCTATGGGTGACACCCTGATGACCAGTAATGTGCCATGCACCCACATCACAGAGAACACAGGGCGAAGACTTTGGGGGAACATAGGTCAACTCAGCTAGCATCACAAACAGGTACAACACTAGGGATCACAGCATGCACAGCTAAACGGAAGTGAACACACAGACATGCACATACAACACACACCTTGGGCGCAGGCAATGTCACAGGAGTACACACTGCCATGAGGGGACTCCACTCCTGTGTGAGGAGAGCTGTGCCATATGTTGCCTCAGTAGGGCCCCATCATGTCAGCTGAGCACTTGGTCACACAATCAACAATTAGCACCAAATGAGGGCTCCCGTAACATCAGCCTGGTGATGGAAGTGCCAACGGAATCATCAGCACAGATCCAACACACTTGTATAGCAATGTTGCACTGACAACACAGATGAGTCCTTCCCCATTGATGCCCAAACCTGCATGTCCAGTGGAGATGGCCACACGGTCAGGGAAGTAGACGAATTGAACAATGGCAGGCACAACAGATGTGCTGGGGTGGAAGCCACAGATGTGAAATAGGCAATCTAAGTAGGAAATCCCATTGCCAAATACTGAACACATGACACCCTCAGATGCTGCTATGGATGACATGGATACACCACAGGATAGGACACATTCCCCCTGGACCACACGGGTTCCTGCACAGTAACACTTCATTATCATGAGACCAAATATCACCATCACTGCAGCAAGGGCATGGTTAGCATCATCAACATCATGTACATCAGAAGCAAAAGCACTAGAGAACTGAAAGTTGCTTTATTCAGCATATGTGGCATTAAAAGTAGAAGTCCGGTAGGAAATAAACAAAGGCCAATGGCCAGTCCATCAACAAAGTCACAAGTGGGTGACAGTGGCAGATGCCACCTTACACATGCCTGCACAAAACCAGGGACAATCCACTAGGAGGGTCAACCGGGGGGGTGGGCCAGGCACCGCAGGGACAGGATCAGGGCTCACCAGGAGGAAGCAGGGAAGGGGTGGTGGGTGCTGGAGAGCCACTGACAACTGCAGTGGAGGTGTCTGACATGGTGTGTGCCGGCACAACTGGGGGGCATGGCTCAGATGTTGTGGGTGCCGGCACGACTGCAGTGGACCCTGCAGATGGAGTGGACAGGTCCGCCACTGCAGTGCCCAAGTCAGACAGGGTGGTAGTGGACTCCACTGCAGTGCCTACCACCAGGGGAGGAGAATGGGGAACAGGCAAGGTGGGCTGGACAGAGGGGAGGACACCCTCACCACATCAGTGGCACAGACAAGCGCAGCGGGGGTGTGGTGCCGGGAGAGCAAGTGCCAGGGGAGAAGGCCGGAGCCTCTTGGGGATGGTATATCTGTGGGTGGGGGAACCTGGGGCAGGGTGTGGTGGGGGCACCTGTGGAGTGGGGGCCTGAGGGATGGAGGAAGGAGACCTGGTGCTTGAGCTGCAGGGCGGCGGCGGGGTCTTGCTCTTACCACTCCGGGGGGACTTGCGGGTGGGGGCCTCAGTCTGTCTGCGCCTGGGGGAGGGTGTCCGGGGGCGAGGGGCACTCTGCTCCGTGTGGGGGGCTTCCTCTTCCCCCTGGATGCTGGAGCAGCTGGATCGGAGGGGAAGAGGCCGAGGTCACTGAGGAAGAGGCGCTGGGTCTTTGGGGTTGCAGGTGAGGCAAGGGAGGGTGTTTTGGAGGGAGAGGCAACTGAGGACTGCGCAGTGCCCGTGGATGCGTGTGTGTGTACCAGGGCCCCATCCCCTGTGAGTCTGGTTTCAGTCCCCTGACTGTGCGTGCGTGTGCGTTTTGTTTGTGGCGTGTGTGTCTGTGTGCTGGACGTGTGTGTGCTGGTGTGTGCCTGTGCCGGTGTGTGTGTGCTTGGGACGGGTAAGGTGCTGGGGAGTGTGGATGGAGCAGAGGCAGGAGGGGTGAGGGACTGTCTGAGGAGGGACACTGCTGCCGTCAGGGAGGAGTCCATGGACCTATTGCCCCTCTGTAGGTCAGACATGCCCGATGAGATGCCCTCCATGAACGACACCAGCTGAGTCAACAGAGCGGTGTGCGCATGGAGGACACTCAGCATGGCTGTCTGCCCTACATGGAGCTGGCGAAGGAGGTACACAGACTCCTCACTCAGGGCAGCAGGGGACACAGGGGCAGGGGGTGCGGTGCCTGGCCCAAAGGAGACACGCTCCCGAACATGGGAGCCTCCACGGACCTGGGGAATGGGAGCCGATGGGAGGGCGGTGGTGGTGCTGGTGGTGGCGGGGACAGCAACACTAGCTGGGGTGTGGTGGCTGCTGACACCCGCCTCCATAAGGGAGTCATCCTCCGAGTTGCTCTGGTCCTCAGCTGAGGTGGATGGTGCTGAGGACTCCTCGGTGTGGCTCCCCTCGCCCTCCGTGCCACTGGGTCCCTCCGACCACTCCTCGGCTGCTGACCCAGTCTGGCTCTCTGGCTCCTCCTGGTCCGTGGAGCTGTCCCCTTCCGTGGCCGTGGATGTATCTGCAAACAATGGGGAAACAGACAGACATCAGTCACCTGCACCAAACGCACACACCACTGTGAGCACAGCACATTACAGAGCAAGCCCTGGCATCATTAGTTGTACATTGCTAAAAGTGCCCTAACTGAACAGGAGAAGCCAATTGTCAGTCTGATGCCAACCATGGCACTCACATCCCACATGGCCTTGCACCCATCTGTCTGGTGTCTGTTGGATTGCAACACCCCAGTGTGGACACATGCACCAAGTACACAGTAGTTGGACAGTGCAGAGGACACGGTGTGGCATGTGGACATGCACACATCACAGCTCTTGCCACTGAGTCAGTACAGGTTTCCGGATGAAAGGGATGCCCAGAGTCAAATAGGAAATGCATGTGATGCATACCAGCGACAGACACCATGATGCACCCATGTCCTGATAGCCATCGCCACAATGGTGTGCATGTAGCACATGTCACTCCCCTGCAGGACCACCAATAAGTTGACACATGCCATGGCAGAGGCATGACTGCTAAGTCATACATCACTGTCTCAGTGATGTATGACTTGGCAGCCAGACAACAACACTATGCACTGTGTCACAATAGTAGGTCATGGGGAATGCAAGTCCTGGAGCTGCACAAGTGCACATGTACATCCCCCACACAACACATCATCTTAACCCTCATCTGTCCAGGTCATACCTATTGGACATATGGGAGACCTGTGACACTACCCTCTGAACCTGAGCCCCTCACAATCTGCTGTGAATGGGGAACAGCTGCCTGAACTTCACATTCGCATACCCCAGTCTGCACGGGCAGCTGATCAAACACCTATGTGACACACAAGTATCGTCTCCTATGGTCACATCTCCAGGGGCATGCTGAGCCCCTACCAAGAAACACCCCAGCAGTCCTGGCAAGTAATCCACAGCACACTGACACAGAGGCAGACACCTGAGGGGTCAAATCACTGCGCACAATGTGTCAGCTGATACACGGGAGTGGGAGTACAGAGTGCATTGCATGGCCTGGAGTAGGCATGACTGTCCTGCTCCACATGAATGAGGGATGAGCCCTGGACAGTGGATAGCTGGCTATGTATGTGTGACACACGTAATCTGCACACTCCTGGGGCCCAAACATTGTTCCCACCCGCTGCATGGGCGTGTGCCACATACCCCAGGCACATGTGGTGGCTCAGCTCAGCAAGTGGACCGCATATCAAAGCAACACGCAGATTACATGTCCGAACACAGGCGTTGTGTGAACAATGGACCCACCCATGATGCCCACAACAGAGTTAGGGAAACAGATGCTGTCCCCCACCTTTAGTGAAGCTAACTGCAAGGACACAGTCCCAAGTGACACAATTCCCTGAATGTAAGGGCCACACCTGGGTATCAGATGAGCAGTGGGCAGTGCACAATAGAGGGACATGGCTCCTGGACAACATGACTGCTGCACTGTGGCAGTTGAACCAGGCCAGAGGAGGGCACAAAGCATGTAATACAGAGTTCACAGTGCAGTCTTTGACTCACCCCCTCCTTGCTGCTGTCTGGCCTTCAGCTGCCCATCCAGGTCTGGAAACACCACCGCCAGGATCTGGAGCATGTGGGGGGTCAGGGTCCGTGTTCCGCCCCTCCTGCGAGGAGGCGACAGCTTCAGCTGGACCCGTGCAATCCTCCGGGTCCAGCCCCGAAGGTCCTGCCACCTCTTCTGGCAGTTGCGGATCCGGCGCTTGTAGACCCCCACGGACCGGACGGCCCGGACGATGTCCTTCCAGATATCCTGCTTCCGATGGGCATTAACCTGTCAGGATGACAAAGTGAAAAGGCCATTACTACACATGCAACATATCCGTGCATGACACAGTTGCATATACATGTCTCAATCACAGGGGCACATGATGTACACAGGCAGTGCAAAGCTGCCCATGGACAGTTTGCCAGACGTCACTACATGGTATCATTGCATGGGAAGTAAAACCTTGTTCAAATGCACTGTCACTGCACCATACCTGTCCAGTGCATGTCACTACACACTATGGGGGCGACAACTACTCAGTGAGCCTGCTAGCCAGTGGCGTGCAGACTTTCAGCCTTGCTAGTCAGACAATATGCACATTCAGAAAGGCAGTGCACAGAACACTCACCTGCTCCCCTGGTGTCCCATACAGCTTGCTGTACTGTGGAAGTAGGCTGTCCAGCAGGGCCTGGTTCTCTTCAAGGCTGAAGGCTGGGGCTCTCTCCACAGTACGTGCCATTGCAGGGTCCAGAGGGGCAGAGACAGCAGCAGTGCAGTGGCAGATGTCGTCCTGGAGCATGTAGTGCAGGCAAGTGAGCTCTCAGGGGAACAGCCAGCGATATATATGTGCTGGAGAGGCAGATACTGTCCCTTGTGTCCAAAGTGATAGGTCCAAGTCGTTTGCATCTTCTGAATCTGGCCAATCCATGGAATAGCAGCACCAAAACACGCCCACAGCATCCTTCAAATCTTCAACTTCATGACATACATGATTTTGCAACATTGTTGTGGGTGACCAACTGAATTTACAGCAACCGACTCGTTCGAAATTCGAAAACGCGTCCGTTGCCAGGCAAGCCCATTGTCAATGGGTGCGCACCGATCGGTCCATTGCGGTACAACACGTACAGGGGTACAACGCGTACCCGCACACATTGAATGCAATGGGCCGGCCGGGGGCACCGATCGGTCCATTGCAGTACAACGCGTACAGGGGTACAACGCGTACCCGCACATTGAATGCAATGGGCCGGCCGGGGGCACCGATCGGTCCATTGCAGTACAACGCGTACAGGGGTACAACGCGTACCCGCACACATTGAATGCAATGGGCCGGCCGGGAGCACCGATCGGTCCATTGCTGATCAACGCGTACAGGGGTACAACGCGTACCCGCACACATTGAATGCAATGGGCCGGCCGGGGGCACCGATCGGTCCATTGCTGTTCAACGCATCACTGTACATGTGACTGGCATATGTCAGCATGCCTGTCTCAGATGGACATATGCCAGCCACAGATAGCTCCCAGGGAGTGAGGGGCACACCTACATCACGACAGCCTGTCCAAACTTTATCATAAGGCATGTAAGGCTGCATTTCCTATTGTGTGTATGTTGGTGTACATGTTGTCCTGTGGGTGTCACCTGTGGGCAGCCACCCCCAGGCTGTGCACGTGTTCATGGGGACAGGATCCTGGGTGTTACGTGTACATGACCACTGTGATGTGCAACTGTTCATATCTGTGCATGTGCCATGGTCACATTTCACGGTGGTGTATGTGTATGTCATGTCACATACCCCGTGAGTCCCATGTGGGACGGTATGTTTGAGCCAGGGTGTCCCAGTGGCACAATAGTGATGGTCCTCCACAGTCTTTGTGCATGTAGTGTTTACAATGTCTCTGATTTCATGTGCACAATGGGAGACAGTCTCCACATCCAGGTTGTGTGTGCATGGACTTTGATGTTGTGCGTGTGTGTGTCACAGACGTCCATGTCTGTCCTGCCGTGGCAAGTGGGACCACTACCTGTGGGGGTCATTGTTGTTTTGCTGTGGTGTATACATGATACTCCATGTAATGCCAGTGTCCATGTGGCAATACAGGGTCCCTGGGAATGTACCTGTCGTTGAGCTGTGGTGCCTGGGGCACATCTGTCCTCACATGTCACTGTGGGTGGTGATTGTGACACGGCAGCAGGAGATGGGAACTGTGACACGGCCTCATGATATCCAATGGGCCAACCTGGGACTAATTGATGCCACCTGTTGGACCGTGTTGACAGATGTTGGCCATGTATGTACCATACATGTCCTTACGGAACTGCACACTTCATGTAGTTGTGCCTCATAATGATGTATGTTGGTATATTGAGTGTGTTCAATGCCGCATATGTGGGCTGACTGACAATCTTGCTTACTTCTCCTCTGCACTGCAGGGCTCCTGCTGTCCATCGACCATTCCCAGACCTGGCAACGATGGTGGAACGGGACAGCATCCGACGGTACCGCTTCACCAGGCAGCTGATTGAGGATTTGGCAGTGCAGTTGTCCCCACATTTGCAGCCTGGCCGGCCGTATCCTACAGCGCTGACCCCCAAGGTGAAGGTGATGGCAGCCCTACACTTCTTTGCCACCGGTACCTTCCAACATACTGTGGCGACTGCTGGTGGGATGTCACAGACCATGTTGAGCCGTGTGCTCCGCGATGTTTTGGCGGCAATGTTGCTATTCCTGAACCGGTACATCTATTTCCCTAGACTGCGACGACTCACTGACGTGAAGAGTGACTTTTATGCCCTGGGGAGGATGCCGCATGTCATTGGCTCCATTGATGGGACACATGTGGCTTTGGTACCACCACAGGCCCAGGAGCAGGCCTACAGGAACCGCAAGCACTACCACTCGGTCAATGCACTGGTGGTGTGTCTTGCAGACATGACCATCACACACGTGTGTGCCCGTTTCCCTGGTTCAGCACACGATGCCTTTGTGATGAGGAGTAGTCGCATCCCCAGGATGATGGCACAGATGCAGAACCAGCGTGCCTGGCTTGTCGGTGTGTACTGACTTTGTGCCATTGTGTGTGATCTGATCTGTAGTATTCCGCCCACTTTTCCAAGTCAGCTAATGTGCACTTGTCTGTCCGTAGGTGACTCGGGATACCCCAACATGCCGTGGTTGCTGACACCCCTCAGGAACCCTGTGACACCAGCCCAGATGCGCTACAATGAGGCACATGGTCGGACCAGGAGAGTGATTGAGCGGACATTTGGTCTCCTGAAGAGCCGCTTCCGCTGCCTGGACAAGACCGGAGGGTCCCTCCCATATGCCCCTGCGAAAGTGTGCAAGATTATCATCGTCTGCTGCATGCTCCACAACCTGGCAGTGCGGAAGGAGTTGCCTCTCATCCAGGATGACAATGACCAACATCCGCCACCTGTGGAGGATCCTGGCCTGGACCACGATGCCAGTGACGATGATGATGATGATGATGATGATGGATGATGGTGTCCGCACACAGCTCATCACCAACTTCTTTAGCTGAATGTGAGTATCCTGAGGTGTCATGTCAATGATGTGAGTTGGCATGATGTGTAGGTGGTGCTCTGGTGCTGTTGGAGTGTGTCCATGGGCTACTTGACTGGATGTGTGTTGCGATGTGTGCTTACAGGTGGGCTGTACTCCCCAACAGTGTTGACATGCTAACTTGGTTCTGGGTGGGTATCTTGTAACATGTATTGTGCATGAGTTTTGCTGTTCTGTCCTGTACTCCATTGCTTTTGACTGTGTGTCATTTCTGTCCTTCACAGGGTACTTACAGATTCGTTTGGTCAACTGTGTCCACCGACGACGTGATTGCACTTCCAGGCTGGTAGCTGTTGTGTCCCTACAGGTGATGTGCGCCACACCCATGGACTTCCTTCCGTCTACAGTTGTTGACTGTGTGCCCGCTGCCAGGTGGGATTACCTTGCATCTGTAGTGGTTACGACATGTTGCAACTGTGTAATAAACCTGTGCTTCACTTTGTGATGTGCGTTGTCTGTGGTCACACATTTGACTGCCATTTGCTTACTGCACCTGTGGGCTACTTGACTACAACTGGGAATGGGTGTGGTGTCTGTGCATTGCACCGTCTTCCCTGGCAACATCAGTGTAGGCAATGAGTCAGATGGCCTAGGTGTGTATGTGTTGTGTAGCCCTGGTGGTGTGTCTCCCTCATATGTGTCACGTTGCCTTTACTCACATGCCTGTGTTGTCCTTGCTGTTGCAGTTCGCATACACAGTGTAATTTTGCAGTTCATCATCCCCATAACAGCACCCACGTTGGAATCACAACAGAGGCAAGTATGGTGTATTAGTGTGTTTATTGTGATACATTTGTGTGAATAGTGCATAGGATGGGTAGTGCTGTACATAAATCGTGCAATCCGAAGTTCCTAGGTGAAATTGAAAGTCCTGGTAGACAGAATCCCCAGTATCGGGGCCACAGTTGTCTGACACATTGGTCCAACTTGTACTCCCCATGCAATGTGTGGGAGTAGTGTTGCCGTCAACAGGGTGAACAGTCTGTGCACAAAGGTGAACATCCAGAACAGGTTCAGGCTTCCTGGGAGTTGCGCTTGGCCATCAGCCTCTCACTTGTCCCTCCTCGGACGACCCCTCTTCTTGGGGGGGGCCCTCAAGTACAGGCTGCTGCGGTGCAGGGGACTCTCCGCCAGAGTCATCCTCCCTCCCTGTGGCAGTTGCAGTTTGTTCGGCACCAGATGTTGTTGGCACACAGGGAGGTGTGGACTGGTTGCTGGTCATCTGGCGGAGGCATTGTAAAATGTCCCTGTGCACCGCCGTCATCTCATGCAGTGCATCCCACTTGGACTCCACGCGGGACATGTGTGAGTCCACGCGGGACATGTGTGAGTCCACGCGGGACATGTGTGACTCCACGTGGGACATGTGGGAGTCCAAGCGGGCATGATGGGCAGCCTGCTGCTGTTTCATGTCTCTGAGGAGCCCCACTACCTGGCTGAGGTCTCCGGTGCTGGACTGGTACGCATCAGCTATGCGTACCAGTTGTGGGTCTTCATGCACACCAGCAACCTCTGCAAGCAGCGACCTCTGTCTCCCACTCCTCCCACCACCCCTGCTGACATGTGCAGTGTGTGCAGTGGCACGCACAGATGACCCTGGTCCACCTTGGGGGTTGGTGTTGGTGGTGGTGTCCATGGCCCCAGGTTGGTCCAGGGTCCCTGTGCTGGTGTTGCTCCTTGTTCTGTCCATGTCGGCAGGGATGGTATTTGTGGTGGCAGTCGTTGGAGGGGTGGGTGCAGGGGTGCAGCTGGTGGTCCTGCTGGTGCTGCAGCTGGTGGTCCTGCTGGTGCTGCATGTAGACTTGCACCGGATGTGCCAGGTTGGTCTTCATCGTCCGAGGAGGACAGAGGCTGTACGACGCCAGTGAGCTCCGCATCCTCTTGAGCCTGGGACTGGGACTCCTCAGCGTCTGCTGCTGTGTCCCCATCATCACCTGTTTTTGGGAGACACACACAATGTATGTTATGTTTCTGCAGGCATCAATGGTTGACACACATGACAGTTGTGACTGTGCCTCTGGGTGCGGGCCTGTACATTGCATTGTCCTAAGTCGTCACAGTCAGGGGTTGATATTGGTGTGGCACATTGTCCTGCATTATTTGGGCATTTCTATGTATTTTTTGGGGTGTGTACATGGTCTGCATTGGTTGTGTTTGGTTGACAGCCGGCCCTCCTTCCCACCCACCCAGCCAGTCAGTTATCCCACCATGGAACGTGCTTGCATTGCAGTGAGTGGAAGTTGTCTCTCAGGATGTCAGTCAGTGGTGTCCTGCTGTTTGTTGGTGCACAGTTGCCAGCAGGGCCTTGTGCTCCCCACAGCAGTAGCCAGTGTCAGCCATCTTGTGAGTCCTTCTCCACTCCCTGTGATGTGAGCATGGTTCAGGGTGGTGTTGATGGGACAGTTGTGGGGGTGACCAATATCAGTGACTACGACTCCCATCATGCTATTGCCTCCACCCCCTTCCCAGCATGCCCATGCTTCCTTCCTTTTGACTCTGCTTCCCTGTGGGGTGGGCTGGCTGTGCTGACAGGATGGCTGGGAGTGTTGTCCTGGCAGTTGTTTGGCTAACAGTCCCAAGAGTGTCCCTGTGCTTCACACAACATAACCCAGGGTGG